>CM037032.1:16201788-17451788 GCA_020882235.1 Schizaphis graminum
TTTGGAAGTTTATATAATGCAAAAAAAAAATACTAATTTTGAGCTCATTATACTGTTGTAGAAAAATAATATTGCCATACAGTTAGAATTTAATAACGTTTTTCTTATTTCAATTAAAATAATTCTATTTAACAATTCTAGATTAAAAAAAAACCGTTAATTATTAATGTTAAGTAATTTAAGTTGCGTTATTAACCGTACCTTATTACCGAAACAATTGTCATTATCTCTTCATCGTAATAAACACTATTAAATTTGTTCGCATTTACATTATAAAGAGTGTACACTGCACACCCTTGGGTCAATTAATTTTGAAACACTAAAACATAGTGTACAATTAACATTGATCCGGCAATGTAAATTAAAAATACTTTATACACGTTTTAATACTGACCTTCATTTATATCGCGTAGCTGGTTTGATAACAGAAATGATTTAACTACTGAACAATCATCTTTAATTAATTGTTTTATTAAAAATATTGTCATGATAAAATTACATTGGAACACTAGTAGTTACGCTGGTCAAAGTCATTTGCTTTAAGATATTATGGAGTGCAAAAAAAAACTAGGCATCTATCTAGTATATTTACTGATATTATATATTATTTTTATTTTTTGCTTAAATTCTCGATGAAAAATTATTGTTTTAATCAAAAAAAATTTGCTTAGATTCTCAAAAAATATAGGTATTACAATATATTATTACAAATTTGTATAATATAATAATCTACCCGCGCAAAATAGGACCCCGAGGACATACATCAACCGATATTTAAATGCGATCACGTTACATTAATTCTTCAAAAATGATTTATATTATAAATAAATAAGTTAGAACATATTCACTATTTTTTAACATTTAACATACCTTCTACCTTTAGTAGCTAGAAATTATCACACATATTTATTTATAGAATACATTTAATTAATTAATTATTTTATAATATTAATATACTTATATTATCCTTATTACATTTATACAATTAATATAACCTATAAGTAAATTATTAAAAAAATATAATTTTGTACTCCTATTCAGATAATATAACTTAATTGATAAACAATTTCAATTTCAACCGTAATATAATATTATTATTCTTATCGTTTTATAGAAATGTTCAGAATGAATGTACATTTTTGTTCATTATTATAAGATTGTCTTTTTATAACATTATCTGGTTGGCTCCATGTGATGTGTACTTAGTATAACAATGTACATAAAAACTAACACATATTTTATTTGTTTGATTAACAGAGTTAATAAAAATTAGTCATTTCATTGAATTTGTATATTTGATATTTGATATTCATACATTCTGTGCGACCAGATACAACAAATAACACAATTATTGTGAATTGTTCTTAATTGAATAAAAGTGTCAACTATAAATTTATCAAAAATCATATTACTTGCAGAATAATGTTTTTCAAAACCATTAGTTAAGTTTATTTCTTACAATCATGTATAAATTTAATTTAATTGTAATATGAAATTTAAATATGTGATCTTTTGTTATCATGCTCATGATAATGTGGTGGAAAGTGATTGCCATTTTACGCTATTTCCATAAATAACCATTACGGATAACAGCTCAATTATTACTACGGTCATTCGTATAGTAGTTTAATAGTCTCAAAAAAAAATATATTTTCGAATCATACAATGACACAATACGGTTGCGCACTATGGCGATGTTTGCAATTGTGAAATTGTACGTTCTTTTGCAAATGACGTAAAACATTTGCGATATATTTAAGTCATGACCAGTTTGGCGCCAGATGACGAGTGGTCAGGAGCTGTCAAATAATTACTTGTCGACTATATTTACAGTCAAGCACAGAACAGGGTTGTCCTTAAAAATAACAATTTCTCCAACCAGAGGAGAAGGTTGGTTAAAACCTCGCAAAAAGAAACCTTCCTTTAATTATTCACTGACCTAGTTTCGGCTTACTAGTGTCGGGATTTGATTTTCTTCTAACCCTGCTTTTTATGTCATTCCAAAAACTTCAAAAATTAATATCAAACACGTCGAAGATTTTTTTTCATTTCTGAAACTCCAATATTTAGAGAGAGAAGAGAAGTTTTATATACTCATAGTGTATAATACTCTACGAAGAAGCCATATTGAATTTATCATGTACCTAATATAATTTATATTTTACACCATAAATATTTCTAAGAGTTAATAAAATCTGTCAACCATAATATTAACATCGTAACTAAATTGTACAATGTATATCAATAACATGTATACATGATAGCTTTAATATTAATATTAAAAATATTAAAAAGAAATTCCAGCTGAAATCTTCTACTTTAGTAGTCATTTCAAAAATGTTGAGTGATTAAATAACGTATAATCTATTTATAATAATATATTTAGTAAATAAACATTTATTTTATTTTTATTATTATTAATTTATTTTGAATTACCTATTATTTTTTTATGTTTTTAGTGAAATTTGGATGATGATAATAAACTTAAACAAATATAAATCGAAAACGAAGATTGTAAACCGGTTTACTGCGACATAAGCAATTTCCGCAGCGTTTAATCGTTTCTCGAGATGCCAAAACAATATGGACGCATATTATACTTATTGTATCATGATCATTATTGACATAACATTATCCGTAAAACCACTGTGGTATGGAAAAATAAAACTAAATTAAAATTTATTATACTATGTTACCGCCTGTATAACAAAATAAGCAATTATTAACGGATGAGGATTATACGATAAACGCTTATTCACGTAAGCCGTATGAGACGTATTATAATATTATGTAATAGGTTCTGTAACTCCCCGACGAAGGGTATTTTCCGGCGGGTTTTATTCAGGCTCCAGACAGATAGAAAATAATATTACGAGTATATACCTATGTGCTTTCGTAGTTTCGTCCGACGGCCCCTTTGAAGGCGCACTCTATTCGAACTGAAATAATAACATTTAATCATCCAAAGGACTTACATGCACGTGATGCGACTAACGTCGTTCACGCCGTAATTTACCTATATACAGACACGCAAAGTTATACCGATATGAGATCTCCGCTAGTACGCGTAGTGCTTACTATACGTAAGTAATATATACATTTCTGCGACGACCGTATATACACTCGAACGGAGATAATTACGTTTTGCTGTTGACACCCTGTGTGCAGATTATGTGGCACGGCTGCGTTTAATGACGGAAATCCGTCTGCCGTATATAATATATTATATGAGAAGGTGATTCCAATTCGCCAAACATGCTCGCTCTCATTTTTTTTTTTTTTTTTTTTTTGGTATAATGTATTAATTCAAATTCTGGTTTTTGAAATTTTCATATTATAAATCTCTATGGTTTCAATTGCTTAGATTTTTTGTACTGCTAGAAGAGTACCCCGTGGTTATTTGGTCGTTTTCGAACAAAAACCTATCCCTTTTTGCTCTAAAAAATGAAGCAATTTTTTTGAAATTACTGATATGTCTAAAACAAATTTCAAACTAGTAATAATTTATTAGTTATTTATCTTTTTGTACTAATATGATAATAAATCCAAGATAATGAGTTCGGATGATAAGGGGGCTATGATAATTTAATGATTTAAATAATTATAATTATTATTATATTAATAGATAAAATATAATAGATATATTATTTTGTTTTATATTTTTGTAAACCCATTTTAAGGATTATTATCCTTTATTCCGTGCATATTAATAAATCAGAAAATAATTGTTTAAATTTTGATTTAGATGCATTCACATTTTCAAAAATAAATCATCTGCTTAATAATATAAAATGTTGTTTCTTAATTGAAAATAATAATTCTTATCGCCATAAACTATTCATTAAATAATACAAAACAATCTAAATAGATAATTGAAAATATAATCTTTGAGTTGGAATAACAAAAATATTTGAAACACCAGAATTTGATCAAATAAATTTCTAAAGAAAAATGGATGTAAAATGTATTCAATGAAGTTTTTATAATTGTTTGTCGTTATAATTTCGCAAGTCTCTTTGGTTAAAAGATAATATATATTAAAGCAGAGAGTTTTTCTGAGGATTTCGAATATTTGGCAAACATATTGCTACAGTACTCGAGAACCCAACGTAATCCCCGCCATTTTTGTCATACGACATTCGAAAAATCCTTCGTTGTACATTCGAGAGTCGTAGGCGTCGATGGAAAAAAATGGAATTTTCGAAGATAGGAGAATATACGCATATGTCAATTCGACTTGATAAAAACGCGCTTTGTGAATGACAACCTACCCAGAAAACTATTTGATGTAACGATAATAACAATAATAATATAAAGCCGTCTGGCGAACTGGAGAACTTGTAAACTTTGTGGTAAAGATTCCCTGAAGTACGCATACCATACCTTACCTACGCTAAACTATAAGTATATTGTATATAGCTAACAGGGCCATCATTCTTGTTGCAGTAAACTTTGAGTTAGTCCGATTATCGTCTCCGTTTTATTTCGTGAAGAGACGAATAACTGCCGCAAAGTCCCTTTTCGGTCCACTAAATTTCCTAATATAATACCCATTTCTGTCACAACCCCAATCACGCCTCTTCCCTCGACAACGGTCATTCGGACGGTGTTCGTTATATATATATATATATATCTTCGGGCAGTTCAACAACTATACTGTAAACGCGCAATGTCAGGCAATATAATATAATGTGTACTTACTGTATTTTATACTCCATCTGTGTATATAATAATATGCAAAAAGTATTTATTTATCACCAATTCAGTTTAAGTTATTTATTATAGTATAACATAACATGATCATAATTCATAATTTATAAGTCTTATTGCATTATATCTTATTGAAATATATAACAGAGAATTACATTATTCTCTAAAAATTCTGATCTAAAAAATAATATCGTTTGTCGAACAAATAACAATCTATACAGTTATTATTTTTAAACATATAAAAACGTATGTATTTATAAGAAACGGACACATGTGTTTAATTATTTTCCCAGTGAACTTTCAAACGGAAACATTATTTTCTTTAAAATGGCAGCCGTTTAAATGAACTACGTATAAAATCAAAAAACTTCCGTAACATAAAATGTAGTGATTATTTATTTGCAAAACGGCAGTGAGATTGCTCACGTCACGATAAAATCGTATTTACTACATTTTATACGTATACTGACTATACGCCACTACGGATAAGGCGATAACCTGTCGTAAAAACGAACATATTGTAATAAATATTATATCACCCTGTACTCTTATTAAAATACGCAAGCGTATATGACGTGTATAATATATAAATTTGTATCAAAGTGAAAAAACTTAATCTATGTAAAAAAAAAAACAGACATTTTAAATACCTATCGTATACATATAATTAATGTATTAACAAACAAAAAAAAAAGGTCATTAGTATATGAAAATATAATTTTATGTGAAACTCGAAGCCCCCAAATCCAAAGGTCTGGTTACGCCAATATTTATAGAGTTATATGAAAGACCTGTGCACTGTAATAACACGTATTAATATATTACACAATTTTATAGTAAAATAACTTGACGACAAAATTCAATATTTTTCTTTTAACTTCAGTCGGTTATCGAGGTTTACTATATATTGCATCATCGTTCGTATAAAATACCACTGCGTTTTATAATAATATTATATTATGTGAAACTGTATGTGTAACAAAAATAAATTATTATTTCATCAAATCACATAAAAAAAAATGGTCATTGTGTGAAATCTAACCGTATATACCCGCTCATGTATAAGCGCCAAATTGTCTGCTACATGAGACAGAATCATAGATGTGTACGCTGTATATAATATATTTTATACATAATCGTGAGTCGTTACTGTGGCATACACAGCGATGTACGCGACGGGATAACATCGGACATCGTGCGGGAGACGACCGCATAGATTTCATTCGCGCGTGTCCGTCCTAAGATCCGCGAGCCCTCCGTTTGTCGTGACCGAGTTTTTCGCGTGAAACAGGTGTTGGGCATGCGGCCAAATAGGAAATTAGCCACGGTGACGTGTTTCTGCAAGGTATTTAATAATATTATAATATACTCTGCATAGTCTCGCGCTTAGTGTTTTAAGGCGTTCGATTAAAAAAATTGGTACATACTATACAGTATAATTAAGTATAATAATAATATGATGTGTATTTGTGTGTTTTGCAGGTCGTAAATCTCAGATTTGATAATTGTAGAAATTATCAAATAAAACGAACTGTTTGCGTGGAATTTATTTTTTATTTTTCGTATAAATATATTCAAAATAATGAAATAACTTATATAAAGTAATACTTTGTTTTTTTGAACACACACACACATATATATATATATATATATCCTCTTTACGTAAAGAGAGAGTTTACATGTATGTACATATTTTTATGAATTGTTTACATAATACAACAAAGAGAAAACAAAAATATAATACTTTTTTCGGTGTCCCGACAAAATACCGTAAACAAGTATAATATCGTAAAGAAATAATACCAGCAGTAAAATATTGCTCAAAAAAAAATTCGCAATATAAAATATAGCAGCTATATTATAATACTGTATATTTAAGACTCAAATTCGAGTTATTTAATAGTTGGCGTTCAATATATAAGAATCAATAGATATTATTAAGATACATATTTTAAAATTAGTAAAAATATTTTTTTCTACTATCTTCTACGTATTTAATATTTTAGAATAATCAAAAATTAAAAATAATTAATATAAGTAACTAATAATTATTAATAAATAATAATTATACTGAATTTATGTGCGTATATACATATTATATTATAATTTTACTAATGCATTTTTTCTTAAAAATTAGATATAATAGATACTTTAAAAAATGTCTAAACATATCTTATAATGATAATAACTAAGGTTTTTTTAGATTTTATACATAAAACTTTTTTTAGTTTGTATAATGGATCTGTAACAAAAAATAAGACAAAGAATTTCTAAGAATTTATGACCAAAATATGTATTTGTATAATGTACTATGACGTTATTATTATCCTCGTTTAGACTCTAAAATTATTACAATACAAATCAATTAAGTAAATGTACTATTAACTACCCGTGAAATTGAAAATGTTTTACCGTTCAATAAAATGTACATTAATATGTTAATCATGAATAAGTTGTATAATAATCAAAAAAGAATTCTACAAGGACAAGGTACAAAATATTTTGTAAGTCTGTTTCGTACATTTAGTAAAATTAAAATTCGTAATATCACAGTTCACAACTGTTATTGCCATTAAATCGTATTTCGACGTGCTTTTTAAAACAAAAGGCCATGGTTATTGATAAAAGTATAATGTCTATAATAGGTCGCAATAAAAAAATAATAAAAAAGACAAGTCCAGTTTGATACAATGTGAAATACTTCAAGGTACGCCTAGAATTTTTTTAAAGAGAGGGTTTCAGTATTATTTTTCATAAAACGTCTCATATCAGTCTTTTGTTATTATTATTGTTTTATTTTATGAGTTTTCCTACTAACGGCGGATGATCTCTAGCGTTGGGGCAAATTAATATTATTATTTAATCATAGTTCTGAGCGTTTTGTTACACCTGCTAGGTTATTTCAACGTCCATAGTATACCTTTATTACACTCGTGTGCCCCATCTAGTTTTATGCATGTATATACATAATATATTATATATTTATAATATATTTGTTTTTTTTTCTCGTTTCTTGGCAAACCGACGTCGGCGGGTGCTTAGCCGAACTCAATCCGAAATTTCTATCTAAAAATAAAATATGGCCGGCGGGCGTGCAAAATATTTCACGTTTTCCTACTCCCCCTCGCCCTTCATCCCCTCCAAAACTTGTCTAAAATTAACTGTCATTGAAAAACATGAAAGCGGAAAATTACTGTCATCGTCATACAGCCGTGCCACGTAAAGCGCAATACGCGGGCACGTGCGCGTCCATGTTATATGTGCCCGCGCCATGCTACTTACAATATTATTATATACTACTATATATAGCTAGGACAACCACAGTAGGTTATGACGGGAATCGAGTTTTCGATCAAATTCCAGTGTCTGGTCGTTGTTAATATTATAATATGTGTGTAGGTCAACGGAGGAAGGGGGGATATCTGTTAACACAGAGATGAGTTTGTATGACAACGCCCGGCTCGTTTATAAAGGTAATATAATATATTATATTAATGCATTGGTCGGGTCAGACCAAATATATTATTACAATATGCATATAACAATATAAAACCACAACAAACACAAAATGATCAATCAAAAATGCTCGAGATGCCATGCGTATGATTTAATGTGTGTGTAATGTCTATGTTTGTGAAGTCGTGTGTGCCAATTTAATATCGTTTTAGTCGTAAAATACGAAATTTTAATCAGGGCTTGGAACCTTTAAGATTTTTTCGGTTTCGGTTCCAATTCGGTTCTTCAAAAAAAAAAAAAATTGGTTCCGGTTTCGGTTCCGGTTCTTAAAATTACAGAATAAGGGTTTCGGTTCTGGTACCGGTAAATACCGGTATTTAGAGGTTTTTTTTTTTCAAAAAGTTTAAAAAAAATGAAGTATAAAATGCATACAAATTCTGATAATCGGCCCATTATTTAGTTCTCATGCTGTTTCGGGCTGCAACTGCTGAACTGCATGTACTATAGTCACAATATACTATAAACACTAACAAATTGTACGACAAAAACCAAGTGGCACCAACAACTAATAATTACTAGAAAACTGTAGTCGAACTGGTCTCAACATTATCAATTATTGTCTATTACCGCATTATTTGATTAGATGTTTTTGTATGATACTATATGCTATTTTTAGATGGGCACTACCAAAATATAATGACGTATGAATAACAATCGTGCAATTTATTCGATAGCTTATAATAATAATCGAATCGATATTAAAAACTATTCGTTATCGCCAATTAGTCACTATTTTATTATTAATATAACTTAAAAGAAACTTTTCAGAAATTATATTTAATATTATGTATATGTATCATGTACATACATAAATAGCTATACCTAATTATTAGTCCATGTCACAATCTATTCTGAAAACAATGTATACAGGCGCGTATTTTTATCATTTTAATAATCATTTTATTAGACATCATTCATCAACAACACCAGACATCGTCATCTAAAACTATTTATAAATCATAAAATATAAGGAAATAATCATAACAACGGGTTTTATAAACCCTACGGCGAATAACAATATTTTTTATTTATACATTTTTATTTTGGTAATTGCTTATATTTTATCGTTTTCTGGAACTGTTAGATTATAGTATTATACTATTATAGAAATGTACAATTATAAATACACGTATACATTTACAACATAACCCAAACTTTAAAATCAACTATTATTATTTAATATTTATTGCCTACCTAAATATATTAAATAATTGAATAAAACTAGAACCGAAAAAAACCGAAAAAAACCTAAAAATTCTCTTGCAACAAATATCGGTTCCGGTTCTGGTTTAGGTTCTTAAGAAATTCAAAAAAGGGTTTCGGTAAGGTTCCGGTTCTAATATTTTCAAAAGGTTCCGGTTAAAATACCGGTATTTTTAATTTCGGTTCCAAGCCCTGAATTTTTAATAGCTATACAATTTTCAATTATCAAATGCATTTCACGTTTACACATTGGATATAACAACTATAACGTTATATAACTCGCAGTTCGGAGTAAAGTTTATTATACTTTTTATACTAAATATATATATGTATATATATATACCTATATATACAATATACATATATGTGTGTGTTTTCCGTGTCTCTGATCGTTAGTACTGTAATGAAATATTATACATATACATTCTTTAAATCTATTTTTTTTAACGACAAATCAATGTTACCGACAATAAAAATATTTTAGTTTTCAAAATAAAAATTGATTTATGACTAATTGTTCGTTATGTCTTTTCATAATTTGGATGATGTTAACCAACTCGATGGACATTTATTTTAAAAATGTATGTTTCGTGATTCCGTAATAATATTTGAACAAACATAATATAAAATAACAGCACCGTATTCAACACTGTAGTTTATTTATTGTTTTGAATTTTAAATGCTGTTATATATATTATTTTGTTAGTAAATTACAAAAAAAAATGTATAGGATAGATTTGTGATGCTAAAATGTATTTATTTTTCATAGTTCTATTTTTTTAATTTCAGACGCATAAAAAGAGTATTAAACAATAAAAATATGCCCACGCTAGATTTCACACGTAACCTTTTAATTTAATTTCTTTAGCATGCATTTTTTACATGAGTTGTTAACATTTTATAGTTAAAATCCCTTACAAACGATTAAAATACAATCAACCTTTTATTAAAAATAATATAATTATAAATTATCTTCAGCATCAACTAAAATATTGATGTTAGAACTGATAAAAATGCTATTAAAATTAAAATATTTTGAATTAGTTGAGTTAATTAAAAAAAAAAAGTTATTACAACCTTGATTGAATTTCCTATTAAGAATGTTTCTTTAATAGTGTTTAATCATTATAATTTACAATGTATTTACATTTAATATTAAATTGACTTTTGAAACATAATTACTATAAATACATAAAATGAACATTAACTTTAATCATAAACCTTATACGATTTTATTTACACTCACTGCAGCGATATCGTATCCAACATACCAAAACAACTTAGGTCCCAAATAGCACTTGTTAATGGGTGTTGCACGTTTTAAGATACCGAAAACTTTGACCGTTCATTTAAGATCAACGAAACTTTGTAGAAGTTAGTTTACGCTTTCTCTGCACTATTATACTCGGATTTCGTCTACTCAAAACACGTTAAAATCTTTAAGGTGAGATAGGTGTAGGTAAAACAGTCAATAAAAGGGATTGAATTCCGGAAACAGAACCCCATAATGCTTACTGTCAGAAAATAAAATGCTCTAACGTATATAGTGTGAATGAGATATAAAACTATATTTTAGTACAAAGTTAAGTGTTGCAACACTTGCCAGGGCAGTCCATTACTATTAGTGTATCGATGGCTTAATTGACTTTTAAGCCATATATCCAATATTGCAAATATCTCATCATAAAAGTCAATATATTTGTATTATTAATTATAGTCGTTAGAATAATATTATAATAATTAATAACATTATACTACTATAAATACATTAATCTACTACCCCTAAGTAACATCATACAAACAACGTGATATTTTTACTGTATAACCGTTTTGATTAATTTTTGATCATTCTCATTATCTGTATCCCTTAAGTTATTTACAGTTACAATTTAACTTATTATTATAATTATTTGATATGAAAAAGATTTTAAAAAAAGGTACATTCTTATGTTTTGTATAATAATTATTGTATAAAATACAATAATATATTTAATGATTAAATAATTAAATCTCAAATAAGTATGGAGCCTAATCAAATTATGTTCAAACTAATAATTATGTGGTGCTTTTTTGTTGTTGTTTCTACTATACACATAAAGTTTATATCGTATGTTCGTATGTAGTTCAAAAACTTTCAAAGTTCAAAGAATTTGATTTGTATACTTTAGATTACTCTATACTCTGTAAACTTTAAAATTTTTAAGTAATTATAAAATTATAAAATAAATTAATTTACCTATGTAATAAACATATGTATTAGATACGTTTATTTGATTTGGGAAATTATTAAAACACTCATTACTTCGTATAATAACATTATATTTTTATTCATAGATATATAAATTTATCTATATTATTTATGAATATTATGTTGTGGTTTTACAGTTATATTTTAATATTTTAAAAGTTTGTTGGATATTAAAGGATATTGCCTTCTTGATTTGATTTTAGTATTTTTTTTAAAGAGGTATCTACTTAATATAGTTACATAATGATATAAAGCTATTTTAATTTCCTATTCCAAACTTTATTACTTAATTTTTTTTATGATTATTATTATTTCCAATCCTTATAAATTATTGATATTAATAAGAATATAATATAATTATACATAGAATATATATTTAATATCATTTTGAGAAAAATTTTTATGTGGTTTTTTTATGCCATAAATAAATATTATAAAAGTGACAACCTAAAATTCATTGTTAAAGTTTTCAAATAAATAATGTAGCAATACAAACCTAGTGAATACACAAGTCGAATTCTTCTTTATTTAGTTTTTCTATATTTCTAAAAGTGATATTAATATTTTTGGTAATCTCAGTGCCACCGATTGATGTCTCGCAATTTATTATATTATTTAGTAAAAATCCAATTAAATATGTCATTTGAAAAATTATTGCAATAAACGATAACGTTGATAGATCTATAATAAATTTTAACCCTTTACTATAGGAGAAACAATGAATGAATAAAGTACTAAATATTTCTCCGCTAGAAAAAAAACAGATGCATGCTTTAAAAAAATCTTTTGTAACACATTTTAGACGCTAAATCAAAATTCAACGCTTAAGTTCATCGTCTTAAATGAATTCAAATTTCAAAAGGATACACTCCATTTTTCAATTAACGAATAGATCTAATTAAAGGACAAAATATGATTCTATCAAAGCAAAATACAATTCATCTCCAGTTTATGACGATTACACTAAACTAGTGTCTAGAAATGAAAGAACAATGAAAAGATGATACACAAAGCTAAAAATAAACATTGAGGATTCCAAACATTTGGCTTATTTTCACGAAAATTTAGTTATTTTATTTGAAAAATTGTATAATATAATCATATTATATACTAATCCTCAGTCATTTGACAAATATTAGAGTTAATCAGTTGGAAAAAATATATCAGGTACACTATGAAATTATATTTCACACCCAACTAATGATTCAAGAATAAAGTATTACTCTTTGATATTGAATGTCATATTTGTAAAAGAAATGTAATGATCATGAGTGTATCCTATTATTTAATAAAGATATTTTCATATTCGTGAGTACCTACAGTCTACGAAATTTATTGAAACTAACAGAAAAAATATCAAATGTCAAGCGTTAAGACAGTATAGACACTGATCTTTCTTTTAGCAGAAGTGTTTATTGTCCATCGTTCTTTAATTTAGTTTATTTATTTAACACTTATAAAAACGTAACAATATCGAATCTTTTAGGATAACTAAGAATACTACAAAACAGTGATTTCTAAGGCTATAGAATATTATTTAGACCAGAAATATTTATTTTATTTTTCTAATAGTAATGAAACAGAAGAGTCCAATTCTTCTGAATAGGCGAATCGCGGATTGATAACTCATTAAAAATTATCTAGGTTAGACAATATTATGTAGTAATGTACTATGAAAAACAAAGACCCCACTGATAAATGCAAATGTATATCGTATATACAGGATGGTTCTTTTATCGTAAAACAACGTTTTTATTAAAAATTATATTTTTTATCCTTATAGTTTTTACTTTTTTGAATGACAGCATATAGTTTTAATTTCATATTTCAAAGCAGAATAAGTTTCTGAGTATTTTGATACATAAAATTCGAATTTAGGGCGAGTAGTTTATGAGTTATAAGTATTTAAAGTTTAGATTCGCGAAGTGGAGTGGTACGGGGCTACCTCACAAAATGTTTTTCCACTACTCCGCCTGTCTAAACTTTAAATAAGTATCTCATAAACCACTCGCCCTTAATTCGAATTTTATGTATCAAAATACTCAAAAAATTATTCTGCTTTGGAATATGAAATTAAAACTTTGCTGTCATTCAAAAAAGCAAAAACTTAAAAAAATATAAGGATAAAAAATATTTAAAAATATATTTTTTTAATAAAAACATTGTTTTTTAACAATTTTAAACTATGTAAAAAAATATTTTCAAAAACGTATACTTTTTGAAATAATGAGTGATTTATGATATAAGAATCGCCCCGTATATATATTTATAAATAATATCAAATCGTGTGTAAGATATACAATTATTTAATAATTGTAGGGAAGCTATGTGTTGAAAAAAAAAATTAAAAATATAATGAAATAAGAATGAAATTTTCAAACTTCTGCAATAACACGCACTTTCATATAACCAACGTGCCAATGACTATCTGTCACGTTTTTGTACACGCCTGAGTACCTGACATAGGTACCTGCTTTTATCATAATTTATAATTATTGTGTAAAATACCTACAGCAGCACCACGTGACCGGACAACAGCTGATTGGTCCCGTGGGTGTACGTTATAACCACGTTTTCTAACGCAACTCTGCCATGAACCGGCGGAAACTCTTTTGTTAATACATCAGTACATTGTTAAAATGTATCCATTTTTTATAATCTTTTTTATTTATTTCAAATTTTCCACGAACACGGTCGTCGGTTAACAACGTAAAAACTGCGACTATTTACGGTAGGTACTAATAGCTTTATCTGATATCAAATAATTTTAGATATAAATGGGAATTCATCGACTTCGCTAGACATTTTTTTTATTAAATAAATAGATACATCTACGTACTTTGCAATTACAAATAGTTGATAAACAACCAATAAATCGATACCATTAATTATAAATTGTAAGTTTAACGGAACCAGAACAAAATATGAAAATATAAACTTTCAAACAAATATTATAAATCGTAATTTCAACAATGATTTTTAAATTTATTTAGACACTATATTGATAATAATATGTATAAAATAGTTTAATTTGTTAATTACCCTATATCACTAAAAACTGAAAATTATTCAAAATTAAAAAACAAAAATGTATAAGAAATGTATAAGTACATGCATTATTATCTAATGTTTTAATAGTATATTATATTTTATTAGGTATATTTTAATATTTTATAGATAATTATAATAAATTTAAATTATGTACATTTTGAATATAATATGATGTACTATATCTATTATTATGTACCTATAAAAACATCAGACAATATTTCCAATAATTGAATCTAAGTTTGATATTGCACAAAGGGCTGTAACCCAATTGAGCACAGTTACAATTAAAAAATTGAATTATGAAATATAACACGATTGAGCATAGAAATACGTACAACGTTGCCGTATCACATTGCGAAATAATAATTTTTGAAAAAATTGAAATATTTAATTTAAATACTTCATTACTGAGAAGAAAAGCTAACCCAAAAAAACTTTTAAGCTAATTTCCTAGTTCATCGTTTTCTTTTTTATAGGCTATTCTGAGAATAAAATCGCTGTTTATCTATAATAATAATTAAGAATACAATTAATATATGATTATTTGATTTGAAATTATTTTTTACTTACATTTCGCCACCATGATTGTCCTAAATGAAATCGACAAGCTATTAATTGTACATTTTCAAAAACTTCATACGTGGCTTGGTGAGCAGTCTTTCAAAATCGACGTGTAATTTTTTTAATATGAACTGACTTCCTGTGTATTGTAGTAGACCAGCAACTCGTCGATGAATACAGGTCGTGTCGTAAATAAAAGAGTCGAAATATTTCTAAGTATTGTTTATTAAAGTAGTTGAAAAATATTCTAAGTCCAAATAATTATTTTAATTGAAAATTATTCTAAGTCCAAATGATGGATTTCTGATTTAGACTGACGTGAAGGTGCTTGCGCTAACTCTGGTAAATCACGTTTGAGCCGTCTGAAGGAGTCCTCTACAGGGCCTCCTTATATAGTCAGTGTCCCCTGATCTTCTACCCATGTATCCTCTGGCCTATTCAAAATCGCGTCATTTGCTCTCACGCTATTACGCATTTCAGGATGCACGTGCGATGATGACGTCCGGTGACCATCCGCCCACACGCAGGTGGTCAACCGCTTAACGCTGTATCCGAGTTCCCGGAACTCGCGATGTGATTAAAATTAGATTTACATTATATAATTTTGTGCTTATGGTTATAATATAATGTGTATACCTATACGCACCGCTAGGTTTATTCATCTCCCTGTACTGAGGGTTAGAGTCAAAAGTTGTTTTATTATTATTGTTTTTCAGGCCTAGCTAAAGACCATTTTGGTACGATGGCTACCTTCCTCATATTGTTTGGTAATATGTTCATTTCTACGTCCTGTTATTATAATAAATAGGTGATCGTAATCTTATAATAATCAGGCCTACGCTGTAGCGCCCCCTTTGTGTATTATATTATTGGTATAGAACATCAGAACACGTAGCAGTATTCTATACATATGTCTTGTGAATATCCACATTTTTTATATGTATCTTTTGATTTTTTAAATAAAAAAAAAAATAAACCAACGGCAAATAATAACCATTTTTATATCCATTAATACTATATAGTTGTTCAAAATATTTGGGTGCGTAATTAAATGTACCATCAGTAAAAAAATCAATACTATCATGCTCAATCATAAATTTCAGGCTGAAATCACAAGTAATACATATAAAACTATTATCTTCGGGAATATGTATGAATGGTTGTCCATGAAACTTAAAATCATCTTGAGTTTTCATTAAATTCAATTGTAAAAAAACGTCACACGGTGACTTAAGCAATTTGGGAAGTATTTTTCGTCGTTTATCGTACATAGCTTTACGAACGGTTTTTAAATTAAATCTTTATGTGCCTACAATTGAAGATTGTTCTAAATTTTTTTAAAGTTCGTTTCTGATTAACTTTAAAGGTTGAGTTGACAGTGACTCTTCAGCACGTCTTTTACAATTTTTATGTAATACTTGCCTTTCTAATTTACCAGGTGAATTTCCTACATGATAATGTTTTCCACTTGATTGAATAACGATGATATTTTTATTTGGCCCAGAATAAATCATAGCTGTACAATTATTTTTCGTGCATCGCCATTTTAATAATTCGCCTTTTTTTATAAATCCAATAAATCTTTACTTAAAAGTACCAACATTAGCTAATTATTTTCCTCTCTGTGATAGAATAACTTTTATTTCAATATTTTCCATCGCGTTCTACGTATATAAAAAAAGTTATCTAAAATAAAACGGAGTAACGTGTAACGACGAACAACCACTAACCACTAACGCCTGATCGTATTAAGTCTAAGTTACTTATATTTTGGACAAAAGTCCAATCCTATATTATATTGTGTAGATAACAAATAATATCAAATCTTACAGCGTTACAGGTGTATAGATAATTGTAATTGGCGTAATCATCATATATATATTATATATTATAGGTATGTCCTTCCTAATTTGAGTAATTTCCTATACGACTCGTATATTATTTATCGATTAGACTCGTTCCACTTTTCAAGAGACGGGAAACCACGAATGAAAATAATCGCCATGATCTACAGTTAAATCTTCCCATACGACTTGTAAAGCACAAAATATAGCCTAGTTGTAGTCGGTCAGAAAAATTGACAACGTTGCATTCATTTAACTGTGATCGGGTTGTTAAAAAATATAGACCATGCTCAATCGGGTTGTTCCAAAATCGGTGCACACGAATTGCGTACCAAACAGGTAGACGAACCTTTTTGAACGAATTGCGTCCCGGACGCAAATCGTGTTACCTTTTAAGTTAACATTTTTTTTTAGCTTTCCAGTGGTTTCCAAATTTATTTTTGATTTTGATATTTTTAAATTTTTTTAAAAAAAAAAACCAATTATAATAATTAAATATTTATCATTAACATAATAATGTTAAATGAAAACTTATTTTTAGTGGTTTGTACTTTTGGGCCGGAGCTATACATGGCGTATTTGCCGCGTTTCAAACGCTACGTATTCCGCGGCGTTTATTAAAAATAAACCAATGATTTTTAGTTCGATGGACAACGCGGTGGAATACGCCGTGTGTAGCTCTATCCTTATAGATATTTTCGATAAAAATATTATTGTATTACTTTATTAAACAGTCATTTATTATTTTATATATTTAAATGATATAATTATATTTTTACAATTCAATTTTAATTTTTTTTTATAAATAAGTATGTTATTATGACTTATAATTTATATTATTATGATATTATTATATTTTTACAATTATTAAATTAACATTTTTTTATATAACTTGACATCTTTATTATGGCAATAACACTTTAAGAACCCCTTACAATAATCAACCGTAGATGAAAAGGTAACACGAATTGCGTACGGGACGCAATTCGTTCAAAAAGGTACGTTTACCTGTTTTGGTACGCAATTCGTGTGTACCCTCCAAAATAGGGATCGTGCTCAATCGGGTTCCACCGGTACAAAGTTTAGTTACATGATAAAGTTTAAAAGCAACCATAATGGCCACAGGTAAAAATTGGTAGGTAGTGGAACAATAGGTTGTTAAAACTACTTCTGTACTAGCAGAATCGATGTGGGTCCCCTGTATTATAAAACACACACACACACACACACACACATACACATACCCTGCACGCGTCTTTTATATGCGGGAACACAATTTTAATTGGAATATTTGAGATTTTTAGTCCAATTTTTAATACGTCGTTTCCCGATTCCGTTTCTATGTAAGTACGTTTGGCACTAATTTGAGGATAAAGTCACCGCAATTGCATTAATTGCTAGCTAGGTTTTATGAAAATGCTTTACGATATTATTGTATCTGACATGTCTCACGTATTTTAAATTTCGTATAAAATACTTATTATTTCTCTACAATCACATAAACAGTAAGTACGAGTAATCAACACTGTCCGTAGATATATGTTTTAACATTATTCAATGGATCAGCGACGGGTAATTTAAACATTTTAAATGCTAGTTTTCAAAACGTTCAGTCTCACTGGCCATATATTATATTAAAAATGAGCTTTTTTAAAAACATAACCAAGGCCACAAATTACCTGCATTAGATAATCATCCTTTTTAACGATGGACGTTGGCAAGGTTTGGCACTCACTTATTTTGCTTCAGCCGAAACGATATCATCGCGACATTTCATATATGATACTTGCAACAGTAATATTATAATATATGTATATAATATTACTCAGACGAGTAAGTTTTTGGGTTAAGATTTATTAAATAATAATAATAATAATATATACGTACTCGTAAACAACGGACCGGAAACGTGCCGATAATAATAATAATTGTTGTGCGTATAATAATATATACCACATAATATATTTTATTATTATGGTTGCGACTTGGGCCGGCATGATTTGCCGCAAACAGAACATAGAAAAAGTGGTAAATAATATGACTGCATGCTCATTCGCCATTTACAGTAATAATAATATGATCATCATTTATCGAATTAACCGTGACACGCGGACCCCAAACTTTTTCGGAGACAAAATAGATAAAATATATTATTATTTTAATAATAATCGATAAAGAGTAAAAGTCTGGCGACGATTCGCGAACTACGAGCTCGACAAATGGACAGTAAACAAAAACAGGTGTGGATTATTATTATAAATTATGGTATACCATTTATTACGATTATTAAAACTGATAAATGAAAATGTCTGTTGTCGACCGTCCACCCAGCTCCAGAATTTCGACAAATTTTCACAGCATACCACTCTGTCGGCGTTCTTATTCCACAGAAGATAAGTGGTCTTTATTTTATGTTTTATATGTTCATCTAAATTCTAAACCGATACGATTCGTTTGGTCTCGGGCTGACGTGAACGGCCCGTTCAACCCGCAGGGCTTACGCTTACCTATTTCGCACGTTTCGCAGACCATACCGCACAAACCCCACGAAGAAGTATATATTATAACGTCAGATCGTCTAGCTGTACATATTATTTTATAGACATACATATATATGTGTGTGTGTGTGTGTGTGTGTGTGTGTGTGTGTGTGTGTGTGTGTGTGTGTGTGTGTGTGTGTATTATATATATAGGTATAGTTTTTATCGGTTAAATGGACTTGCTTCTGTGATAAATCGCACTGGCCACCATGTAATATAATATATTATACGTAATATCGTCCGTGACCGATTTATCAACCACATTGAACACACAAGCCTAGATGAATTGAGTACCAAAAAAAAAAAAGAAAAAATACTGTTTGTACTAAATATAAAACATAGTATTGTTATAACATAGTTATATTAATAGTTAATACTACAATCTAGGCAATCATAAATTTATGAATACTTTGTATTACAATTATTGTATAATATAATATTCGACTTATTCGTTAGTGAAAAAATAATAAATAAGTACTCTTCACTCTTCAGGTTAAAAAAATTTTGCGTCTTTGAAATTCTTTTTATAATAATTTTTATTGATACTGTATTAGCTATTGTAATTAAATTGTATGCAACTATCATTATTTTCGTTCATATCAGAAACTTTAATACCTTATTATATATTTAATATGCTCTCGTAGTTTGACATATTGGTAGGTATCTATAGTTGTTAATCTTTTGTTATTTTTTTCGTAAATATTTTGTAAGACAACTGTTACCACAGTTATACATACAATTATTTAATTCATATTATCTAATTTAAAAAAAAAAATAAAAATAATTATACTGTATTTTACTGCCTTATTATGAAAAACAAATGTATTTAACTATACACTTAGGATTTTGGATCGTTCTATTTTTAGTCATTATAGTGGTACGCGACTGATTAATAATATACCTAAGTGGTACGTAAAAAAAAAGGTTTGAAAACCGCTGTTCTATATCAGTAGGTGCATGTTGAAAATCCATCACTAACATTGTTAGTGTACCAATAATTGGTATTATTTTATATAAAAAAATAAAAAATACTTAAGCAAATATTCAATACTATACAAAATATTATACTAATTTTAAATATTCTAAACTTGAATATTACAAAACATATTATTACAATAATTAACAAATGTACAAATTCTATTTTTAAAAACAAATATACTAACCACTATGTTGTGTAACGTGTATATTTAATTTGAATTCAGTAATAAAATCATTAGAAACAAAAAACGATTCAGAGCAGATAATCATATAAAATTACCAAGTATATATTTATACTATAAATATTTAATTATAATAATAATAGTATATATTTATATAATTTATTATTGTAATTTAATTTTGAGTTAAACCCGTTTTAGCATAGAATGGTGTCATTACTTAATAGGGAATAGCTTAAAACTAATTTAAATATAAATAAAATATAATGATATACAGTGATATAAATCATACAAAAAATATCTTTTTATCACAACAAAATAATTAAAATTATTATTCTTCGTTTAAATCTTATTTCATCTATCCAAATTTTATCTTAAAATATCTATATTTTTATTTCAAATAAAATATGCTCATGTATCAATAATATTTTTAAACAGCTTCATAAACAATATTATAAAGAACCTTGTATTTAGATTTCAAGCTTATCGACCAATTACCAAATATATTTATAGTAAAACAATTAAATCAATGCCAATGTCTATAAATAATTCAAAAAGGGTCAAAATATTTTGAAAATTAAACTATGTATAGAAAATATCAATAGAAACATTTGATAAAATATTTTATTATCTGCAGTTACTAGTTTTTAATTAAAACAAGATAAGAAAATCGATTTTGTCAAAAAGTAGTTTAAGAATTCTCGTTTTTCCGTATTTTTTCCTCACAATTTATTATTAAGAAAAATATTAAAACATTTTTACGGTTTACTTCTAAAAGTACTCACTATATTTACTTTTTATCAGAAGAGATACTAAAGTTGAAAAATGAAGCATTTATTCTACCATAAAAAATATCTTCAGGTACTTATAAAAAAACACACTCACATATGACTGAAAATCAATACGTTCATCAGTCCACCCAGAATCTAAAACTAACATTATTGTTTTTATTTTAAAAAGCTTGATATTATATCATTAATCATTAACACTTACATACAAATTATTCTTTTTTATGTTTACATGCACATTCACACAAAATTTATAAAAGCAATAAATCTTTTTTAATTTATTAAATCTATGTACTTAAAAAGTATTACATTACATTAAAATCACCTAAAACTAACTAACTAAACGGGTCATTTTTATCGTGCCATGAAACATATTATGTTTACTTTTTAAATTTGTAGTACCATTACCTAATAAATATACTTCAATATATTAACAATTATATTTAGCAACAAAAATTAAATTAACTGAATAAGTTAGTAAAGTTATAAATTAACAGTGGGTATATACCTACTACAATTCGTATAGATATATTAATTATTTATTAAGACTAGTAATAATAATTTCATTATTTTATTTTCCTATTATTTCAATTTTTATAATTTAAAATTTGGAATGACATATTGTAAGTGCTATGTAGGTGATTTTTAATGTTAAACGATAATAGCTGATTCTTAAGTAAAATATGTGTCGTTCTACTTTTGTTTTTGATTCTGACCTCGGAACATTGCCAACATGTGTTGAATATTAAGATACTGAAAATGAATAGTTATAAAGCTACCTCTATATATAACATGCCAGAACGTCAATCGTTATTTAAACTCTTTAATATCATGTTAAATGGTAATTTCATACTTAAACTATTATTATGAATAGTTAATTTTAATTTTTTTTTAATATTTTAATAAAGCAATTATTATAATAGTTCATTACATAGTAGAAAAATAGACACATACTACGATAAAATATTTAAATGTAAGTAACTATTTACAAATCGAAAGAAAAAATAATACTAATTTATAAATATTTATTTGACATAGGTAAAAATACAACTTTAATAATATTTCTTTGTTTTACCTTAAATTTATGACCACACAGTAAGTTATAGCACTAAATATCTTTTATTAGGTGCATATATTATCGCTGTCAAACACATTTAACTATTTCCTTTTGCTAGCCTAACAATTTGATTTTGGTCTTATTAAAATAATAGCTCGTTGTTTATACTTACATACTCACCATAATGAATTATTTCCGTTAGTTTCTGATTGGATTGATTAAGCATTCTATTAATAAGATATTGTGATACCTAATACGACGTCAGTTAAACAAAATTTTATTTTATTATACGTTTATTGAATAACTTTATTATTGAGTTATTTATTATTATAAAACAGTTTGAGTTACATTACAAAAAAAAAAAACAACAACAATATATTATACGTATTTTTCAGAAAACAATTAAATTGTATGTGAAAATATGTTTTCAGTTCTATAATTTTCTATCCTAATTTTATTTATTTATACTAAATTATAAACTAATTTTACTTAAAAGTTAGTATAAAAAAGCGTTTTGTACTTAATTACTTAAAGTTCTTGAAAAATGTTAATGACCTGGAAGATAAAATACTTTCATCGACGATATTATAAAGTTAATGATTATTTATATCTAATACTTGTGGGTTTTTATAAAATTATTATAATAAAAAGCTTGATGAAATATCCAAAATAGATTTTTAAACACAATTAATTTTTAAAGAATAATAATAAATAATACTGGAATATTTATTAGTTTTTTGTATATTTATAGAATTAATAATGTAATATTTGAAAAAAACTATCGTTATAATAATAAAATGTGTTCCTACTTTAATACAAATCTTGACAATGTATAATAACTAATTGCTTGTCTTCTTTTTCCAACACTATAGTTGTATCTGATTAGTAGGACATTGCAATGGATGCAATTTACTGGTTTAAGGGTAACAGATATATATGATAAGAAAAACATGCGAGACAATGGAAAATAATTAATTTTTTGTTAACAAAGTTATAACTTTAATGAAGAAGAGAGACCAAACGCGCTTTGACGATGAACAAACAGTCGTCCCTATAACAATCGTTGAATAATTCATTCAACGTGGGGAAGCTGGCGAATTAAGGATTAATTAAGGGACTTTTTTGTATTTCTCGTTTCCATAGTTTTTTCATTTTTAACAAAAAAAATATTTCATAAAGAACTTGAAACAGGTAAAAGGTGAGGAAGAGAAAGACAAAAAAACATTATATGTACTGGTATTATAAAAGCGATTGCGTAAAACATTCAAGCCGCCAGCAGTTATGTTATTATTTGTCTTTCATCACGAACACAAAATAATAGCACTAAGTTAGCTTTTTCAGAATAGCAAAGCCTGGTTAACTTACCATTGTATATTTTTTGGTTTTATTTTAAGTGAAAACACCGTATGCATTGTATGGTATATTTTAAAGTTGCCCTCAAGAACTTGTGTTATTTGCATCACATAAAGTGGAAAAATACCATTTGCATTTTTATGAAATCAACAAATTTTATTGTGAGGTACCTACCTACGTTCTTAGCAAGTGCCTCAAAACCATAAATGCGAACAAGACCTACGCTCTTCAAGAGGTGCCTATTTTTTATTATTATACGGTTAACATAAATTTACAGATTAATTTTAAACTAAATTATAGAATCAATTATTTGTTATACCTACAGTCTTTGTTTAAGATAATAGTGTATATCATATTAATATGATCCTTATATCATATACTTTATAAGCACAATAAAGTCTTGAAATCAAAATATCATTGCATTAGACCTTTCAGATAAAAAAAAATCGGCTGAATCATTAAATGGATATTAATATATTAATACTTATAATACATGTAACAGTTTAATAATAATGAACAAAAATTAACGGAGCCAAGTCCTATATATCGTGTAAATTTTTCATGTCTAGGTACTATCGTACGTCTATACATTATAGTATTTCAATATTATTCAAGCAGTTTTAAAAATCAAATCTTAGTCCAATAGGTGAACACAGTTGTATTTATTTATCTTGATCTACGATATAGTCTTCTGACAAGCCAATGTGATTGTCACAGATCGGTAGAATCGGCACACCAAATACACATGATCTGCATACAAGTGGTTCATATTTCCCCGAGGAAAAATAGTTGTTTTTTCTGGAGAAACCATTTCAAATGAATGTCTACGTTTCAAAAGCTCGTCCCTGATAACAGGCTTTACGCGTTCGTCGGTGATTTAACCCCGAGATTTTTAAATAAGCACACAACGCGTTCATCTAGCACAGCAATGGTTACCCGGATTTCTGCGAGGAGACCTTTTTGTTTAATGAAACACATAAAAAAAAAACATAACAAAAAATAAAAGTAATAAATCTATTGAAGGGAAACCCTTGATGTTTAAACACAACGAAGGAGGATTGGAGTAGGGCGTTCATATGAGCTGCTGTTATTTACGATCCCGGAACCCCGTAGATTTTCCGGCGTGTCCCGAAAAAAAAGTTCTATTTCACGGTCGCTTAGAATGAAAAAAATACTCAAAAAACTTTCTTTATAGAAAAATATAAAACTCATATTGTACGTAGCATATAAATACCTACATATTCACTGGATACAGCTGAACAATTTTTGGTAGTATAGAGTATGAAATAATGTCGTCAACTGCAGTTAAATTAAATAAACAATATACATTTTAAGAAGATGGAATGTAATTAATTACTATTAACTGTACTTTGTATTCTGTGTGAGACTGCGAAGTATCCGTTACCGATTGACTATTATTTTTTTGTGAACCGTTGCAAATCAAATAGTATTTTAAGATTTTGTAATTATTTTTTTAAGCCCAATAAAAATCTACCGATTACCATAAATATCGTAGGTATTTCAGCAAATGAGTAAAGCTCATACTTTGAACATTCAAAATTGTTTGTTTTATAATATGTATGGCTTATTATTACAATTAAATTTACTTGAATATCACATCATAATTATAAGGATATGTTCAATGTCGAAGTGGTCGGAGTGATCTATATCTGATTTGTTTTAATATATATATATCTAATAAAATATTTTAAATAATTCAGAAGTTTATATAATAACTGCAAACAGACGTTTTGAACATTCATTAATTAAAATATAATATAATATAAAGGTTTACTTTTTGTACATATGAAAGTTAATGAGTTGTAATTATAATAATTTAAAAGCGTGAAAAAGTAAAATGTTGCAAAAAGATTCTTTATTACAAAGAGTCATTACTCTATATATAGTTGTCCTTTCATATGTAATAAGCGCATTAAAAATATTGATTTTTTCCATCGAGATGCGTAAGCACAAAGTGGATATTTTGAGGTTTACTTTAAAGGTCAGTCGAATTAACTGTGCATTGAAATTTACACATCCAAATCATTTGTTGAAAATACAAAAAAATAATTAAATGAGATATTTTTTTTTTAATTAACATATTAGTGAAATGGCGTATTAATTTTAAAAAGGAATTTTTTTTTTTACTAAAAATATTACATTGTACTAAAGATATGACAAGAATTAAATCAAAAAATTTAACGTTAAAATAACTTCCAACAAAGTTTGACTTTTAAAGAACAAAATTTATTGAAAAAAATATTTTCTATTCAATTATTTTTTATTATAATATTTTATGAAAAAAAAAAACTTTCGAAAACATTATTTCAATACACGTACCCTAAAACTTTAAGACGGGTATAACGTTTAAAAAATTCAAGAGAAAATGCAATACCTACAAATGAATTACTAATTATTGAGAAAACTAGAATTAAAAATTTAGAATTTAGGTGGCTAACTTTTCTGGCCTATATAATACGTGTAGGTTAATAATAATTTAATGGAAGGGGTTCTAGATCGACGAGGGTAAAAATTTCATTTATAACATGGGTATAGACTATAGATTAATAATTAATAGTAACCTTCAGTAAGGCATTTATAATCTAATAGGCTTTCTATAATCCATCCTTGGCATGTATACAATTCCAAGGTATCTATATAATAATATATAATAGACGGTTTGTACATATATATATATATATATATATACGTTAGTGGTGGTTGTAAACAAATAGCAGTGCACTATAAATATGCCCCGATCGTACTACCCAACAATAAAACGTCCAATTTTTCAAATATAATTTTATGGTAAAATAAACAAAAATACGGGAAACGTGAACTGCGTTTTGAATATTTATTACATCCATCGTATAATATATATCTATATTCTATACAGTGGCGTACACACGGGGGGGGTTTTGGGTGTTCAAACCCCCCCCTTAAACTTTTTAAATACTTGAATACTTATACGAAAATGGCTAAAAATTGTAAATTATTTATTTTCATAACATATTTGTAGAAAAATAAAAATATAACTATATATATATATATATATATGTATAATTTTTAATATAACCCCCTCCATTGAAAATATCTGTGTACGCCACTGATTCTATATATACATAGATTATAGAGTATATTATTCTGTTTGAAAAGACGTGTTATTTTTGCTCTGTGTTATCGCTACTGGTGCTCTCGTTATTACATTCCGAATGATTGTACACGATAAAAACAAATCGGAAGAATATATTATTTAATTTTGTTTTGTACACATATATTAAAATTATTATACGTTTGTGAATAATTGCCAAAGTCGAAGACACGACAAACATCGGGCTCTCGAATTACCATCGAGGGACGTTACATAATTTATTTGTACGTCGTTTACCTGCATGCCTATAATATATAGTAATAAAATATCATAAACATGCACAGTCGCCGTGCAAACGATTTCAGTTAGGGCCACCATCACCCTCGATAATAATTAACTACCCCACATAGACTTCGACCTCTCTTACTCAGTATAATATAATAATAATAATAATAATAATGTAAATAATAATGATGATTATAATAATAATAATAGCTGTTCATATATACGTATGCATAAACGTATATTACATATGTATGTAATATGTATATTCTATATTCTATAATTCATATAGACTACTATATAATATGAATGTACCATCGTCGTCATTAACGGCGATAATAAATTTCAAAAGCGCGTGAACGTCAGTGTGACGGTGAACATAATATATTGGGGGCGACTGGGAGTAATGGGGATCCCCAAAGCTTTTTATTTTCATATAGTTTATTTTTTGTATTCCGTTCGCCTTTGCGTCCTTCGGTTGGTTGTTTGGAGTCGTGCTCAACTCCCACAAGCACCGGATATTATGTTTTCTCACATTTTCGGATAGTTTTTATTATTTTTCGGGATATTTTATCACTTCCTACATGTCTACACTCTATCAATTTAATATAATTATAATAAGTGGGCCAAGGGATTTTCACTCGTTTTACGCGATATTTCGTAATATTTATTTATAAGTGAAATATTAATATTTATGTATTTGTCGTGACTATTGCCGGTACAACCGGATGGAATCGCCTGCCTTAAACCCCACCTATCCACGATATTTCCCACCAAACGGAGTTCGTTACGACAAGCATTACTAATCCAATGGAAATTGGTGATCCGTGATTGCATTGGAGGGGAAGAGGGCGTGTAACATGCATAGCACAAACCTGACGTCAATTCCGTCGGTATGTGGTCGTAACGCCCACTCCCGATTGCAGTCATCCAGAGACGACGTATGGTCGTCCGACCCAATACCAGGTTTGGTATAGAATTATCACCGAAAAACAAAACTTAAAAATTCTCGTCTCATTTTGCGAGCGAAATAAAACCGTATAAGAAAGCTGACCAATGCCAATAGACGTGTGTAATTTATTCAAACGACATGTGTAATATTGGGCATGGTTTTTGAAAACGGTACGACGACGATGTTTATTTTTAGGGGGGGAGGGAGATGATTTTATTTTTTAATACTATTGTTTTGATGTATAACCACAACGATGTTAGCGAAAAATGCATTGAATGGCGATCGTCCCTCAAATATTCGAAAGTTTGTCTATACATAATACATATCTATATCTGTTTTGCGTTTCGCGTTAAATTCCATTAATAATAATAGTTGGATTAGTGACAAACGATTATTATGATAATAATTTATGTGGACTAGTCAGTTTACAACGAGCACTGCAGGACTACAACGCTGGATTCTGACGGTTTTTAAATTTTCGCCGACTAAAGTGTAGGTATTATAGGTACACCGATACTACGTCCGCATACTCCAAGGACGAAATAGTTAATGCTGATCGCATTTCACGTTCACAACGACGTGTAAACAAAATCGCAACGTTTCGGTTTAATTAGTATAATTACAAAATTAATAGCATCGCGCTAACAAAAGAAAATTAATTAAATCATTGCCAATAATAATGCTTAGCGATTGATCAACATCTTAGTTCGACGAAATACTGAACAAGGGCAATTAAAATATATTTACATACACGCGATAAGACCGTTATAATTCCTGCTGTTGACATCACAATTGTACCGACTATAATAACCGTCAAAAAATATTTATAATATTTCGTGAACTCATGCTATAGTGATTTATTGTTCAACTTTGACGTACAGATATTATATCTATACGGTTCCCTCGGTTTTAGAAAATAATCGTAAAAATATTTGGAAACGTTTACATACGATATACCTATGTATATTATTTTGTTTGCATAGTCTCGAGGATAGGTTATCCCTTATGTCTAGCCACCGTTTTCAAGCGTATAATTGAATACTAGAACGTTGTGTAATAAAAATATAACGAAAATGTTGGTAATTCGTCAAAAAATAAACATGCACTAATGGATATACTTGATATGTTACCAAGGGCAAGCATATGAAACTATAATACCACAATATTTTTTTAATTGAGGAATCATTTACACTTTACTTTCATACGAGTCTATTATTGTTTCAATTGTATTAAACTCTGTTTGAACTACAGACAAAATTTTATTTAATAACTTATTTTAATATAATAATTTTAGTTTAAAAGTTTATGTCAGATATTTAAACTAATTAGACTTAATGATTAATTATTGACGCATTTTCATCCTAATGACAAAACTTTTGGAACTATTTATTTTGTTTATAAGTTTTTAAATAGATATTTTTATTCCTTGGAAACTAAATTATTTTACAAAATTTATAGTGTATTTTAATTAACTGTAATGAGTATTTAATGTGTTTATTTTTCACATTAAACTCTTTATTTAATAAATCAACTTTTTATAACTAAATTTTACTTCTAATTTCTGCACTATTTTAATTATTTCGTATTCGTCGAGTTTCAATTTTTAATAATCAAAACTAAACTAATAAGTATATTAATATTAAAATATTTGCTATAAAATTTATAAAATTGTATATCATTTTTTTTCCTTACATCAAAAATCAATCTATAGCTATAAAACAGACCACTTATTTTTTTATTCAACACATTAGATACTAATGCATTTTTGACTTGATATTTGAATGTGTCCATACTCCATAGAGTTATCGTTTGGATATTCGTTAATCTTTTTCTCGTTGTTTTGTTTATTGTTAATTTATTTATATATTTTTTTTATCCATTTGGTAATCAGCTGACAGTAATTGGTATTTTTATGTGAATTGTGATGAGGGAACAGTCGCAGTAAAAATAAATACAAATAATAAATGTAAAAAACCTTTTTTGTCCCTAGTTTAAAAAAAAATACCGTTCGTTATATTTTTATTGAAGTGCAAATCAATAGAACCACTTCCACTGTCCTTTACTCCCTAACCACAATAATGGGCATTGCAAAAATGGGTCAGGGCAGAAATGAAGATTTCCCAACTCTCACTTGAATGGCTTGAATCGATGGACCGCGGGTGTTGTATTTTTTTACTAAGTACCTAACTAATAAATAAAAGTTTGGTTTGTACATTTTTGAAATACATATTTTGAACACGTGTTATGTGGTCTTAGAGATCCTAACTCTACAATCATTTAACTATCTTATAGCTTTCTAATTTTGTAAAATAGTCAATATATTTTTATTTCTAATAAGGTTAAGCATAATATGTATAATCGTCTTGATATTATTTAATTTAAATTTTCAACATTATTTTATTAAAATGATAAAATTTTAACTGTTTGAACCATAAACAATTATTGTTATACATATTACTAATATATTATTCTTATTCAAATAGTAGTATATTATCATATTGTAATAATCACAAGTTGCATTAAAGTATTTTTATGTTATATATAGATTTCGTAATTTATTGATAAAATATAATTTCACTTTTTAATATTAATCTTTATATCTTTTTATTATTATTATTATAATTATTATATTATTACATTTTTAAATACTTGTTCCACAAAAAATAATAATAATTTTATTTATAGGTGATGTTAAAGATGAAACGTACTCGTCCGAAAACAATAGAAACTCTGGATATGAAACGAATTTATACCTCTATTCTGTAAGTATTATTAAAAAAAATTTAAATATTCTAGTAAAATCCTGAAATGCATTTTAAAATATCTTTTTTTACAATTAAACGTAAAAAAAATTTAGTAGTTTAACAGTACTAAATCTGATAATATAATTGTTGGAAAACTTCCAAAATAAATTAATTAGTTTTTAAAGGGATACTGTTTGAAACTGGGCTATAATGCTAAATTGTATATGTAAATATAAAAAAACTACAATGAAAATAGTGGATTAAATAAATATAACTTTTTTTTTGTGTGGAAATTGATCAAATATTACTCTTTAAAAAAAAAACTTAGAATCACAGAAATAAAATAATATTGTCTTAAATAAGTATTTATAAGCATTATATTATTTTATTTATCGTGTATTCCTGTCATTTATAAACTATATAATTTTAAAGTTTGAATTAAGTACTATATTATTAAGCCTTCTATTTTGTAGTACTAATATATGTAATATGTTATACATTACGAAATACATAGAAACGTGATTGACAAGCAAATAATAATAATATATTAATTTACTCGTATTAATATTATAATTACACAAAATTCATGAAATCTCTTATATTTGGTGTTTATAGAAAGTTTATAAATTTACCTATTGAAAGTAAGATAATATTAACCAAATAAGTACAATGTCACCAAATTTATTTCCCTTTACACATTAAAAAAATTTGCGTTTTTTTTTAAATATAAAGGGATTATTAAATTACATAAGTAATTATTATTTATATGCTACTTTAAAGACTTAAGTTTACTTATTTTTACAAATCTCAAACAATTAATATAGATAACTAAAACAATAGTTAGTAATGTTGTTACTTTAATTTATTAGATAGAAAAAGTTGTTTCTATTGCCAAAAACCGTAATAACCTGACACTTAGAAGTCATATTTCAAGGTTTGGACAGGCTTACTCCTTTTTATTGTCTTTTATTTTATATTTTTAAATTCTATTTTTAAAATTTATGACACCTCAAATATTATAACTGGATCACGATTTAAAACTGTTTCGTGTACAAGAGTGTACAAGAGGCTAGTCTAACCCTTAGTATAAACATTATATCTCATATAGGTATTGAAAATGTTATATCCTTAATCATAATGTATTTTTTTTTTATATATATAGAACAAAACTAAGTAATATTTAAAATTTATATTATACTAAGATAAATATAATACAATAATGTTCTTTTTTTTAAAAAAAAAGTTATGTATAGTATTTTATGTTAGTATTTTTATACAATTAAATAATTTAAGCACTAATTTATTAGCATTAAATCGAATTTAAACATTTTTATTAATATTTAAAATGTAATCATTGTACTTGACTTACTTATTTTACAAGTTTTTATTTTACATTTACCTTTAACTATATTTTAGTGATATAGATATCAAATAATTAAATATTAACGGAATTTAGACAGTTTAAAATAATATTTAGGTCATACGTTTCATACAATTCTGGTTACTTTAAATTGTATGGATTCCACATTTCATGATAACTGAATATAAAAAATAATATGAAGTTCTGTGAAATGTCTCATTTTTTTACGAACAAAAATTAAATTTTTAATATGATCTCCCACGAATATTAGAAACTGAACTAAATCGAATGGTCTTAACACCCTACTCATAATTCCTCTTACTATTACAGAACGGCTGACGCAATTATTATTATTTAAAAATGATAAATATAATATACCTACAATCAGTATATAATATACAATAGTATTATCAATTATTACTAGTACCCAATAAAATACAGATTTATGATTATCGTGTACATAAATAACGTCACACCCACATTCTCTTATTTACAAGCAAATTACATGGACAATTTACATTCAGCAGTTCACGTTTACCTTCTCCAGTTTAAATGGTGAATTAAATTAAGAAGTATTACTTAGGGGTGATAATATTTTCTATGTTTGCACCTCTGTATTTATTTATTTTATTATTCTAATTTTTTGTTTTTGAGTGAGTAATGAATATTTAAAATATTGCAATTTAATAAAATAATTTTAACGCGTTTAAAAATTAAAATTGTTATCTGAAAAACCATTGTTAGAAAACGACTTTGTTGTCTTAAGTTTAATAACAAGTCGATTCACATTAATATTAAAACTATTGATGTTAAACATAAACTGCTGAATGTAAATTGTCTATGTAATGCAGTTATATATTATATAAAAACAGATAATATCTCTTAATAATGTTTTGGAACCATTGAAATGAAATTAAAATCATTGTGAACAGATACGAAATTGGTACATAATAGAATACAAAAATTATTTTAAAAAATGTAATCTGATACAGTCAGCCCAATTGTATCATAAATAGTCGGACAGACTAAGGCAGTACAAAAACACAAATTATGACTTGTCAAGTTTTATCATCGTGTACCTGACTGATTGCAGGATGAAATGGATGACCGGCCGCGGGTGCCCACTTTCCTCAACTCGATCGCCGATTACTCGAACACCATCCCGAATTTGGCGGAGTCTGACACCAAGTCAACCACTGCCAAACAGGGATCGTCCAGGATGGGCACGCTGGTCGGCGTCTACCTGCCGTGCGTACAAAACATCTTCGGAGTCATTTTGTTCATTCGGCTATCGTGGGTAGTCGGCACGGCAGGCGTCGTCTACGGGTTCGGAATCGTATTCACCTGTTGCTGCGTGGTAAGTCCAATATATTATGTATAAAAATAAATATTAAATACAATGACACCAACAATAATAACAACACAACAATAGAATTATGGCCCAAATAATTTATCATTGAATATGATTGCTAATTATCACTCGCTTTCCATTTCAAACTCATAACATTATCTGATTTCATGATTCTCACACTAGTCTCACTAGAAACATTCTTTTGTATATAACTCTATCTTCCTCTAAATATTTGGCCAACTACTCTCATATTTTTGTCTCCACAACCAAACACTTCATAGCTATTTTCCCAATATTTTATAGACACCTATCTCATCACGGATTTATTTTTATTATGGAAATATGTATATAAACATCTGATATACTCGATATTAAATTTAAAAACACAGTAGTTATTCTTTATAAAACCATTGGACGAGAACTTATTATATTATACCTAATTAATAAATATTATATATACTACAGGGGTAGCCAACAAAATAGAAACCGTCTTATTAATTTAATATTGACATTGTTATCGCATGGATTAAATTCAAATTTTATTACAGGAAAAATAAAGAAGTTCGTTATGATTTTAAAACTTTTTTAATCATATATGACAACATACTATATTAATTTTAACTTGAATAATATTTTATTGTCAATATTATATACTAATGTAAATCGCGCGCTAAGTTAAAATTTTTAAGTAATGAATTTTAACGAACTATAGGGTACAACAAATATTTATTTAGAAATTGTTCATAGTAGTTTGCATAATTTTATTCTTTATTTTATTTTTATTTACCGGTATTCATTCATTTGACTGCGATTCATTTTAGTTTTCAAGCAAACGGTTTGTTATATGCTACAATATTACAGTCAAACAAAACACAGCAGGTATTCTGCTTATTCAAATACGCAAGCTGGTCTGACCACTGTTTTGTATTGTTAACGATCAATTAACGTGCTTTTTTGTAGCAGTTAAAATCCCCTACCCCATCAGTCATTTTACGAAAAGCATACTTACCACCAGCGCGTGCTCGTTAAACGTAAATGAGAGGAACGTTATAGCCGTTTTGGTTAAAATTTAATTTCTACCCGTGTGCATTATTATAGCTTAAAAATAGGTCGCTCATAAACGACCGGGTGGTGGATTCTTAAAACTTGTTTGTTATAATGTACTCAGTAGGTGTACAGAATTCGAATTAAGTTCACACAAGCGTGATGTCTCTTTGTGCGTCACAGCATGCCGTTATAAACTCTGTACGCCTCAGAATTCCGTATTTTAATCAAAAGTTATTCTTTATGAATAATTACAGGTTTGAACATCGTTAAGACAGTACGGCGTCTTTCGAATATTTCAAATATTAATTTATCCTCTGGCGCATATTTTCCATACGTTATACATTATGATACGCCGCTACTATTAATTACTTATGCGTTTCTGCTACTAGTTTTTCGTTGCTTTTATATGATAAGCAGGGCAGATTACTTTATATTTACATAAATTCCATTGATAAAATGAGTCGCTTTGAGGTGAAAGTCTATACGGATGACCAAATACGTGCAAAAACAAGCAGACATTTGCGTGATATATAATCATCGAAACAATCTTATTTTTAGAAATTGTATTAGTAAAACATATACACGCATAAACATGAGACACAAATTAAGTCTTTTTAGATATAAAATATAGTCTTATAACGAGTTGCACAACCAGTTAAACTACTACTCTTCTCTCCAAAATCTTTTATTAATTTTTAAGATATATTATAGATTCATAGAATACAATGTTAATATAGTTATCTGACAAATGAAAATTTTATAGTTATATATATAATATATACTATATATAAAGAGCTTTAGATTTATCATACCTGCAGACATACCAATTATATCAATAATATAACTCGGCATCGCTTGAGGAAAAAAATAATTCAATAGTATTGTCAAACAATTGGAAAAACCATAAGTATATTTCTTAGATCAAAAATTAAAAAGAATAACTCTGTGAATGAGTTGAAGATATTTGAAATAACTGTAAAACCATTCAAATATTTGAAAAAAATGAAAAACGAAATTTAATGTTTAATGTGCACTAGCTAAAAATGAATGAAATAAGTCGAGAGATTCTCGGAGTAGTATTTTATTTATTATAATCTTACAAAAAAATAATATATATATATCTAAAAAAAAGTTGTTCTATAGTGGTGTCAAAAACTTGGTACATAAAAAAATCCTATTGTTTTATATACACACATTATATATATATATATATATATATAAAAAAAAGGATATGGATGACAATGTTGATGGTATGTGACTCCAACGCTACATAATATAACATCATAACATAATGTACATAATATCCTATTGTAGCATATTCTATTTGAATATTTGAAAATGGGCAAGGAATGTAACAGTTTTCCCCAAAAAATTTGATTTATACTCAATATAATATAAGCCTCCTCCGAAAGTAGATTCTAGTTGTGCCACTGAATAAACCTCTCTGTTAAACTGCACCAAGATATTCCCGATTTGCTATATTGCTATATCTATATTAAGTATAAGTATGTTATTGTTCCAAAAACTATAAACATTTTCAAAATTTCCTGTTCAAACGCAAATGGTGTTTGGAAAAAAATAAATAGGTTGGCTAAAACGGATTTTTTGAACTAGACGCACCGTAATAGCACATCTAAAACCATAAAAACAGTAATTAAAACGACGTTTATGATTTTTTTTTAGATTTCATTACATAAACCATTACATTTATAGGTTAAACGGAAAATCCAACAACCGTGATATGCACGAAGGGATCGTTTTACAACCATTATTCATAACGTTCATATCACTCCGTATTACATTTATGGTTTAATTATCTTAATGCAACTTATTATACAATATACACCATACTATATGTATGTATATGTGTACATATATATTTTATGTATATAATATTTAATACACACACACACATATATATATACATAAGTTTTCCGAGCCATTCACCCGCGCAAATATATAGACATTATAATACTCGTATATTATTATTGTTTTCTGTATGCGCGCGTATCACATTATTTTTACGGTCGTCCAATTACTTAAATGCAAATAACGAAACAATGATTTTTAACGATTATTTTCGGCCAACTTGTAATACACCCCTGATGCGAAAACTTTTATCATCCTACCCACCAACTATATATAATCGTCCGTTATTTTTAATATAATTTATCTCCGATCAATTTTAATAAACGCATTTATATTTTATTTTTCAGACAATGTTAACTGCTATCTCTATGAGTGCCATAGCTACGAACGGTGTTGTGCCTGCTGGCGGACCGTACTTCTTAATATCCAGATCGCTGGGTCCCGAATGCGGGGGAGCTGTCGGTATGCTCTTCTACACCGGTATCACACTGGCCGCGTCCATGTACATCATCGGAGCAGTTGAAATCATACTCGTGAGTATCTTGTCAATCGATCGAAGGGATTAAAATACACAGAACTATCTTAAAGAAAAACTATATACATTAGTACTTATAAATAATAAGTGGATGTTAAGAATATCTTTAATATATTCTTCATTCTTGTTTATGAAATTAATAACTAAACAAATTGACTAAGTTTTTTATTAAATAAAAATGATTGGTAATATTGCTACTTAAAAATATTAAATTTCATTTTCAAGCTTATTTCTAATTAAAATAACTTATGTTTTATTTTTTCACATATAGATGATACTTAATGTTTTGAATGATAAATATAATAATGTTTTAACAAGAGCTAAATGATTCGTAGTTATTACTATAATAGCTTACAAGTAGGGATGCAAAATTTAAGCTTTAAGTATAGGAGGTAGGTATACTTAATTCTCTTTATACGGGTCTCCCCCTCTAACCACTCATCGGACGTAAAATGTTAATCATATAGTTTATTACATATAATAAGTAATATAATATTATATATAATACATGATAAAACTAAACGAACTATTCGAGTACAATAGTAAGATACGACGTCTATAACCTACATTTATATTTCAATTCTAAATGTATGCTGGCGCATCGCATAAAAGAAACAGTAAAACAATAACGCTTTTTCGAAAACATAAAATATATCAATAATAATAATAATAATAATATCGTATGTTGTAAGTCATACGCGTGCAAAACTTAAAACAGCTTCTATTTCAAACGTCGAACTTTATTATTTTTCAACAGACGTACATGGCGCCAACCTTATCGATTTTCGGCGACTTCACCAAAGACAGCGGTATAATGTACAACAATTTCCGCGTATACGGGACAATATTGCTGATGGTCATGAGCTCGATCGTATACGTCGGCGTGAAGTTTGTCAACAAATTTGCGTCCGTGGCATTGGCCTGCGTGCTGTTATCCATATTGTCTGTATACGTGGGCATTTTTTATAACTTCCATGGCAGCGATAAACTTTAGTAAGCACCCGAGTACATCGGTCGCTCTGTCTGTAGTTTTTTTTTTTATCGTTATATTGCAAATAAATAATTAGATACTGTGGTTGTCATATTTTAACGTTTTACACATACGCATGTTACTTTTCAGCATGTGCTCGCTTGGTAATCGGCTGCTGAAAGATATGGATTTGAAACACTGCACTAAAGCGGTGGGTGGTTACTTGTACAACATGTACTGCGCCAATGGAACAGGACCGTGCGATAGTTACTTCGAAATGCATAACACATCAATTGTAAAAGGCATCCGGGGCATTAGCAGTGGCGTTTTCTTCGGTTGGTGTCTTTATATACAATAAAATTAATTAATATTAATCATGAAATTCTCGTCGATAAATATTATTTACCCAAGTTATTATAGGTTAGGATTCCAACTACTCGTACCTATAGATTTCCAGAAATTACTAAGTAATTATTAAAACGTTTCTACTACAATGGTGATCTATACGCAAAACCACTGAATGTAGACATTTTTTGAGTCTACTTAAATCAAATCGAATTCGATTATTTCAATTACTAATTTAATATACAGTAAAACATAATATATTATACTTCCGCTAAAAATGGATTGTAAAAATATAAGATCTTTCATAATCAGTGTTTATATTTTCATACTGTACTTTAGAGTTATGAACTTATTCGAAACAGTTTATAAAAAAAAACATTTCTATTTGATATAATTATTTACTATATTATATTATATTTATAATTTGTTCAACTTTTAAAAATCATAATGCCCGGATCAAATAAAAACGATACCAACGGTATTTGTTTAAACTATAAACTGTGTTTTTTATGTCACAGAAAATATCTATGGTAACTTTTTGGAAACTGGACAATTCATAGCCAGAGGTCATAGTCTAGACGATATTCAGCCATTGAGTAAGAATACGTATAATATGGTAATAGTAGATATCACCACAACATTCACTATACTTATTGGTATATTCTTTCCGTCCGTAACTGGTCAGTATTATTTTTTATAATTTTTTTGTTATTACTATTATTGTTGTTAACGTTATTTATTAATTATTTTTACTTAGGAATCATGGCTGGTTCTAACAGATCTGGAGATCTAGCAGATGCACAAAAATCAATTCCCATTGGTACAATATTGGCTATTCTGAGTACATCGTCGGTTTACCTGTCTGCCGTCCTACTATTCGGAGCTACAGTTGATAATTTACTACTTAGAGACAAGTAAGCTTTCAAAATCAATCAAAATAACAATAATTAAAGTCAAATTTATCAATAAAAAAAAAACGGACAATGAGAGACATTATATTCAAAAGAATATAATTTTAGCTGAATATCGTAATATAAAAGAGACTATACTAAAGTATTGTTATTTTTCCCATTTTTACTTATATGCTGTTTTTTGCATAGGTAGTCTGATAAAGGACTAAATTATTTGAATCTTACATTGTAAAATAAAAGATAATATTTTCAACCATCGTCGTCCATTGTATACTCCACGTATTTTATTAGATTTTTATAGTAAGACATAATAGTGGTGGCGTCTCGTCTACTTTGTAGTTTTTTTCATATACAAGCATTTTGAATTCAATAATGCGTCAGACATTATCTTATCGTACATAGATGTAAAATTCAAATCATCAACTTTGAAGAGCATTGTACCAGACTAAATCTACTATATCGTCAACGTTGGATATTAATATATCTACAGCCGTGTATTATGGGCGTAGGGATATAGTTACGACAGTTGTCGACGTGTAATGCCTGAATATGATAATACATATACGTATAATATACATTATACATAATACCATTTAAGTAAAAATTCAAGTTTTTTTTTTTTAGAGATTTAATATTTTTTTTCAACGTCTAAAAAAACTATATTTCAATAAAATATGTTATAGGCTCGACTATATCTTATTCTGCTTCTGTTGCCGACAATGAATGTTTTTAGCATATCAAACCCAAATTTAGGTTAAATACATAGTCGATAATATTGCTACGTGCTCTGATGTCCTATACCAATAATATAATACACTAAAGGATAATACGACGTAGGCCTAAGTATTAGGATAGCAATTACCCATACATTATAATGACATGACACGCAATAAGAATATTACGACGTAGAAATACTTAGAAATACATTATAGATTGGGCTTAAACAAAATGATATATGAGATGAAGAATAATAATAGGAGAAATTAACTTTTAATATTTAAACATTTTTAAATATTTAACCTTCGAAAATCGGAGATGAACGAACCCAACGATACATTGTAAGCCACCTATAGTCAGAATATAATATTATTTAATCTCGAGTTCTGAGAATCTCGAGCAAGGTCGACCACAGACGGATGGACACTGGGCAAGCATCACAGGATGTCATATGTAGATAAATCATCGCACGTACATACTGAAATGCGTAATAGTGTGAGAACGAATGACGCAGTTAGGAATAGGCCAGAGGGTACATGGGTAGTTCGTCGGGAGACACCGACTATACAAGGGGTCCCTGGAGAGGACTCCCGCAGACGTGATTCAGCAGAGTTAGCACGAGCACCTTCACGCCAGTCTATGTTAGAAATCATTTATCTGGACTTAGAATATTTTTCAATTAAAATAATAAACTGGACTTAGAAAATATTTCGACACGACCTGTACTTTTGACGATCAGTTGCTGGCCCACTACAATATAATAACAATTATATAGGTACCTACTTTCATATTACTACTATCATACTATCATATCGTATTTTAAATCATACAAATTTACTTTCTTGATGTTAATATTTACACACTATTAAATTTGGTACCTTCGAAATTTATTGTTGTTTTTTAATTCATTCTGACTTACATTAATCGAAATAACTTAATTCTCTAATTAATAATTATATAAAAAAGTACAGCAAAAATTACAGTAAAAAAAATAGTTAAGAAATTAAATTATAACGTTACACTTTAATTTATTCTTATTTAGTTTAACTAAGCGTTTTCTCGAAATTAAACACCACCCCTTTATTGTGAACGAAATAATCATCAAGATAGTGAACATGACTTATAGTCGCTTATCTTTTATAAAATTTTCAAGTTTCCGTTATTTTAGTATAAAACTTTACATTTAAGTATTTCTTGATGATAAATGTCTAGCACGAGATTCAATAAAATGGTCTATGGACATACGGTAACAAATAATCTCAACTAAATAATTATATTTTCTTCGTGCGTAAAATATACCGCATCTATACTGCAATAATCTTGAGTAATTGTTTAAAAGTAATGAATTTTAAATAATAACCACTACTGCAGAACTCAACGATTTTTATAATATGAATTTTTCTTTTAATAAACTATGTACATTTTATCGTGATTTATATGAAAACATAATTGATAAACATTTTAACATAATTCAAAACAAAACATTATTAATATTAGGATGTTTTCGGTGAGAACTGTCTATCAATCGCAACAACGTTTACTCATGTGTTTCTGAAATGTAAATAGGTTTGGTCAAAGTATTGGAGGACGTCTGGTAGTGGCTAACATAGCATGGCCAAACGAATGGGTGATTTTGGTGGGAGCGACACTGTCGACTTTGGGAGCCGGACTTCAGAGTCTCACCGGGGCACCGAGGCTGTTACAAGTAAGTCACAAAATCTTAAATATTAAAAACGTGTGAAGTAAATGGTCGTTGATCGTCCCAAACCCATCGATAATTAATTTATTAGTTTTATAAAAATATTAGTATTATGTGTTATTATGTAATAACCATTTAACATGGGGTTTTGTGTACAGGCTATAGCCAAGGACGACATCATACCGTTCTTGCGGCCGTTCGCCAAGTCTTCAGCATCTGGCGAACCTACTAGGGCTCTGCTGTTGACCGTAGCTGTATGTCAGTGCGGTATACTAATTGGAAATATTGATAATCTCGCTCCACTCTTGGCCATGTTCTTGTTGATGTGTTACGCGTTCGTCAACTTGGCGTGCGTCTTGCAGACGCTGTTGCGCACACCAAACTGGAGACCTAGGTTTAAGTACTATCATTGGTACGTATAGTGAGTTTCCATATACCACGTGCAACGTACAAATCAATATTTATAATAGACCCGTAATCAAACCAAATCTTTAAGAGAAGAGAACCAAATTTTAAGCTGGGCCGGTGGTGTATTATAAAAATAATTAACTAATCATTGCTATTTTTATTTTATTTTTTTACATAACTAATGTCCAAACATTAACAAATTAGAATAAAAAAAATTTCTCAAAATGTAGTAGTTACTGCAGTTATATAAATAAATACTTGTATATAAAAGCGATAAAAATTTTCACCACCGATAAAAACTTATAACAAAAAAGTGTTCCCGTATATGTGATAATATGCTTATATTTTTAAAATTGTATTACCTAAAATCGATTGACCATTTTTTATATATCAAATATAAACATTTTTAATTAAAAATTTGCTAGGAAGCCAACGAATAGGTTTATGGATTGACAGGGCAATTCATCTCGTCGTCCACCACGAGTAGTTACAGGCCTGATTATATGTATAGCGCCACGCGCGAACCACAATATGTATATTTTAATATAATTCGATTTCATAATATGAATTATTCCACAGGACACTATCGTTCACCGGACTCGTGTTGTGCATTGCTGTCATGTTTATGTCAAGTTGGTATTTCGCGCTGTTAGCTCTGGGCATGGCGGGAGTAATTTATAAATACATCGAGTATCGAGGGTGAGTTTGCAATAATAATTATTTTGGTGTGTATATTATATTAAACCTACGAACGAGGAAAAATAACAAAAACGGTGATAATTAATTTCATCGATTATAATATTAGTTAGATACATAATAAAAAAAATTATAGGTATACAGTCCTATTATTTTTATTAATCGATTTTAAAACATTTTTAGTCGAATGTATTAAATATTAAAATATTATTTCCTGTTTATTCGGGATGATGACCAAAATATAATATACATGCAGTTACATGCAATAAGCCAATACATAATATAATACAATAAATCATTATTATTATTATTAAATTATTCTGTTTACATAACTACGTTTTATCACAGAGCCGAAAAAGAATGGGGCGACGGTATGCGTGGTTTGGCCTTGTCAGCTGCGAGATACAGTTTGCTACGACTGGAAGACGCGCCACCGCACACCAAAAACTGGCGCCCGCAGATTCTCATGTTAGTCAACTTCAACGCCGACCTGCCAAAATACCGTAAGATATTCTCACTAGTGTCTCAACTCAAGGCGGGAAAAGGGCTCACGGTGAGCGCAACTGTCATCGAGGGCGATTACATCAAGAAAACTGGTCATGACGTACAGTCTACCAAAAAAGAACTAGTTAGGTTGATGGACGAGGAAAAGGTCAAAGGATTTGCAGATGTTTTAGTCTCCAATAACACGTCAGAGGGACTTAGTCATTTGTAAGTTTCCGTATTTAATTTTGGAGAGATATTGTTATAATGTTTTGTATCTTATTTTCCTGCCTTATATAGGATACAAATCGCTGGACTTGGAGGATTAAAACCCAATACCGTAATTCTAGGCTGGCCAAACAGCTGGCAACAATCTGAGAACGACCGATCTTGGCAAGTATTTCTACACACTATCCGTATCGTAACAGCTGCTAAGATGGCCCTAATTGTACCCAAAGGCATAAGATCGTTCCCAGACTCGGCGACAAAAGTAACATTGAATATTTTTTTTTATAACACTTCTTTCCACGAACCGTAGTCAATAAATCAATAACTGTATACACGTTTGTAATTGTATAATAGCTATCAGGTACAATCGATATTTGGTGGATCGTTCATGACGGAGGCATTCTGATGCTCATACCTTTCTTGTTGAAACAACACAGGACCTGGAAAAACTGTAAATTGAGAATATTCACTGTGGCACAGACCGACGATAATTCTATTCAGATGAAAAAAGATCTAAAAACGTTCTTATACCAACTCAGAATACCAGCAGAAGTTGAAGTGGTTGAAATGGTAATAATTTTTACCGTTATTGCATTTCGAAAAAATTCTCAAAACTAAATTCAAACAGAATACGTATTAAAACAACTTTTATATTTCAGACAAATAACGATATATCAGCTTATACATATGAAAGAACGCTGATGATGGAACAACGAAATCAAATGTTAAGGGAGCTCAGACTTAATAAGAAAGAAAGCTTTGGAATGGTAAGTTAAACTATTATATTTTGTTATATTAAACTTTACAATAAACTAATAAAAACTTCAACTTCGATTATTTCTTCATTTTACTATCTTTAAACACGGCTTGTGGTTTGTTGTTTTCTCTTTTTGGCTTACAAAAGATGCGTAATATCATAGATTTCAATCGAGAAACACCGACGGGAGAGAATACACCATTGGTTTGTTTCAGTTTATTTAAATTTTAGGAATGCTTTATAGTGGTTATGTACTTAGTTGATACTTAAAATTTAGAAGATAAAATATTAATTATGTACCCACGTAGTGTAGAAAATACGTAAATAATTAATATTAAGTATTAACACATACATAGATTGCAAAACTTAAATGCTTTACTGTGTAGAAAATATTGTTTTGGTATTATAGAAATTGTATTTACTGATTTCGTATTATTACTTTTTATACTTATTAATATTGCTTCTGAATAAAATATTCATCAACATACATTTAAAACTTTGCATTGTAATTGTATAACATTTCAACATAATTTTAATTTTTATAAATAAGCAATTTTATTTTATGCTTAATTTTTGAAATTTTTTACTAGATACGTCAATTTATTATGATAAATCTACTTAAATAAAAACTCATGACCGTTATTATGTAGTTTCTTCATTATCTACTTTTTCATTTATTTAACCAACATATTATTAATTATATCGATAATTACAACATAATATCTGTTGTCAATTTTCATTACAATAATTTACCTTTATCGTGTATATATTATTATAATCAATTTAAGAGTAATATAAGCTTGATATTACTTGTATAGTTGTTTTCTACCGTACATTGTGCTGTGTACTTGATATAGTTTTATTTAATCTAGTTTGTCATCATAGCTGTGCATTTTAGACGGGCATCCAAACCATGAAACGTTTTGTTATCAACTTGCACCATACTTTTTACAAATCATTATAATCTAACGGTTGTTTTAATATATATAGGTACAATCCATAATAGACCAGCATCATAGAAAGGATGCGTCGGAAGGAAGATCGGCTCCTAAAGTACGTTTCCAGGAAGAAACCAGTGCGGACGACGAAGCGAAAAAATCAAAACCTGTAAGCATTACAAACGTAGAATCGTATGATATAAGTTGTAGATGTAACGCTAACTCTTTTAACGTACAGGCCGAATGTGCATTCGATGTCGATGATAAACGAACAACTGGTAATGGTGAGAAATCGGGTGTGTTAAAGGATTCGCTACCAAAGGAAACAACAGATTCGTCAACATCGACAATGCGACCGTTAGTATAATATAATATTATAATATATTTATTCTTGGTAACTGGTACGTATTAAAGTGTATTTCAAAATCCTTTTCGTTTTTCAGAGACGAAGATAATGTGAGAAGGATGCACACAGCTGTTAAACTGAATGAAGTCATTGTCAGCAGATCGAGAGACGCTCAATTGGTTATATTCAACTTACCAGGACCGCCTAAAGACACCAAATTAGAGAGAGAATCAAACTGTATCCTTTTTTTATATACCTACCTATTTTAATACTATAATATTATAATCATCAACTAGTAAACGTTATATTTTATTTTCAACACGTTTTTACAAATTTAATTCGATAATATTCGACTTACCTAAGTCAATATAAATATATGTACGTATTTCAAATACTACAGTTTCCACTTTAAGATTTGATAGAGTTTTAAACGTATGCGATAATGATTTCATAAGTACAGAGTATCAAAAAATTAAAAACATTAATTTTACGCACCATAAAAACATTTATTTCTTATCTTGTATTATTTATAGAAATTTGATTGCAATTTCACTATAAACTTTGCAAATATTTATTAAATTATAAAAATAAACCTAACCTCTCTACATTAATTTTAAATACAATAAAAATTACCCTTAACCAAATGACTTACCTATCTGATTTTTCAAATATATTATTTTTTTCTCTCATAGTTCATTAGGAACTACTACATTTCTTAAAATATAAATTTACGTATTAAATAATAAACAATTTGCAATTTTTAGATGGCTTATTGATTAACATAAATGTGTCCTTGACTTATCTTTTTATAGACATGGAATTTTTAGAAGTGATGACCGAAGGCCTCGACAAAGTGCTGATGGTGAGAGGCGGTGGTCGCGAAGTGATCACAATTTATTCATAAGTAACCTGAAGCTCACGTCTCGTCCGTCAGGTACGAATTTTTATACTTGTTTACACTAATTTTATGTTGGCCGGCAACTTTCTCAACACGCCAGGCGTCTATCGAATGGTTTTGTTTTTTATTTCAAATGTTTTGTTTGTTTTTTAGTATTATTACGTTAAACAAATTGTTGCACATAATATAAAATTGTTCATTGTATTTGATAAAAATCATTATCACTGTTTTCTAAAATTATGGTTATTGTTATAATTTACTCGTATGCCCTCATATAGGCACTTAAGCTTAAAATTATATATATTATTATATTATGTAATTACATAGGTTTATATTAAATATGACCTTTAAAAAACAATGCGACACCAACAACATTTGTCGGACTTTTTTATATTCAATTTATCAAAATCGGCTTTAATACTTAGTTTAATTTAGGCGGACGAATAAAAAAAAATGAAAAAAATGAAAAAAAAAAGCGCGTAGGAATTTGTTCGTCCTATACCTATTTGGTAATTCGTCTTCTCGATAGTATTGACTTAAATAAATAGTGCGTTGGGCGTAGCATTGTTTTACGAGGCTGTATTTTTTTTGTTTATCCTTTTTGTTTGTTTGCTGTACATATTTAAGGAAAATTAATTATTATTTAGTATATTTACGAACATAACATTTCGTCAGCTGTTCAACATTTTAAAACCATGAAATCGCATTTACACCACCGTTTTTAGTCGCGATCGCGTATTTCTACTTAAATCTTAAGGTTTATTGAAACCCAATGGGGCCGTTCTACTTAAACTTGTTGACCCGAAATATCATAACATGCCTAACACTACCATAATTATTCTATTATCCACATTATTACAATTAACATTATGTTATGATAACAACATAATAATTCACTGCCAATTTCAACTGTAACACCTGTGAATTGTAAATGAAAAGAGACTATCGGAATACCATTATTTCTTCGATGTTATTAGATGTTATCGTTTTTTTCATGCGTAAAATCAATTAATTTTATCATCCTGTTAAATACGCCAGACAAACGCAATGTAATGGTTACCGTAAATACCGACCAAACAACCAACATGGTTATTTGCCTTGTCGTCTGTATTTTGTGTTATTAGCCTATTTGAATAGTCGTTGTATAAATTGTAACTTTATTTGCCGACATTCCTTAACACAAAAATTCTTCACAATAATTGACTGCTATTCCAATGAGATATTATTTTACAACATATTGTTGTTATGGTTGTCAATATACTATTTAAAGTTTAAACAAATACTTACTGATAATAAAATATTTATATTATAATATTTCGTCTGTAATTTTACTATAATATTTTTTTCCTTTTTTATTTATCTCGTAAGTGACACCACTAATTTTTTTTTTTTTTTTTTTTTGATTATTTATTTATTATTATATTTTAGAATATTTTAACAAAAAATTGTATCTATAATTATTGTTTTTGTTTTGTTATTATTATATAAACAATAGTTTAAAAATAATGTTAATGAACAAAATATTATTAATTGGTTAAAAACATAAGTTGTTAAGTAATCGATTTCCTTATGTTGTTAAATAAATAACCGAGTTATGGCATTGGAAATGTGTTGTATGTTGTTTTTTTATAATTAATTAGTTGGTATAAACTAACGAAATATTTGTTTGGAACGAAATGTGTTGTGTTCGTTTAATTTATGCGGTGTAACTTTTATGATTTATTAATTGCAATCACATATTGATCGTTATTTAATTTATTTTGTTCACCGGATGGTAGGTGTGCGTACCTATATGTTATTATTATTTTTATGAACAATTGCATATCTCAAAAATACTTACATAATGCCAAATGCATTATTACAATTGAACGAATCAAAATATGTTGTATTCAATCAACAAAACCTTAACGAAATTATTGCAATCGATAAATCATGAAGGTCCGCTGTGTATGTATTGCTAATTTTATTATAAATAATTATTATTATTATATTTTACGTAATATTTATTATGATGAAAGATTTTAGTGAAATCGTATGATATACAACTATATTTAAACTGGCTCGGCCATCGCTGGCTTTCGTCTGTTTATGTATATCGATATGTACATACATCTGTTGCTTAGGCTTAAATTTTTTTTCCGTTTTTTCAGTTAAGCAGATTAGTGAGTTGAAAAAATAATGATTAGGTAGCGTCGTTCAAATCTAATTCAAACAGCCTTATTAGTTTATTATTATACTAATTATTACGGTACTAACAAAAAATTATATTCTGCGTAAAATGTGTAGCATGTACACACGCATATAATGAATATTATACTATTATACATTTGCTCTTAAAAAGAGGAACCACAATTTGAATAATCTGAATAATCATAAATTTACTAAACAAATTCGCTACGTAGACGTAGTCGTCGAATTAGTTCATTATTGAAAAGTCTAGATTTGATTTTTAAATATTTTTTGTAAGTCAATTATTAATTTATCATAATAACTTTACAATGTTTATTATATATATTATATATATATTGGGCGACCATATTATTAACTTATATTTATTATTATTAATATTATGTTTCTCGATCATATTGTTTGAAATCTAATAACATATTTCTTATCAAACTGAAAAATATCGAGGTGAGATTTTCCTTTTTGTACATTCATAGTTGAAATAATTAATATGAAAACTAACTACATTCGATATCAACGTAATGTTTAAAAGGATAAATTTTTTAACGTTTGTACATAATAATTATCTAACCAATATAAAAATGTACATTGGTATTTAGTTCCCATTTTTTCTTTTTCTTTTTGTTTTGTTTTAGACCATAGTCTTAACTATATTTAATACTAAAAGATTGTTAACATTTTATAATAAATAAAAAGAGTAATTAGTTACGATTTATGTAAAGTATTTGATCTAATTTAGATTCATGACTTTCAATAAAAAAAAAATATGTATTGGATTATGAATTTTACATTAAAATTCCACAAGTACATTGTAGCTTATTATATTCTAAGACATTTATTACATTTCAGTTAAATTAAATATTTTAAATAATTACATGCCTACCAAATATGTGTTTCGCCGATTCGCAACAAAGGTATGCTTTTAATTCTATATCCCTAAATCTGTTATACCTTTTCCAAACTGAAACATAGTACAAATTTTACCCAAAATAAATACATTTTATTCACTTATTTTGATATGTGATATAGTTTTTATGCTTGAACCCACGCAGATTAAATGCTATGCAACATGATTCTTGTGGCATTAAATTACACTGCATTCCGAATGAAATCAATAATTTATTAAAAGAAATCGTTAAACTATAATATAATTTTATGTTTTAATCACTTATATATATTTTTTTTTATTATTATTTTTTTTTTACTCTTATCTAAATAAACGTCCATTTCTCCCTAGTCTGTTATAACTATATTAGTTGGATAAAAATAAAATACCAAACAGTTATACTTGGGACATTTTACTATAAATTAATATACATTAATATAAAAAAACCCGCTCAAAAATTAGATTATACTTAAAATATTATTTTAAATATCATAATTTTCTGTCTAAAGAATTTGGCGAAGGCCGAAGAAAATCTTTTTTTTTATATTTTATAATAAACGAATAGAATGTTACTCAAATTGTTGTACATGCCTGATTCAATTGGATGCAAATTTAAATATAGGTATACACTTATATTTTTAAAAAAAATGATTATGTGCCAATTTGCTTAGTCATTATATTACTTAATATACAGTTTACACATACAAAATACACACATATTTCCCCAAATGAAATTCTGTAACCAATGATAGTACTATATAATATTCACAATATAATATAATACAATAATAATTGTATATCATACATAATAATAACATACCTAATATATTCAAAGTTACGAATAATAAAATAATATATTATATTATACAAATAAATTATACGTGTCAATGCACTTATGTTAGTAGTTGACGCACTGTTGTAAGTTGTTAAAAATTTAATATTCTGTTCCTATGTATGAATTTTTGAAAATGTAAAAAGAAAAATCAAAAAAAAAAAATGTAAAATTAGTGATTATGACTATTCGTTTGTTATTTTCAAAAAAAAAATTGTTTTTATTTTCCTCTTACTACGTTCCTCTCAAATGCGAGTAGCATTTAATAATGACAAAAATACGATGAACAATGGTTTTAATATTGAAATATTGCATGAACTGCAATATCTTTTTACATAAATATTAATTTTAAAAACATAATATGAAAGTGTATGACGTGGTGAGTATGTACAAAGTAAAATATACTTAAAATTTATTTTATTTTTATTAATTAAATCTGAAAAAATATTATAAATATAAACAGCTAGTATACATTTATATAGTAACATCAATCTTCTGTAAGCGTTGCTTGTGATTAAGGACGAAAACTATAATAATGTAGAAACATAATTATTAAGTACATAGTGTAGATATATTATAACTATATAAGTAGGTATATATTTTTATTTTAACATCATTCGTAATACCTATTACAGGTGAGTACCTATAACTTAATAACGAATTCATAATACTGTCCTTTTAATACGACTTGTAAGCTGTAACTAAGCAAAAGTTAAAATGATAAATTATATTATATAAAATATGTTTTATTCTCAAGCTTTTATTATTCGTTTACTCAGATTTACTATCGACTTTCTATACATCGTCTACGCGATGTGAAATGAAAAAATCGTATCTCAAAAACAAACTTTTACAATTTTTTCATAATAACAAAATATATAAATACCTATGTCACAGTAGTGTGTTTGGTATAAATGAATTGTAACTGTGTATTATACCGATAGGAGAACAAATACGTTAGTTTTAAATGCGATTAGGTTGTAAGTATTTTCGGGATGATAATTTTGTTCTTTATAGCAAACGATTTTTATCCATCATCCAGCATTCATCACTCTTACACGCATTTTTTACGAGCTATGTACTCAAAAATCAAAGCGATGATAATATTTTAATATTATTAGTGATGGGTCGAACAGTTCGCATCTCGAACCGAACGCTTGATGTTTGCCGTTCGATTCGTTTCGAAATTCGAACTCAGCATGAAAAAAATTCGAACCGAACTATCAAACATCTTTTACTGTTCGAAAATCGAACTTGAAAATATTTTTCAAACCAGACTTACTGGCCACGATAGTTCAAAGACCAAATATTTGTATAATTCTTCCAAAGTTTTTTTTAAAAAATAAAAATTGATAATCATTATTTGTAAATAATTTGACTATTAACGATAGAAAGGTACTTCATGTACCATTTATAATAATAAAGATAAAAAGTATGAAGTTCGAGTTCGAGATCGACTTAAAATGATTCTTGGTTTGGTTCAGTTCGGTTCGATAGAAAATATGACGGTTCGGTTCGGTTCGAATTTGAAAAAATAATTTAAAGTTCGGCTCGATTTAAAAAATCAGGGTTCGACCCATCACTAAATATTATTTAAGTCAAACGTATCACTTTACCTTATATGATACCCTGATCAATAATGAACATAAATACTGTAGCTTTAGATATTGCTGTACAGGTAATTATATACTTATTTATTCACTAATAAGTAAATAAGTAATATTTATTAATAGATTCAAATCTCGATTTTTGGCTTTAACTTTCAAATTCTTTAAATCGTAATAAATTCTGAGTATACTATAAATTACACGTAACATTATTATATTTCAAACAATAATGCACTTTATACAAACTTTAAAAAAAAATTAAAAGTTAATTAATCGTACTATTTTTTTCGGCAACGTGATTATTCTGAATTTGTAGACCAAATGTTTCGTGTACGTTATTGGATGTTATTTTTGAATCGATTATTTTAGATTTTGATTATTTCTTAAACTTAAATCAGTTTTTAAATTTACCATAGCTTTTTCTTATAGTGCTGCTGCTATCTGCTGTATCTTCCATTTGGATAGAAGACAGCAAACTGTACTTTTTATTTTTTCTAAATTTTTTCCTAATATTCCTCAGTGTGTCAAGCCTGAAATATATCATAGAAATTTAAAAGCCAGTAGCCACATATAAATTATATTCGACTAAATATATGAATTTTTATTATTGGCGGGGAATGAATAAAAATTACTTGTTTTTAAACTAGACGAAATTTTGAATGAAGGGCGGACCTAGCCTTGGTATATTAGTTAAACTTACGATATAAAACATATAATTTTAAATCATGCTCAAATAACAGCTCAAATCATCTCGGTTTCATCCTATATTTGTGTTCCATAACTAGAAAACTAAGATCGTACAAACTCAACAAAGCCATACAAATTACATAGATGCCAAATAATATTGTTGAATATTTAGGCTAGGCGATGTATATATTTTACGGTGCTTATTATTTTATATTTTGCTGGACCACAGTAAATAACAAAGACTTCCATTTGAAACCAACTACATAGACGCATATAATAATAATAATAATAATTATTATTATTATTATTACTACTGTCGTCGTTAAAGTTTTTACAGAGCATCACAGTGATCGGTAGTGTAGCGTGTTTATACAAATGAACGATGTGTTGTTATTAAGACTTGCCTACACTCGACACGCGCATATAATATGTGTCATATTATATTATTTATATCGTATAAAATACTCGTAATAAAAACGTTTGACGACACGTTGCTGTTATTGCGTTCCGTAACCCCCTCAGCAGTGCAATATTATTATGACATTATCGCCTCGTGTGTAGTGTGTGTACACACCTTTTATTATCATTTATTACGCACACGGTTCGGCGCCGTTCTCGTTGCATTAATGGAGTTCGGCTGATAGCTGCAGACTTTTAATGTTATATGGTTTTACTACGCGTACAAAGGGTTGCTGCTGCGGCGATATTAAATTATAATATATAACGACCCTTCGCGGGACGCGTAAGTGAAAAAAAAAACGAAAAAATAAAACACTCGCATCGATGTCATATATTATAAATATGCAACCATATAAAAATTGTATATTTACATAACATTATAACTGCAGTCGTATATATAGCAGTCTGAATGCTGATTATTATTATTATTATTATCATTATTGTATGTCATATTATTCGTACGTCATTAACGCGTGTACCTATATTGAACGAGTATATCTGGTGCCCACACGGGTGGGTACGATAACGACGAAACAAATGACTTCATTGCACTCGGTTCGGTGAATTCGCTCAATGCGATATCGCATATTCGCATATTATATAATAATAATACCGTGTTGAACGATGCTAGTGTATCCAACTGCTTGAAGCCAATCGCTTTTAATATTATTTTATTATGTTCGTGCTAAAATATTTTAAAAATTTCGTACCTTTATTTCTTTTTTAATTTATTACACCATAGTAAAATAATAATACAAGACAGGCAGGCACGTAATTTAGTGAAGTAGTATGAGCGATCGCCACCCCCCTTTCCCCAAAGATCGTATTATGCTATTGTAGTAACTAATAATTAATAAAAAAATATTTTTTAAACTTCAACTATTCTGAAAAAGGTTAATCGTCCCCCACCCCTAAAACAAACACCTATTTACGTGCCTGTCAAACTAGCATACATTCCATTCAAGAAAATATAGGAAGACCGAAGCTCCAAATCTTCGCTCATGAATTTTTTAATGATTAGTGCTATACAGTGGCATTTTTATATTATTTTTAAATAATAAAAACATTGAAACCACACAGATATTTGATCGCCTTATTTAAAATGTCAATACCCCTCTAAGAATTGTAGGGTCCAGTGTTTATAAAATACAAGTTATACAAGTACATACAATTATAAAACCTTACTTGTACAAGTTTATGATATACTAATTATTATGTTAACTATTTATTGTGTATAAGTATTAATAAGTATATTAATATAATATTAGTGTTACGGACGTTACGGTACTATAACGGTACGTGTACCAACTACAAATTGATATCATAATACATATAAACCTACAAAAAAAGATATGTAGGTAACCGAAAATCACTTTGCTGTACGATAGGTGTCAAGTGTACTTCATCATTGAAGAGTAAGTCCATAATGTATATGTTAAATTTGCATTCGATAATAAATCATTGCATATACGAAAAACGAATCTGAGCACAAAGACGGTCAACATGTATTACTAAGACGTATATTTTATGATATAATCATATATTGCTGTTAAAACAATTAATATTACGGTAAGTTGGATTAATTTATAGAACTTTACACTTGAAAATGCTATTATGTGTATAAAATATAATAATATAGAAGCCAATACATGTCTGTTTGTCCTTTATGTACTCATACACTGTTCATCCGATCACTATGAAACTTTGGGAATAAAGTAGTTCCGCAAAGGTTTTTGGTACCTTTATTCATCCTATTCTAGGTATATGTACGTTAATTAATTTGTAAAAATGATTTTCTATTAATATGAAACCATCAGATAACCGGATTTTAAAAATAACTCAACAGCAAAGCTGCAAAGCTAGGAGTATCAAAATGATACAATGTGGAATAGGGATCGATGGGATCCAACGACAACGGGGCTTGATTGATGTTAACAATAATAAAATTGCCCTCCAATAATTAGTTATTTAACACGGCCAATAGGGCGGTACGAATAATATTGCGTATCTGCATTATATATTTGTTTTTGTGTTGTTTATTTTTGTATTTCATATTATTTTGAAAATTATATCCTTTAATTATATTTTTTTTATTATTAATATTATTAAAAATATGGAAAAAAATTATACAACCTATATAAAAATATAGTACAATAAGTAATAATTTTGTTAACATTTTTTTAACTAGGATGGACGGTGTGAAGGAAGGTAGCGTTCTTGACACTACTTCCAACATGAACATCATGAACTCAATTTAGTTTGTATCAGTGATAAAATCACATGGCCATTCTAATTTGAGCCGACGGAGAGGGTTTGTTGACGCGTTTATTATATTATCATTAATATCACTATTATTATTTATTATTATTACTTTTATCTGTATTGTTATTTATTATTATTTTAGTGTGTTTCTAACAGTGTGTCCATATACGTATGTGTGTCACCGTATCCGTCTCCACATATAAAATAAATTGTTTAAATATACAAAAATAATTACAATTTAATATATGTATTAATAAAAAACACATTAAACCTATACACTATACATATTACATACCATTAAAACCCGACGGCAACAGGGTTGTTAGATAATGTGGTAGATGCTAGGTTGGCGATGATAAAATGAGAGTGATTTAAAACATTTTGTGTAATTTATTATAATTATAGACTATCAGTGTTGATATTGATGGAACGTTGAGATTATGACGCAATGATCAGTCACTGACATGACACAAGGCATTAGTGAGGAGTAAAAGGCTTATTGATTGGAATGATTGAAAGATTTTTAGGTTAGAGTTCTTTGTAATACCTACCCCAGTCCCTAAAGCGTTTCAATAAAAACTATAGTATTACTAGTCAATACCAGAATTGATTAAAGAGATTTTTTGAAAAACTAGTTTTGACGAATTTCGGATTTTAACTGTAACATATTATGTTCTAACCTCAAATCGTTAAAGTAACGTGATAATATATCCGGCTGTTCGATCCGACAACACGGACAGCGATCAATAAATGGTTTTCGTGAACTTTGTGGACGACGATGCAGAAATTGTCAAAACAATCCAGACAGCTGCTGGTTGAACAAATACAATACAACGATTCATTAACCATTTATCGGGAATTGAGCTCCACGACTTACGAAAATTGCAGTTTTCCAATTATTATATGATACTGTTTTCTGACCACCAGCATCACAGTCAGTACACATATTGCAATCAAATGTAGAGAGGACAGTCACAGTCCCGTTTGGTGAAACGACGGAAATATCATTCAACTTGACAATATTTGCGACTATATGATCTTAGTGTGGCTGACAGGCCGTTTTTTGCTCAGAATCATTTTTCATGTGCGATTATTAACCGTTAAATTCAAATTCGACACGAAAAATACAGTAAATATAGCTCAGCGACGTAGTACACTCGACACTTATTGTACAGTAGAGAAGTAACCTACTTTCCTTATTTTATAAACGGGTTTTCATTAATTACTTGGGTATTGATGTATATTACCATGAATTTTTTTTTTTGTATGTTCTATTATCCCTATTATTTTATTATTATTATCTACATGTTCTTAAATCCGTATTTTAATAACGATAGTTAATCACGACACCATAAAAATAATATCATAATCGAATCTATTAATGAATCTGTTTGCACGCGCTCGGGGCACCTGCAATATCGATAAAAAAAACTGACCGTCATTCAACAGGAGGTTGAACTTGTGAACTCGATATTTCTGGTCGGAATATTTCTATCACGTTATTGGTCAAGCATACACGATTTCATACTTTTACATTTACAGAAAATCGAATTGCGCTCGACATTCGGATAAAATTAATGAACTCTTTATGGACAACAAAAACGCAACGGTTCTATTGTCTTAACACTATTCCGACGATTTGTTGTCCAAGTGATTGAGAGATTGGACTCCGGTTTTTAGTTCAGTTTCCGAGATGTACAAACGATGAGTTGACTAGCCTTCTGCAAAGACCGCGAAGTAAACGACAATGAACGTTTAGTTAAACAAAAAAATTAACGCTGAAGCATTCTTAGAATCACGTAAGTGTAGAGATACATTTTAAAAAAACCACTCATTGTTTTTGATTTTTATGTAAATTTAATGACTATAAATTACTTCTGAAATTTGAGATTTCATTTGGAAGTAATGATCCTAAATCATTTGTAGGGTCGACCCCAGTGGCGGGTGGCGGCTCATAGAAGTTTTGCACGGTGAAAAAAATAAAAAACTATATAATACATCATACAAAAAATTAAAATGATAAAATAATAATACAAAATTAAACACGTCGTTGTATTTTAATAATAATTAAAAATATATTTAATTGTTTATTTGTTAATGTATAATATACTATATACTAAAATATGTACCTATTATTTGTAAATATATTTGTAGTTTGTACAATAAAGTATAAATAAATTGTTCATTTATGACCGCACTATCGCACATATTATGCACGAGCCGCCACTGGTCGACCCTATTTGAAACCATCTCCGATAGTTTGCCACCAGGAACAATTATATAGATAATATGTAATATTATACAAGACGTGACGAATTTACATATTATCTGCGTTTACAATATTCGATCTTTTTAGAATACCATAATAATATTCAAACTTTGTGTTGGACGGCGCATTATGTAGGCAATTTAGGTACATTTATGTGTATACAATACCGTTCAGGGTTATTATAAATTAATAATATTATTATTACTACACTATTATCTATTTTTGGCATTTTGCTAATTACAGTCGTATCCTCATGACCTCATGTAAGTATGTTCGGTAGCAAGCTCAGGTGTAGTGGGATAGTTGTTATACACTTACACTATACGACAGTCTTCAGTCATAGTTACTTCACACGTCATCCAAAATAAAAGACAAATAAACTAATCAACATTTTTCATGTATAGTAGGTAATATACATTGACATGATATAATATTATTTTATTAATTTTATTTAATTTTATTAATTAATTAAATTAAATTTTTTATTATTTTATTTTATTTTATAATATTATATTATTTTCTATTATGTCAATGGTAATATATATTTTGTATAGTGTATACAATATCAATATTTATATCGCGCTTTTCCGTTAAATACCTGCTCCTTCCAAAGATAGCGCTCCTCACAGTTGAGGAACTAAAAAATAACATTCACACATATAAATACATGTACATGCAGATATACATTAAAATAATATAACAACTTTATGTACTTAAAGTCTAAAACAAAAGAAATTCAAATTTAATTATTGAACTATCTATTTAAAACAAATTATAAAAACTTAATAGTTAATTATTCACAACAGTATACTTTTAGGTCTGAATTATATTCACAAATTACCAAGTTAATTAAGCTACTAAATGTTGTAATAATTTCATTGTCTTAAACTTCCTAATAGAATCCAATGAAGTTTCATCTATGAAAATGATTAAATTTAAGATACAATAAATCCAAATTTTCATTCTATTTATTACTTTTCAAGAAGGTATGTGTGGATTAAAATAACTTTAGAAAAATGTTTTAAATAAGAATAATTCATTTATTTATTATTTCATAAATATATTTCAATACAATAATACAACAACTTACAACAATAATATAATTAATGCATTTATGGTAAAATATATAAATCATATATAGATACAACATAAATACATACAATTTTAGATTAAATTAAATGCCAGATTTTAAATACAAACATTTTTTGTTATTCTAAAACAAATAACAATGATATCGACATACGGCTTCATAAAATTTAAAAACAAATAATAAATAAAATGCTTAAAACAATTATTGGTCTTTGTTTAAAAGTTATTAGGTAATAATGGCAAAATAACATACTGTAATACTTGAATGGTAATAATAACTATTGTATATCAATTTTGGCAACAGCTTTTTCAATCTGCTGACTGGAATTAGTGTTTATTCGGTAATTCCTATGTTTTTCTTGTAATGTTGTAAAATGATTTAACATTGTACTAGTGTCAAACATCCCTTTGAAATCTTTTTCAACTTTTTCACTGGCCGGCCTAAAATAACATAAACAAAACATAAATCAATGATTAACTGATCAAACTAAAATCAATTCCTTACAGGAAACAAGTTCAATAATGATATTATATATTATATTAAATGTAAAAATCCTATGTTTTAAACATGTAGTACATACATTTCATATCCCATTCTTGAATGAGGAACACATTTCAACCTATGTCGCAATAAATGAAAAGCGTCAGATTGAGGCATTATCATCAAAAGTCCATAAAGTGCTTTAATTAAATACTGGTTTACTGGTTCTTCCAAGAGCTCCATTCTCAAGTCTAAAAATATTCAAAAATGTCAATAGGTATGATAAGTATATTCTGTTATATAAAAACATACATATAAATATTGGTGATTCTAATAGCTGAATTAGTTTGTCTACTTCAATAAGCAAATCAATAGTAACATCCATTGATGCACTGACATAATAATGGCTAAGGAAAATGTTGAACAAAATAAAATTGATAAATGATAATAATATAATATAAGATGCCATGTGGTGCTGGTAAAATAAAATTAATGTATAATTGAGTTTTACTGAAAAAGGATACAAAGTCTGCAACAGCTTGCAAACAAGAAAATAATTCTGGGTAAGTAAACACAGTGCTACTGCAGCTACTGGATTATGACACCACGTTCGAAATAAACACAAAAACATTTCTCGGTTTTCCTGAAACAAAAAATAAATAAATAAATTATCACAGTTGTTAGATTTATATATTAAAATTTAAAGTATTATATTGTGTTATTTTAATACATTTTAGATTCTGAACGAAGTGATGAATGTATTGATTTTACTATGATGTGTGCTTTTTTTTTTTTAGCATAACTAGTCGAAATAATGCTTCAATTTCAAACTTTGGGGGTGGTTTCCGATGGAAAAGTGGATATCCTTGGTGCATTATAGAGGTCAAAAGTAAACATTTTCCAACAGTTTTCAAAAAAATTGGGAAAAACAAAAAAAAAAATGACAGAAAAACGGGAATTTTTACGCAAAACCAGTTTTCGACCAAATCAATTTTTTTATATGGTAGCAATTCAAAAACCAATCACTGTAAACACTTGAAATTTTCACCAAATGTTTATATTAGTATTCTCTATAGACTGTTAAATTTTCAAAGTATTTTTTTTTTAAATAACAATAAAAAATTTTTGGCCGGGCAGAAAATCTTGAAAATTTAATACAAGGTTTCTTATAAGTTGTTCTTAAAGTGATAAAAAAATATCTGAGATCGTTAGTCACAATTTTTTTTTATAAGTGCTTAAGTTCGAATTTATACGAAATATGTCAAAATTGCAAAAATTTGCAAGTAGTTTTGTGGTTGAAAATTCGTAAAATTTTTTTCTTTTATAACTAAGTTTTGAAAATTTGGTACAAGGTTCTCCATAAATTTTTCTTCAAATATCTGTAAAAAAAACTCTACCGGATTCAGACAAAAAATTTTTATGAGTGTTTGAAATTTAAATTTTTACAAAACCACATTAAATAATGGTTTAGCCTCAAACGATTTTTGATATTTGTTGTTATTCAAATAGTATAAGTCGGAAATACTTGATAATTTTACCAGTTATTTAGATTACAATTTTCTTTACATGATTTGATTTTCAAAATATTTTGACTTTTTTTGAGCTATTTATAGACATTTGAAATTTTCAATTTTTTTTTTATTTTTTTTTTTTATAAATGTTGATAAAAAAAATTTAGCTGGGACAAATTACTTGAAAATTTAATTGAAGGGTCCACATAACTTGTTCTAACTCTCATTCAAAAATTATAAAAATACATAGGCACAATTTTTTTTTATTAGCATTTGAAGTTCAAATATTGACAAAAATTCGTCAAAATCATGAATATTTTTCACTATTTGGTAGCTAAAAATGTATAAATATTTTAATATCAAAAGCTAAGAATTGAAAATTTAATACTATGCTGTCCATAAGTTAAGCTTAGAATAATTATAAAAAACTTTGAGGATTATTCAATTAAAAAAATTTTACGAGTGTTTAAAGTTTTAATTTTAATTTGAAATCAAAAATACACATGTAAAATAATATTTTACAAATAAATAATTTTCGATTTTTATTTTTTTTAAAAAATTACTTGACGTAAGATCCTGAAACTTTTACTTAAATGTTTGAATTTGTTTCAAAATAGAATATATGACAATATTTAAATATAATATATTAACATATCCTAGACTGACAAATCATCTCCGTTCAGAATCGTTTTTCGTATACAATGATAACTTTACTATCATTGCATTCAAATTTAACCTAACCTAGTCCGAGGACCACCCCACACCCTAATGTACAGCAGAGCGATACTCACTTACCCACTTTTTTAAATTTTAACAGAATATTTTTGAAATGTATAATCATTGAATAAACAAGTGATAGAAAATAGAAAATAGAAAATATTACTTTAAATAAACTTGGGACATTTAAACTTTTTTATTGATAGTTGACAACTATCATAATTCACACTAGATAGTATAAGTTTCAATCTATATAAATAATGTTATTTACTTGTTTTTCGACATCCCGCAACTGAGTTCGCAAATCATAAAGTTCAGGAGATGTTAACAATATTGTATTCAGTGTTCCTATCATCACAGACGCAAATTTCATATTCTTTTCCTCCAACAGGAATGTAGATAATGTTCGATAAATATCATTTGAATTCAATAAGCCACATATTTGTCTACATAGAAAATTTTAAAACATAACGATACTTAACAGAAATATTAAACAATATATTAAATCATAAACACTAAGTAATTTTATTTTATTTTTATATTTCCATTCAAAAATATCATACCATAAACACAAACCTTATAATAAATTGTCCACGTTCTTTTAATAATGTTCGATCACAACTAAATTGTTTCAATAAACTTAAAATAAATTGGTCAAAATATTGTTTATTATTTGTTTGAGCTGTTGACGGCGAAATTATTTTTGCAATAACTTTTAAATCATTTTGCACAACTTCTTCATTTGGATATGATAATGTCGTTAGCAATAAAGGAAATATTGACTCCATGTACATAAGTATCTGTTTGAATAAATAAATCAATGCATAAATAAAATAATATAATTTAATTGTTTATATGTAACCTTGTAGCTTACCTACTTACTCTGTTAGGTAAATGAATAAACAAATGGTAAATCCATTTTAATACTGTTATTTTAGTTTCAACTGTAGATCCTCCCAATTCTTTAGTAAGTACAGTAATAACTGATGCAAGATCTAGATTATTCCCCTAAATTTCAACAATGAATTAATAAGTTTTTTTTGTTGTTTTCATATAATTTTTAATTAATTACTTCTGCATCTTTTTCTGTGGTATCAATTTTGTCTTCTACGCCATTAATTAGCTCCATCAATGTTGAATTGACTAATTTTGCTATTTGTTTGATACCTAGTAATTCAAAAAACATAATATAAGAAATCATTTTCATATAAGTTCAAAACCAATAAATAGTAAAAAAAATTTTTTAATTATTATTGAAAAAATATTATATCTACATTGTCTTACAAAAACACCACATACCAAATTCTGTATTCAGAGTATTCTGTTTAACTATGTTATTACTTATTTTTAAAATTAAAGTGAATGATCTACTATACAATTTAAAAATAAAAATATAATCTAGATCCTCACATATTATGCTTTTTTTTAAAACTTACAATTATTCATTAAGTTTTTAATAAGATGATTAGATATACCTACATATTACCTATTTTAATTTTTTTTTTTTTTTTGGTATATGGTAATAATTTATTAATTATTATTAATAACATAACAATAATTACGTATTTGGGATTCTATATCTTGATTTGAATTTGATGCCATTGAAGCTTTTAAAATATTAGATGCAAATGGTAAAATATTTGAACCATACGTATCAATGAATTCTTTTATCCAACACATTGCTGTAAACTGAAAAAAGTATGATATTAATATATTAAATTAATATTCAACTATATTAAAGAATTGGTAATACTTGAGTAAAATCATATTTGTATTTACCTGAACAAATTCATCAGTAGAATATGAATAAATAACAACAGTATTTATCATATCTGTATAGTTAACTTTTTCAGGATTACGATGCAAGTCATCTAAAAATTTTTTTAAAACAGCATCACACCTGTAATAATTATGTTTAATTTTATTTGAGAACATGAAGTTAATAGTTTTACCAAATTGCAGCTATTAAAATATAAAAATCATATACCTACTAAAATGTACAACCTTAAATATAATTGTAAAATATATAACATAATATATTTACAGGATTTATTATACTGTAATAGACAAGATTTTAGTATATTACACATTTTTTTTTCTTACATTTTTTTAATTTCAAATGTAGGATCAGAAAGCATTTTAAACAATCCATCTAAAATTTCTGGTAAATATATCACTAAGTCAATTGAAGGGACATCATCTAAGACAGTAATCCATGAAATTATAAATTGCTTTGCAAAAGTATTTTCTGTATAAATGCGCTCTCGAAGCAATGGTATGAAGCCAACAAGATCAAAAATGTTTGAATTGTCTGTAACAATATCCTTTAAAAATAATAAAATATATATGATGTATAAGTAGCATTTTCACAGGTATAAGTATTTATGTAAATTATAAATATACACATACCTTCATTAAACGATCTAAAAGCTCAGAAGCATTTTTAACATTTTGATCAGGATCAGTGGCCAGTTTACTTAAAGATTTAAAAATGTCAGGAAAATGTTTTAAAACTGCACTGCGAGCAACTTTAGAAACATTATATAGTGATTCACTGGCATAGTATCGAACTTTTAAATCAGCGTCATTCAAATTTACCAATATTGGTATAATTAAATCATCAATATAATTTACAGAATCCTAAGATTTAAATAACGATAAAAATTAATAAATTGTACATATTATGATGAAAATAACTATGTATACTTTTCCCAGTCCAACAGCCATAGCAGCAAGTCCAATGAGTCCTCCTTTTTTAGTATTAGCATTTTTTGACATTGAAAAATCTTGTCCCAATACTTTTAACAACCGTCGTATTTGCATGGAATTGTTGACAGCTGCAAATTCTTTAACCATCCTAAAGACAACAACAAAATAATAAAATAAAATAATAAAATAAAATAATAAAATAATTTATAAGCACTTACTTTTCAATTTCCAGCGCTGCTGCTTTTCTCTTATCGTACATTTTATCGTTCAATGCCCGAACACACGCAGCACTAAGTGGTGCATAATCACGGTCCATACTCATTATTAATATCTATTAATTAATGTAGAAATAGAAATTCTCGACCTCAATAGGAGTTAACAATTAAAGAATACTTGTTAGTATACCTAAAATAAGATTAAAACTATCTAGAGAGTAGAGAATATTTTAAAGGTAACCTATTACCTTATAATATAATTCTGAATTCAATTTAATTTTAGGTAAACAGAAATGTGTAGAGTAATTTAAGTAACATAACATGTATGTGTGTGGGTGTGTGTGTGTGTGTGTGTGTGTGTGTGTGTGTGTGTGTGTGTGTAGATAAAATAGAAAACAATTCCTTACATAAATAATTATATAATATTATAGAAAATATTAAAATTAAAAACAATTAAGACCTACTTATTATTATTGTCGTGAATGTTGCAAGACAACATTATTTAATTGAAAATTATCAAAAACCAATTGATAAAAGTTATCACCATAAACAAAACATTAAAAAATAAAAATGATGCACACGTCCAAGGTTTATAGATTATACAGGTTGCCTCATTTCGCATTTTTGAAATTTCGGGAGTGGGAGAAGCCACACCGTGACGTCACCCGAAGTATAAACTGTTTCGTTATGCCCATAGGTATAATACGGGTAAAATGAACACGATTTTTAACTTTCCCAAGCTCCTACAACTTCAATATTAATTTTTTTAATTTGAAAAAAAATGATATAGGCTTAAGGTATAAATGAATATATTTGCATAAAAAAAAAAATGAATTTTAACCATAACTTGGTTAAAAAAAATATAAAAAGTGAATGATCTGAGTCATCACATTGTGTTTCGGGTGATATGGAACAGTAAGGTTTTTTTTAAATGTTTTTGAGCATTCTACTTGGAACTCAAATACTATAAACACTAATGCACGAGTTTCTAACCATCTAACCTCTACGGCTAGCGGCTAGCCTGCCAATTCCAGTCCGCCAAGCTAACTTTTTGAAAATAATTTTTTAGTTTTCATTATTGTTTGTAATTCATTAATTGTTTATTAAAAGCTTTTTTAAAAGTCGGTTTTGATGTGCCAAAGCGTACTTAAAATTTGACCTACCATTAAAAAAGGTGTTCAAACTACTGCCCTAATGCATTAAACCAATGTAATAAATACTTAACCTAACCTATGCTATCCGTCATCCAAATAGGTACTTAATTATCAATACCTAATATGTTTTACATAAACATAACATAAATTATAATATGATGTATATCGTAAACAATATTTAATATTGACAATATTGTATCAAATAATTGTATTCAAATTACATAAGAGAACTATTTTTTATTCACATATATTTATTACAAGTATTTAAACATATCTCAATTGTGATATATGTAGTATTTTTTCCAATTTATTGACAATATATTTGTCGTTTTGAATAGGTTTCAAATCGTTTCGTATTTTTTCTAACTCCTTTAACAAACAATCGAACCGTTGGTCCTAAGTATAAAGTAAAATAGCAATATAAAATGTTAAAATGTAATACGAGCACACTATCATATTATGCTACTCGAACTCAAATATCGATAACAACTATATATAGTATATGTATACATAAAACGATCAATATTTAATAATCATAAATAAATAAGTTTGAATAAATATTTACTATATCATTTTTTCCGGGAAACTCAAGCTTGCCATTTTTTATAGAATATGGCCACTAGATATGTACAAAAACAAAAAAATGTATTATTAAATATATGTATTTAATAATAATACCTAATAATAAATTTATTGCAACATCACAAGTTTTAACATCAACATTTTACAGTTATAAATATAATAATATTTCAGCACCCCCGCCGATTGCTGATAAACAAAGCTTGTAATGAGGGAGCAGTTCTTAAGAATATAAAATAGAACAATATAATTTGGTACGAATACCTAAATAAATAATATGTAGTAAAAAATATAGGAATACAATGGATCATTTCATTTTAAAGTATCACGTTCAACAGAAATAAATTAATGTAAATGTAATACAAAATATAATAAGCAAAATTAATTAAACATTTTAGAAAATATGGTTAATAAATGACATAAAATAAATTAATTTAAGCACAAGTTAAATCTAAATGTTTAATAATTTTTTAAAAATAATTAAATTACCTACTAAAATTATTTATATAGGTAGTAAAAGTTAAACATAATTTCTGACCCATGTATAAAATACACTGTTTTGTCCATACATTTTTACACAATTTGGTAAACGTTAAACGTATATTAATATTATTATGTTTCAATCTAGTTTTGTATTCATGATCAAAAATAGAAATTAAGTGTTTATTATAATATTATGTTTAAATAACTTAATATACATATATATTATAAATATTAATATAATAATATAGTAATATTATATATCTACTCATTACTCGGATAAGTACATAATTATCAACAATTAATTATAATAGTTATTATGTACCTATTACCTTTATAATGGCTATATATAGACAGTAAATGTAAGCATTACATACCTACGTACTTTATTATGTATATAATTTTACAGAAGAAAATTATTGTATTATCGACATAAGATAGAAAATTGAAAATCCAATAATAATAATAATGTATTTAATATTTATATTATAATTATACGACTATGTGTTAATGTATTATTATTATAAGTACTCATTATAGCTTGATAATTTTTTATGATTGGGTTATTGTTATATTTATTTTATACTAAACTGATAATAACAAGACGTTAAAAAGATTTTATTGATTCTTGTCCATATTTAGTATTTTTATTTATATAAGTAAATAAAAATTAGGTACCTAATATTAGTAATATATAACATAAGCTATAACTTATTTGTTAAAAATTTTAAAATATACATTATTAAATTAATAAATCCTTATAAATTACAATATACATATAAATAACTTACAGAAATATATTGTTCCATTAATAGATTTGCACGAATCTATAATAGGTTATAGTCACATTTATAAAATACTCAATTATGAAATATTAAATATTATAAATAAGATGTACGATATTTGTATTTTAAGTCAAAAACATACTGTTTTCTTAAGTTCAAATTGTAGTTGATAGTTCATTTTTAACATGCACTCTTCTCGTTTCCTTAAAATATCCACTTGTTGCTTTATGTTTTCAGTCTCATTTTTTTTTATTTTCTCCGAGATAGATTCTTTACTATTCGAGTAGATGGTTCTAAAAATTAGGGTTCGTATATGATATATTATACAAAATTCAAATTCAAATGTATTATCATAATCGCCAAACATTTTAAATCATAAGAGTTTAGAAAATACAAATATAAATAATGAATCAAAACTAAATAGTAAATAACATATAAAAAATTCAGTTGTTTCGTGGATAATTTAATAATTATACTGTACTATACGTCTATACATATTTTAAAATGGTTATTTAGTCACGAATAAAACTAAAATTTAGTTTGATTACTTTGATTAGATATCATTGTAATAAATAAATAATAACTATTATTATATAATTAAATTTTATACACACCGACAATATAATTGAGGTTTCATACTACATTTGCAACAACTATTGTTTCCATCAGTAGAGTAATCATTCAACAGCGACGTACAGACCTATAAGTACAGTGAGTCAGTGAATAGTAATATGTATAAGTAATAGATATGTACTATATATACATTTAAAATATGAATTTATTGTTATCTACATTGCGTTTGTATTATGTACAGTCGACCGCCGTAGCAGTATAACTGTTACAATAGAATATAATATTATATAAATATATACATTATACACATTACACATTATATTATTATATAATATTTAAGGTCACACTCTATACTAATAAATAGAAGATAGAACATTCTACCAGACACGTCATTTAGGGGCGATCGCCCCCTCAAAAAGGTGGTATTTTAACTAATAATTAATAAAAAAAAATAACATTTTTTAAGCCTCAACTATTCTGAAAAAGGTTAATCCCCCTACCAAAAAATAAATAAATAAGTACCTATTTAGTTGCCTGCATTCTACTGTAAACATAGTCTCAAAGTTACAAGATCTCACTTTTCAGTTTTCAACTGACACGAGAATTCGTTAATAACCGATTTTTTTAATTTTAATTTTGAGTAATAGTTACTTTACTATAAAACCAAAATTATTATGATCCATAGTATTCATCATTTTAACTTAAAATAATTGAAAATTATAACAATAACATTTTTGTTTTAAAAATATAAGATGGCTAATAATTAATATTTTGATAATATTATTATGCAAATGTTAAATTGTAATAATTGTATTATCATATTTCCGTATTGGTAAGGGCTGATAGAACTGATAGAAAATTATATATTATATTATATTTTATATACTAGCGATATATGAGTATATGACAAAGATTAATCGTTTTTCAGCGTACATATTTTATAAAAAAAATCTATACATGGCACGCCCCTTACCACACTTAATATAATATGTATTTGTATATTGTATGTAAGGTATAACAGCTGTGCATTGCGGAAAAATAATTTCCTGTCATTCCGTTTTTCAGGACCAAATATTTGTATTTTAAATTATAATTACATTTACATAATAATTATTATACAGTAAACACAGCACGATTTTTACATTTATAAAAACCATATATATTTTCAAATACATTGATTTCTTTTTCTGATCTAATTAGTTTTATATTTTATGGTAATAGCAACTCTCTTTTTTTTCAAACAAAACAGTTTTATTTTTTATTAATAATTGTTATGTATAGACATTTTTTTTTTGACAACTTTAATGTATCATCACTTTGTCAGATCATCTAAGCCGACATTTGAACAAATATAGTTTCTGAGTTATTAACCCTTATGTATTAAAAAATATTATAATAGTCCATGCTATTTATAGGTTTGGAATTTTTTATTTAGAAGATATTTTTTGAGGTTTATTGATTATTTGAGTATTTTGAATATTACGTTAATTAGTATTAATCAAGTATCATTTTAAAATTTGTAAATCTTTCTGAATATAATTAGTAATACGGTCTAAAATATATTTAATATCTATTTTATTGTATTTTGTACAAAACCAATATTCAGGAAATAGGAATTTTGAGTATAGGTTCATAATGTTAAATATCTAGCTCAGAATTTATTCGTTTGCTTTTTTAAATTTAAATGTATTTAACATTTACAAAAAACTTCATCTACTCAACAGCTCAACAGCTTTCATAAAAAAAAATAATCAGAATTTTAATAAATATATTATATAATAATAAAAAGGGGTGAGCAATGAGTGTACTTGGTGAATCACTCTTTTTAAGGGTGTGCGAAAGGGTGTTATAATCACATCGTTCTGTGTCATAGAAGGTTGAGCATTACTGACATAAAGGTTATTTCATATAGGGTTTTGCAGGGAAAATATTACGACTATTTATGTATCAATATTATAAATCATAATAATAAGATTTTAGATATTTTAGATGTATATATAAATATAAATGTTTTATACGATTGAATCACGGTTGGTAGTTGAGAGCTTGTGACTAGAATCGTCACTCCAACCGAAATATTCCGTCTTAGACGATTCTCCTCCGCTGGTTGGGCACTGCAGCTGACAGTCATCACAGTTATTTGTCATGTTTTGTGTAGTTTTCGTCATCATTTGTGGCATTTCATTGTCCATACAGTTATCGAACGACGCTTCCAACCGATCAAATATGAGCGTGGACATTACATCTTTCCATTTTACGCCATCCTGAGTGCTGTTCGACTTGCAATTGTCTTCGTTTGGATTTTGCTGCGTAAAATTAAAAACCACAGTGGTACTTTTTATATAATTTATAATTTATATTATATATTATATAAGTTATTAAACCTTTTTTATAAACAGCGTATTATACTATAATGGAAATATGACAATTTTACATTAAAATTATCTGTGAATGTGTTATATCATTGTAAATTGTGATACACCATACACTCTGTATATAACCACACAGTGCATAAATTATGATTTAGAAATACCTGACGATTGTATATATGTAAACAAATATTTAAATATATAATATACGCTAAAATGTCAGTTACTCAGATGTTAAATAGCATTGAACTCTGTAGTCTGTACATAATATTTATCATCTAATTCGTAAAATATACCATGAATAAAATGCATCATAACTAGTAACTACCTACTCGACTACACAGTTTTAATTAATTTAATAATTGATATTAATTTAGTCGCAAGCCAAAGAGGGTAATAATAATAAACTTAGTAAAACGATATACATAAACGCCGGTATCAAACGGATTGTACACGAAACATGCCTCTCGGGACGAAAAAATTAATTTGAAAGGGATCTTACCGGATTTTCATCGGCCATTATATTATACAGACCTCTACACGTTGTTTCGTTGTTTTATAATATGATTTTAATATATTTATTTACGTCACGGTGTAATTATTATTATTATTTGTCTCGGTTAATGTACATAATTTTAATTCAAAGATTTGGAATAAAAGAAAAATTTAAAACTATTTTAATAATCGCTATGTAACATAATAGTTGATTTGTTTATTTTATGAAAAATAAAAAACGCGATTCCGTTGTCATACTAATTATTAATATTTTCTCGTTCGAAAAACCCGCCGACAAAGGTTGGTCACACTGTACCGCGGCGTCTGCTTTGGACGGCTCACTGTGTTTACATTCGATTTTTTTCTCGTCTAATATTTTAATCTTCACTTCTGGCTTTCTGCAGCAGCGCCAGCCAGCATATCTGCATATCGCAAAGCTACTCTCGGCTCTTCTTCATTATTGATATTAATATTGAATCCCGGTCGTCGACTCGTAGTAGAAACGTAGACGTTGTCTGTTTCCGAACACAGAACTGTGTCATATAATAATTTATAACGATTAATGAGTACAATTTTCCAGTTTCTGTATCATCAAGCACTTCCTTACCGGAAATAAAAGTCGTAACGTTGCTCGCTGAATAAGTTCACCAGCCATTGAGATTGATGTCTCGTTCGTATCACGTATCTTTATAAATGTAAGTAACAAAATTAAATTATAAAAATAATATAGTTTATCAAATTTGTAGTTGGTAGCTTGTAAGTAGTATTCCTGTTTTTTTTTTTTTTTAATTTCACAGTTAGCAAAATTTTTTTTTTATTTCGATTATTTTCATGACTTGAAATTATAAATATTTTGGTCTATAGTATATTTCTACGTTAGCTGGCTTGATTTTTTTTCCGTAATAGTATTATGTAGGAGTTATTTAGTATTTTTGGGGTGTCCAAAGGTGGGTTGACAATGTCTTGTACCAAGATGGGGATCTTAGGATCTTATATACAGTTATACAGTTAGGGCACACATATCCATTTTTAATTAATAGGAATAGGATTTTTGTAAGTTACAAAAAGAAACCAGTTATGTTTTTGTTTTTGTGCTAGCTTGTTGTGTAGAAAACATGCAGAACCAAGAGCATTTGCTACAAGAGATTGAGGGCATTGATGATTACTGGGGCCCAACATTCCGTGCCATTTACGACCAAGATGACGACAGCCGCAAATTCATTGATACTTTGGACAACCGGATTAAGCAGTACGACAAAGAAATTGAACGTATGTGCAATTTCTATTACCAAGGATTTATAGATTCTATTAGAGAATTGCAGCAAGTAGAAAATCAAGCATCTAAATTGAAAAAACAAGTTGTTCAACTTAATTCAAATGTACAAACCATTGTTGCTGAAGTCACAAGTGCTGGTGAAGAGTTGGTTAAAGCTAGACAAGTGGAAAATAATATTCAAATGGCTATCAATAGTTTATCTTTATGTTTGCCTGCACTTTCTTCTTACAGTAAATTACAAAAGCAAATGGCTGACAAACGCTATTATCCTGCCTTAAAAACCTTAGAACAACTTGAACAATTATATTTGCCACAAGTATCTCATTATAAATTTTTTAGACAAATGATAGAAAAAATTCCTAAGCTCAGAGAAAATATCAAAGAGTCATCCATGTCAGATTTAAATTGTTTTTTAGAAACCATACGAAAATTTTCTTCCAAAGTTGGTGAAGCTGCAATGAAACATAGTGTTGAACAACAAAACTTTGATTTTGGCTTAACTAAATTGAAGAAGAAAAAAGATTCACCAGAAGATAATTCTGACGATGAAGATTCGTTGAGTGCACAAGACCTTATTGATTTTTCACCTGTTTATCGTTGTCTTCATATTTGTACTGTATTGTCCTCAAGAGACACCTTTGATGCTTATTACAGGCAACAAAGAAGAGAACAAGCACTTTTAACTCTACATCCTCCTAACAACATGCATGAATCTATTGCAAGCTATTGTTATTATTTACAATGCATTGTCGGATTTTTTGTTGTAGAAGATCATGTATTAAACACTGGTAATGGATTGTTGACAAGACCTTATTTAGAAGATTTGTGGAAAATGGCTTCTGATAAGGTAGTAAGCATAATGAGAACAAATACTGCGTACTGTACTGATGCAAATTTACTCTTAAGAATTAAAGATTTAATTATGGTTTTTTGCATAACTCTTAGAAGTTATGGATATCCTGTTAAGAACTATATGGAATTGTTACACGAAATACAAGAACATTACAATGAAATACTTATGCAAAAATGGGTTCAAGTGTTTAGGGATATTTTATATAGAGAAACTTTTTGTCATCTTGAGGTTGACAATCAAGATCAATACGATAATGTTGTTCGAACTTTTCCATATCAAGATGATCAATTAGAATCTTCTACATTTCCTCGGAAATTTCCATTTTCTTCAATGGTGCCTAGTGTTTATGACCAAGTAAAACAGTTTATATTTGCTTGTCTAAAGTTTTCAAATGACCTAAATTTTAGTGAAGGTGAAGTAGACGAAATGGTTCAAAAATCTACCAAATTGCTATTATCTCGAACTTTTAGTGGGTGTTTATCTTCTGCATTTCATCAACCACGACTTGGGCTTTTACAAGTAATACAGATTATTGTTGACACTGGATATTTAGAAAAGTCATCAAAATCAATTCAACAATTTGTATCTGAAGCAACTGGGTCTAGTGGTGGCACTGTTGGTGATGATGCAGGCATAACATTGGGTGTGGCCAGAAATGATGCTGAACATCACATGTATGATAAAATGAAATTAAAATTGAATGAATTTTTGGATTTAGAAGACTACGATTGGATGTTAGTTGAACCAACTGGTCAAGCTTCTTCGTTCGTCACTGATTTAATAAATTTCCTAAGAGTTGTTTTTAATGCGTTAAGAAATCTTACTGAAGAAGTGTCTGTTCATGTATGCCAAGTAGCATTTGAACACATATCTAAATCTATATTAAATTTATTACTCAGTGATGATATTAAACAATTATCTATGGGTGCCTTAAATCAATTGAATCTAGATGTTATACAATGTGAACTATTTGCTGCTTCAGAACCTGTAGGAAAGACTGATGAACCAGATTTTTCTCAACATTTTGCACCGTTGAGACAACTTTTGGACTTACTCCTAAGCTGGGACTGGTCAACATATTTTCATGATTATGGTCAAGAAACATCAAAATATTCTCATGTTAAACCGACTACAGCCATTATTGTATTAGAAAAATTAAAAGAAGCTGATAAAAAAAGTGTATTTTCAGTATTAAAGAAAAGTGAAAGGGATAAAAAGAAATTATTAGAAACTGTTTTAAAACAGTTAAAGCAATTGGCAATAACTGTTCAACAATAGTGTTTTACATTATATTTATGTATTTTAATACATTGTTTATATATTATAGCTAATTAACCAAATACTTATTAAATTAAACCCACCGCCTAACATAAAGGTTTATAGCATATTTTAATTCTATTAAATTATAAAAGACATTTATAATGTAAATCTACTTAGTTAATATTATTTAATCATTAATATACCAATAAACTTAGTTTTAAATTATTTATTTAATTATAGATGTTTATATTTTTAAATTGTTAACTAAAATTTAAAAAATTTGTTTTTATTTTATTTGTAAAAATTTAAAACCAGTTAGTTATTTATTAAATACTATAATATAAGGTTTCGAAGTATGTAGTCATTTTGAACTAAATAATAGACATATATCTACACATATATACATTTTTTGTTATTATTTTTACAAAACTTGAATATTGGTATTTCTTGTTTAAGATTCTGTTTTTCACCATTTATATGGCTGTATGTTCATGACATTTATAAATAATAGATAAAATAATACTAATAAAAATTATTAATTTCTATTTAATAAACCATTTTGATGTTTTATACAATTATATTTCGGTTTAATGGGTACTAAATTTTATTTTTCATTAATTTGGTTAAGAAATTGCTTACATATAAATACAGAACTTACCAGACAATAAAAAAAAGGTTTATCATTTTAGTATAAAAAATTAAAATAATTAGATAATTAAATGGAAAGTATATATATATACTGTTACAACTTAAAATAGTTTAGTTTTTTCCACATTATAATTTTGTTAAAGGTTATGATGTCAAGTAACGAAGACTATATTACATTGGATGAAATAAACAATGCACTGGAGTTATTGGAGAAAGATGAAATTGCTTCAAGAAAACGTTTGGAAACGTTTACCAATCAATGGCCCACTGTTATTAAGGAGATTGACTCCGTTACTAAAAAATTTAATACCTTAGCATCAGTTAAAGAAAACTTATCTCAAATTCAAACTAGAATACACGATTCTTCTAAACTAGCCGAGGACATATCGTCTAAAGTCCGACAGTTGGACAAAATACGTGGACGTGTATCAGAATGCCAAAAACGAGTTCAAGACTTATTAGATCTACAGTTATGTAGTGAAGGTGTTCAGATTGCGATGAAAAACGATGAACTAGAACAAGCCGCCGGACATATACATCGCTATCTATCAATCGACCAAACAAAATTACAACGCACAGCAGACGACATGGCTCAAGATTGTTCAATGATCACTAGTGCTCTTAAACACTTGCAAGAAGCTTCAGAGCTCCTTCAGGACACAGTATCTAAAAGGTTCGAGCATGCATCTTTAGTCCAAGACACGAATTCTATAGAAAGGTACTTTAAAATATTCCCACTACTTGGAATGTACGAAGTGGGTTTGGAAAAGTTTGTCGATTACTTGGGGCGGTTATTAAAAGTGTCGGCGGACAAAAATTTAAAAAACGTCATGGATACGCCATTGTCAAGCAACCGTGCCAGTGTTATTTTCGCGGACGGGCTGACGTTTATTTTCGAGGAAGTAGCCAAGACGATCGAGGTTCATCAGCCGTTAATCGAGACCCACTACGGTCCCGAGTACGTATTAAAGTTCTTATCCCATTTGCAAGTGCACTGCGACACGTTCGGTGACATCCTGCTGCGGACGTTTCTCAAGACGCGCAAAATCAAAGAACTACTGAAGACCATGTGGGACGAACCGGACGCGAACACCACGGCGAGGCCCGACTCCAAGGACATCGATCTGCTAGTGGAGGAGATCGTGATGATCCTGGCGCGGTACGATCTGTACGCACAGTTCGTGTGCAAGCGGACGGTGAACGCGGACGGCGTGGAACCGAAAACACGGACCGCCAAAATGATGTTGGACAACAGCCGGCTATGCTGTTGCATACAGGAGATGATGGGCAAGTACCTGGAGCTGGAGAGGTACTACATGGAGGAGAGCATCAGAAAAGCTGTGTTGATGGACACGATTGAGGGTGACGGTGGGGACGCTGCGCTCACGTCGAGCATGGTGGACGACGTGTTCTTCATCGTGCGCAAGTGCGTGATGCGCTCGCTGCGGTCTGGCAGCCTGGACGTGTTATGCGCCGTCATCAACAACGCGGTTAACGCCCTAGAAACGGACTTGTGCGCAGTGTTCGCGCAGGTGCTGAGCGCCGGTTACCCGGGTTCCGGTTACTTCAACCGGTTCACGCCCGACCTGGACAAGGTGCGGCGGACGTTCCTGGCGGCGCTGAACAGCACCGAGGTTGCGGTCGAGTACTCCAAGTCGCTGTCACAAGCGTTCCGGGACGAAGTGCCGGCCAGACTACGCGGATGTCACGCGGAGAAGCTGGACAGTTGCCTGCAAGACTTTGGCCGGGTAAACGCATCGCTGGTGGCCGCCAACCGGACCGGGTTCAGGCAGCTGCAGAGTTCGCTGGTCGAGCCCAAAACGATGGCGTGGATGGAACCATTCTACGAGCAGAACTTCACGCTCGACGAACCGGAATTTGCGCAGACGGTGGCCGACAACCCGTTCGTGGTGGCACTGGTGCGGAACATCGACGGCACGCTGGCCGAGTTCCGCGCCCGGCTAACGCCCAACAACTACGACATGCTGGTGGTGGCCGTGGCCGCGGAGACGGCTGCGCAGCTGGAGCGGGCTGTGATGAAGACCGAATTCAACCGGCTAGGTGGTATGGCGCTGGACAAGGTGGTCCGGACGCTCATTAACTACTTCGGCGGAGCTAGCGCGTGGCCGGTCCGCGAGAAGTTCGCCCGGCTGGTGCAGGTCACCACCGTGCTTAACCTGGAACGGGCATCAGATCTAAACGAGTTCTCCAACCCGGACAGTGGCATGCGGTTCTCGTGGAAGCTGACGCCCGACTGCATACGGCAGATACTCAAGCTCCGGGCGGACTTCCGGGAAGAAGACATACGGAAAGTCCAACTGTAAGACTGCAGTCCGACGACCGACTTTGCAAGCGAATCCATCACTATAATACCTGTACGATTTCTTTCCGATGTGGCGTCATGTCGTCGTTTTGGCTGACGTGTGTTTTATTTTCAGACCCGTGAGTAATTAAAATAAAAAAAAAAAATCATATACCTACTTACGTTATATTCGAAGCCTACGTTACATTTAATACATTGACATACTGCAGTGTTGGGTATATACTATATTGTGTTTGTAAATCATTATTATATGTCTATCGGCCCTGTAACGCCGGTAGGGGGGTTTGTTTTTTTTTTTACCTCAATTTGTATAGTTGGGTAGTACCTAAGTTAGGTTCCATATATTATAAGTAATGCCATCGTATTATTATTGTATAAAATACTCAGTTTTTATTGCAGATATACTAGTAATATCATTATTGGACTTGCAATAAGCACTATTTATACCTTCTTATTTTATGTTTCCAAAATTACATTATACCTATATAATATATAATTGTTATGATTTTATTTTTCCATTTTTTTTTTTTTTTGTTATCGCACGCTTTGTTATGTTTTAATAATTATTATGTGATTTATTTTTATTGATTTTAAAATAAATAGTCAATACTTCTAGTACTTTACAGTTGTAATTTATTTGTCGACATAATCAATATACTTTCCATTTCTTATTATTTCAAGTAAATATACGTTATATAGTTTTTATACTCGATTATCGACTTACTTAGGTAGTAAAAATAAAATGGTTTATCGAATAAAATTATTTATTAGTTTTATTATCAGTTGAAAATAAAAATGCTTAAAAAAACAATGTAGTGACAATTACTATTTACAAAACAATAATGTCAATGTAAATGATAAAATTTTCATTATATTTTACGCTGGCTATAAATAACAAGATACTATTGTTTTTAGTTTGTCGATCTAAAAATCGATTATAAATTTACTATATTTTACACAAGACAAATATTAGACGTATATTTTATACGAGACATTAAATGTTCATGTATAATAATAAAAAAATTCACGAGAGTATTTTAATTTTGAAAATGTAAATATTATTTTTTAATTACAAATGTACAAACACTTTAAATTTCGATTAATACGAGTTCATCGTTTGAAACAATTGTATGTTGTATACAAATGCGTTAGATTTTAAATAACTTAGAAAAATTAATACGATCAAACTAGTCGTTTGAAAAAAATATCGACCTCAAATAAAAAAAATAAGTTTGTCATCGTGTTTGTGTTTAGTTTTTTTTTTTACACAGACGACATCTCATCACTATGTCGCGTGGGCTTTATCTATTCGCATTTTCCCCAGAGAAATTTATAATTCAAAAGGTTCGGTCGTTGAACTAACAACCCCTTCCGTTATTACTTTAAGCGAAATGCTTTTCAGTGATGTACAATTTTCCATTAGTCAGTTCATGTGTGCATCGTCATGTGCAACCCTTTCCGCAAAAACGACCCTGACGCCACACTGGTGTTCGGCTCATTTGACTGACAGTGGCAAAATGTTGCAGCCGTCGTATGTACTTACCTATTAACCTACCCATAAAATATATTATACGTATTACACCACACGCTTTATCGTCTCGAGGAACAATGTATAAATGTGTACAGTCTCTGACACAGAACAGATCGTTGTTGTATAAGACACCGCTACGCCTTTGAGCGTTCTCTTTTTTACCGTAAGCGTCATATCTATTATATTGTATAAATAATATAATATATTGTACTTCGTGTGCATGGTAGGTACGTAGATACACAATAATTAACAGGTTAAGTTCGAGAGGTAACGAGTCGCACACATCCGTTACTATATTTTTTTATTTATTTATGTAGTCGTTTATTATTGTATGTACCTATTTGAGTTTATTTATTATTATTGTTATTGTTTTCGAATTTTTTTACATAGCTTTTATTTCTCGCATGACGCGTGTTTTTACGTTGAAAGAGTGTTTCGTTTTGATTTTTATCGTCTTGCCAAAACTTTGTAATCTCAGTATATTATATTACATTATACAAAATAATGACGGGAATATTATACTGGACGATGGACGGTGTGATGTATCACAGGTGGTATACCAGGTGTCTGCTGAACAGTGATGCAGCGGGGCCCAGCCCAATTGAGTTCCGTGTCAGATCTGTACGTTAGCGACGAAATATCGGTGTTGCTTGAAGAGATCCACGACTTGGAACCGAAGGGCAACATCGCTCCCATCGACGACGAACAGGAGTTCGAGATCAACGGCAGTCAGACGGGAGGCTCTTGGCTGGAAGTCACCAACAGTATGGCGGGCACACCAGGATCGTGGGATTCGCACGCAAACTATAAACATCAGGAGGTGTCTAGGGCCAGGTATAACGGAGTGGTGTTGCACTATGACAAAAGGCCAATGAAGACGCCGTCGGGCGTCATCCGAGTTCTACTGCTGGTGAGTCTCGCTTTATTCTGCCTGAGTTAGGTCGAAATATCTGAGAAGTCCGGACCCATTTTTTTATGACTATACGAAAAAATACTTATTATTTATTAACACATGTTTTTCGAGTTTGACAACAATTCTGAAAATATAAATTATAAATCAAATTAACGAATTTAAATCAATCAAAACATAATAAATTTAATTTTCTTCTATAGATTGTTCCTCGTCTACACGATTTACCTATATACCTACAAGTATTATTGTTCTTTATAAAAATATATCCGATAGTAAAAAAAAAAAAATTAGTTCGAACCTTTCATACTCCGGGAATCGTCACTCATACTTTATCGTGACGTGTATCTTTTCAGGTCACCTGTGTCTTGTGCATGTTTTGCCTGTGCTTTGCCGGCACTTCCAGGTTGGCGTTGTTCATGTTGCCCATGCTTAATCGGATACGGTTCATATTGTTTGTTACATTATTCAACTTTCTAGTCACCGGAGCTATACTATTTTTGGACGTCACGCACACCGTGTACCTATTTCCGTTCAATTGGGGAAAATTGGTAAGCACAAAGCTGAGAGCACGTAACAGCGCATATACTAGCTGGTAATAATATTGTGTTCGTGACTTCAACTGAATGTTTGTTTATTTTATTCCACCAGAATGTACTGTTCTATGTCATGATGACCATATTGTGTCTCACGAGCTCCTCGCTGGTCCTTCATCAAGTATATTCATTTCACGAGTTTTACACATGGGTACCGCGTGCTACGCGTCATCAATTGCTCGCTGCTGCAGTAAGTAATTTAAATTCGTACTATTGAAACCTAACATTATTAACATATTCGTGTAATATTTTCAACCCTAACCAGGTTTTAGGTTATTTGTGTGCGCTGGAGACGTTGTTGCTGGCCTTGTTGAGTCGCTGTGATGGTTTGGGTGGCCTACATTATCGCCAAGTCAAAGATGATATGACAAGTCCGCCCAATACATTGGCTCTGCGTCAAAGAGTTCCACCACCACCCACAGTTGTATATTCACCATCGCCGTCTCCTTCATTTTGCTTACGATCTATCAATCCCAAATCATAATCATCATTAGTTTACAATATTACACCTATAAAACAGATATTTCACCCAGAAACTTATACAAGTTGCGACTAGAAACTACTGTTACTTTCTACAAGTCTTAATATAATATATACACAATATGTATTATGGTTTTTTATGTGTGGAATTCAATTGCGACCAATTTAAAATATTATTAAGTAAAAAAAATCTCCCCAAAAATACTTCATATATTTTTGTACTGAAACGTCTTCTACTAGTTTTTTTTTAATATTAATGTATTTTCAGATTTTTACATTTTTTAATTTGCACATATTTGTTATAATTAATATAAACAAAATTCTTGGGTTTATTAAACAGTATCTACTATTTTACCAAATTAATATTTTTTAGATATTTGGTTTTCATTAAATGTGTGTATTTTTACTTTCTATTTACTTTCCATGTATTCTCATCTTAAATATATTTATTTATATTGTTAAAGTATAAGTTTTCTTATTATTGGCCGTCCATTTAAAATAGATAACTGTGCGCTTTACACAGCTACTGAATAAAAAGCTGTAGTGCTTTACAACATCTAAGGTTATTTGTATGTCTAAATCATTAAAAATTAAAAATATTTCAATATTATTATTTATTATAATATCATATACTCTCTAACAAAACTTTGCATTTAGACTGCTAGTCATGTAATTCAAAAAATGTAATATCTTATCTGAAAAATTATATGCAAACTTATTTTTTTCTTAATTATTTTTAAAAGGGCTAAGTGTGTTAACAAGCTTATATATACATACTCATTATCAATTTTATCAAGTATTTTAATTGAACCCTAATGATCAAACTACCAAATTAAATAAAAGTTATCTTATTAAAACAGGAAAAATTAATGTAATTAAACTAAATTCAATGTAATCTTGTTACTTACTAGAAACCAAAGTTCCCGAAATTTTGTCATATCATTGTATAGCTAAAATATTATGTGGTCTGAAATATACTAGTTAAAACAAATATAGGTTTTACTGTTCATATTTTAAGATGCATTACACGTTTTTATTTTTATTATCATTTAATTATATAATTATTGACATAGCTGATACTTCATTGTTTTTAAATGTTTAACTAATTACTAATAGTGTGGTATAATGATGTATAGGGACAAATGTTAGTTGGTGCTTACCGTCTTATATATTATCAGTTCACTGTTTTCACTTTATACTTTTGCTCAATAATTTGTGGCAAGAGCATAGTATGTTTACTACAAATGTAACCCTGTATTACCATAATTGTTAATCTACAGTATTAGGTTGTAAAGTACAAAATTATTGTAACACATTAGTTATATCACTAATATAATAGCCCTGTTTACAATGCATGTGACATAAATTGAAAAAAAATAAGTGTAATTGTAATAATTATTATTCTTTATTAGAAACTATTATACTTAGTACAACATTTTTACACAAAATGTATTTAACGGGTGTACAATCTGAGCATAATATTTATTGTAAGCAATGCCCTTGCCCTTGTTAAATTTACATCTAATATACATAATACATATGGGATATTGAAAATGAACCCATCCGTTTATTATTTTTTGTCAAAATGTTTTGTATAATAGTGTTTATAAGCTATTCATCTTTTTTTTTCAACTAATATTATTCAAAAAATTGTAATTAATAAAATTTCTGTAACCGAATGTGATTAATTTTCATATTTAAAGTGATAAATTAATTTTTTTAGGTATACACTAGTGTTACCGTCCTTAGAATTAATTGTGTAATAATGAAAATATATTTATCAAAGTATTTTTATATGATGGTTACTATAATATATTATTGAAGGTACAATCTAATTGTCGTACATTTAAGTGATGGTTGGTTGTGAAGGAAATTGTATGTTGAATGGGTATTAATAATAATTAATTAACTGATGCAGTTTATAAAAATATAACTTTCATCTGAATGTAAATTATATTTAAGTTCAATAGCTACATTCTTGACTTAAGACAAGTCAAATTCCACATTATACTTAATTATCTAATAATGCTCTTTATGTTAAAACTATGATTAGTTTTAAGTTAAGTTTTACTATGTTAACCATTCCTTTTCAGACTTTGTTAATTTGGCACATAATTAATCAAAATTGTATTTTGTGGGAAATATTTTTTTTCAAACCGATAAAATTCTTGCTATGATTTTTTTTTATATAAAATTATCAATACTAAATATTTAAATAAGAACTCTGAAAATAATAAAAATATATGTTTATTCTATGTATTTTTAAAAAAAACATCACAATTTTTAATGATTATTATATAATATGAAATTTGGTTTTTAATTTATACACTTTATAATATAATTTAAATATTTATCATTTATATACAAATATATTATGATGTATACAATAGCTTTATTAGCTGCTTAAATTATTAATTAACCAAATAAAAAAATAATATATAATATGTATACTCATTTGATATTTAATTTTATTACTCCTACCTATTTCTTCGGTTGGATTTAAATCTACTAACGGGTCTTGTATTTTCTTCTTGATCATCAGTTTCATTATCCAGACATGTGTCAGATACTCTTTCCACAATGTCATCTATTTCCGTAACAATTAACTAAAATGACAAAATATACACAATTTATGAGTATCAATATAATGTGTAATTTTATATATACTAGTGGGATGCGGAAGTAGAAAATTTTTGTGTTCAGGAAAAAGTGAAATCAAAACATTTTAAGACATTTAGCATTTGATAATTTAGTTTGCTCAACTGAGCCCATTATAAAATATAACATGTTATATAAACATATTATGTATTATTTTGTAAATAAATATTAATAATGTGATACACAAAGGGTGAACCTATTATCAAAATTAAGGTAAGAATATTATTTAGAGCATCACTTAGGATTTTATCGGTATTATAATTTTAAAGTGTATAATAAGCATGGCTCAGAAGTTATAAGACTAAAAAGTTCATTTTTTGCATTTTAAGAGGCACCTATACCATCAAAATATGTGCAAAATATAGCACTAATAATTAGTAAACATGCAAAATAAAATATTCAACATTTTTTTAATATAGCAGTAGATAATTAGTCCAGCTCTGGAATATAAAGACAATGACCGATAATTGTAGTACAATGTTTCTAACAAAAGTTTTAAAAATAACCAAATTATAGAAAATTAATGGAATTAATTGTTTGATGTTATCGGCGATAATATCTAATAATGTACCTACTATTTTAAAATCACAATACATGTTTTTGTTTACTTATTTGTATACTTAGTAGGAGTTATGTTGTTTATTGTTTGTATTATATAAAAAAAATATGTCAATAAATAGCAATTTAAACTCTAAATTAGTGAAACAGCACTAGAAATCATGAATACACATAAATCAACAAAATAAAAATTCTTATACAATATCAGAAATGTGAAATAAACTTGTATATTACTTTCAATGTTCTTAGGATTACCAAAAAAATATGCATTTGCTTGAAATTTTGAGCCCTAATTATAAGCAATTTAAAATTGTAATATTTTGCATAAGTAATTATAATTCACTTTAAAATTTCAATTAAATATGCAACAAAAAGTCTAAAATAATATTTTAACTAACTAACTAAAATAAAAAAAACACATATGTTGATGTAAAATTTTCTTAAGCAATTGTGTATGTAAGAATTTGATTTATTACACAATTAAGTATGTATGTTTTCTTATTTTTACTGTAGAACTATTTATTATTTGGGAGTCTTTGAATAAGTTTTAATATTTGAAATATTGAATAAAATAATGTAAAATATTATTATACACACATTTGGACTTTTAGATTCAGTTATGGTTTCTTCTCTTCGACGAATGAAATGTTCACCAGGCCTTGGTACAAATTCTTTAATTTGAACATCATTATTGAATGATACTTGTTTTTTAATCTTTTTTTTTAAGATTCTAGTAGTTTCAGGTATATCATTGGTGAAAACAATTTCTATTTTATTATCTTCATCTTCATCCTCTTCATCTTCATCATCATCATCATCATCATCATCATCATCATCATCATCATCGTCGTCGTCATCGTCATCATCATCATCATCATCATCATCGTCATCCTCGTCACAATTTTCACTACTACTGTCTTCCCTATATCAAGTCATAATTAAATATTTAAAAATTATCTATTTAATTATTAATATAAAAAATAAATTATGACAAACCCATTCATAAGTGTATAATGTACTTTAGATGCAGTAAACAATGTTGGTCTATTCAATCCACTAAGCTTGTCATCAAACCCTACCGATTTGAATTCATCTAATATCTTTTGACGTTGCTCTAATTCCTGTTGCTGTTTTTCTTCAGCTAAACGTTTTTTATATTCTTTTACCTTCTGCTTATGGATTTCTGGAGTATATATATGTATATATTTAATTAATATTGATATAACAATTATATTTTTACCAGACAATAATTTACCATTCCAAGCTGCCTCTTCTGCTTCGTCATAAGGTTCATTTATTTCTACTAATTTTTCTGGAACATCAACAACTTCCTGTCTAGCACAAATATTATCTACGAATAGTTCTTTTTCTTTTCTTAAATTTTCAAGCATATCATCACACCCTAATAACATTATTAACTTAAATAAAATTTATTTTTTATTTTATAAACAAAACATACTATTGATTTGCCTTTTGCAGGCAGCTCTAGCATCATAAGCACTCTGTTTAGTAAAAACTTCATTGTATCTAATAAATACTTCATTAGTGTTACATAGTTGTGCACGTACAAACACTTTTGGTCCAAGTGGCATCAATATTGGAACAGACAATTGTTTGGGAAATTCTTCTAAGCATGTATGTAATTCTTCATATTCCTTTTTGAAATTTTTCCATTTTTGCTCTAATGAAGAATTTAATTCTAACGCCTAAACAAATAATTAAAATTTTCAATGGTGTGGTTTTTATTTTTCTAAAATGTTTCATAATCATTATAAACATTAAAATACTATTATATGTATTATTTAGTCATTGAACTTTGTTTATAAGATATAAAATGATAATTACTGATTGTATGAACCTTTGTAAACGAGTTCATTTTCCCAATGACTTTTTTATGAGATGGCTCCATAATAATGTTAATATTAAAAGTGGAATGGTACAAAGAATCTATTTAGAATACTAAGTTATAGATATAGTTAGATAACATATTAATTTAAAATAAATATAGTTATTATAGTTTAATAATAATATACCAATTAAAATTCTATTTATATTTTTATTGTAGGCAAGTATTAATTTGTATATTAGTAAAATATGATAAAAAATACAATTATTATTTATAAAATGATAGGTATAAAACCTACTTCAAAAAGTCAATCAAATGTTTCAGTATAAATTTAAAATTAAATAAATTAAAATTGATGATTAAAAATATTATGTTGAATAAAAATTTTAAGAACAAACATTTTTTTATATTTATTTTTATATCAATAAATGAAGTCCAATATTAAATTAATATACATTACAATTTTAACGTAAGGACATTTTATAATACATTTGTGGCTATATGGCTATGCATTTAGATTTTATTTTAGGTTTCATAAAAATATACTTATTACATATAATTAAAACTTAGGACTAAAATAGTTGCATGTTATCATTATAAGACTTTTTTTTATGGCCTAATTTATTATAAACAATTTATAGTTGGATATAACCCGATAATATAACTATTTGTAGAATCAAAACAATATGTGTGTAATAGGAAAATATACCATTTCTTTTACTAATAATCTTGGTATAAAATTGAAATTTGATGTTATTCAAAAAAATGCAAACTCAAGCGAGTACAACTTAATTTATAATACACGATAGTAGTATAATAATAAGCCAATAAGAAAATTGTTGTGATATTTTACAGTTAATGAGTAAAAAGCGAGTTCATTGTGAGGTAGCCAATATTATGTAATATAAATCTATAATAACAAGAAATTAACCAGCAATAACCGTTGTTATTATATCATAAATTATAATTATTGCATTATAAAAATATTATTAGTGGCATTACCAGGGTTTTTCTTGAAAAGGGGGGGGGCTGAAAGAATTTACTAATGTTCCTACAATTTTAATGTTCCAGGCGTTCCAGCTTTGCCACTGAATTATATTTATAATGTTACGTGCATCCAATTTTCGGACCACTGCTCACCTCCGCGTTGAATTTCTGCACCAGGGGGACGGCGTGCAGCTGCTGTTCGGAGGACGGCGATGTCATGGCGCACTAGACTTCTAACGACGAATTCGTGTGGACGATCTTAAAGTGGTTCTTCGTTGCCTCGGCGTACAGACGACCGCGACTGTGACTTCGGCACTGTTGGAGCGAACGACAACACTCGTATCAATTGTAGTGAAGCTGCAGCAGCACTGAAGCTAACTGCTAACAGTGTGCAGCTGCAGCTGCTCGTGAGACGAAACACAGCACACACGTGAGTCGTGACCGATAAGGCGACGAGTCGTGTGGACACTGATAAGTCGATAAGTGATAACGGAAAACGGCTGAGCGCCATGCGCGATGGCGCCAATCATGTCAGACCGGGCGGTCGGAGGGAAGCGCATCGTATTTCTGATTTCGCAGTTCGCCCGCCCCCGTCGAATTCCCAAGTACTGCGACGGCGATTTCGTTTCGCTGTCCGGCCCAGTTTTCCGTCTACCAATTTATTGCACAGGTAACTTCGCCAATCGTCATTAATTTTCCATCTTTTCGGTCTAATATCAGTAATATCGCAACACGCACTCGACCAACTACGACGACAACAACAACATACAACAGCCATAAATAGTGTTGAGTGTTGATCGATTCTGCGATTATAAATAATAAATAATAATATTATGTTTTGGCGGACCCCACTTATGACGATCATGGGAGGTGAGGATTACGACAGGTAGACGAGCGCGGAACCAATGAACCTGCGCGGTCACTGGTCAGTCGCGTCGCACGGTACGGTGGCGTGTACCTATTTGTCTGTGTATGTTGTTTATCGGCGCTGCTTTGCCTATAACGATTTTCACTCGTTCCCAAAATCCCAAGTGTAAACTTGTCTTGTCGTCCTGTATAATAATTTCGCAAATTCGTCGCTTCCTCGTGCGTGTTAATCGCGTCACCGATTTCGTTTATTACCGCGAAATTGAACGGGACTCAACCGTGGTACCTGCTTTGGTGGCTTGGTAGTAGCGACGTTTATTTATCGGTGCAGATAGTGCACGTCCGTGCGGAATGTTTCCGTAACTACTAATTTTGTACTTTTGTGGTTTCATTGTTTCATACGAGTATACGACCGCGTGGTTTTTGAGAGTACGGGCTTCTTTCAGCTCTTTGTTTTCCGTTCGATATTGTCTTCAGTAATTTTGTTTATTTTTTAATTCGATTTTGCCGAGGACACTTACAAACAACTAGTATCCAGCATCCGATATTATATCAATTATCAATACACAATAATAATAATATCGATTCCCGCGCGTATCTATCTTATCCAGCTTTTCAATTTTCAAAGCCTTATTTGTGTTTGCAGAACTCGTCTCGCACAGTTTTCCTCAAGTGTTACCGTGTGATCATATTGTACTATATTAGGTGTTGCGACGAAAATGGTACGACAAAACTCGAGACTATTGGTGGTCTGTGGCCCGTCCGGCTCCGGCAAGTCGACGCTGCTGCGCAAGCTGTTCGACGAGTACCCCGACAGGTTTGGCTTCTCGGTATCGCACACCACCCGATCTCCTAGGCGTTTCGAGGTAGATGGCCAACACTATCACTTCATCACCAAAGACCAAATGCAAGCTGCTATCGATCGTGGAGATTTTCTCGAGCATGCCATCTTCTCCAATAACATGTATGGCACCAGGTAAGATCGGCTTCTTTATGTATTTTTCGATGCGTTTTTATTATTAGTGTTTTAAGTTTTAATTTTCTCTTATTAGCCTTAAAGCGGTACAAAATGTTCAAAAGTCTGGAAAGATATGTGTTCTTGATATTGACATGCAAGGAGTCATTCAAATCAAAAAGATTGCTTCTCTTAAACCAGTCAGTGTATTTGTCAAACCTCCCAGTATTGGTGAACTTGAAGTACGATTGCGCAGACGAAATTCAGAGTCTGAGGATAATTTACGAGCTAGATTGAATGTCGCACAACAGGAAATTAACTACGGTCAGTACATTTAAAGCTTTGATAAATTACTGTACATATTTAACTCAACATAACTGTTATACATTTTTTCTAGGAGAAACGCCTGGAAACTTTGATTGTATTATAATAAATGAGTCTTTAGATAAAGCATACAATGCTTTCAAAGAATTTGTTTTAAAATCTTTTGAAAACATAGAAAATTAAGTATACAATTAAATAGTACCTAAAGTATTCAGTATTCAAAACTCAGTCAGTAAATTTTAGTTATTTTATTTGTAAAATGTTTTTGTTAACTTTATAGAATATTGTTAAAAAAACATTCTAGAATAATGTTATACCTACTTATGTTTAAATTAATTTTTAAATGTTAACAGTTTTTCAATTGTTATTGAGTAGCGTAAAATAATTTAATTTAGTTAATAACTAGAGAACACAAATTCAAATTCAATATACGTTTATACATATAATACATACATAGTGTATTATCATGAAATTTCAAAAAAATATTAATTAATAATTTCCATATTTTTACTATTGATCTATACTACCTTTTATTTTGAAATTTTAATTGATTTTATCAATGTTTATAATTTTAGTGATACAAATAGACTAATGTGATTATTGGTTGCCTTTATTATTTTCTAAGAAAAAGACGTCATAATACTTCTAATGTTTTATGTATATATATATATATTTATTTAATTTTGTATTTAAAAGAAATTTGACTGATATAATTCAGAGGAACTAAATTATTAGTAAAGACCTTATAAGGTCTAGAATCCATATTCATTCATAAACAACTTATGGTCTCAATTTTGTACAATCGATAATTATTAATTACTTTCCCTAGTATCATATCCACATTAAATTAAAATATTAAAACTTCTTTTTATTTATTCCAGTATTAAGTTCTTATAATTTTCTATCAAAATGAATCTGTTTACTTCTTCACTTACATATCATGATTTACACACTACAACATACATTTACTACCCAACTATTTTATGTTGTGCCAAATAAATTTTTTTTTGTTATTAATTAAATCAAAATTATATTACTTATATTGAAATACAATAAAAAAAAAGTAGTAATGATTAAATGTTTTTAGTTCAACTCAAATTTAGATTGATTATTTTATCAATAGATAATATATTTCAAACAATGCAATATTAAATTAAACATAAAAATACTATTTATTGTTAAAAATAGAAAGACTAAAAAAATCTTAATGTAGTACTTTTTGTTGGTTGTATCTGATTTAAGAATGAGACTGGTATAATATAATATTTTTTTATACAATGTGTGTTAATAATATGATATTTTAACTGATGTGAAGAATACTTTTTTGGGATCCAATTAACTAATAAAATGGTAATAATTGCATTTGTCTTTATGGTTTCTTATTATATGGTTTCCAAAATTAAAATGCTAGTCTAAAATTTATATTCTTATAGATACACATACTGTTGGCTTCGTTATTGTATGGTTACTTTATTGAATATATATATATACATGTTAATGAATAAAATAGATATGTAGTTGTTTACTACAATATAGTATTAAGATTTTAATTTGTAAAAAAAACTAGATAATAAATCTTTTTTTAAAAAAGATAATATTGCTTACCAAAATGTACATTGTTTCTTTTGCATGACGTATTATTATTATTTTTTCTAATATACATTTTTCTTTAATCAATGTGAAGTTAAAGATATTGTTTCATTTTTAAAATTATTTTATACAGTAAAAAACTAAATTTTCAGGAAAATAATGTCTTCTAGTTATTTTTAATTGAACTATTTTAACTCGCATCATTATGTTTAAGTTAAGACAAAAACCCTAAAGTAAATGTTATATTTAGTTTATAACCCAAAAATGATGTATACCACAATACCTGTGTCTAATATTAAATATAGTGCACCATGGATAATGTTTAAAACCATGCTATTAACTATTTAAGTAGACTATTATTAATTACAATTGTCAATATACCTATATTTAATTTATTTTTTTACCTCAATTATACGCAGAATAAGTTAGTCTAAAATATATATTTTATTGTTTATTGCTATTAAAAATAAAATTTTTTTGTTGTAAATTTTAGTTGTTCATAATTTGTATGTATATAAATCTCATACTATTCATATTTTATTGTTTCAGACAACATTCAAAATAGTAATTTAACCAAATTGTAGAGAACAGTCTCCATCATGTTAGATTTCTCTATTTAATAAAATAAATTATTATCAATAATTATAAAAGCTGGGGAAATAGCTCTACTATACATATAGTATATTTTGAGTGTACCTCATTGTATAGGTCACAGTAGTAATAGATCTGTTAAACGTTAAGATGAATTAAATGATAAACTATTGCATACTTAAAACGATTCTGATCTAAGTCCATGTTTTAGTCTTTATTTCTAATTATATTTATATTATGATAGTTTTTGAACTTAAGTATATAATTTAATAATGATTTAGGTCTAACTGGTTTTTACCAAAAATATCTCATATTATAACTTAAATGTTCATGAAACACTTGGAGATAAACATTCTAGAATCAAGAAATAAAATTCAATTGATTTTAAGTAGCTTAAAAAACAAAATTATTTGCTTGAATAGCTGATATAAGTAATAATTTCAAATTTTATTCATGTATGAGATTTTAAATATTAAATTTGAACAAAATTGTTTTTGTCAAAAAATAATTTATTTTGTGTGTTCATTTATAATTGATATAAAAATATAAATAACACTATTTTGTATAAAAAAAAATTATTTAATAATTATAAGAACATTATTTGACTTCTTATTACATTTAATTCTATATTTATATGGTAATTGATGTCATAGCCCTACCAAGAAATATCATTTGAAAAGATAAATAAGAAGGGGGATAGACCTTTTCATTTGATTTCTACCGTTTTAATTTTGACAGGGTTAAATCTTTTTTTGAAGGTATTGAATAATTTCACGTGTCACAATATTTGAACTATTTAATTGTTTATAAACCATTAACTAATAGAGTACTTGCATAGTTTTGAAATATTCATGGTTTGTAATTCGTAATATTTTACTTACCATATTTAAAAAACTGTTGAATCTCAAAATTTACTATTTTCATTTTCCATAAATTGCCCTGTGGTGGGTAATAACTTGTATCTGCGTAGTTTTGAATTGTCGTCGATTGCCGCGTTAGTTTTGGTGTGACGTAATTTAGCTTAGCCGATAAAAGTTGGCAACACTGTTTTCACCGTCATATCGTGTGACGCGTGGATGCTGGCGTCCCTCACTCCCACCCAAATAACCGGACTATTTAACATTAACTGTTTTGCCGGCGCCTCTTTACTCCGATGCTGATCTTCGTGATGCTGTCTCTATATACATAAATATTAAATACCTACTTCATTTTGTGTAATGTCAATTGTTCGAGCCATGCCACGCGCCTCTTCCGATTCTTTCCACGTTTTCGCTACTCAAAATTTTATCCATTCGCATCGGTGCTCGAGAAATCGCTCCGTCGTTATCGTTTATGAATTCAATTTGGGACGTTTGGGTGAGTACTTTAATGCTTAAGCACTGTTAATACTGTTCCGTAGGTATATTCGTATTATTGTGTATGATCGAGATCGACTACAAACCGGGATCTATAGATCACTCGCGGTTCATAGTGACGTCTTTGATGCACGGTAAGACAATTTTCCACGAAGGCATTTTTCTAGATTTGTATGCTGGATCCAGTGTGATGTATAAACGCGAGTTTGGCTCTGAAAGACTACAACTGTTATTGCATCACGCAGGGGCACCGATCTTATAGATGAATCGTGAGTTAACCTAAAAGTGGTAAAACCAAATTTTGAACTACCACATATCAAGAATTTTCAAAAATGTCTGATAGTTGTTAAAATAGAGTTAATGAGTTTCTAGTGGGTAGTGGTGGCTTGAGTCTTCAAAACTCAAGAAGACAGCTTTGTATAGTATAGATTTCCATTAAAAGTAGTGTTACTGGACATTTCCTTCCCTCGTGTTGTCATGTCTAGTAATCTATTTTATCTAATTTACTTTTTGTTTTTCTACGTAAACAGCTTATAAATGTTTTTTAAAAAAAAAGTTCTTCTTAAGTTAAATTTTTTATTAACTTTTACAATTTATGATATAGATACACTTATTTCTTACTTGAATGATCAATCTTCTGTTATGATTTATGATTAAACCTATTCAACTTAAACATTTTTTTTCCATTTTCGGGGCAGAAGCAGTTATTCCTAGTATTCTTATAGCAAACTGCCCCTGCTAGTGGGTGATAGTTATACTATTATTTATAAACATGTTAAAGATATTTCAGATGACATTGTCGCCACTGACACCATATGCTCTTGATTTGAGTAAGCTGATTAGGTAGTAACCCTCCATGTATGACACTTATACTAGGGATTTTGACACTTCTCAATACATTGTTAAAACTTAAATTTAATAATCTTAGAAACATTTTTGATGCCTATTATCTATTTGTATGGTACCATATTGTATTATTGTAATTTGTAATTATTATTAATACTGCCTTAAATAATGCCATATTTTATAAGTTGACAGTCTTGACTGCTTTTAATTTTTGTCTGAAAAATCTTACTAATAATTAAAATGATTGTACATTTAATATTAATTACAGAGTTTTGACACTATTCTTTTAAGTAATTCTATCTTATAAAACTTATTTTTAAATACTCATTATACGTCTTATACTGTACTCAATTTTTTTATATTAGATTATACACACTTTTTGATACATTTTTAATTACCTGCTATTGTTTACGTTTAATTTTTAGTATTTTAAATATTAAGGTATAGAAGAAAAGGCTATGAAACACATCTCTGAATAAATGAAAATTCTGAATGTTGTTGTAGACATTATATTATATTAATTGTTACAAAACATTCAGAATTTTCTAGTGTACAGAGTTATCACATGCACCTGACAAGACAATACTACATCTACTATAGGGGAATTTGTTAAAAAGTAAAGTGTGCTTTTTATATACTTTGCTTTTTAACAAGTTTCTTGATAATAGATGTGTTTACTATCGAATGACAATGGATGAGAGCAGCATTTACTTGAGTCAACCAATCTATGAATATTGGGGGATTTTGAATGTTATTGTATAATTTTTGAAAATTACAAAACATTCAAAATTCCCTACTATCTTTAGGTATATACTACTATCAAGGATTCATTTAACAAGAAATATTATTTTTTTTGTGTATATACAGTAAATTCCCGTTCTAACGAATACCAATACAACGAAAAATCCCATCAAAACGAAAGTCATAGAAGTCCTCTACCGAAAACAGGGCTTATAAAGAGCTTATTCGAATTTTCATTATAACGAGAAAAAAATTCTGTCCCCTGGAGTTTGTTGTAACAGGATTTTACTGTATTAAAATTTTATTTAAGCAAAATTTGACGATTGTATTTTAAATTAGAAAGTATTATTGTAATGTATCTATTAGAAATTATTTTAGTAACTACTTGTTATTTATTCTTAACATACTTAATTATAAAAAAGTTTTATGTAGAAGAAAGCATTAACTTTTAAATACTATATTAGAATTTAGAATTTTTTTTTGGCATTGTTAGGTAAAATATACTCATTTAAAGTTGCTACGTTCTCTGATATCTCACTAATAACATAACACATAATAAGGTTACTGCGGCGTATAAATAAGCATTTAATATAATATAATGGGAAGATATCCCAGTATATACCTGGATGGCAACGCATTAGGCCTTAATAGTTAATACCGACGATAATAAGATGGGAAAAAACCACTGTGACTTACCATCATTGTACGTGCATCCTTAAATGCGTAATGATGCACTTGGAATAGGCTATAGGGGACATGTGAAGTAAGATAGGGGAAACCTACTATATAAGGGGGCCCTAGAGAGGATTCCGGCAGACATGATTTTACCAGAGTTAGCGCGAACACCATCATGCCAGTCTACATAGAATCTTATTGTTTGAACTTAGAATAATTTTCGATTAAAAACACTTGAAATATTTTTGTCGTTTTCCTTCATTTGACACTACTATATCATACCTTATCTACATCCAGTTGTTGGCTCACTACAAAGTAATAACCAAAAATGATATTAAATTAATTTCTTCTACAATCAGAGTTTTTATTATTTTTATGTTTACATTTCACCAAAATAGTTTTTAAATACTTTTACTATAGGGAAATTTGTTAAAAAGTGAAATGTGCTTTTTATATTCTTAGCTTTTTTAGCAAGTTCCTTGATTGAAAACATATTTAGTTTCAATAATGGATGAGAACAGTATTTATTAAAGCCAATCTATAGTTATTGGGAAATTCTTAGTGTTGTACAATTTTTAAACAATATTATAGATACATTTAAAATTTTTATCATCTTCAGATACATACTATACATCAAACAAGAAGAATATATCTACACCGACAAATCTATTGGTATTGGGGAATTTTGAATGTTTTTGTACAGCTTAAAAATTACAAAACATTCAAAATTCCCTACTATCCTTGGATACATACTACATATCAAACAAGAAGAATATATTTACACCAACAAATCTATTGATATTGGGGAGTTTTGAATGTTATTGTATAGCTTAAAAATTACAAAACATTCAAAATTCCCTACTATCCTTGGATATATACTACATATCAAACAAGAAGAATATATCTACACCAACAAATCTATTGATATTGGGGAGTTTTGAATGTTATTGTATAGCTTAAAAATTACAAAACATTCAAAATTCCCTACTATCCTTGGATACATACTACATATCAAACAAGAAGAATATATCTACACCAACAAATCTATTGATATTAGGGAGTTTTGAATGTTATTGTATAGCTTAAAAATTACAAAACATTCAAAATTCCCTACTATCCTTGGATACATACTACATATCAAACAAGAAGAATATATCTACACCAACAAATCTATTGATATTGGGGAGTTTTGAATGTTATTGTATAGCTTAAAAATTACAAAACATTCAAAATTCCCTACTATCCTTAGATACATACTACATATCAAACAAGAAGAATATATCTACACCAACAAATCTATTGATATTGGGGAGTTTTGAATGTTATTGTATAGCTTAAAAATTACAAAACATTCAAAATTCCCTACTATCCTTGGATACATACTACATATCAAACAAGAAGAATATATCTACACCAACAAATCTATTGATATTGGGGAGTTTTGAATGTTATTGTATAGCTTAAAAATTACAAAACATTCAAAATTCCCTACTATCCTTGGATACCTACTATTAATCTTATATTTACCTATTGTTATTTAAAAAAAAAATATGTTTGCTGTGCAGTACATTATATTTTGTTTGAATGTCAAAATTATTTACTTTTTAAATTATAAGACGGATTTTGCATTGTGAATTGTGATGAAAAATGTATAAGTTGTAATTTTTATTAATTTAAGAGTAATAACCTAGATATTGGAAAGGTCTAAATTGTGTCTTTGAAATAAAAATAATAAAATATATAATATTATATTATATAATACAATTTTTTCATACTACGAAATCCTTTATTTAATGCTTATAACTTGGTTTAAAATTAAAAACCTTTTAGAGGAACCTGGATATTCTTAACTAAAAATTTGATAGCATGTTATCTGTGTTTGTAAGATGGAGATAACATGCGAATAAAAAATTCTCGTAATTTAAACTTATAATTATATAATGTAAGGCTTTGTGGTTATTAATTAAAACATTTTATCAAATTTTAAATGATAACTGTTTTATTGGTGATTCTTTTGTGTGTTAATGTACAATTTTAACTATACATAGTATTCAAAATATTTGAAGAAAATAAGCTATTAATGTTATTACTTTTACATTAAATAAACTTATTAACAAGATGGATATGACTATTAAACTTTGTTTTACAATCGGGATAAATTAATAGAGCTCAATAAAACTATGACAATCAGATTATTGGGAAATTTATTACGTTTAGTCTTTATTATTTTAGGGAAATAAACTAATAACTATTTATCATAGAATTCTTATTTAAAGCAACACATTTTCATCTTACTCTATTACATGGTTAAATTCAAAATATTTATAATATAACTTTACCACGAATACTTCTAATTTTATTTTAAGGTTGTTATTATTATATTTAGTATTTAAGTTAATTTATCCGCTATATTATGACGTGATGTTTGATAATCTTAAAACGTGTACATGTGTAGAATACAGATAATGTTATTATTATAAAAATTCGCCTCATTGCTTTTGCGTTTTGTAATTCCCGACTTCCAGAGAAACAAAATTGACCAGATTTTTGTAATTCATAATATTTTTCATTATGTATGTGGTAAGCATTGGATGGATGGCTTGTTCATTATATTATTATTATAATGCATCATTGCCAAATATCATTGACAGTCAGGTAAACGGCTCGCTTGTGACCGTCTTTTCGACCAAATGTCTTTGCTAGACCATTATTTTTGGGTAAGTAGTACCTGTTGGGAGCCGGCGCAAGACATTCAATGTCCTCAGGACGTCTCTGTTGTATGGTCGAGTGTACCGTCTGTCTGTACTTGTAATTGCCGGTCGATGGTAACGAATAGGTATTCGGTGCAGGTACAGCCTCAGAAACTACTTTAAATCGCCTAAACAATAAGTTTTTTGTCGGATAAACTCTATTAAAAGTTATTATTTATATGTAATTAAAATTAACCTCATCACCATTATTTTATACCACCGATCCTTAGTACTTTAACATATTCGTCTCATACGACCCTACATCTTCATCAGTGCCGGATTAGAACCCAAAAACTTACCGAGCACAATAATTTTACTGGCCCAGTTAATTTAGCTAAATATTTTAGCAAGCGGCCCGGCCCAATCGGCCCATGTATCATAATAATCTTGCGGCCCACCGCGCTCAGCGCGGTAGCTCGCCGGTCCAATCCGGGCCTGATCTTCATCACATTGTCTCTATACATTTCTCGGTTGCTTCAAAATCATATACATACACGTATGTTTCTATACCATTTATTTTTTATTTCTTTCCTTTGATTTTCGCTACTTTTTTAGTCTCATTCATTTCTTTCTTCCGCAATTTTTCTCACTGAACCAACATCCTCTATGGACCTATTACCTATATAGGTATATATTTCTTAATATCCATACTAAGGAAAGTATACTTGATAAAGTTAAACTGTATAAGTGTACATTTTAGCTTTCTTCACCCCGTGTCCATAATATACACTTAAACCTACTTAAACTACACGCCTATACCAAATTTAACACTATTCTGTAAGCGCAATATGCTTAAAAAATAGGTAGGTACATCTTTTCGCATATTAATGAAGGTATATTTGTTGTATGGACAGTTAGCATTTTCTAAACTTTTCCTAAAGAACATAGAAATTAATCGTCTGAAGAAATTCTACCCATCAGCACCGAAGTTGAAGGTACCAATTCACAATTTGTTATGTATTCCCATATTCTATAGTCCTTTAGTTTCTCTAGATGGTATTACGAACTTACGATGCAGTCTTCTTGACGTATGCCGGTTTTTTCGACCGCCGAAATACATCCGACAATGGCAACATGTATGTGTTCGGACTCGGGTAACAATCGTCAATACGACCAAATTGCAACGTGCGACTTTTAAACGATGCTTTCGACGCTTTGGGTCGTACTAAGTCCATACTCGGATAATACGTATTCGGCGCTGGCAAATGTTCTTCGATAACAAAACAAAATATAATTTATAAAGAATATATATATTTATATATTATAATATATACGCTTAACACTTTATTTATTCATCCAAATTTTATTTACATCATTACATCTATATCGTACAACTTGTGATGTGTAGGTTTATCATCACATGTTACTACTTTTATATAAATGTATACTTGCACACCTACGCTTCAGACCTATTAACCTAATAATACTTCAGATGAATTGTTTTTTAATAAAAGATATATAGGGGACAGAGGCTTAGGCAGGCACATATATAGGAAGGGGTTAAATAATTAGGTGTTATTATTTAAACATTATTACTATTTTAATTTTAAAAATTTTCAAAAAATGTTTATAGCCAAATATATATATTATTATTTATATTATAAATAATTAGGTTGGTTAACTAGGTACTGCCTGTTGAAATACATTTTATAAAGAAATTCAAATTAAACATTAAATTATTTTTAAAATTATATTTAAATCGGTAGGTAGATACGCTATAGCCTTCCTTATATGTATACGTAATGTCGTAATATATTACCCTCTTGTAATAAATTTAATATTTATTTATTTAATATAAATTTACATTATTAGCAGTATTGTTAGGTATTTAAATTTTTAATATTATAATAATTATTAATTTTACCTTGGGGCAGTGGTCTCCTGCTGCCCAATCCGAAATTAGGCTGGTATAGTCTTCCAAAACGGGTCTGGTCTCTGATGTTGTATAACAATCCGTGGCCATAGCCAGGGCTATTAGCGCGTTTCCGTCCGATCGTTACTGACGGAAGACGGCATTTGGTCAGAGTGTGACTAACGAAACCTATACTCGTAGGTATGGTATAAGAATTGGGCGCCGGTCCTGTGGTGTGAAAATTATTTTATCGTAAAATATATAATAAATAATGATATAATCTATATTTTATTGCAATATACCTATACAATTTATTTATTATCATCACAAGTTACTTGTTATAGCAATTTATATTATATATGAACATAATATAAAAAGTTCACAGCAAATCACAATCATAGGTCAGTAGGTACCTATAGATACCTACATAATATTACATAACTCGCAAAGAATTGATAAATTTAGATAATTTGGTGCTTACTTTGTAAAATTTTACATTTATTCCAATTTGACTGACATAAAAAATTTGAAGAGATTTAAAATTTTGATCTGTATTCCTAATTGGCTTTAAGTCTACGCCTTTGCATGCTGCACAACAGCTAGTTGTCTATGGTATATTCACTCTATTCTGATATTAACTTATAAGAAGTTGCAATATAGGAGTAATAGGCCATTATAAAAAAAGGGTATATACAGGGAACAAGCGTATACATCATGCCATATAGGTATACATAATATAATGATGTTACCTCCTTCCATGTTTGATAATTATATACAGATATATATTCTTAAATGTTACGATGACACTATACTAAAACGATCTGATTCAATATTATATTTTTATCTGTTTATTATGTTACTATGTAATAGTTTTAAAAAATTATTTATACCCATAGTGACATTAGTATCTATGATCCATCTACTATTAACTTTTAAGCTATCATCGTCTAGGCTAGCTGTAGTGAGTAATAAGGTGTAGGTATCTAAATTTAGTTAAGTTTTAATAAACTGCATTTTTTAATAAACATGCATGTAATACATAGGTAACACATATTAATATTATTTATTTTCGTAAATAAACATATTAAATTTATTAAAATGCCTATAAATATTTTAATATTTTCAATCTAGTAAGTAGGTACCTATCTAAATTTAATATTTATCAATTTATCTATGTAAAAGTAACAATAAAGAATGATGTATGGCTCACAGTGGCGTAGTTCGTAACCTGAATTTTGTATTAGAAAGCAATATTTATTATTTATAAAATTTTAAACTTAAATAAATCTCTAAGATTTTAAAATGTAGTGAAATTATACTATAATCTTTTAAACAATTTCTTGCATGCAGAAATTTAATAATATTATATAATCGTATCTATTATGTGCGCATATTATACTTATAGGCACAGTTTTTTTTTTTTTTTATAGATATTTGATACTTTATTAGTTCTTACTTATGTTAAACTGATTATATAAAAAATCATTTATATGGTATTAAAGGTATATACCTAATTATATTCAAGTTAAATATATTTTACAGTTTTTATAATAGTTTGTGAATTACTTGTATTTTAATTTTAAGTGAATATTGTGCACGAGAAAGACGTAAGCTTACTACATATTATAATATGATTAATTATTGAAACATAGGTACTTAATGGTAAAAAATGAAGTATTTCTTTTTAGTTATTACTTATTAGTATAGAATTTATAACAAAATAAATAGTGTAATTATAATATATTTTATACTACGTACCTATATAGTACGTCCGCAGTTGTACATAGGTACATTATTGTTTCATCAGTGCATCATAGACAATGTATAGATAATGCATACTGCATAGACAAATTATGGTCAGTACTCTGTATAATGTAGGTATACAGTGGCGCAGGAACTATTTTTCATGAGAGGGGGCAAAACATAAAAACCTAATAATAATTATAAAACATATATTTATTTGTGATTAATAACAGGAATCCTTTTTTAATATTTTATTCTTTTAATGTTGATATATGTAGTATACTAGTATATTATAATTATATAATATAAAAATTATTCAATTATATGAATGTATTGATATAATCATAATATAATATACCTAAATATAAATATTAAATGTATTACGTAATTTACGATTGTATACCCTTTAATTTTAATGTAGTATGGGGGAGGAGCAATAGCATACTTTTGCCCCTTTGGATTATATCTTAGGGGAAAATTGCCCCTTCTACCTTCCCTTCTCCGACGCCACTGTAGGTATACTAGATAGGTATCTATAGTTTATGTAGGTCCGGATCAAGTGTTTATAAACTCATCTAGGCCAACTTGAATTTTGCCGCCCCTTACATATAAATACTAAATAAAATCTATAATACAAAAATGTTAAGTGTCGCCCTAGGTAGTGTGGGCGGTGGGCCCATGTCACCTATGCTTTAAGCTGGGTCTAAATTTATGGCGATTAATTTATTAATTCTTATTAAAATAAATATATAAATTATAAATACAGCAGAATGGTGTTTACTGTTTTTACTATTTATACTGTCACTGACCAATGGCCACTGTGCTATATAGACATACAGTAGATTCGGCACACTTTGAAATTTCGTATTAGGTATACATTTACACATAATTATATAATATAGTGTCGTAGGTACTGCGCATTATTTTAATTATTAAATGTGTATTTACGTACCTATTGACTATTTTCAAAAAAATACTTGCTTATCACGGACACGTGATTTCTATACTTATATGTTGACTGGCATGAAACATTATGTAAGCATCATGAGCTTTTGTTCACTCAATGCATGTTATTACATAATTTTGGATACAAAAATACAAATAATGATTACCTAAGCAACAAGTTTTATTTAGAAAAATCATTAAAATATTGGTTCCTACATTGTTAGTGGCGGATACAAAACCATGTAATGGCAGGCATAAAGCCGTTTTAGTAAGGTTATTTAGCTGTACCTATCCAAATTATCGACCGTTTGTTAATTATTTAGTTGTATAAATGAGTAGATATACCAGAGAGTAGATCGAGTAGACTAGAGTAGTAAAGTTACTTATTAAAGTCGATTGTCGAAAGTCGTACAACGATTGGTCATGATGTTTTTATAAGAAGTGGTCAGCGTATACCTATATTTATGCAAGGAAAAACGAATAAAGATTAAAGGACAAGTCTAGAGTTTCATATTCAAAAAAATAAATAAATATAATGAAATGGTAACGGTATTATTTCTTAATTTTCTTATTACTTTTTAAAATGTATAATAAATTCGTGTCACGAAAAGCGACAGGACACAGATTAATAATAAATATATATTACCTATATCAATAACCATTAACCGTACAAACGATAAAAATAACGAACAATAAATAATTATTTTATGATCATACATTACAGATTTACAGATCGTTATACTATTATATTATAGACTTTAATTTACAGTAGGTAAGTACTTTGTTAAGTGTTAATAGATAAAAATAATATAGGTAATACCTAAAAAGGTGGGAAAATATATAGGTAGGTACCACTTTGCTGTATAGGCATAATAACAGGCGTCAAGTGGGTATAATTGTAATGGATTTATTAAATTATAATTCGATATTTCGATGACATACCTATCATTATTATATATAAAAAACTACATGTTCAAAGAAATTAGAAAAGACGGTCTATATAAATATATAATATTACCTATCCTATACAGAACTACAGAAGTATTATAAGTATTTAAATACCTATATTTAATGTTAAATTTATATTTACTATTTGTAATAATGCCGTATGTTAGGACGTTTGATTAGGAATTAATTTTTGTCGAAAACTTATTGAATTTTAAAATATCATTGCATAAAGGGTAATTATATATAAAAAAAAATCCGTAATTTCTCATGCTTTCCAAAGACGTTTAGCTAGATTCATGGACATAAGCATACGCATACCTAATAATAATTATTGGATTCAACACATCGCGATGGCACGATTTACTTGTATGGAAATTAAAAGCAATAATTAATTACCTCACATTTTGGTTACAATTCATTATAATCTTTTTAATAGATTCCACATTTTAAATAGTTGGTATTTTATATTAATGAAAATTTGTTTACCGAAAAGTCGGTAAATCGCTACCGAACACTGTTTTAGATAAGTAGTTTTTATGTAAGTACATCAGTACGCGTACCTTAACTATTAATGGCTTTACGTAAATGTTGTAAAATCGATCAAGCTCGTCGCAAGGTCTCGGAACTCGGAAGTCCTACGGCGATGACGCAGCGTTCGAATGTATAAGGGCACTAATGCCACTAATACAAATATAATATGGGTAAATATGGAAACTTGCGTCATCGGAAACGATACTGTATTATAATGTATATATGGTATTTCACACGTCTATAGTGTCTACAATCATTTTATATAATATACTTCTCAATAATGACGTGCTCCGTACACAAGCATTTATAGGTGAGTATGTAGTAGGTATATTATATCTTATTAGATGGCTTTCCAAGGGGACGTGCCAAACATGGATCGATACGGTAGTAGCAGCCAACAAAGATATAAATTCGGAAATCCCATTTAGGTAACGCCTTGCAACTAATATACCTATATATAAATATATATATACAGGTAGTATATTATAACATCTGTATAGATGACGGCGTAGGTGTAGGTGCGATTTAGATAGGTATACTCATCAATTAATATAGGTATATATATGTATAATTATTACTATTTACTTACCTATTTGTTAATGGTTTTATAATTTTTATTATCAACATCGTCGCGTGCTAAGGTATAATGAGTGTAATAGCGTATAGGGCAAAATTAACTATTGCGTATAAATAATTTAATATTTGCCATTAAGCTTAAATCCAACCACTTCAACCCAATTTCAGCCAATAATCCACATAGAAAACCGTATACATTTATAATATTATATGTTTATACATATGTCAATGACTATTTGTTTTCAATATAGGCCCCAACTACTAATATTAAATCATTTAAATTAAATTTAAAAAAATGCAAATTTAGGCACTTTTATAATTCTGTGTTTGTGTAGATATGCTCATATTAAATAATCATTTACTGTACTTAAAATTGCCTAATATCTATTAAACTAAACTAAAGTATGCCAGTTGTTAACGGGAGGGGCTAAAAAATCATTTTTCAAAATTTATTAACGTTAATGCTATCAAACTAGTATACTTAAATTGTACAATACAAAATTTAGTTTAAAATAAAAAGGCATAAAATCATCATGAAATTAAATATTTTCTTATTTTAGAAACTTATATTATCCATTTAGAATGGGCACTTTTGAAGTAGATCCATAGTCCATAAATAATAAATCATCTATGATCTATATAATTTTACACAATATGCAAACAGTTACAATATATAAACACACTTACACACTTAGTTCTTTTTATCTCATCCTAAACAAATGTGCAATATAAATATAATATTACACATTATCATGATTCATGAGGATAAAAGTTCATCTTCTTCTACCAATAGTGTTATTAATATGTATTTTAAAATATAAAATATTTTGTTAATTCTAAGCGCTGGGGAACATATTATTATGGTATGCGGCATGCAATAACAAAAACAAGATATTATTACAAAAGATACATTTTACTATATTATATAATACATTCACACATTAGATTTCAAAAGTCCTGTTTACATGGTATTAATTACTTTTGTTAACAGTAAATTTTTTTTTAAGCGTTGGCGTTTATCTTACATACAAAAAAAGTAGGATAATTTTCTACTTATAAATAATGTTATATTGTTGATTCGTACACAGTTTTAACAATGACAATCATACAAATAATTTATAGTCAAACATTAAAAAATAATTTTATGTTATATGTATATATATATATTTTAATATTCAATGTTGTATATCACGAGTCCTGTGTAGGTCTATAGATTTTAAACGTAGATTCTACCAATTATTTAGATATTTAAGAAAATAATATTGTTATGTTATCATGTCTCTCAAAATAACAAATGTTTAACATTTTTTAAGTTTTAAACAGTACTTCCTATTTCTGCAAAATTGTATTTAACCAACAGTTATATAAAACAAATAGGATTGATTTAAGTTTTTTCTCTTTTAAAGTCCGTATGTCCAATACAGCAATCACAGGTTTTATTTTTAGTATGATACATGAATACATATTGTGAAATTTAATATGTGTATTGTGTTAGACCAAATTACACAAGAAACATTGTTGTATTAATTACACAACATTAATAAAACCACCAACTATTTAATAAAGTCTAATAGAATACAATATTAAAATTAATCTCTTAATCAACTATGTGAACTTATATAACTCATATTTGTTTAAATTTTAAGTAGGTATTTGCACCAAAACACGTATACACATATATTCTTAATACATTTTATACGTTAATAAAATATAACATAAAATAGTCTGACCGATTAAAAAAAATGTGCAATGATTCATCTTAGTCGTGTCTTTATAAATATAATACCCTAATAACAAATACGTAAGAAGTATGTAGATCAATAGTGAACAAATTAAAGACATCATTATAATTTATAAATACATAAATTGGTAGGTATACTATTTAATTTTTTTTTTTTGTTTATTTTTGTTTTATAATTCTAAACAAAAATTTTATAGTACCAAAATAGACAAATTAAAAAAAAAAAAAATGAATTTATCATGAAAGGTTTATTTCATATTATGAGCTCATTTTTTCTTTTTGTTATCACATATAAGACATAAGTATTAAAAACAATAATAAACATTAAATTCAATTTACTATCTACATGTGTGTAGCAATACCACAATATTTAAATTTGACGAATAATATTCTCAGTCATTTTAGCTGCCTATAAGGAATAAAAAATAGTATTAAGTTTATAGATAATGGGATGAACGAGAATAAGCTATAAATTATGTCAATAGATATTATATTATTATTAATTTTTTTTTTAGTAGTAGTAATTTATTAAAAATTATACAATTTAGTTAAAATTTGGAGAAAGCAAAAAAATAATATGTATAAATATATACTTATGTATGTATATGTATTTATGTATACAGGGATATAGTAAAGTCTACCGTGTATAAGTGACTGTAGGATATAAGAACAATGTCACATATTGTTATCTTAAAAATTAAGATCACATGCAAAGAGATACTATTGACCCCAAAACAAAACTTAAAATATTTTGTCCAACACAGACAAATGTTCAATAGCAATTATTATGTCTGTTTATTAAATATTGTTTAATGTTTTGAAAAAGCCTAATAGTTGTTTGGTTTCATGATTCACCATTGCCACTATCAGTAGCATCATCCTGATACTCTTCTTCCGAGTTTGCATCAGACTCAACATCTAAGTCGTAGTCTTCTACATAAAAATCACTGTCCATTGCAGCAGCAGCAGCTGAAGAACGAGCAACTTGGCTCACTTTACAATAATCTTCTAATGTAAGTGGAACCACAACTCCATCTCTATCAGCCTCTAATCGGCCACTTACAACTTGTTTTCTGAAATAATTGGTTAAAATTAACACAGTGACTAATGTTTTTTTAATAACATTTTACAAATAAAAAATAATTTACTTAATTATATTTTCATATTCTTTATCTTTTCCTTTGGAATCTTTCCACCGTCTGTACATGATGGAAGCATCTACATTAGCAGGACTGAATGTATTTGGTTCATTTAGTAAAGAAATTACAGATAGTAATACTGTCCTATAAATAAAAAACAAAATAATTTGAATAATTATGTTGTTTCATTTAAAAACACAGTTATTGGCTCTTTTTAGTTTAATGTAATTGTATTGCATACTAAGTTAAGATTATATCTACATAATATAATAAGTACTTAGATTGAGCATAATGTACTTTTTTTTCACAGACAAACAGTGAAAGCGTAACATAAAATAAATTGCATACTGTATTATTTGTATTTGAGAGTGTTAGTTACCTGACACTTTGGGTAGGATTCCATCTTTCGCATGGTAACTCCCCAGATTGAGGATCATCTATTGGTGGATGAAGAATTGAAATACATAGATCACCATTCTGAAAAAGCGTATCATATGAAATCAAATATTTTATTATCAAAAAAAATTACCTTGACCTAAATTTACATGGAACATGAATAAAAAAGTAACATATCACTTTATAAGTAATTATATTTTTTTCTTGAAGGGAGTAACATAAATTGTCAGGTAGGTATACAATATTAAAACAATATGTTTATTGAAAAATGGGTGAGTTGTTCAACTACAAAAATAAAATTACTAGTGGATAATTTTCTAGTTAATGATTTGCTAGAAAACATTTTTTTTTTTCATGAGAAAGTGTAGAATTGTACACTTTCCTTGTTATTTTTTATATATATAATTCAAACCACTATTAGTACACTCTTAATTTTAAGAAAACAATATTTACCAGAGAATTTAAATGCTATATCATTTAAGCCTTTAAATTAAATGTATTCATCTATATCACCTATATAGTTTTTGTTGTTGATAAATTAATTATTATTAGAACATAATTATCATTCAATATTGGTCAATAGATAAGAAAAATAAAATAATGTAAAAGTAATCAACACAATTATGTTGGAATACCCATATTAATATTAAATTAATAATATTGTATTAAGTTATTTTATTAAATTTTAACCTTTTATTTCATCCAATATTTTAATGTAATAAATATTGGTCAATAGATAACAAAAATAAAATTATGAAAAAGTGATCAACACACAATTATGTTGGAATACCCATATTAATATATAAACTAATAATTTATTATTTTATTTTATTCAATTTTAACCTTCTATTTCTATAATAATAATAATGATCACGACCTATCGAATAATACACAATTTAAATGAATATTATTATTGCTTAGTAGTCAATGTGACCTTCTTTACAAACGAATAAATACCGAACTCACTTGGGGCCATAAACAAAATCCTACTTATCATTTTAATATGATTACCTTGATGTTACAACTAAACAGGTATTTTCATAACACATAGTGGTATCTCAAGTAGTAATAGGCTCAATAGAACCAATTTGTTCTTTAAAAGGACAAGAACTTGGCAGTGACCTCCTAGGTTAGTGTGACTTTCCTTATATTTGTCCCTGATACATAGAGCATTAAAGCAACAAAATATTTTTATAACATTTAATATACTTAAACAATCTTATTATCTATTATTATAGTTAAAAATTAATATTTATAATTTAAAACAATAATTATTTACACATATTAAATTATTTTAAGTTTGTTATGATAGGAAAATTTTTAATAGTAATACATTTTAATTTTGATGTTTAAGATTTTAAAACATTATTTGAAAGATTCCAAGTTGAATTCTATAAAGTAATATTTTTTTAACTTGTTTATATACAAAAACTTTTTAAAAGATTATGTAAAAATAGATTTATTATTTTTTCTATAAATTTTGATGCATATCATAAGTGTATACAATTTATAAATAATAATAATAGTTTTATAGTTAACTATAATGTTATAATATTGTTGTATCAAGTAATTGATCTGATGCTTTAGATATTTATTTATTTATTAAGAATTAAATGGGTGAGCCTAATTAATTTACCCAATTATTAAAATATTATAATATTAATTTACCCAATGGTAAATGTGAAACAAAAATAATATATACATATTAATTATTTCCAGTCTGGTAAATTTTCAAATCAATTAAAAAATTTATTTTTTCACCTTATATTTTTTGTTTTTAAAAATCAAGTTTTTTCAAATATCTACTTTGGTAGATAAGTTTTAATTTTTGAAAAAATAACATTTTTTGAACTTTTTGGTTTTCAAAAAATTAAGTGATTCGTAAATAATTTTCTAAAATTGAAATACATAATTATACCGTGTGTTCACTTTTAAAGGTAACAAGAAATATTTCAAATGCAAGACTTTGAGTTTGATTCAGAAATTTTTATTGTGTACAGGACATATAAATACATCTGTTGTTAAAAAATTCTAATTTTTATCTGCGCATGCACAATAAAATAAAAATGTCTTAAATAGGAACCATTATGTTTGATACTGGATTTGGATTCATTTATTTTTTTCTAAGCAACTTTGATTTTTACAGTTTTTTGATACATTTAAAATTGACATTATTAGGACTGTCAAAAGTTTTAAATTAGGTAATTCGTAATTATAGGTATTAGGTATTATTGTAATAATTTACTTTGATTAAACCTACAAGGTGTACTTATTATTACATTGAATTAATAAAAATAATTTCATTGGAATTTATTGATAAATTATATCTATACATTTGAGATTAAGATAGGTTGTTGAAAAATGCAATAATTACAAAAAATATCAAAAAGCTGTAAAGATCAAAGTTGCTTAGAAAAAATAAATCAATTCAAATCCAGTATAAAAATTATTTACATATAACATGTATTTATATGTCCTGTACGCAATAAAAAAAAACTCAAAAGTCAGGCATTTGAAATATTTCCTGTTAGGTACCTTTAAAAATGAACACACAATGTATTATTGATAACATTACAGTATAATTATTAATCACAATACAAAATTCAAGATCCAAATTAAAACAACACATTGTGGTATTTATTAATCTTTTAATATTAATAGGTAATAAAAATAAGTTTTTACACTAAAAGCCAACCTAGTATAGTTGAACAAGTTTTGTATTTTACTTGTGATAAGTGTTATGATTGATACTATAAAAGATCTGATTATTAAAATTATTTTTTTCATATAGTCTGTTAGTAAGAGTTAACAAAAAATATACCTATCAACATTTAAATTATGTAATTAAAAAAAATGTTAATGTAGGTACTTATAAAAAAAAATTAATAATAATAATAAATTGTATTGCAAAATAATAAAATACCAAATATTAAATTTAGTTTTTTTTAAATAAAATACCAAGGTTTATTTCTATGAAATTGAAATTCACAACTATTATAATGTGAAGTTGATAAATTAAAATTATCATTTGAATATTCTTCACACTATATGTGTAACTTAAAATGAAGCATCGGCGATTTGTTGTTTCCGTCTATTATGCATGTAACTTAACAAATTTACATGTTGCATAATAAATACAGTTTTGAACTAGTTAATAATTAGATCAAATTGACCTTTCATTATATTATAATAGGTACCTATTGAAAATATTATTATATGATCTGATTTAAATAAGAACTTACTTATTAATCATATAATTAATTTTATCGGTTGCTTATTTTGAAATTAAAAATATTAAGTTAAAATATAATAACATACCTCATACACATTAGGATGCCATACTTTCGTCAGAAATCTTATAGTTGGTGGTGAATATGGATAGTCTGCCGGAAACTTCATATGAGCCTATAAAATAATATGTTGAATTGATTACTAATAATCAAAATAAAATATATAAATTATGATCCTAGATAGGTAGGACCCACCTCATAGATTATGATCCTAAGTACTTGACTAGGTAAGTTAATTCCAAAACCAGATTCTAGGTGTACTTTGAGTATACATTTAGTATATTGAAAATACCTAAACAGGAAAAAAATAGAGGTATTCTACACTCAAAAGTTTGCATGAAGTTTGATTACTTTTTTTTTATCAAGATTTAGTTGTTTTTTAATCATTATACCATTATATATATATATCAATATCCCTCATCAATCCACTGAGAAGATTTAAATAAATCTTTGTTCTCAATTTATAAAGTATTAACTATTAATACTAAGACAATAGAGATAAGACTATACAAAGAATAAAAAAAAAACATAAATAAATAATTAATATGGTACTTGTAGTGTTTTGTATAGATTGGAAAAACAATTTTACTTAAATGATAATAATAAAAAAACATTATACAAGAAATGAAAAATAATGTATAATTTTATACTCAACCCATGTCTTCAAATTGTATCCCTGATGAGCCTACGCTTGGATTAATAAAAAGAAACTGAAATCATAATTTATTAATCTGACAAAATGAATATTTTGTTCTCTTACCTATCTAAATATAATGTACTTTAAACTTATACGTGAAGTATAACCAATGGGTAATTTCCTCTATCAAGCGATCTACATTACGAATATATTTTGATATTATAATAACTTATTGTACATATTTACAATATCTATGGATTATTTATAGTCTTAACAATAAAACAAATAGGTAAATAGATATTTAAAATATAAATAAAATAATATTTTTACTTAACCTAAATATTTGGAATACGTGTCTACTCAAGTAAAATGTTTGGCTTTTAATCTTTATTTAGTGTTTACCTATACTAATCTCAAGATATGTAAAATAATTTACATATACCCATATACCTTTAATAACATTTTATATTATGGATATATCAAGTCGCCATCGATATATGTTTGTCCTCTGAGAAATATAATAACTACCTAGGCACACAACAGTGATTGAAATGTTTCAGTTCTAATACTTATTACTAATTTTATTTAATTAAGAAATGTAAGTTAAAAAATATACCATATTTCAAATGACATACTGTAAGAAGTTAGTAAGTTAAGTACATAGGTATCTATAAGTTCACCATCTTGGGAATGTAAATTTCAAATTGTAAGTAATTTATTTGAATTTGGAAAATTACATTGAAGATAAAATTATATTAGTGACCTACATAACTACAATCAAAAACATTAGGCACGTATAAAAAGAACTGATCAGAGATCAAAAACAAAAAAACAATAGTAAACGCAAATAAGGCACCTTGAAATATCCTCCTTGGTAAAGGGTTTCCGGTGGTCCGAATATGGCCACTTCCCATTCTCGTAAGTTGTCCTCGATTAACTTGACCCTGAATCCCTCGACGGGTTCATCCTGAAGACTCTTGTACTCGTGCGCTAAGGCTCTGTGGGCGCTCGACGACAGTATCTGATTGATAGCCATAAATAATGTGTCGTCGTATCGATCAGCACGTTTGTAGTGTTGTATTATTGATGTAAATTGGATATCGTTACGATACGAATTTCGGAGAAAAATCGTATCACAAAAGGCGCATTACTACGAAGCTGTTCTTCTTCAAATGACGGTGACGAGCACACTGCGCATTATTTTCTTTATTGTTACGATTGTTGCTATGAAGAAAACGGAACGACGAGCGTACGCTCTGCAGAATGACGACAATGCACCGCACCAAATATATAATATAATATTATTATTGCACGGCCGTGTGCGTGCGCGTATGATGTTTGACCGTCGCGGTCGTGTCGGGATTTAATATATATATATATATTTTTTTGTATTCGTCCGAAAGTTGTTGCTTGTGCGTAATAATAATAATAGCAATAACAACGATAATAACGATAATAAAAATAACACGGTTTTTTTTTATAAAATATATATTATATTATAATTACTATTGCACGTATTACGTATATATAACAACAATAACAATATGTACGAGTGCGACTTGTGAGCGCGATGGTGTCCCCGTACGGCAGGCTGTGCTGGTGCCGTGGTGGTGGCGATCAGAGAGAGGTTGCGGCCGGGAGTGTGTAAAAAAAAAAATAGCGAAAACGAATGAACGAATAAAAAAAAAAACAACAATAACAAAGATAACGGGACGACGACTTGGAACGAAGACTGTGAAGAGGAAACGCGGCGCAGATCGTCGACGGCGGCTGCTGAGTCGTCGCGCGTGTTGTGCGTGTTACGGGTCGCGACGGTATCGGAACGGCCAAGACGGCATCGGACGGGGACGACGGCGAGAGAGCGGAAACAAAAAAAGAACGTTTCACTCGACGGAACGATACGATACTATTACGAGTATTACGATATTTACGAATTACGATACACATTACATATACATATTGTATTATGTTATATATATATATATATGTTGTTATTATCATATTTTATCAGCACGCGTCGGCGGAGGAGTGGAGGACTACGTCGTTCGTCACGCGGCGTATCGGCGGCGGGAGGAGCACAATGGAACAAGGTTGCCAGCATAGAAAAAAGATAACCGAGAACAGCTGAGCGGTGTTGGCCGACTTGTCGTGTGCGCCGTGCGGAAAGTCAACCGAACGCACACCACGACTGTAATCTCTTTTCTATGGGTGCAGTGTGCACTACATGTCTACATAGAGTATACTCTATGGTGCACTACTAACTACACTACACCCAAGGTTTATAGATTATAGTTAGTAGTCCGTGACACTGGACGGTGCATGCACAGATATAGATAATAAGGAACACGAGAATAATTGATAAAAAAGTGTTTGCCTAGTTAATTGCGACTTGCGAGTTTGAAACTTTTAAAATCCTGTGCAATGTGCATTATTTTTTGATGCATTTTTTTTTTCACCAACTATTCCCTACTCCCTTCAGAACCAAGTACCTTGAGGACATCCAAAATTAGGCTAGACCGTTGATGTTTGAGTATTCAAAGCATATCCAGACTTATTAAAATTCAATAGTAAGCATAAATTATAAAAAGTAGAATTAATATTTTATTGTTAATTGTATCTATAAATATTTGAACAGGGGCAGAGTGGCCGGTCTAAAAATTGGAATTTTCCAGATGGCCTGCCATTTTGTTAATTTTTTTTTTTAAATTTAATTTACCTAATTTATAAAATATTAGTAAATGCTACACGTGTCTAATTTTTTAATAGAAAAATTTGTTTCTATTAAATTTAATACAAATATTATTAATGCAATAATAGTACATTGTAATAGCCTTCTACAATAATTGTATACTTGTATGAGAAAGCTTCGGCTATAAAATTACAAAATATTAGGTACATAAAATAGTCAAAGCAATATATTGACATAGGCTGGTTATTTTTATAATAAAACACCCAAGTAGTGCCTATAAAAAAATTTGCACACCAAAAAATCTTTAAAATTTAATACAAGGTTTATTTTAAGTTTATCTTAATTGTAATAAAAAAAAAAAAATAAAAAATTGTTAGTCACAGCTTTTGTTTATAAGCATTTTAAGTTTAAGTGTTTACAACAATTTTTAGTTGAAAATTCATAACATTTTTGTGATTTATACCTAAGAATAAAAAATTCAACACAAGATTCTCCATAACTTTTTTTTCAAATAATTGTAAAAAAAATTTTAGCGTCAATATAGAAAATATTTTATGAGTGTATGAAATTAAATAACAATGTACTGCAATTTAAATATAAGTTGCGTAATAGAAGACAGAAGTTAAAAGTAATAGTAAAATTGTGATTGAAATACTTTTATAATACTGAAAGTAGTAATCAAATAAAATCTACCTACCTACTTATATAATAATTTTGAAATAGGTAAATAGAAAAACCAAATTCTTTTGGTGGGTGGCCTGGATAAATTTTAATTTCCTCATCTGGATTTGGTTCCCACTCCGCCCCTGGATTTGAACCATAGACCTATAAGGATTTTTAAATTTTTTTTCCATGTAAATTGTCAACTATGCTCTCTCTTTTTTACAATGATGAGGAGGCAGCTACAATAAACCAGTAGGGTCAACGCGCAGTTCATATCCTTATAGGTCTATGATTTGAACACACTTAGAAAAAATTGGGTCTACTAATTAAATGTAACTTATAGATGCAGGCCCGTAGCCAGATAAATTATCTAGGGGGGGAAGGCAATAGAAAAAAAACAATAGAATTTACTGTCTTCCGATAAAATGCTAGGATGGTAACGAACAAGTCTAGGGTAAGGCAATGTACATCTGTGGCTACAGGCCTGGATAGATATCATATCTATCTACATATATTATACTATAAACAACTATGGTTAGTAAATTCCAATTTTTTTTATGAATTGTTCTAATTATTATTTAATGATAATTTAAAAACAATTTCAGGTTTTATAACAAGATTGTTCAACTGTTCAATAACTTCAATAAATACTATTTGCATTGTTCCTGAAATTCTTATTGGATATTTATGTGCACATGCAGTTCATCTGAAATGAAGAATATCAGTTAACTGTTAACATGTATTGCAGTTGCAATATAAAGCAGCATTTTTAGAAAACTGTAAAATAATTGTTTGTACCAGTGACAAAAGTTGTCACATAGTAAATTTTTTAAACACTTTTACATTATTAACCTGATGTTTTTGACTCATTAAAGTATTCATGTGTAAACAGGGCCTGATTTAGGCATTTTGTGGTCTTACCTAACCTAACGATTTACTTATATCAGATTAATGTTTTTAAATTAATACACCTACCTAAACAATAATTAAGGGGACCATTTTTTATTATAACCGGGGGGGGGGGGCAAATTTTTTGTTACGCCACTGAGCCATAGCCCTTCTCCACAAATAAGTTGTATTAAATAAAATAATAATTTATTACAATTTAGTATACATTTTTTTATCTCTATAGGTTACAGATTTCTTGTACCTATTATTTTCATTTACATTTTACACTGATATGGATTAATTATTTTATTTTTTTGAAATATTATATGTTTCTTATATTAATCTATATGATGATAGTAGTACTCTAAAAAAAAATGAGGTTCATAATAATATGAGACCATAGGTAGTTGTCTATCCAGCCTAATGGTAAATATGTAAAGATACAGCAATAACAAACATAGACTATTAAGTTGAACATGTCAGATCAACATAATATATTAGAATTGAACATTTGAACTTTCTAAAGATAAATAGTGTAATTAATCAAAAACGTCAGGTTTAAATTACCATGGATATAAAAATGCCAATCGTAATAAATAATGATAGCATAATAAACTAATTAATGAAAGCTTCAACTTTTTTCATAAACAGATAAAATTTTTGATATTGAAATAAATTAAATGAATAAATGTTTGCATTACCCATTGAAAACTTGAGTCCTTTCTTAGTTTTATTAAAGGTAGTTTACTTTTTTACACCATATTAGTATTACTAGTAAATATATTATAGTAATATTTTAATTTTAAAGATTATTAAATTTATCATTAATAGTAATTATGTGTAAACAGTAAAGGGGTACTTTTCAGTTGTTACAATTATCTGTCAAATTTTCTGATTAACTATTATATTATTAAATGATTACCATAGGTTAATACTGGATATATTGTTTTAAAGCAATTTTGTAATTTAAAAGACAAAGAAATAATAGATGACCCAAGTAAATTTACGTTTGTTATAATTAATACAGTTTTATTATTTATGTAACAAATGTAGATGAAAAATTACATTTTATCAAGACTAAATGATTATTTTTTATTTATTCTTTAATATTTGTATTAAATATTTTTTAATTGTCCTGTATACTTATGATTTGTTTAGTTTTAAGTGATAACGTAAAAAATTTATTATAGATCAACTTTATACTTTTAATTTTGTTTATAGGTAAATACTAAATTTACTTTAAAATTTAAAATTAATAAAACTGTATTGATTATTTTGGATGTGTAATTATTATATTATTATACATAAAACAGATACTAACAAAAGCAAATACTAGTTTGTAATCTTAATGTGTTGGGTTAAATAATTAGTTTCATGTCTATATCTTTTGTATTTTTACTTGCACATTTTTCTAATTTTTAAATTATTGAATATAATAGTTTTTTTTAACAAGGTATTAAATGTTAAAAAATATTTTAATCAAAATTTAAAAATAATTGAATATTTTATGTATATTTATGTTTGATAGCTGATGAGGTTATATTGTATTTAAAAATCACAATAAACTTAAATACATTTTTTCATATTTTTAGTGGAAGAATATTTTAACAGAATTGAAACTATAGAAGATTCAAAGTTTACTTCAACAATGAAGTTCAACAGTTCAAAAAGTATAATGATAATTGATGAGTTGTTTTAAAATATATTAACAAATTTAAAATTTGGAAAGAGATACAGTACATAATATTATTCTAATTTAGATGGTTTTAAGTATGATTATGGGTGAAATTAAATATTTTCACTAGATTAGATCAAAATACAGCAGAATCACTAGAAATTGCTTATTAGTAACACTTATGGAGCAAGGTGAAATATGTAAATTAACTAATTGTTTTTTGTAATCTATTGGTTTTATTTATTAAACTTTAAAATTTACCAATGTACCTATAAAAGAATAATGAAAAAAAAAAGTATAATTTAAAATAAATTTAGAGGTATTTTTACATATTACATAAATACTTTAGTATATATTTTATTCATTGGAATTAACACTAGTCGGCTTTTACAAATAATACATAATATAAATACAAGATATTGTTTAGTTACAGTATTGTTTACATAGAATTAACTTAAGGTATAATAATAACAATAATAATAATGAAATGACAAAATAGAAACTATAGCAGCTTATATTATATTTTTTAAATTTTATTTAAAGTACTCACATGTATCTATTGAATATTAATGTCTATTTTTTTGTGTCGAGTAACTTGATGACCATATTTTTATAAAAGTAATGTTGATGAACACCTTTTTCATTCATGTGATGCTGGACTTTCTCACTAAGAGCTTATATAATTTTTTTGCTCGATGGTAGTGCTTTACTGTTTTTTTCTTCGTCCTCAGTGTCAGCTTGTTCATTTGTTTAAGGATCATAACCACATTACCTACAGATCTCTTCTTCTATTGGAACCTCTGCAATATTGAGGTGTGAGTCCACATCAATCCAATCTTCATAAATTTCTTCCGAGAGATCAGCTGATTTTTCAGGAAGACTATTCATATTCATCACCTGTTTTGTCATCTGTTTTGAATATACTGTGGTAAAATTAATTTAGATACTGTCTCTGCACATACCGTATTACTTTTTTTCACTATATTGTACCGAGCTTAAGACTAATAATTGTTTCAAATAATTAACGTGTTGTTTCAATGATTAATTTCTCAATGTTTTTATATGTAGACAGTCCATTCTGAGACATTTTGTTCTTATAAATTATCCATGTTTGTAATAAGCGACTTCTACTGCATATCAAAATTATTTACCCAAAACAATTTTTTTTTTTTTTGCCAGATCTGTGATAAATAAATTCTTAAAATACCCATTTATGTAGATGATCAATTGTACCCATTTATTGTCCAGGTATCAAGTTTATTTTTAATTAATATAATATAATATATATTCATTTTATTTTTATTTTTGTACATTTTGATTTGTAGTTTCACCTATCACTCATAAGTTGTTATAAATACAAATGATATTCCTAAACTGCAGTGGCAGTTTTGGTTGTATTTTTTTAGTGCTAACAAAAATTAAATTTCACAATAATAGAATTTAAAAACATAATTTTATATAATATATAAACAGTAATAAAAAATAATACATTTGTTTCGTGCAATAATTAATACAATTAGTAATGGATATAAATAATAAACTAAGAATTTAAAAATTTAGTAGTTCTAAAAAGGACTTTTTAAGTATGTCTAGTCCTAAAATTATTAATAAAATAAAATAATTATGTTTTGTATGTTAAATTTATACTCCTATCTTTTCGACCAGCATATATGTTTATAATATTATCGTAAAATGATTCAGTTTCTTTAAGTTGTTGAATCAAGGACTTTTCAATTGATAGTATTGCAATAGAACTTGAATGAAGTTGTGAAATACTGTTTTGAGAAAAGGTTTTAATTCTTTTGAGGCAAGAGAAATTTCTTTCGTTTGATACATTAGTTGATGGCATGGTCAAAATAAGAGTAAATAATTTATAAACTTCAGGTAAAATGTCTTTTAAGGCATCTTGTTCAATAATTTTAACCATGTCATAAATGTGCAATAAATTATGATATTTTACATTATAATACAAAACTTCCAATTCAACTTTTAATTTATTTATATCTGGAAATATATTAGAATAAGTTGATTTTAAATTATTTAAAGCATTTTCTGGGAATTTAAAAGAATATTCTCTAAATTGAGTTACATCAGCCAACTGTAAAAAAAGTAATTTACTTATATTTTCAAATCTGGTATATAATTGCATTAGGATATTATCAATTATTTCATAAAATAATATTCTAAAATTTAATTGGATGTTAGATTCATTACTTGTAGCTTTTGGGGGTTTTGTAAAAGTAATTGCTTGATTAAATAATTTTAAAAATTCAGACTTATTTTTTTTTTTATTTATAAGATCACATGTTGTATTTATGTTTTTCAAGCAAAATTCTATATCAAATGGTTTATTTTGAAGTATGTTAAATAAATTGTCAGTACATATAAATATATTACTAAATATTAGTGCTAAAAAAGTAAATTCAAAAGATTTTAAATTTTTTAAATGACCAATAGCACCACAAATAGAATCAGGCGACGATTTTGGATCATTGCTAATATAATCAAAAACATTTATAAACCCAGACCAATCATTAACTATTGAATATAAAATTTTTGACCGTGAGAACCATCTAGTTTGAATGAATTGAGAATTTAGTTTACCTAGAATATTATCTACAACATTAGTACGTGAGGTGGAATTATGAAAATAAGCAGCGATACCAGTTAGATTAGCAAAAAATATACGACATTTAGCAATTGTATTACAACCATGTTGCAATACAAAATTTAATTTATGAGTTAGGCAGTGTGTAAATAAAGCATTAGGTGCAATGTCTTTGATTATAGCCTGTAAATCTATTAAATGCTCAGGCACTACACATGCCCCATCATAACATTGGGCAATTAATTTATTTTTTAAATCAAACTCATGTAAAACAGAATTGACCAAATTTAACAAACCTTGAGCTGTATGGTCTTCACTAACATGAAAACCCATGAAACGTTCAACTAATTGAGATTTATCTGTAACATATCTTATTATAACTGAACATTGTGTTTTTTGATTAATATTTGTACTATCATCAACTTGAATAGAATAAAATTTACATTGACTAATTTCATTTATTATTTGGTTTATTAAAGATTCAGAAATACACGAAATTAAGTCATTTTGTATGGACTCAGAAAAACCTGTAAATATGTTTTTTATACTCTTATAATGATTTTGTACTTCCTGAGAACACCTATTAATATGCATATTAAACAACTCTCTAAAATTCCCTTTATTTAATGAATCATTGCTATTATCATGATCACAAAATGCTAACTCTTGTTTTCCCAAAAATAAAACTAAATCGATTAAATGCTCCATAAATAAACGATTCAATCTCACGTTTTCATTATAATTTTTTTTAAACAAATAGTCATGCTCATTAACAATATCTACTACATTAAAAATATCTTTTTCTAAACTTTTTAATCCTAAATGATTATGAATATGTTCTTTAGATGATTTATGTATTTGTACCGTTCTGGTTACATTTTTTAAATCACAATACCCAACAGTATTCCAAACAGACTTATTTTTACCTATTAATAAACACGGCCAACAAAATAATTTTTGCATATAATGACTTCCACATAACCAAGAGTGTTGTTGATATAAATTTGTATTAAATGACCTACAGTATACCTTAGCTTGTTTTTTGTCAGGAACTGACTTTAACAACATCGGAATTGGTTTACCGACTTTTAGTAAATCCTTTTTACTATCCGACTTCCAACGTGGAAATGGCGTTTCCAACAACATTACAACCACGTCTCTCACTGGATTCATATTTCTGAGTGCTGACAAACAAAATCTATCAGTAACCAGTGTGTAAATGTTGAACACAAAGCACGGCGGCACACGTAAATAAATTTAAACTAACAAACACAAGCGACGAATCGATCAAGACAGAAATATAATTAATAATTATTATATTAAATAATAACCAAGCATAAAATGGTTTCACAAAATCACAACCTTTAATATAGTCTATAATATTCTTTCTCTATGGCCTATAGCCTATAGATAACGTTTAACGGATTGAAATGATAGCGCTCTAGTGGTCACTGGATCAACTAGTTTCGGGACGTTATATTCTTTTTCTATGATGTACACGAGTACAATCACGTAGGCGACGTTGACCGACGCCTCTCTGACGTCATCCTAATTCCTAACAATGATGGCTGAAATACCTACCACCGTTTGCATAATGCAATGCATTATATTGTAAAATTATTATTTCGTGCATCCGTGCATTTCTTATTGGTTTACACTGTTTACAGCTATTTTAAATTTTTTATCATTTTTGGTTAAAGACGGAATAATGTTGAAAAAAAATATCATTTATCATCTTCATACTATTAAACTTCGTAAAAAAGAATTTTTAAAGTCGTAAATACGTTAAATTTTTTTTAGCGAAATATGTATTATCGCCCATTGGCGAGCCAAGAAGTATATTTTTTTAATATTATTCCCAACAACATATTTTTTGGTGAGGCACCGCCTCAATTGCTTTGACATTAACTGCTAAACTGAGGTTATTGAAATGGAATAGGAAAATAATAGTGTACATTAAAATATCTAGTAATTTTTTACCTTTGTGACTTTGTATGATTAATAAAATCACTAAAATCACAGAATAACTAGAAGGGACACTGGCTAGTGGCTGTCCAGTGGGCTATGGCTAAGAACCACAATTAAAGATAAGAAAATAATTTTGAAAAGTGGTCCAACAAACATATTTACACATTGTACATGAAAAATAATCACTCTAATAAGTTAATCTATGATGTGTTAACATCATTGTTGAACACCAAAACTTAATATTATAAAAAATTTTAAAATATAAAAGTAATATCATTTTTAATACTAAAAAGCGGGTAAGTGGGTATCGCTCTGCTGTATATTAGGGGGTGGGGTGGACCTCAGACTATGGTAGGTTAAATTTGAATGAAATCATAGGTATCATTGTATACCTACGAAAAACGATTCTGAACGAAGATGATTTGTCAGTTTAGGATATATTATATTTAAATATTGTCATAATATATTCTATTTTGAAACAAATAGTATAGTTTTTATATGTTACTATAGTTACTTTATAGTATCTGTTTATTAATAAAAAAAGTATTAGGCAACATACCTACGCATAATGAGAGTATGAAATTTAATTTAAATTTTGAAATATTTCGTATAAATTCGAACTTTAAGCACTTATAAAAAAAAATTGTGACTAACGATTTCGGATTTTTTTTATCACTTTCAGAACAACTTATAAGAAACCTTGTATTAAATTTTCAAGATTTTCTGGCCACCCAAAAAATTTTTATCGGCATTTGAAGAAAAAAAACTTAGAAAAGTCGAAAATTTCAATTGTCTATAAGTAGCTTAAAAATGGTCAAATTTTTTTGAAAATTTAACTGTAAAGAGATAACCATAATATAAACATTTAGTGAAAATTTCAAGTATTTACGATGATTCGTTTTTGAGTTACAGCAAAATCAAAAAATCGATTTTTTTGAAAACTATTTGAAAATTTTACTTTTGACCCCCCCAAAGTACCAACTAGATAAATTTTCCTATTCAAAGAGGGGCTGAAGTCAAAAATCGGAGCATTATTACTGCTCCAAATGTTGTCGTTAGACACAAAAAAAAAAACACACACATAATTGTAAAAGCAATACATTCTTCACTCCGTTCAGAATCTAAAATAATTCTTCTGATGTATTGATATGCACGATGAAAAATTCAAATAAACGTATTATAAAAAAGCGGGTAAGTGGGTATCGCTCTGCTGTATATTAGGGGGTGGGGTGGACCTCGGACTATGGTAGGTTAAATTTGAATGAAATCATAGGTATCATTGTATACGAAAAACGATTCTGAACGAAGATGATTTGTCAGTTTAGGATATATTATATTTAAATATTGTCATATTTCTATTTTGAAACAAATAGTATAGTTTTTATATGTTACTATAGTTACTTTATAGTATCTGTTTATTAATAAAAAAAGTATTAGTCAACATACGCATAATGAGAGTATGAAATTTAATTTAAATTTTAAAATATTTCGTATAAATTCGAACTTTAAGCACTTATAAAAAAAAATTGTGACTAACGATTTCGGATTTTTTTTATCACTTTAAGAACAACTTATAAGAAACCTTGTATTAAATTTTCAAGATTTTCTGGCCACCCAAAAAATTTTTATCGGCATTTGAAGAAAAAAAACTTAGAAAAGTCGAAAATTTCAATTGTCTATAAGTAGCTTAAAAATGGTCAAAATATTTTGAAAATTTAACTGTAAAGAGATAACCATAATATAAACATTTGGTGAAAATTTCAAAGTAAAATTTCAAGTATTTGCAATGATTCGTTTTTAAGTTACAGCAAAATCAAAAAATCGATTTTGTCGAAAAGTGGTTTTTCGTAAAATTGCCATTTTTCTGTCATTCTTTTTTTGTTTTTCTTGATTTTTTTGAAAACTATTTGAAAATTTTAATTTTGACCCCCCCTAAAGTACCAACTAGATTCAATTTCCTATTCAAAGAGGGGCTGAAGTCAAAAATCGGAGCATTATTACTGCTCCAAAATATGTTGTCGTCAGACACAAAAAAAAAAAAAAAAAACACACATCATAGTAAAAGCAATACATTCATCACTTCGTTCAGAATCTAAAAAAAGTATGTAATTTTCGAGTACATTTTTTTAAAAATCTAAATAATATCAGTGTAATATGTATTTTTAATAAAACAAAAAAATACAATAACAATATTACAAATAATTTGCATAACAATTAAATTTATCTCTCCCCAAAATGTAGACTGCAGTATGTCAAACTATTGTTTAAACTGTTTAAAGAATCTTTTATAAAAATACAATATTTTATACAAAATTATACTTATTTCGGATAATCTGCAATAATAAAATAAAATCATTCATTAGTTAAAACTAATGAAATTCACATGATACTAAAAATACCATGAAATTGTGTCGATGTATCTAATAGGTAGGTACACCAATGAAATAATATATACACTAACGAAAACGTTTTTGATCTAAAACAGTATAAAAAAAATCGCACCGGAATGTTTACACCATATTATTATCATTGTTATGGTTCATTATCCCGGACCAATGAATTTATTTTATACCTAGTTAATTAATAATATAATATAATATAACTCTATATCCTAATCTATTACTATAGATCTGCTATCCTTAGTACCTACGTCTATTATTTTTTCATATTTTTTTTTTATTATCTGTTCTACAATTTGTACATAATATAGGTAGTAAATGATAAATCACCTGTATATACACCTGTTAATATATTTTTATTTATAATCAATTTGTTAAAATTTCTGTTTTATTTATAAATATAGATATCCTATATAGGCTAGGAATTTTTTATTTTATAATAAAATAATAATGATATAACTAATAACTAAATAAACATAAATTCGCATATTTATTTGAACATGTATACCTACTTTATTTTAAGTTGTCAACAAAACAAATTTCATTGTAAAATCAATACATTCATCACTCCGTTCAGAATCTAAAATATAGTGTAAGACTATTATTCTGATCCATTATTTTATGAAGCTTAAAATGCAAATTAAAGCATATTTTATAAAAACATTATATATTACTAAAAAGTATCATGTATCAGCCTACCTTTTATAATATAATCATTTATCAATATCAGTATATCACACCTATATGCATCAAAACCGGGGTATAATATTGTTCAATAAAAACAAAACTTCAAACCACCATCTATCATATTTTTGACAGTAAATTTAATACAGAATTATACATTTTTGAAAACATGTTTTTCAAAAAAAAAAAAAAAAAAACACACATCATTGTAAAAGCAATACATTCTTCACTCCGTTCAGAATCTAATACAAAATATTTACGTTTGTGATATTTGTGGTAACATCAGTGGCGTAGCCAGGGGGGTTTTGGGGGTTGAAACCCCCCCCCCCCCTTCGGCCGTATTTTTATCAAAAATATAATCATTAATTATTCATGGTGAAATATATTCTGTTATGCTGTATTCACGTTATCGACTGCACTGGTGATAATAATCATTATCATTCAATTATTTTATTATTTCAATACGGTTGTAGATTTATTTTATTTTATTACTAAAAAAAAACCCCTCCCTAAAAAAATCCTGGCTACGCCACTGGGTAACATAATAATAATTATATGAGAATTAGTATAGTCATAATATAATAACAATTATAATAATAAATTAAAAAAAATATCTATCATTTTCGATAAATAGTGTATGCAATCATTTAATTCAATAATCAAAAATGTAATAATTATAGTATAAATATTGGAATCGATATAGGTACAAAAGGCCTAGGTATCTATAAATTTCAATTTTATTACCCAACTCACATTTTGACTGGTTTTTAAAAAAAGTTGAGTTTACTTACTTTATACTGGTATAAAGATATCAACAATATAAATTAAATTAAATGTCAAAATGCTTATCAAGGTTGTTGAACTATAAGATTAATTCAGCTTATGTGTATTTAAAAATACATGTATATAATTTAATAAAATATGTACCTATATATTTTACTACCTACTATATATTCTCCTAGGGTTTTTTTCCCGGGGTGTGTTTTTTTTCCGTGGCCATTTTTTCCGTGATTCGCGCTAGGCATGTAGTTAGCACTACAAATTTTGAAATAGAATAATTTTAGATTCTGAACGAAGTGATGAATGTATTGCTATTACTATGATGTGTGTTTTTTTTTTGTGTCTGACGACAACATTTGGAGCAGTAATAATGCTCCGATTTTTGACTTCAGCCTCTCTTTGAATAGGGAATTGAATCTAGTTGGTACTTTAGGGGGGTCAAAATTAAAATTTTCTAATAGTTTTCAACAAAATCGAGAAAAACAAAAAAAAAATGACAGAAAAATGGAAATTTTACGAAAAAATCACTTTTCGACAAAATCGATTTTTTGACTTTGCTGTAACTCAAAAACGAATTATTGTAAATACTTGAAATTTTCACCAAATGTTTATATTATGGTTATCTCTTTACAGTTAAATTTTCAAAAAATGTTGACCATTTTTAAGCTACTTATAGACAATTGAAATTTTCGACTTTTCTAAGTTTTTTTTCTTCAAATGCCGATAAAAATTTTTTGGGTGGCCAGAAAATCTTGAAAATTTAATACAAGGTTTCTTATAAGTTGTTCTGAAAGTGATAAAAAAAATCCGAAATCGTTAGTCACAATTTTTTTTTATAAGTGTTTAAAGTTCGAATTTATACGAAATATGTCAAAATTTAAATTAAATTTCATACGCTCAAAATGCGAATGTTGGCCATAGTAACCATAGTAACATAATATAAAAACTATACTATTTGTTTCAAAATAGAATATTTGACAATATTTAAATATAATATATCCTAAACTGACAAATCATCTTCGTTCAGAATCGTTTTTCGTATACAATGATACCTATCATTGCATTCAAATTTAACCTTCCATAGTCTGAGGTCCACCCCACCCCCTAATATACAGCAGAGCGATACCCACTTACCCGCTTTTTTAATATAGCTTCCAACAACGTCCAACAAGTCCGAGAAGAGTTTGTTCGATGGGTTTAGATTGTCATGTTAACTTTGTAGTGCCAAGTTTACGTACGCTAAGTTTTATTGGTTCAATAAAATAAAATTAATGAAAATTTATCAACATAATAATGAGATATTTGTTTTTTTTTTATTATTTTTGAATTAAATTTCAATTTCCATATAATTTTGTATTCACGAATAAAATAAATATAATTTAATAATATAATAATATAAACAATGATTTGTGCAACGATTTTTAATATTTATGCATTGATAAAATATTTTATCAAACCTATAAAACTTATGGTCTATGGAGCCGGCCCATAAATTATCGGATCAATAAAATAAATATTGGATGTTTTTTGTGCAACCGGCCATTAATATTATATTAAAATAATAATGTATATTTTTTCATCGGTACCTATAATGTTTGATTAAGTATTGTTTTCAACTTTTCAAGTTTACGTTTATTCTCATTGAAATTCATATTTTTATAAATATAAAATAATAAATTGCATCATAATTAAGATTTCTCAGTGTATATTATATTTCATTGTATTTTAACTCATTAAATTTCAAGCATTATCAATAAGTATTAATTGATACTTGTGAGTTAATATTTTGGGCTATGACTGGTGAATAAATGCATAATTTGATAAATAAATGTCCAAAAGAGAGATCCTGCTGTCTAATATTTTATACATTTCAAGTAAAATTTATTTTAATACTTAAATTAATAACTTTTTATTTAGATACATATTCTTATGATACAACTTATAACTATACAACATTAAAGTTGAAACTTAGTATGTCCGCACAATATTTGAATATTGGACTGGTATTATAGTGGTATATTAATTTAAAATTGTATGTAATTCATTTTTCAACAACCAATTTGCTAATAGTTATTTAAGTAATACTAATTTAAAATTAAGTATACATTTTTAAGTAAACAATTTCAGATAATAGTACTAAATCCGATACATTGAAAATTAGTAATAATCAAACATTCAGTCTAAATAATTATTTCTCTGACATAAAAACATTGAAGTATTATAAATTGCCTATACCAAAGTATAGTTGAGTAAATTGTTAGTTTGTTTTTCTTTAGCAATTTTTTGCAATTCTTTTGGAAATTACTCTTATTGTCTTACTACATGTATCCAATTTCCAATGTCCTGGTTGACTATATAGTTGTTTTGAATCAATTGTATTCAATGATATTATTGTCATTTATACTTACAATTTCGTAAAATTGAAATGCATATTCATTTCTTACTTTTGCACGAAAACTGTAATAAAATGAATTGAAAGCTAAATCGTTAAGTTAAAAATTAACATGGATAAGTACATTAACTTATCTCAATCTAAAAAAATGACGATTTACTTTTTAGTAAATTAGTTTGTGCGTTTGTGATTTACATAAATAGCAATTTTGTTTTTTCTAATTTCCTAAGATAAAATAAACATGCGATTGTATTGATTATTAAAAGTTTATCATAATATTCCTACAATGCAACATACACCTATTACCTATATTTATCATTAGTGCATATGATTATTAAATTATACACATTTCAAATTATAATTAAAAAATAATTTTCTAAATCCAAAAGCAATTTAAGGTTATATAATATGTAAAAATAAAATTATTACTTAATATTCTTATAAAAATTTTTTAACGTGTTAACGTTATTGTTTTTTTAAAACTGAATTCAAAATATTATAAAATAATTAAATGCAATATAAATGATATTATGGTTTAATACAAAACTGTATAAATAGCTTAAATCAGTAATACCAACTGTTTGATAAATATATTTTGTGACTTCTATGTATATTATTATTTATTATTTTATCAAAAAACAGAAATCAATTACTATAGTTTTATTTTAAACAGTGTACAATATTGTAGATAATTAGTTCATTTGGAATTCATAAAAATTTAAAGTTGATTAATTGGCGACTTGTTCGGTGACGTGGGAAGACATCAGGCAATTAATGTATAAAGCTATTAAAACAATTAAAAAGTGTTAAATACTTTTTTAATGATAACTTAATATATTATTTTTAAATCAACGTATATAAAAGCTAAGTTATCTCAACGACGAATTAAATTAAGTAAGTTTGTAAGATAGAAAATAAACTAACTAGTTAAGTTAAATTAATTTTTTAACTTGTTAATGCTCACCTTTGCCTCCAAACAATAGTTTCTGATGAGTAGGTTTTCAGCTTTCTTTGCATTTTAACCTTTCTAACAGTAAACGTATACATATGATTGAGTATGATAGTATGATACGTAAATATAATAGCATGAACCATGAGTACACTATACAGCTCGGTACACACAATAATCCGATTGAAAAAAAATAAATTGTGTTCCCACGTATCCGTGTACCTATATTTATTGTATTGTGTGGATTCAGACTTTTCTTTTCAAAATTATTATTACTGCGGTGGCGTTAACAAATTTATAATAAATAGGTAAGTAGATATATTTTATATGTGGTTTTGGCGATGCCATTGTTCAGAAAAGATATGAGTTTATGGGGAGGTATTTTTAATTAAATTTTACAAACAGTGGCTGTGTTGAAACTCGAGATAAATTTTTTTCCAATTGATACTTGTGGAGATACAAAAAATTAAGTATAAATGTATAATATATCTAGCTCGAACTAGGAACAGGAAATCCGAAATCTAGATAGTGATCACTGAACTGAGAGAACTTATACACTTATAAACTGGTGTTGGCACTTAGTACCTATTAATTTTTATAATAGTAATAATAGAATAAGAGGAAATCTATTCAAATTTCGATGGGGGAGGACTAACTTTTTTAGTATTAAGATGAACCTATAAAATAAGCCTATAAATTATAATATAAAATTATATTTTTGACCATTTTTCTTTCTATTTTGCCTATGTACAAAATACTATTATACTATTATGTTTGCAAGCATTGATTAAAAATGAAAAAATTTCCAGATAAATTCAACGTAATATGATGTTAGGTACCTATTGCAGAGTATTGACATACCTACTCGTATATAAAAAAAAATGAATAATAATAATTAAAACATGATAAATTGTCAATAATAAAAAAAATAGTTCAGATTATTTATGTGTATTTGTGTAGTTTTATTGTTAATCTTAAAAAATAATTTCCTTGTTGTTGATTTAAGACTAATTGTACCTACTGTACGTATAATTTTACCAGACCAGTGGCGGGTATCATAAGGTCCAGATGTTGCAACGCCTTTAAGTTAGCCGGGAGGGTATTGATATAAAACCAACAGTGAAATAATTTAGTATTATATTATACAAAAAATAAGTAATAGAAATAGGTACGATAATAGAATCGATAATGGTAGGCTTAATAATAAAAATTTTATTGATTACTAATGATGTGTTCTATACTATAATATATTATAAGGAAAAATCTTATCTACATTTCTACAAAATTGAATCAAATACAATGTACAGATAAATAACATTAATTATCGGTATAACAATATTACAAGGGGTAGGACTGAGGTCACCTATAATCATTTGAACAACACTCATTTTTTTCTGATACATCAATAGGTACATGCCACAGACTACATCATCTAAATTATTTTTATTTACCAATAATTATCTACATTATAGATTATTTCCTATAGTTTAGGTACCTAGTACCTATAATAATATATTAGTAGTTATGTTTATGTGCTAAATGAATACAAAGATACCACATCGAGCATAAGACTATGAGACGTCATAATCATTAATCGCCCACCCAATATTCAAACCTGACTATAAAATATAATAATAACTTGGAAGTGTCCGCTTCTGAATAATATCTACTACTAGTATACCTACGTAGGTATTAAACAGCTGAAATGTTTATTATTTACATATTGGTCATTAGCACTTAAAATACATTGTGTTATTTTACGTCCAATCAGCGGTCAGAATCACGAATATTACGAAATTGCATCCCGATGACATACATACACAAAAGTGTGTGTTTAATGTGTTTGTTTATAATACAGATTCTAATATATCTGTATAATGGTAAATGGTGACGTTTGTTTTAGAGTTTTTATTGTGTAAATAATATAAATATGTAATTTTTATTGATCTGATATTGTATGCGCGATCGCAAAATTAAAGATTTAAGTATTGAACTCACAATATTATTAGTTATTTCGTAGTTATATCATATATTATACATGTACCATGTACCTTCCACTAGACCTCCTCATAAAAATTTGAGCCCCCGCACTAAATATTTTTGCGGACCATATACAATACTTCCAATAATAAAATTTACTATAAATTGTTAAAAGTTAAAAATAATAATGTCTTTTTATTACAATATTATTTAAATTTTAAATGATTCGAATCTGGGTTCAAACCTTCAGCGTAAAAAATACGCAGTGTGTTGTATTACATATAATACTAATCAACTAATAGTCGGTCATCTGTATTCCAGATTAAATCTCTCCCTACCTGTTGTAGGGACTCTGTCATCACCGATGACGGTGTATAATCTGCAGGCCGTCAAGACATAAATTTGTTGTCATATAGATAACTCATAAATCCCATAAATACATTATTGCATTTCCATGTAATGACTTGTGGGTGAATAAATGTAAAAAAAACAGGTCGGGTTACCTGCAAGAGCGATTTTCGAGTAGTAAGTTTAACCATCTGGTCACCTATATAATAGTCGGATCGACCTGGCGGAAACTGACACAACGGCCGCGCAGACTACAGTTATTATACGTTTTCATTCATAACATCAGTCAAACACCGTGAAGTAGGTACCAGCTACGCGATAATAATCTGAGTCAGTAGGACGTCTATAGAAAACCCAGCTACAGTTTTTCTGCAGACGGCAAAGTATAACGAGAGTGGGAAGTCGTTCGCGCATATGCACAAACATACAGTACTGCTGCAATATACTTAAATATATATGGCTATATATTATGTATATATAATCATACACCGATATTGCTGGTCACGTGGGTGGATATATTACAGGTAAAATCTGTCGGATGGATGAGTGGCGAGGTATAGGGATTAAAAGGTGCTTTTATAACTGCGGATTGTCTATAGTTTCCCCCCAAGTCCCACTATGTATTAATCGTCTATCCACGGTATATTGTAAATAGTATAGCCGGTCGTCACTGTAACTAGACGTGACTATAATATATTATATCGACTTTGGGTCATTTATTACGTATACGGGATATATGATATACCGCACGTCGCAAAGGACAATTTTCTTAGGAAAATCGTAAACGGGAACCCAATTACAAAAAATGCTGTACACAACTATATACGGTATATATTGTATAGTATAATGATTGTTGAAAATTGAGAAGGAGCTTTTTAACGTGACGCAAATCTTATTTTCTCGGTATGCAATAGATACAGTATCGAAAATGAATAATTCGGCGAGATTGCGTCTCACAATACAATACAAAATATATTATATTATGGTGGCTGTAAAAACCGCCAAATATGGTCAATCGCGGCGTTGTGGAAACATTGGAATCGTTAATCAGACTTTATATTTATATACATATTACGTGCATATAAATATATACTGACGTCGCGCGCGCGTGTGCGTGTATTTAGGTACCTACATACGTTCTCCTTCGATTTCCATTTTGGGTATGTCTCAATATCTCGCGTATTCGCGCCGGATAAACCGGCTGCCCACGTATATCCCGCCGTCCTGCGGAGGAAGGCTGCATCATCGATTTGTTTACGAAGGCTTGAGTGGGAGTGCCTTACATGGTCCGGAGAATCGGAGAAGGAAATCGTAACGTGCGACCGGTTTGGTACGTCGCGCACGCATAATATAACAACAAAATATAATAATATTATTGTGAAAAATCTCGACCGCACAGTTTACATCTTATTATTATAGGTAACCGCGGAATTAGGTAGGAATGTATATAATAATAATAATAATAATAATAATAGCCTCAAATCATCTTTGAAAGTTATAATGGATTAAGTTAATAAAATATACTACAAAAAAAATAATGATAAATTCTGGTATTTAAGATAATAGTAATTTATTAATCCCCAAAGACCCCCCTCATCATTATTATCTTTGCATCGTGCACTACAAAGGCATTGGTAATTATTGTTAACAGGATATAGGTTTATTTTGTGTAAATATACCTACGTCTAAAATTATCCGAAATAAATAAACATGATGCATAATATAATTAGTTAAAATTTTAAAATTTTGAATTTCCGTCTATTTTCTTTTTGCTACGTAAATTACATGATACAATTATAACAGTGGCAATAATATAATTAAAAGGAACATATCTAAGACACGCCTACTTATCTAACATAATATTATTATCGTATAAGTATAAGTCATCAAATAATCAAAATAATACGATTTTTTTCATATTATTTTTTTTCGGATACTCAAAATAATTTGAAACAGATAATATTATTTATGTTTATGACTTTTTCATTTAATTTCTTGCTCTCATTAATGGAAACATTATTTTGCTTGGTAAGGATTGTTGTAACAATGTGATTTTTAAATTCGTATATTATGAAGGAATAAGCCAATAAACAAACAATTTAAAATTAGTTAACCTAATCTAATAGATGGATAAAGTTGGAGATTAAGATACTTTAAAATTATTTTTCATGGATTTGAATAATTAATATCATGTTTTAAATGTGTTTTTATGAACAAATAATGTTCTATTTGTAAATTGAATATAATTATAATTGAAATGCTTAACAATAAACATATTTGTGTTATTTGTGGTATTACGTATAGCCTTTTATCTCTTTAGACCTCGAAGTAATTCTAAGAACCTATCTAGAGTACTGCTGATCTTATTCTCGAAATATAATTTTGTATTGCTAAATACGGTTTCTTACTTATCCACTACCTAAAAAAGTACAAAACACGTATCTATTCATTGCAAGTTGCCTGCCACTAGCCTATTTTAATTAAAAAAAATAAAAATAAACTAGTTCGTTTTCAACAGACAATATTATATAATTAAATATCCACAATATTTTTAAGATTTATTTAAAGTGTTGGATAAGAATGGTCATTATATTTTTTTTCAGTGCTGAGGCAGGCTCGTATAGTCTATCTCGTATATTAGATCAAACATCAAAGTGTATGTTTTAATTAACATAATTTTATAATTTATTGTATGCAATAAATAACATTATTTTATTTGAAGTACACTATTATTTAGCTATCAAGTGAAAATAGATAATTTAAAAAAAAATAAAAAATACAAGTCATGTGATAATGGAGTAGTTGATATTGTAATAATATATTTTTAGATTCTGAACGGAGTGATGAATGTATTGATTTTACAATGACGTGTGTTTTTTTTTTTGTGTCTGTGTACAGCATAACTTGTCGAAATAATGCTTCAATTTCAAACTTTGGGGGTGGTTTCCAATGGCAAAACCAAAGTGGATATCCTTGGTGCATTATAGAGGTGAAAAGTAAACATTTTCCAACAGTTTTCAAAAAAATCGAGAAAAACAAAAAAAAAGTGACAGAAAAACGGGAATTTTTACGCAAAATCCATTTTCGACCAAATCGAACTGTAAATACTTGAATTTTTCATCAAATGTTTATGTTAGTGTTCTCTATACACTTATACTTAAACTTATATACTGTTAAATTTTTAAAGTATTTTGACTTTTTTTGAGCTATTTATAGACAATTGAAATTTTTAATTTTTTTTTTTAACAAATACATATTAGCATTTGAAGTTCAAGTATTGACAAAAATTCGTCAAAATCATGAATATTTTTAACTATTTGGTAGTTAAAAATGTATAAATATTTTACTATCAAAAGCTAAGAATTGAAAATTTAATACTATGCTGTCCATAAGTTTAGCTTAGAATAATATAAAAAACTTTGAGGATTATTCAATTTAAAAAATTTTATGAGTGTTTAAAGTCTTAATTTTAATTTGAAATCAAAATTACACGTGTAAAATAACGTTTTACTACTAAATAATTTTCGATTTTTGTTATTTTTAAAAAATTACCAAACGTAAGATCTTGAGACTTTTACTTAAATGTTTGAATTTGTTTCAAAATAGAATATATGACAATATTTAAATATAATATATCCTAGACTGACAAATCATCTCCGTTCAGAATCGTTTTTCGTATACAATATGATATCTATCATTACATTCAAATTTAACCTACCCTAGTTCGAGGTCCACCCCACTCCTTAATGTACAGCAGAGCGATAATCACTTACCAGCTTCTTTTTAAATTTAAACTTGCGTATTTAAAATGCTTTTAAATATTTTTAGTACAGTAGTATTGTTTTTATTTTTATAGTATGTTATTATGTAGCATAGTATGTACTAAGTGTAGCTGTTATATAGATAAATAGATATATCTTACGAATATTTAATAATACGTTTCAATTATAAGTAAAAGATTTTATAAATTGCAATTTAGTTGTATGTATCAATAGCAAGTTGTATATCCTGTATAGGTGTATAGGTAAGCATTTTAAATGTAAATGTATAGCAATAAAATCCCTTACAACGTTTTAATTTTTTTTATGTTACTATAGCTATATATTAACAGATAAATATCAACCACTAAAATAACTAAGCCGTATAGCCGTAAGGCTATACCTACTAAAACATTTGCATAAATACCTACTACACTAATTGAAATTGAAATTAAAATAATATATTATAATTTAATACTCAACATATAACTAACGACAGATAAGACGTATTTTTATATATTATTATATTAACAATTGATTAATAATATTTTATAAGTTACGTAAAATATATAATGTGAGTCGTATAATTTAAAATAATAAGTAATACTATAAGTAGTTAATGTATTATTAACATTTAAGCACGAACTATTGATCTATAGAAAAATAAAACAAAACAATATTACCAAGATTTAAATAATACATTAATTTAATTTAAAAAATAATCGACTACCATTGATGAGTAAGATAAAAAATTGTCATAGATAATTGGCGTAGGACGAAACTGGTTTAAGAGAGTTGCATTATAATAGTCCTGTGGAGGATTGTGAAGGCGTATCCCACTTATTGCTGGCCACCTCTTCGATTCACGAGCCACAGCGTTCAACGAGATTCCCGTCGACCGTCCGTCAGTAGTCGAATAACACTATACTCATTCGCTCTGTTGTTATACTGTTTATTTTATTATTTTTAATATTAATATTTTTGTTTGTGCGATCGTTAACGTGCGTCGGGTGTTTTTTTTTTTTTGCTATCGTAGTGCTATAAGAATTGTTAAATTATTATTATTTATTATTTGTTCGGTTACTTAAAATAATAATAATAATAAAATGTTTAAATCTACAAAAAAAACCAAAGACCCCACAAAAAATCGAACTGTAAGTGACACCGCAAAGGTAAGTGAAAAAACTATTATTAAGAATGAAAACTCGACGGTGGTTCCGAAACAAATGTTCAGCAGTAAGGTAGCTAATGAACAGCCATTAAATGTAAGCGGTAAAGGGCGCAGTTCAACACCGCAGACTGCAAAAAAGACGTTGGTCAAAGGCGCTGTTTCCAGACAGGCTGCAGAATCTTCGTCCACGGCTTCCATTTCAAAATCACTGAGTTCTTCTTCCATAAAAAAAACTACAACTGGCAAAAGCATTCGGACCATTACCACCGTCGATCAAGATGGCAATATTCATACGACTGTGGAAACAGTAGACGATGTACCACAATCGACCACAGAAACCACTACCGAAGAGTTGAACACCTCAGATTCGACCAATGCGTACGTCGAGTATGCTGACAAATATTGCTTTGAAGGTGGCACAGAATCGCCGAAGATATTAAACTCGCCGCGATACTCTACTTCAAATTTGCTGTCGCAAAACTTTGAAAACGAATCTTCGTCGGTTAATCAATTGATGTCTACTCAGACCAACTATAATACTGTTACCTCACACGTTAGTTCAAGTACCGAATCAAAACAGATATCAGATGTAAATGATACAATACAACACGAAAATACAGTAAGGTCGGAAAATGGAAAATTAATCAAACCAATAGATGATATATCATACGATAACTCAAATTATTCATATCAACCAAATGATAGTGAAAAAGTAGATTTTATAAATACAACTATTAATAAAAATATAAATTTATCAGAATATGAATCGTTAAAAACTACACAACTTGAAGAAAAAAAAAATGATTTTTATGGTAGTGATCATCAACAAATTGATAATGAATCGAAAGAACTAAAAGAATCTGAGAATATTGTAAACGTAATAAATGACACTAAAGAAAAAACAACTACCTCTCAGAACCACGAAAATAAAAGCTCAAAAAAAATTATTGACAACCAGGAAATAAATTCGGGATTAACAGTAAAAATGGTTGGTGGAAAATTGATAAAACAATTTAATACACCTACAAAATCTAAACAATCTCAAAATATCGTGAATACCAAAGAAGCGAATGCAACTTACACCATGGATAATAATAAACAACAGTATGAGAATAACGTAGAAACTTCATTTGAATCAAATATAATTGATCAAAATGTATCTACTAATAAATCCGATGATTTTAGTTCTGAGATGTTCATTACACAAAAATATATACCGATATTTTCTAGATCAAATCAAGAAATTGATGAAATAACGTCAAGTAGTGATGGAAATTTAAAAACATTTTATGACAAAAGCGTTAAAACTGATGATTTTATATATAGTGCTGAATATAACACGAAAGACTTATTTGAAAAAAATAAAAATGATGAAAATGATAGATCAACTGTACGCATGGTTGGTGGAAAATTAATAAAATCTTTTAAGGAACCAACAAAAACTCAAAAAATTGTATCAAACAGTGACATTTCATCCACTGATATCACTACATCAACATCATTTATTACAAATGAACAATCATCCATTTCGAGCTCATTTGGGGAAACAAACTTATTTGATACAACAAATGCAAAAACGTCCAACTCAGATTATCAAATATCAGATGAACAAAATAAAATTAAAAACCAAAAACAACAGAATGTAAAAAATAACAAATTAAAATCTGAACAAATTATTGATAATGTCAACGAAGAAGGTTTATCAGTGCGTATGGTTGGAGGAAAATTAATCAAGACTTTCAAAGAGCCAACTTCTTCCAAAAAAAATGTTATTGATGTATCGAAATCAAGTAACATTTTAACCAGTGATATCTCATCAAGTGATACTACAATGTCCACATCATTTTCAACAGACGAACAAACTTCGTTTTCGAGTTCATATGTAGAAAGCGAACAATCAAATTTGAAAATTCCCAAATCTATGTATCAAATAGCAGACCAAATAGATGAAACAAAAAGCACAAAACAGTCAAATACTATAAAAGATAAATTTAAATCAAATAAATCTGTTGAAAGTGTCGATGAAGAAGGATTGACGGTGCGCATGGTCGGAGGAAAATTAATAAAAACTTTTAACGAACCAACACCAACAAATAAAAACCATATTGATGTTTCTAAATCGAGTAATATTTCAACTGATGATATTACATCGTCTACATTGTTTTCTACAAATGAACAGACTTCAATTTCCAGTTCATATCTAGACAGTGATCAATCCAATTTTAATGTGTCTAAATCATTGTATCAATCGGAAGAGAGATCACATGAAACAAAAAACACGAAAATACCATACACGAAGAAAAATGAATCTGTTGAAAATATCAACGAAGAAGGTTTATCAGTACGCATGGTCGGTGGAAAATTAATCAAGACTTTTAAGGAGCCTACGCCGTCCAAAAAAAGTACTACTCAAGTATCAAAATCAACTAGCAATACAACTAATGATATTTCATCGAGTGATGTAACTACGTCAACATCGTTTATTACAAACGAACAATCATCATTTACAAGTTCATTTGGAGAAAATGACCAATCGGAAATAAAAACAACAACTACATCCAAGTCTGTAAATAAAAAAACAGATAAGCCAGACGAGTCGAAAAATAAAAAACAACCAGACGTGAAAAAAGACAAATCTACACCAATAACTACTGTTGATATTGCCGACGAAGAAGGCTTATCAGTACGCATGGTCGGTGGAAAATTAATCAAGACTTTTAAGGAGCCTACACCGTCCAAAAAAAGTACTACTCAAGTATCAAAATCAATTAGCAATACAACTAATGATATTTCATCGAGTGATGTAACTACGTCAACATCGTTTATTACAAACGAACAATCATCGTTTACAAGTTCATTTGGAGAAAATGACCAATCGGAAATAAAAACAACAACTACATCCAAGTCTGTAAATAAAAAAACAGATAAGCCAGACGAGTCGAAAAATAAAAAACAACCAGACGAGAAAAAAGACAAATCTACACCAATAACTACTGTTGATATTGTCGACGAAGAAGGCTTATCAGTACGCATGGTCGGTGGAAAATTAATCAAGACTTTTAAGGAGCCTACACCGTCCAAAAAAAGTACTACTCAAGTATCAAAATCAATAAGCAATACAACTAATGATATTTCATCGAGTGATGTAACTACGTCAACATCGTTTATCACAAACGAACAATCATCATTTACAAGTTCGTTTGGAGAAAATGACCAATCGGAAATAAAAACAACAACTACATCCAAGTTTGTAAATAAAAAAACAGATAAGCCAGACGAGTCGAAAAATAAAAAACAACCAGATGCGAAAAAAGACAAATCTACACCAATAACTACTGTTGATATTGCCGACGAAGAAGGCTTATCAGTACGCATGGTCGGTGGAAAATTAATCAAGACTTTTAAGGAGCCTACACCGTCCAAAAAAAGTACTACTCAAGTATCAAAATCAATTAGCAATACAACTAATGATATTTCATCGAGTGATGTAACTACGTCAACATCGTTTATTACAAACGAACAATCATCATTTACAAGTTCGTTTGGAGAAAATGACCAATCGGAAATAAAAACAACAACTACATCCAAGTCTGTAAATAAAAAAACAGATAAGCCAGACGAGTCGAATAATAAAAAACAACCAGACGTTAAAAAAGACAAATCTACACCAATAACTACTGTTGATATTGTCGACGAAGAAGGCTTATCAGTACGCATGGTCGGTGGAAAATTAATCAAGACTTTTAAGGAGCCTACACCGTCCAAAAAAAGTACTACTCAAGTATCAAAATCAATAAGCAATACAACTAATGATATTTCATCGAGTGATGTAACTACGTCAACATCGTTTATTACAAACGAACAATCATCATTTACAAGTTCGTTTGGAGAAAATGACCAATCGGAAATAAAAACAACAACTACATCCAAGTCTGTAAATAAAAAAACAGATAAGCCAGACGAGTCGAAAAATAAAAAACAACCAGACGTGAAAAAAGACAAATCTACACCAATAACTACTGTTGATATTGCCGACGAAGAAGGCTTATCAGTACGCATGGTCGGTGGAAAATTAATCAAGACTTTTAAGGAGCCTACACCGTCCAAAAAAAGTACTACTCAAGTATCAAAATCAATTAGCAATACAACTAATGATATTTCATCGAGTGATGTAACTACGTCAACATCGTTTATTACAAACGAACAATCATCATTTACAAGTTCATTTGGAGAAAATGACCAATCGGAAATAAAAACAACAACTACATCCAAGTCTGTTAATAAAAAAACAGATAAGCCAGACGAGTCGAAAAATAAAAAACAACCAGACGTGAAAAAAGACAAATCTACACCAATAACTACTGTTGATATTGTCGACGAAGAAGGCTTATCAGTACGCATGGTCGGTGGAAAATTAATCAAGACTTTTAAGGAGCCTACACCGTCCAAAAAAAGTACTACTCAAGTATCAAAATCAATAAGCAATACAACTAATGATATTTCATCGAGTGATGTAACTACGTCAACATCGTTTATTACAAACGAACAATCATCATTTACAAGTTCGTTTGGAGAAAATGACCAATCGGAAATAAAAACAACAACTACATCCAAGTCTGTAAATAAAAAAACAGATAAGCCAGACGAGTCGAAAAATAAAAAACAACCAGACAAGAAAAAAGACAAATCTACACCAATAACTACTGTTGATATTGTCGACGAAGAAGGCTTATCAGTACGCATGGTCGGTGGAAAATTAATCAAGACTTTTAAGGAGCCTACACCGTCCAAAAAAAGTACTACTCAAGTATCAAAATCAATTAGCAATACAACTAATGATATTTCATCGAGTGATGTAACTACGTCAACATCGTTTATTACAAACGAACAATCATCATTTACAAGTTCGTTTGGAGAAAATGACCAATCGGAAATAAAAACAACAACTACATCCAAGTCTGTAAATAAAAAAACAGATAAGTCAGACGAGTCGAAAAATAAAAAACAACCAGACGTGAAAAAAGACAAATCTACACCAATAACTACTGTTGATATTGCCGACGAAGAAGGCTTATCAGTACGCATGGTCGGTGGAAAATTAATCAAGACTTTCAAAGAACCATCTCGAAATATTTTAAAAAATAATTCTAAACCTAATATATCTAATACAAGCAGCCAACGGTCAAGTTTAAATATAGATAGTAGTTCTCTCGTTTTAAATACGACTTATATTATCGACGAATCATTATCAAATAATGAAGTAACAAATATCGTTAAGACTAGTAATGACAGTAGTACAACTACTGTGGATGGGAAAATAGTAAAAAATTTTAAAGTACCTGAGAAAACTCCGAGAAAACCGAAATCTGGTGTTCCAGATAAAACGAATACGGACGTTATGTCTTTTGATAATAATTTTACTACATCTGTGAACGATACTAAACACGTTCACGATGTATTTTATGATGTTTCTGAAGAATCTTACATTGAATCTCGACAGTTTTCGGAGCAATCTATAGTGCAAGACTTTCAAGTAACATCGAATACATCCGAATATTATCCTGAGAGGCCTATTAGAAATAGAGATATAAGAGATAACATTGTTGTTCAAGACATCACTGACTTCGTGTCTGTTTCTAATCACGCAGAAATAATAGAAAATAGAACAATATCCAAAGCGGTGTTCGAAAAATCAGTAGTAAAAGGTATAACAGAAAATTATGAAAACCACGTATCTGCGTCGAAAAAACTCCGTGAAAATAAAGTAGACAAAAAGTCGAAAAAGAATCAAAAGGAAACTACTTCAATCACAAAGGAACAGTGCATTTGCGAAATTTGTACCTGTGGGTAAGTCAAATCAAATATTTATATGTAAATAAATTATAAATTATTATAATTATTATAATAAATTAATATTATTATTATAATAATGTAAAATATTTACTAAGTTTGAGTAAGAACATGTTAAAAATCATATTTTATTTTATAATTTTAATGCGTATTAATTTTTTTAATTTGAACAATCGAATATGACTTTACTGACTACAATAAATTAGTAATTACTTTTATATTTAATGTAGAGACACTGTCCCTGAATTTAATGCTTTAATTTTTCTATTTTTTAGATTATTGAAACATAACCTTGAATCATATAAGCATTTAGTGTTAAATAAGATACCTACTAATTTATAAATAAAAAATAATTTAGAAACACAGGATATGCTATTTATAGATGATATGCCTTTAGATTTGTTATATTTTTATCTTTTCTAATAAAAAATAATTAATAATAATAATAATTTATATAAAGTAAATTATTTTAAAACTGTATATAATGAACATCTTGACACTTTGGGTAGTAACTAGTCATATTGGAGTATTCGGATTATATTACCATCCTAATATAGAACTGTAAAATATAAATTTTTATAGTAGACAATAATTATATATAAGTATTATACAACTTGGATATAGTTAATAGTTATAACTATAAAACTATAATAGTGATAATGGGGCATACAAAAACATTATAAATGTAATAAATCATAAAAACAGAAAAGGTATTTAAAATCATTTAAACTGTAAATGTGGTACACAATGATTATCAAATAATAGAACAGAGCGAATTACTTTTATACTTGTACATCTAATGTAATTTGAAATATGTAGGCATTTTTCACTCGTGTTAGGATTTAATTGACGCTTGCATGATTATTATTTAGTTTTTGCTAATGTCTACTAATATAGTACCTACGCTTTTGAAATATAGGTATTCCTTATGCGCTGGGAGCCTGGGAACTGGAGCGCACTGTACACAATTTGTTAAGAAATATGTTTGCTTTAAAACATAGAACATCTGAACGAGGAAATGAAAATAAACTGTTATACATTTATTTAAAAATACACTGAAATATGGTTAGTAAATATTTTAAGGGATAATGAAAGGCATATAAAAATGTATACATTTATGTATAGTAATAACTAAAATTTAAAGTTTTTCATTAAACGCAAAATATATTTTTTTTAATATTGATCTTTAAATATCGAATGTCAATGAAATAAAATGTCTATCGATAATAAAAGTTTAGATTAATCTATGTGAGACTAAAAATCGAACATCGGTATCTTATGTTATGCCACATAACCACACTTATCAAAGTTTAAAAGCATATATCAATTAAAATAACGTAATTGTTTAGTACCTATTTGATATGTAGGTATACATCATCATAATTAGAAAAGTAAATTTCAGTAGGATATATAGAATGAAAAAATGTAAACTATTGTTATCATAGAAATTAAAACCTTTTTGCAAAAATAGTGTTATAAAAACTTAAAGCAAAAAAAAATATATTTCCATTGTCACAACAATTGAGTAAAAAGTGTAATATTAATATCGATCATTCCGTAGGTACTTACATAAAAATATATGTTTAAAAAAAAGTTCATGCATATATTACACAACAATTTTGTCATAACATTTATTATTATTAATTAGTTGGGTTTGTGGGTACCTACCTCACTATTATTCAATATTAGAAAAATACATTGTAATAATTCACCGTAAACAAAAGTTACTATGGGCGTACCAGTCGGATGCTATGCTCTTAGGCACAACACATCATGACGTACTATATGTTAATTTGTATTTATATTTAAATTAGTAATGCATTTATAATTGTCCATATAGTAATTATTATTATACAGGAACAGTTTATTTCGTTTGCAGTCCGATATATACGCTGTTCTCCGACCGTATACGCACATTTATTTCGATTCGTGTAAGTATGTGTACATAGATAGAATATGTGTAGGTACTCTATACATAACCGTCGTAAGTTCCTGTAAGAGTATTTACATGATAGTGTATATATTTGTTATAATCATTCTTCATACAAAAAAAAAAAAAAACTGTAATAATTTGCGTAGAAATTCGTGAATGTATTTATTTCTTTTTTAAATCTATAGTCCATCGATCAAAATGTGCAATAAAAAACAGTACCTATAGAGTAATTTTTTGTTTAAAAATAAACACGTATATTATAACCCCAAACATAATATAGGTAGGTATATGTAATTATCGTCGGCGTTCCGCAGTTGGCATACACGCGAAACGATCGTAAACGGTTAACACGTATAATGGTATATACATGTATTATATTACGTCATGCGTAGACCGTATAGCGATCATTTTTCGCACGACGCGCCGCAAGAAAGTCTACGAACAATATATTATTATTATTAATAATTTAACTCGTTTTATTCTCGCGCGCGTTTCCCGTCTCCAGGGATCTGACGGCAACTTTTTATCCATCGTATCGTTACACCGTTGCCAATTCGATCACAATCATCGACGCCTTATATACATTATTAACGTTCCGTCGATCTGACAATACATTCGTGTATACATGTAATGAAACGCAATGCTGATTTTTGCGATAAAATAAGACTAGTTTGACAACATTGGGCCGACGCTTATTTATTATTATTATTATTATTATTATTATTACGCAAGTACCTACTTACAATATTGTGATCGCAAATTCAAAAAACCGTTTGGTTTCAAATGCTCGCAGACCAGTTTCCTATCAATAGTCGTTTTTTTTCGATGAAACGAATCCAAGAGCAGCAGTTCTCAATCTTTTTACATTCGCATACCATCTACACAGCTTGAAAATTTTCACGTACCACTACCGTAACCTAATAATCCTAGATTTTTGTTTTGCTTATCATAACCAAACCAAATAATATTTAATTTTAATAAAATAATAAACATAAAATATAATTTTTATTATTTTTTTTTTTGTAAAAACAGATTTTTTTTATTAAAAAAACGCAGTTATAGAATTATCAGTGTTGGTCAAAATACGTAAAAACTCTATTGTTAAAGACGATACGGCTTAACCGGCCTATAAGGATTGCAGATATAATTTAAAATTTATAAATTCGATTACATTCATTGAATTTGTCGATACCCTATAGTAGGATTCAATATAATAGGTACCTACTACCTACCCACATTAAGATTAACAACAATTTTAAGTATATATTATTGAAAAATAAAGCTTAAAGAAATCGATAAACTTATATTTTTCATAATAGTCCGATTAATTTCACTAATTCAAATATTGTGTATTTTGATATCAACAATACATGATTTTAATTCTTAATCCTTTGGTATTGAATAATTCAATGAAAATAATCGCTTTAAGTAGTAGATTTTGTTTGATAAACTTTAAGGTTCCCCTCGGTTGCGACGGTACTGAGTTTTTAATCATTGGGCAATCATTTTTGACCAAAACTGCGAATAGTTTCTGTTGCGATCTTAAAAAATCAGGTCCTACAAAACGATAAATAAACTATAGTGTTTTTTATTATTTCAAATGGTGACGTGTGTGTTCTTTTTGCAAGCAAAACCATTTTAAATGTTTAATGCAAATTATTATTGGACGTATTTCGTCAACATAATTAAGATGAGGGTCACAGGAAAAAGGTCCAGAGACTGACTGCTACTACCGTCGTTGACGTGGATCATTTTTTAGGTTTCGCCGTCGACGTTTATGTTATTACTTATTATTATTATTGTTATATTATAACTACAGTTGCCGTCTCGTCTCGCCTCGCCGTCCAATGTTTGTCCGTTCTGCATAAAATGCTCGTTTGCAAACCCATTGTTTCATCGTCGTTAAGTCGGGCGTATACCCATACTTAAAACACAGTAGCTATAGGTCGCGGGCGACCGGTTCTCGTGATAACGTCAAAACCGAAATGAAAAAACGCTCTGAGTTGCCCACTTCCCGGATGAGCGTAGGTATTTCGTACATATTTTCACCACACACTTTAGTACACATTACAGCATTATAATATTATACACCATATGCACATTGCACACATTCGGTAAATACACACTAATGAGTCGTGTCACAAACGATCAATATTTATTATTATTGATCATCGCGTGGTAAAAACCGACAATGACTGTATAGCTGATATTATAGCTAATGTATTATAATGTTTTTTGTACTTTTGTCAATTGTATTGCATACGAAATCATTGAGAGCCGACTGTAAGATGTGTACCTTTTGGCCGGTAATTATTTTTGTCATCATTTCGCTGCAAAAAATAAATTTTCGAAATTCACTCTGACGATGATATTAATTATTGTAATATAATATGTACAGTTTACAACAATATAGTCAAAGTCGACATAATCATTTTTGGTTGATACAGCTATATCTACATCGTCGCCACGCCGTTTGATATTGTCGGTTTAAACGAGTCGTACCTAGTGTTGCTGTAACACATAACATTATATTATATTATATACGCATATCTACTATCACCGTTAAAGATTATGTCGATATATGAGTGATTTGGGAGAAAGGATTTGTTCGTCCTTCGGCTAGATATTGTACTAAAATGGAAGGTTCGTTTAGGAAGTCGACCAATTTATTTTTGTAAATGTCTATTACGAATTTGCCGTACTTTTTATATAAAGCCACGCAGCTAACTTGTCTATTATAATTTTTTTTAGCATGTGTAATATATTTTTGAATATGATATATATTGAATAAATCTAAGTAATAACTAATAATGCCAGGAAAAATATTTCTGAAGTGGTTAAATTCAACGTTATAAAAGTTTGTGCACTAGAGCAGATAGTTTCGGAAATCTAGCTACACATATGGCAGGCCATAGTAATTAACTAAAGCACATATTAAATATTTAGATCTCATGACTTCGATCGAGTATTGACGAATTATTAAATTGAAATTATTCTTATTATTTTATTTTATAATCTATAACTAATATTTTTTAAACATTACATCATATTTACCTAATTTATAATTTACTTTTACCTTTAACTTAACCTAACTTGACATTTTATCTCGTCCAAAAATTTTATCTAATTGACATATTTTTCTGGAAATTATTTCTGTTGACATTTTTCAGTAGTAAATCTATATAGGTACCTACCATATATGACCGATAGACGGGCGCCACATTACAGATGGTTGGCATTTACTCAATTAGTCATTGGCGTTACACATAAACCAGCCTCCAAGTATATATATATATATATCTAATAGTTCCATTTACGGTCCGCATATAATCAACTTTTGCGAGGTCAATCCTTTCCGTCGTCGGTCGAATGTATACAGGCGTTTATTGCGCACACATACTCTAAACGTATATTATGTTATATGATGTACGTAGTACATACGTATATTATTGTTGTTCCTACTTGTATGAGCAACGATTTCGACGGGGACTACGACAACCAACTGCTTTCTAACTCGGTTTTTATTATTATTACCGGCAATAAAAGAATAATATATTATTATTATATACCTATCGTGTTGGATTTGGTCGAACTCTGCTGCAATGCCGGGAGACATGACAGCCGTCAGTGTGATACATAAATATTAAAATATTATATAATATATAATGTATTATTTATTTATACTTATATACATTATATATTTAATATTTATATAAAATTCATCGTCAACGCGCTTTCACATTCATTATAAAATAGACTACGTTTATTCATAAAATCATAATTTTTATTCGTTTCCTTTTCGAAAGCCTTTATATAGCCGCGCTGACCATGTGTATGCAGTATGCACCTTATAGACGATCAAATTTCCTGTGTACATATTATCATTATTGTATACTTCCCGTTGCGCAACACTGCACGATGTTTTAAATCGTTTATATACAGCCGCATATATTATAATAATTACATGTGGGTTTTATGACAATGGTATTTATAGTGTAGGTAACAGATATTATTGTATAAAGACGATCTGAGATCTTGGAACCTCGCTCGTCGGACGTTATTCATGAAATAGTTAACACTGCAGTCATTTTGCGATCCACGATCCGCGAACCATAATAAATATTCATATTACTTATGTAAAAAGCGTTATTTTCTTTTATTATATCGCATACCTACATAGTTACTCAAGTAAGAATAGATACAGCTAGTATAATATTATGTAAAATATTTTTGTTGTACACCTCATTTGTTATTTTCCCCTATTTGTTCCGTTTAAAAACAATAATATCGTAATAACGACGAACATAATATAACGTTGTCAGAAATAATCGTACTAATTTTTGCACCAAGTGTTCAATAATAAAACTTTTCCCGCAATGATACGTAGTGAATTAAAAAAGAAAATTAACGATTTCATTAAATGGCTGTTTTGATATAATCGTATATAATTAAGGATACAAACAAAGTATTATTGCATGTTTATTAATTTTTAAGAAATAACTGATAAAATATGAGACCGTTTAGTATAGGGTTAAATTAAAATATACAACAGATAGTTTTAATACCATTTGAGAGATCACATTCTTTACTTCTGAAAAAAACTTAACACATAGTGTATAATGTTGTATATATTTATAAATCTATTAAATTGCGCCGAAGAAATAAAACTCACCCATCCGGAGGCTAAATGAATAAATCAAAAGTTATTATAAAAAGAAGGGATAGACAAATTGGCGTACAAAAAAAAAAAAAAAATACAGTAAAAATGATTTCATTTTTTACTCGGGTACATCCGTTTGATGAATTATACTGGTTTCTTTGTCACGTGTAAAAATTTTTTAGAATCTAATTTGTTAAAATAAATAGCTCATCAAAATGTATTTTTCCGGTTAACAATAGTTAGCATGCAAGCAGTGTATTAGTGTTCGGTATGCAGTAATACAATAATTGCTAACGTTTAAACCATTTTTTCGACAAAATATTGCTGCTATTTAAATAAAAATGAATTTAAAATATTACAATCTCGATTAGTGATCTTATACGTTTCATTTAATATACTTGGGCGCCTATAACTACCAGCTATAACGTTTACCACTGTGTTCGATCGAGTATATTATGTTGTGTTACGTGTGTCTAAGTAAAAACAACCTATGAACAAATTGAGTATCGGTAATTATATGCTTGGAGACTCTTATTTTCGACACTTTTTTTCAATTATACGATGTCTATCATCATTTTAAAAAGTACACGCGCCCGCCGAACAAGTGAACTCGTATTGCCTAGTCGTAATGTTATGTGTAAATAATTTCAACCGTGTCTGGCAAAACAAGTTGAGTACGCACATATACGTATATAGATATCGCATTATATTATAATATATTGTACATTAGCACCAGCACAAGTCTGTAAATCTGTCAATCGACTATAGTGTGTGTGGGTGTAGTCGACTACCTATCAAAGCATTTTATTTATTTAGATCTGAACACTGAACGATTCTCAGCATGCAGTAATAATTATCAATTTTACAGTGAACACAAAAGTCTAAATTAAATAAAACTTAAAGATAGGTAAATTATATTGTTATAATAATTATTGTGTTGTTAAATATTATGATGAGTAAAATATATTAATTTTTTTTCGTAAAAATGATTTTCTAACTATATTACGATAATAGTGTACCTAAATGTTGTAATCATTATTACTTATTATAGTCTTGCACATAATGTAATTGGTACATATCGTACGGTGATTTTTCATACATAATAATTTGGCTATTCTAATTAGTCGGCAATGTATTTTTCTCATTGTATACATCAGTCATGTGTAATGCAATATCCGAAGTTTACTAATAATGCCCATAGTGTGCCCTTGATGTACCTACCTATATAGATAATCGCGTATTGGTCACGGACAATTAAGTTTTAAACTATAAAATGTATTATTTATACTATACTTTATTCGTATATAAATAACAATACTTGTATAGCACTATCACCAAATTAGCATCGAATTCTTAGGGATTTTATTTCATTCATAACTCACATAACTGTATGTAATCATATAACTACAAGTAAAGTGCCAGAATGCCCAGAATAACAATATTATAATAAAAAATTACTTAAAATAATTTAAAATATTCATATTATTTTCTGCTCTATAATATAATATATTATAAATATAGGTAGTAACTACTAACTAGTAACGTTGAATGTATTTATCGTGAAAACATTTCAGTATAATATTCAGTCTTATATACGAATGAACGCAAAAGAGGAAGAATTAATTTAGTGGCCATCACTTAGTACGTGTCACCATACTATATGACAAATTAAACACGCAAAAGGAATTAAATGTATGTCAGTGCGAACAAGAATGTTTCTACTATGAGTCTACCAGTCTAGTTATTTAATTCTTGACATATTTATCCCAGAGATCTTAGTTTATGATTACATATCAATTCTGCGAAGTTCTAGGCTGGGTAACAAATTTAGTATTCTTCAGTTGTTTGCTATTGAATATTTTTATGTACGTGTATATTATGTGTGTCTATTTTTTAAATTTTTAACCACATATATTTAATTATTATTATATCTTATATAGACTAAAGTAATACACCATTTAAAATATATTATGAAAAAACTTGTTTAGTCTTCTGGTTTAAAATTAATAAAAAACCATACAGTAATCTATCTAAGTATGTATAACCAATGGCCTTTAGTAGTCGAAAAATATAAATTAGAAACATAAAATAAAAATAACATAACAGAAGAAAGTATATAATTAATAGGAAATACGATATTGATTAAAATTATGTTTATAACTTATAGTAATACAATAGATTGAAAATTTATTTTGATCAAAATAAGTTAGAAACAATTTATAAATCATAAGTACTATAAAAACTTATATAGTTTATTTGAAGTTTTTTAAACAGGTTTAAAAATACATTATTAATATAATAAAAAATTATTTTTCTTTCATTGTCAGTTAGGTGTGTTTTTTTTTTTTATTAAACATTTATCACTAATTTTAGTTTTTCGTTGTTTGATTACCTAATCGTTTATATTTAACATGTACCGCGTCATCAAAATTCCATGTTATTATAACTATCCGTAGGTACTGTAATTTATTATTATTTTTTTATTATTCATGCGTTTTTAAGAAAAAAATTGTTCTGTATACAAAATCTACGCCATCATATTCTTAAATGAAAATTGTCTCTTACTTTACATATTATTTTAAAATTACCCACTTTCAGTAACTATAGTCTGTAACCTACCTATCTAAACTACGTTATTGTGTTGTCCCTTTCACTATATCTACAATATGATTACTGTAAATGGTCATTATTCATTTATCAGAGTGAAACCCATTCATTCGTAGCTTATTATTTTTTTTTTTGCTGTTAATATTTGAGTTACTTGAGTTACATACAAATTAAATTATCGAAATATTTATTGTCGTGTTATAGAACGAGCGTGATCCGAGTATAGATACCTACTTATTTACTACGCGTATTCTCATTTTGAACGATTTTAAATGGCCACGATTCCGAGTCACGTTCTAATGAGTTTAACTGCACAATATAAAATATGCATTTCGGATGAGAACAAAACAACATTGCCAAATATGAATAAAATATGCCAAATAACTAATTTTTTTTTCAAAACTTTACAGCTCTCGTACATAATATGAAGAATATATTTTAATTTTTTAAACAACTTTTCTAACGTAATGTTATATTTTGTTACATTTCTTTAAACATAATTAGTATATATTATTTTATTATATATTATAATATATATCAAAATATGTTATATTATAATATTTTTTTTTGTCCTCAGAATTTTTTTGTGTGTATTATGACTAAACAATGTACATTATACTATATATTGCAGGTACGTGTACTTGCACAGGTACCTACTGTATAATGTATAGGTATATATATACTTACATTTCAAAGCAGCTCTAGTGTTTTGTTTAGTTTTGAATAAGCTTATTATTATTGTTTATTATTACAATTTCATTGATATTGACAATATCGTAACACGGTGTTATAACATTGCAGACACAATTATCTAGCAAGGACTATAATGTGTCAGTTTGATTATTATGATTGAGAATAAAAATATTAAAATGACTTTTTCAGCCTTAGCAACGTGTGACTATTGTTATACCTACCAAGGTTAGTCTATATATGTATAATAACGACGTTACACTCCGCAGTGCCACACCTCACCTACGGTTATTATTTTTATTTTCTAAAAACCGTCGAGTCTCATTTATCAGTTCTTCAAAGAGCTACAATCATCAAATTTAAAAATGTTGGATTTTTTTTTATTATTATTAAATTATATGCAATAATTTTTCAGTTATTCTAACAAGTCTTCAATGTTGCGTCCATTTAAATAAAAAAAAAACTTATAATCATATATATATATATATTATGCTTATATACAAAAACGAATAAAATTATTATTATTTATTTTCAAAAAAATATTATTTCATTCATTACTGGTTGGTACTTTATCTTGTTAACACCGTTGATTGTGTTTATACCAACGTTAAATTATAGGTAAATAGATAGCCATACTAACCAGTTAATGTATAAAAAAAGTTATTTGGGTGCACTTACAACGAATTTTAGCATCTATGATTAAAATACGTAATCATGTAGTTATAGTAATATAAATTTAATTATTTAATTTGTTTAGTTATTATACATGTTATGCAATGCTTTTTAATTATTTAACAGTTATATCTTGTACTACTCTGTTGTATATATGCTTCAACACTATGTTTGTTCATGTTTCTAGTAATCGGCCCTATAATATTACATAATGAATAGGAAGTTTTAACAAATACTTTGTTCAATATTACAAATAATGTATTATATACAATATATACATGTTTAAATACGTATAAAATTAAAAAAAAATTATCTGATGTGCATATCTAATTCTCAAAATAAACTTTATTGTTATGAATTTTATTTTATTTGACTATCAATGCCCCAATGACATTAATAACAATAAAAATAGTCAATGGTGGCACGTTCATTTTTACAGAATATTTACACTTTGATTTAACTGATATCCTATGCCCATTTAACGAAAGACCTGATACTAATTATATGTAAGAGTATCATTATTAAACTTATATGTGTATCCGATTACTTTAAAAGCAGAGTTTCAGTTTCTTATATGTATCGACCTGTAGCTTTAACTGATTACTATTTTTTTGTTTTATTATTATGATTTGTGTAATGGGATCTTTCACTGTTTCTTTATTTGAGATTTCCAAACAGAACGTGTAAGGAAACAATACAAGTAAAATTCATTGAAACATTATCTCTTTTGCTAATATTATAATATTCTAGTGACAGTTTAAAGTATTCATATTAGATTAAAACGAGTATGTCAATAAGCAATATTTACCCAAGGTAAAATATTAACACTAGCTTAGGTAATACATTACTACATTAGTAATTTAACAAAAACGTTTTTTTACAGAAATAATAATTAGTTAAGCGATACATATTATTTTTTATCTTACTGTTTTGCCAATAACTCGTATGGTTCATAATATATTGTTACAACTATAAATAAATCACGAAAGAATTTTCTTAGATAGTATATTTTATCTGCAATAATATATACTGCTGTAAGTTGTATAGAACACAAATTTACTTTATCATTTATAATATTTGTTTTGTTGACAACTGAAAATAAAGTATACATGTTCAAATAAATATGCGGATTTATGTTTATTTAGTTATTAGTTATATCATTATTATTTTATTATAAAATAAGAAATTCCTAGCCTATAGGATATCTATATTAATAAATAAAACAGAATAATAAATTTTAACAAAATGATTATAAATAAAAATATATTAACAGGTGTATATACAGGTGATTTATCATTTACTATATTATGTACAAATTGTAGAACAGATAATAAAAAAAAAATATGAAAAAATAATAGACGTACTAAAGATAGCAGATCTATAGTAACAGATTAGGATATAGAGTTATATTATATTATATTATTAATTAACTAGGTATAAAATAAATGGACACATACTAGTTGCGGACAAATTATTTTAGGTCAATATTATAACATAACAATTGCGGACACACGTTTCGTTGTCATAATACTAATTGCGTACAAAGATTATTTTTAATAAAAACCACGTGAGTTGCGGACACAAATATTTCCCTTCACCACTTTTTAGGACTTAGGAAAAGCTACCAAAAAATTGGTAGGTGGAGTTAAAAATATACATGTCTTGCAAAAGTGCAATCGTTATTTTTAAAATTTTTTAAAATTAAGTTAGTATATTATAATTCGTCGTTGCCACGAAAAAACCTCCAATGTGCTTAAACCTAATTTTTCAGGAGAGACAAAAAACATTTTAAAAAATCACAAATCATCAATGATGTATGAAAATACATTTAACATATGTATGCAAGTATAAATTTTTATTCTGACAAAAAATGTAAGTAAAAACTTAATATATATATGTGTTTATTGTACAATTTGTCAATATTTCATCACATAGGAGGTTATGTTAATTAATTTTTTTTGCCAAACACTACATAGGAGGTTCTTTGAATAAAAGTTGGTGTCAGGGAATGTACTATTTTGAATGGTTTTATATAAAAAAAAAAAACTATGTTGTGTTATCTGAGAAATTAATATTTAATAAAAAATCATAATTGTATAAAGTACTTATACCTAAAATCAACATTGAAAAATCTCCCATGTGCATATTTCATACACGACACTACATCTACTCTGCATGCCAATATCTCCAATATAATTTTGACCAAATTTTTTTTATCACATAGGAGGTATTTCGTAAACGTTGTATGGTTGGTATCACATAGGAGAAAACGATTATTATTTTTCATTATTTCTACGATTGAGATAACACATCGGAGTTTTTATCAAAATGACCATATATTTTTTCTGAATCCAGGGATACCAATATCTCAAAATCGCAAATTTGGCACATTGGAGGTTTTTTCGGGGCAACGACGAATATTATATTATTATTTAAAGTTTTAACCTAACTCTTTAAGTTTTTCACTATACATTTTTATACAGAAAAATAGAAAATAAACGAACAGAAAGATGATACTACGACAGATATTAAGCAAGCGAGTAAGGTTGTCGATAAACTGATTAAACATATTTTTTGACAGCCGTTTCAAAAGTACCTGCACAATCTTAATGCTGATAAATAAATAATATATACATAATGTATATATATAAATCGTTAATATCGAACAGTAATTTCCCAACGTCCACAATCGTTAATATCAAAAATAATAATTGGACATTTGTCCGCAAATCGTATGTTACCTTTTTAGATTTCGTCCGCAACTCGCATGGTTTTTGTCACTTTGTCCGCAATTCGGAAACACCGAAATAAATTCATTGGTCCGGTATAATGAACCATAACAATGATAATAATATGGTGTAAACATTCCGGTGCGATTTTTTTTATACTGTTTTAGATCAAAAACGTTTTCGTTAGTGTGTATATTATTTCATTGGTGTACCTACCTATTAGATACATCGACACAATTTCATGGTATTTTTAGTATCATGTGAATTTCATTAGTTTTAACTAATGAATGATTTTATTTTATTATTGTAGATTATCCGAAATAAGTATAATTTTGTATAAAATATTGTATTTTTATAAAAGATTCTTTAAACAGTTTAAACAATAGTTCAGGGGCGTCATTTGGGGGGATCAGGGTGTGCGGTTGCACCCCTTACTCTTTTAAAATAGTTTTAATTGGCCTGCATCCTGATGAAATAATGCACGATTATTATTTATCATTTAAATTACATTGGTTTTAAACAAATATTGTGCTATACATTTGTATATTGTATTTTAGTTTTTAAATTGATTTTTACTACTTATGTTGATGCATTGATTCGGTCCATGATGTATAAAAACAATTGGAAACAGGATAATGTACATGTATATGTAGTATATCTATTTTTATATGGCCTGGTGGAATTTCAAAGTGGCCTGCTTGATACCTCGCATACTCAAAAAAAAACATGAAATGACGCCCCTGCAATAGTTTGACATACAGTCTACATTTTGGGGAGAGATAAATTTAATTGTTATGCAAATTATTTGTAATATTGTTATTGTATTTTTTTGTTTTATTAAAAATACATATTACACTGATATTATTTAGATTTTTAAAAAAATGTATTCGAAAATTACATACTTTTTTTTATAATACGTTTATTTGAATTTTTCATCGTGCATATCAATATATCAGGAGAATGATTTTAGATTCTGAACGGAGTGAAGAATGTATTGCTTTTACAATGATGTTTGTTTTCTTTTTTTTGTGTCTGACGACAACATTTGGAGCAGTAATAATGCTCCGATTTTTTACTTCAGCCCCTCTTTGAATAGGAAAATTCATCTAGTTGGTACTTTGGGGAGGTCAAAAGTAAAATTTTCAAATAGTTTCAAAAAAATCGAGAAAAACAAAAAAAAAGTGACAGAAAAACGGCAATTTTACGAAAAACCACTTTTCGACAAAATCGATTTTTTGATTTTGCTGTAACTCAAAAACGAATCTTTGTAAATACTTGAGATTTTCACCAAATGTTTATATTATGGTTATCTCTTTACAGTTAAATTTTCAAAAAATTTTGACCATTTTTAAGCTACTTATAGACAATTGAAATTTTCGACTTTTCTAAGTTTTTTTTCTTCAAATGCCGATAAAAATTTTTTGGGTGGCCAGAAAATCTTGAAAATTTAATACAAGGTTTCTTATAAGTTGTTCTTAAAGTGATAAAAAAAATCTGAAATCGTTAGTCACAATTTTTTTTTATAAGTGCTCAAAGTTCGAATTTATACGAAATATGTCAAAATTTAAATTAAATTTCATACGCTCATAATGCGTATGTTGGCCAAATACTTTTTTTTATTAATAAACAGATACTATAAAGTAACCATAGTAACATATAGTAACTATACTATTTGTTTCAAAATAGAATATATTACAATATTTAAATAGAATATATCCTAGATTGACAAATCATCTCCGTTCAGAATCGTTTCTCGTATACAATGATATTCATCATTGCATTCAAATTTAACTTACGCTAGTCCGAGGTCCACCCTATCCCCTAATGTACAGCAGAGCGATACTCACTTACCCGCTTTAGTTTTGTTGATTTTATATTGTTTCCTAATACGAGAATGTTGCTTGAAAATTAAATTATTAAATTTTAAAAATTATTGCTTTATTTGAAAACAATACACACAATACCAATACTTGAATAAATTTAATTAATTAATAACACATTAACGTAAACATAAAATATATTATGTTTTTACAAGTTAGGTACAAATAAAATAGTAAAAATAGAATTGACTATATCAATAGAATTGTATGAATATAAAAAAATTGTTTTACTACCATTAATAACATTCTGAAAGATTGATTATTTTGGGTTTAATGTTATATACATACTTAATGGAAAAAAACTTTTAAATTAACATCAATGTTTGGCTATACAGTGCGTACAATTGGTGCAAGTGGTTCAGTGCCCTATTGATTAGTTTGTATACAAATTCGTAAGCGTGTATTGCCACATTTTACATTACCTTTTAAAGAATTTCCACGTAGTTTGCATTGGTATAGCTAAACAACTAGCTAGTATATAAAAATAACTACTACTTTGAGTTAGCCAGCAATATTTTTCATATAAATTAGTATATGTTTTAGAAAGTATTTATATCTTATATAAAAAATTTTTATTTCATATTTAAAGACGTCATCGATGTCCGCATACACCTGGAACAGATAGGTCTCCACTAGATTTGGAGCCTATATCGTCTCCAAAAATATCAAGGACTAAAGAAGAATATCAGCCAATACCACTCGACCGCGTTGAAAGGCCTAGTTTACAAAGACTTAATACAGAGTTGACTCTAACCGAAGGAAAAATTGAAACTACTACGGCCTACAGGTCGGAGTTTGAGGAAAAATATGCAGAACGTCAAGCCCGGTAATAATAACTTTAAAATAATTATATAATTGAATTCTTATTGTCGTTTATGTTTGTGATAGATATAAAATGGAAGATCAACTTCATCTCGAAGGTGAATATTCTCCACAAAGAAAACAAGAATATACGGGACTTCCTGGTGATCGTTATTTATCACGTAAGCCACAAGATAACTTAAAACCTGAAGGAGACTTTGAAAGACCTACTCGTGAAAAAATAATACCGGCAGAGCGGCCAAAACCGATAAAACCTAGTGATAATTTGATGCCAGAGGGTGATTTTGAAAGACCTCAACCGTCGAAATATGGGCCTGGTGAGAGAGCGCCAATCGTTAAACATCCGGACAATTTAAAACCTGAAGGCGAATTTGAAAGACCAATTCGTGAAAAAGTGATACCTGCAGAACGACCAAAACCAATAAAACCTAGTGATAATTTGAAGCCAGAGGGTGACTTCGAAAGACCACAACCATCGAAATACGGGACCGGTGAGAGAGCGCCAATCGTCAAACATCAGGACAATTTAAAACCTGAAGGTGAATTTGAAAGACCAATTAAATCTAAAATAGAACCAGGGGAACGTCCAATACCGTTTAAGCCAAGTGACAATTTAAAGCCAGAAGGTGATTTCGAGCGGCCAACACCTACAAAAGTGCAACCTGCTGATCGACAGAAACCAATTAGACCAAAAGATAATTTACGACCTGAAGGTGAATTTGAAAGGCCTGTACCATCTCAATATGGACCAGGTGACCGAGCACCAATAGTTAAGCATCCAGATAATCTTAAGCCTGAAGGAGACTTTGATAGGCCTGAACCTAACAAATATGCACCTGGTGATCGAGCGCCTATAGTAAAACATCCAGACAATTTAAAATCTGAAGGAGATTTTGATAGACCAGAACAACCTAAAGCACCAAAAAGAGGAGAAAGAGCACCTACTAAGAAACCTATTGACAATTTACGACCAGAAGGTGAATTTTACGGAGAAAGAACAGTAACAAAAATCGTAAAAGGAGAAAGAGCTGAAATTCGAAGACACGAAGACCAACTAGTAATTGGTGGAGAATTTACAGGTTAGTTATTTTATTATTCACAATTCAAACCAGACATTTTAAAAAAACACGTTATTAAAAAAAAAAAACAAAGAAAAATTAAGAAACAATACATAAAAAATGATTGACTTATTGATCAATATTTAATAAGTTTTTGTGATAAATAAGTATCTAAAACTTAATAAAATATATAAAATATTATTTTTGTGCTTGAAAAATTAACGTTATAGTACACAAATTATAAATAGGTTTATAGATTTATGAGGGAGACTAGTTAATTAAATGAAATATCAATTTTAAAATTTGACATATTGAATAAATTATTAGCTGTTATCTATTAAAGATTTAGATAAATACTAAATATTAACTTATAGACTAGTTTAAAATAAAATAATAAAATAAATTAATATATTAATCTAAGTACCTAGTAAGCAAAATAATATTACTTATCTTTTTCAATTTTAATAAATAAACTTAGGAATGAAATAACTAATTTTACAAATAAAAGATTAATTAATTTTGTAATTTAGGATTAAAAATATATTGTAATATTTATACTTAATTGGGCATTTCAAATGTATATTTTTAAATTTACATTGATAACTATTATTTTTTCAAACTCGATATTTTTATTACGGTGCTTAATTTTAGATCGTAATAAAAATATAAATATTTCGAAACAATGCAAAAAAAAAAATATATGTTATTAAAAGCTAAATTTAAGTATGTTTAGACATATGAACATATAATGGTTATATTGTTAAAACTTCAAAATAATTGGTTACATTATTATTTATTATTCATACAATAAAACTACAGTAGAGCGTTGATTATTTGTATATCAATTGTTATTTATATTATAAAGTTTGAGAATTTATGAATTTTATTGTTTTAAACACATACTTATATTACTTACTTTTAGCAATACAGACTTTACTGTATCATGTTATACTTAAAATATACATTAATTGTAATTTTAATTATTTTAAATATTTAAATTTAGTGCATACAATTGGTCAATTGTATATAGATTCAATAATTACTTAAAATAATGAAAATAAAAATATTAATTTATTAAGTAAGATATTAATTATTTATGCGTTAAAAATATTTATTATTTTATGATTTTATATTATAGATACCACTACACAAAGAATGGAGTTTACAGGAGAATCGACTGAACGACCAAGAATGATACGTAGAAATACATGGACCAAACTCGAAGGAGATATTTTGGTAAAAATAAATTAAATATTAAAACAATGTTTTTAAGCAAATAACTAAACAATGCAATTATGTTATATAGGTAGTACCTAAAAATAAAGAAGATTATCCAGAACGTCCAGTGGTACGACATGAAAAAGGAAAAAAGAAAACTGATACATTGAATATAACATCAGGTGAATTTTATTCGAACACATCATCTCAAGAAGCTTATCAACGACATGATATGCAAAAAACCGAAATCATAAAGAAACGAACAGACAATTTGATATGCGAGGGAGAAATGTCTTTTGAAACTTCAAGAATGGCCGATTACTCAGCAAAAACGACAGAATTAGAAAAACCTGTGAGGCGACGTACTTGGACTAAACAAGATGGAGAAATATACTTCCAAACTACAACTTCAGAAGTGTTTAAACATCATAACGAGACAAATATAAGACATACTATCAAAAAACACACGGATAATATAACTATTGAAGGAAAATTTGATGATAGAACACATTCTAAGGAACAATTCAAAAACATACACACCGAGAGGTCAATACAAAAAAAACCAATAGATAATTTAAAACCTGAAGGTGAATTTGATCGTCCACAAAAAGAAAAATATAAGCCATCAGAGAGACCTAAACAAATAAAGCCATCCGACAATTTAAAACCAGAAGGTAAATTTGAACGACCGAAACAAAAAGATTACAAAACAGCAGAAAGACCAAAACAAATTAAACCGCAAGACAATTTAAAACCTGAAGGCGATTTTGAAAGACCAACCGAAGAAAAATTTATGCCGAGTGAAAGACCTTCCCCATTTAAACCATCAGATAATTTGAAACCAGAAGGAAAATTTGAACGACCCATAAATGAAAAGTATAAACCTAGTGAGCGACCAACACCATTTAAACCTACGGATAATTTGAAACCAGAGGGAGAATTTGAGAAACGTAAGCCACAGAAGGTTGGTCCTGGTGATCGTGCTCCAATTGTTAAACCTAAAGACAATTTGTATCCAGAAGGAGAATTCCAACGACCAAAGCATGATGAATTCCAACCATCCGAAAGACCCAAACAGGTCAAACCACAAGACAATCTATATCCTGAAGGAACTTTTGAACGTCCAGAATATCCAGAGTATTCGCCATCTGAAAGGCCAAAACAGTTTAAGCCTACAGATAATCTAAAACCTGAAGGCGATTTTGAAAGACCAGTTTATGAAAAATTCAAACCAAGTGAACGTCCTGCTGCTTTCAAACCAACTGATAATTTAAAACCCGAGGGAGAGTTCGAAAAACGTACGCCACAGAAAGTTGGTCCAGGCGATCGTGCACCAATCGTTAAGCCTAAAGACAATTTGTATCCAGAAGGAGAGTTCCAGCGACCTAAACCAGATGATTATCAACCATCTGAAAGACCCAAGCAGGTTAAACCACAAGACAATTTGTACCCAGAAGGTAATTTCGAAAGACCACAATATCCAGAGTATTCACCATCCGAAAGACCAAAACAATTTAAACCTACAGACAATCTTAAACCAGAAGGCAATTTTGAACGACCTGTACATGAGAAGTTTAGGCCTAGTGAGCGCCCTGCTGCATTTAAACCAAGTGATAATTTGAAACCAGAAGGTGAATTCGAAAAACGTACGCCACAGAAGGTTGGTCCAGGAGATCGAGCTCCAATTGTTAAGCCCAAAGATAATTTATATCCTGAAGGTGAATTCCAGCGACCGAAGCCAGATGATTATCAACCATCTGAAAGACCCAAGCAAGTTAAACCACAAGATAATTTGTACCCAGAAGGTAATTTCGAAAGACCACAATATCCAGAGTATTCACCATCTGAAAGACCAAAACAATTTAAACCTACAGACAATCTTAAACCAGAAGGTGATTTTGAAAGACCAGCTTATGAAAAATTCAAACCCGGTGAACGTCCAGTTGCTTTTAAGCCAACTGATAATTTAAAACCCGAAGGTGAATTTGAAAAACGTACGCCACAAAAGGTTGGTCCAGGCGATCGTGCTCCAATCGTTAAGCCTAAAGACAATTTGTATCCAGAAGGAGAGTTCCAGCGACCTAAACCAGATGATTATCAACCATCTGAAAGACCCAAGCAGGTTAAACCACAAGACAATTTGTTCCCAGAAGGTAATTTCGAAAGACCACAATATCCAGAGTATTCACCATCTGAAAGACCAAAACAATTTAAGCCTACAGACAATCTTAAACCAGAAGGCGATTTTGAGCGACCTGTATATGAGAAATTCAAACCTAGTGAACGTCCTATTCCGTACAAACCTAATGATAATTTAAAACCAGAAGGTGAATTTGAAAAGCGAACGCCACAGAAGGTTGGTCCTGGTGAACGGGCCCCAGTTGTTAAGCCAAAAGACAATTTGTTCCCAGAAGGAGAATTTGAAAGGCCAGAACATCCCGAGTATTCACCATCTGAAAGACCAAAACAATTTAAACCTTCCGATAATCTTAAACCAGAAGGAGATTTTGAACGTCCTGTTCATGAGAAATTCATACCTAGTGAACGTCCTACTCCGTACAAACCTAGTGATAATTTGAAACCGGAAGGTGAATTTGAAAAGCGGACGCCACAGAAGGTTGGTCCTGGTGAACGGGCCCCAGTTGTTAAGCCAAAAGACAATTTGTTCCCAGAAGGAGAATTTGAAAGGCCAGAACATCCCGAGTATTCACCATCTGAAAGACCAAAACAATTTAAACCTTCCGATAATCTTAAACCAGAAGGAGATTTCGAACGTCCTTTACATGAAAAATTCAAACCTAGTGAACGGCCAGCTGCATATAAACCTTTGGATAACCTAAAGCCAGAAGGTGAATTTGATAGAAGAAAACCAGAAGAATTCCAACCTGCTGAAAGAGTAAAACAAGTGAAACCACAAGATAATTTGTTCCCAGAAGGTAGTTTTGATCGTCCAGATTTACCTGAATATACACCGTCTGAAAGACCAAAACAGTTTAAGCCAACAGACAATTTAAAACCAGAAGGAGAATTCGAACGTCCAATTCTTGAGAAGTTCAAACCCAGTGAGCGTCCAACACCATTCAAACCATTTGATAATTTAAAACCAGAGGGCGAGTTTGAAAAGCGTACTCCGCAGAAAGTTGGTCCTGGAGATCGTGCACCAATCGTTAGGCCCAAAGATAATTTGTATCCCGAAGGTGAATTCCAAAGGCCAATACCTGAGGAATTCCAGCCATCTGAAAGACCTAAACAAGTTAAGCCACAAGACAATCTCTATCCTGAAGGAGATTTTGAACGACCAGAACATCCAGACTATAAACCATCCGAAAGACCGAAACAATTTAGGCCTACGGATAATTTAAAACCCGAAGGCGACTTTGAACGACCTGTATATGAGAAGTTTAGGCCTAGTGAGCGCCCTACTGCATTTAAACCAAGTGATAATTTGAAACCAGAAGGTGAATTCGAAAAACGTACGCCACAGAAGGTTGGTCCAGGAGATCGAGCTCCAATCGTTAAGCCCAAGGATAATTTGTATCCTGAAGGCGAATTCGAGCGACCGAAGCCAGATGATTATCAACCATCTGAAAGACCCAAGCAGGTTAAACCACAAGACAATTTGTACCCAGAAGGTAATTTCGAAAGACCACAATATCCAGAGTATTCACCATCTGAAAGACCAAAACAATTTAAGCCTACAGATAATCTAAAACCAGAAGGTGATTTTGAAAGACCAGTTTATGAAAAATTCAAACCCAGTGAACGCCCTGCTGCATTTAAACCAACTGATAATTTAAAACCTGAAGGTGAATTTGAAAAACGTACTCCTCAAAAAGTTGGTCCAGGCGATCGTGCTCCAATCGTAAAACCTAAAGATAATTTGTATCCAGAAGGAGAATTTCAGCGACCAAAACCTGAAGAATTCCAGCCATCTGAAAGACCTAAACAAGTTAAGCCTCAAGACAATCTATTTCCAGAAGGGACTTTCGATCGCCCTGAGTTACCTCAATATTCACCATCTGAGAGACCAAAACAATTTAAACCAACAGACAATCTTAAACCAGAAGGTGATTTCGAAAGACCAGTTTATGAAAAATTCAAACCAAGTGAACGTCCTGCTGCTTTTAAACCAAATGATAATTTAAAACCTGAAGGTGAATTTGAAAAGCGTATTCCTCAGAAAGTTGGTCCAGGCGATCGTGCTCCAATCGTAAAACCTAAGGATAATTTGTATCCAGAAGGAGAGTTCCAGCGACCTATAACAGATGATTATCAACCATCTGAAAGACCCAAGCAGGTTAAACCACAAGACAATTTGTTCCCAGAAGGTGAATTTGAAAGGCCAGAACATCCCGAGTATTTACCATCTAAAAGACCAGAACAATTTAAACCTTCAGATAATCTTAAACCAGAAGGAGATTTTGAACGTCCTGTACATGAGAAGTTTAAGCCTAGTGAGCGTCCAACGCCGTTTAAACCATCAGATAATTTGAAACCAGAAGGTGAATTTGAAAGAAAGAAACCAGATGAATTCCAACCAGCTGAACGTGTTAAACAAGTGAAACCTCAAGATAATTTATATCCAGAAGGCGATTTCGAACGTCCTGATTATCCAGAGTATTCACCATCTGAAAGACCAAAACAATTCAAGCCTACTGACAATTTAAAACCTGAAGGTGATTTCGAATGTCCTGTGTATGAGAATTTTAAGCCTAGTGAGCGTCCAACGCCGTTTAAACCATCAGATAATTTGAAACCAGAGGGTGAATTTGAAAGAAAAAAACCAGATGAATTCCAACCAGCTGAACGTGTTAAACAAGTGAAACCTCAAGATAATTTATATCCAGAAGGCGATTTCGAACGTCCTGATTATCCAGAGTATTCACCATCTGAAAGACCAAAACAATTCAAGCCTACTGACAATTTAAAACCTGAAGGTGATTTCGAACGTCCTGTGCATGAGAAATTTAAACCTAGTGAACGGCCTACACCATTTAAGCCATCCGATAACCTTAAACCTGAAGGTGAATTTGAAAGAAAGAAACCAAATGAATTCCAACCAGCTGAACGTGTTAAACAAGTGAAACCTCAAGATAATTTATATCCAGAAGGCGATTTCGAACGTCCTGATTATCCAGAGTATTCACCATCTGAAAGACCAAAACAATTCAAGCCTACTGACAATTTAAAACCTGAAGGTGATTTCGAACGTCCTGTACATGAGAAATTTAAACCTAGTGAGCGTCCAACGCCGTTTAAACCATCAGATAATTTGAAACCAGAAGGTGAATTTGAAAGAAAGAAACCAGATGAATTCCAACCAGCTGAACGTGTTAAGCAAGTGAAACCTCAAGATAATTTATATCCAGAAGGCGATTTCGAACGTCCTGATTATCCAGAGTATTCACCATCTGAAAGACCAAAACAATTCAAGCCTACAGATAATCTAAAACCAGAAGGTGATTTCGAAAGACCAGTTTATGAAAAATTCAAACCTAGTGAACGGCCTACACCATTCAAGCCATCCGATAACCTTAAACCTGAAGGTGAATTTGAAAAACGCACCCCACAAAAAGTTGGTCCAGGAGATCGAGCTCCTATCGTTAAGCCCAAGGATAATTTGTATCCTGAAGGCGAATTCCAGAGGCCAATACCTAAAGAATTCCAGCCATCTGAAAGACCTAAGCAAGTTAAGCCACAAGACAATCTATTTCCAGAAGGGACTTTTGAACGTCCAGAATATCCAGAATATTCTGCTTCCGAAAGACCTAAACAATTCCGTCCAAGTGATAATCTTAAACCGGAAGGAGATTTCGAAAGACCGGTTTATGAAAAATTCAAACCTAGTGAACGGCCTACACCATTTAAGCCATCTGATAACCTTAAACCTGAAGGTGAATTTGAAAAACGCACCCCACAAAAAGTTGGTCCAGGAGATCGAGCTCCAATCGTTAAGCCCAAGGATAATTTGTATCCTGAAGGCGAATTCCAGAGGCCAATACCTGAAGAATTCCAGCCATCTGAAAGACCTAAGCAAGTTAAGCCACAAGACAATCTATTTCCAGAAGGGACTTTTGAACGTCCAGAATATCCAGAATATTCTGCTTCCGAAAGACCTAAACAATTCCGTCCAAATGATAATCTTAAACCGGAAGGAGATTTCGAAAGACCGGTTTATGAAAAATTCAAACCTAGTGAACGGCCTACACCGTTTAAGCCATCTGATAACCTTAAACCTGAAGGTGAATTTGAAAAACGCACCCCACAAAAAGTTGGTCCAGGAGATCGAGCTCCAATCGTTAAGCCCAAGGATAATTTGTATCCTGAAGGCGAATTCCAGAGGCCAATACCTAAAGAATTCCAGCCATCTGAAAGACCTAAGCAAGTTAAGCCACAAGACAATCTATTTCCAGAAGGGACTTTTGAACGTCCAGAATATCCAGAATATTCTGCTTCCGAAAGACCTAAACAATTCCGTCCAAGTGATAATCTTAAACCGGAAGGAGATTTCGAAAGACCGGTTTATGAAAAATTCAAACCTAGTGAACGGCCTACACCGTTTAAGCCATCTGATAACCTTAAACCTGAAGGTGAATTTGAAAAACGCACCCCACAAAAAGTTGGTCCAGGAGATCGAGCTCCAATCGTTAAGCCCAAGGATAATTTGTATCCTGAAGGCGAATTCCAGAGGCCAATACCTAAAGAATTCCAGCCATCTGAAAGACCTAAGCAAGTTAAGCCACAAGACAATCTATTTCCAGAAGGGACTTTTGAACGTCCAGAATATCCAGAATATTCTGCTTCCGAAAGACCTAAACAATTCCGTCCAAGTGATAATCTTAAACCGGAAGGAGATTTCGAAAGACCGGTTTATGAAAAATTCAAACCTAGTGAACGGCCTACACCGTTTAAGCCATCTGATAACCTTAAACCTGAAGGTGAATTTGAAAAACGCACCCCACAAAAAGTTGGTCCAGGAGATCGAGCTCCAATCGTTAAGCCCAAGGATAATTTATATCCCGAAGGAGATTTTGAAAGACCAGAACATCACGATTATTCACCATCTGAAAGACCAAAACAATTTAAACCTTCCGATAATCTTAAACCCGAGGGAGATTTTGAACGTCCTGTACATGAGAAGTTCAAACCTAGTGAACGTCCTACTCCATACAAACCCAGTGATAATTTGAAACCTGAAGGTGAATTTGAAAAACGTACACCACAGAAGGTTGGTCCTGGTGATCGTGCTCCAATCGTTAAACCTAAAGACAATTTGTTTCCAGAAGGTGATTTTGAAAAACGTGTTGTACAAAAAGTGGGTCCAGGTGACAGGGCTCCTATTGTCAAACCTAAAGATAATCTGTATCCTGAAGGTTTATTAGACACATCGTATGTTAAAAACAAATCTGAAGTTACTGTAGGTGATAGAGCTGCTATTTACATTCATGAAGATAATTTAAAGATGACTGGAGAACACACTATTTTTAAGAAAGATGACTTTACGCGTAAAACTGCTATACGTTCTGAAATAGTTAAGCATGAAGATAATCTTAAAATTGAAGGTGAACTTGTAGATAATTTTAAACGAACTGATTTCTCAGCCACTAGAGGGGAACGATCCGAAATTATTCACAGAGAAGACAATTTAAGAATTGAAGGTGAATTTATTGATATGCGTTCTAGAAATGACTATAGTAAACATGTTGTGAATAGAGTAACTTCTATATCGAAACATGAAGACAACCTTAGAATGGAAGGTGATTTTGAAAAGCGTGAAAAAGTGTCCTTTGTTTCTGCTGAAAGGCCGAATCAAATTAGGCATTCAGATAATTTGAAACCAGAGGGTGAATTTGAAAAACGTTCTCATCATATTGTCGGACCTGGTGATAGAGCTCCTATTGTTAAGCCCAAAGATAATCTGAAACCTGAAGGTGAGTTTGATAGACCGTCTCCAGATAAGTATAAACCGGGTGAACGACCTAAACAAATTAGACATCCAGATAATTTAAAACCCGAAGGTGAATTTGATAGACCGTCTTCAGATAGTTATAAACCGGGTGAACGACCTAAACAAATTAGACATCCAGATAATTTAAAACCTGAAGGTGAATTTGATAGACCATCTCAACAAAGTTATGGACCGGGTGAGCGACCAAAACAAATTAGACATCCAGATAATTTAAAACCTGAAGGTGAATTTGATAGACCGTCTTCAGATAATTATAAACCGGGTGAACGACCTAAGCAAATTAGACATCCAGATAATTTAAAACCTGAAGGTGAATTTGATAGACCATCTCAACAAATTTATGGACCGGGTGAGCGACCAAAACAAATTAGACATCCAGATAATTTAAGACCAGAAGGTGAATTTGATAGACCATCTCAACAAAGTTATGGACCGGGTGAGCGACCTAAACAAATTAGACATCCAGATAATTTAAAACCTGAAGGTGAATTTGATAGACCGTCTCCAGATAAGTATAAATCTGGTGAACGACCAAAACAAATTAGGCATCCAGATAACTTAAGACTAGAAGGTCAATTTGAAAAACGTACTCATCAAACAATTGGACCTGGTGATAGAGCACCTATTGTAAAACCTAAGGATAATTTAAGACCAGAAGGTGAATTTGATAGACCATCTCAACAAAGTTACGGACCGGGTGAGCGACCAAAACAAGTAAGACATCCGGATAACTTAAAATCAGAAGGTAATTTTGAAAAACGAGTAGTACAAAAAATGACTGTAGGTGAAAGGACCCTTTCTTATAAACCTCAGGATAATTTACGGATGGAAGGAGAATTTGAAAAAAGAGATCGAACTTACACAGTTCGAAAGGTTGAACAAGCTGTAGTCAGAAAGCATGAGGATAATTTGAAAATTGAAGGAACAATGCACTTTACAAACAAAAATATACATTCCGATCATAAGTCATTAGATACTGGATATTCTCAAAAAATAACTGAAAATAATCAAGCTACAAGTGATCACAAACAGATAAATCAAGTGGTAAAATCACATTCCTCTTCAAAAATAGAAAATTATTCTTCAGTACATAAACATCAGCAGAGCAGTACAAACACTAGAAAGCATATTGAATCTCAAATTTCTTTAGGGGATCATGTTAAAGATTCAAATACAAATGAAAAAATTAGTGTCAAATATGGACAATCACAATTTGAAGGAGAACTTAGACAATCAGCCGAATCACAAAACGTTGAAAATCGTGTTACAAAACAATCATCTGATTCTTCGTTCCAAAGAAACTCAAAATCAGAACACGTTGGTACAGTAGAAAGAAAAAAATGGGAGACTTCTCAAAAGAGAGATTATTTAAAGGGATCTGTAACAGATTTAAGCAGTACTAAAAACGTATCATTATCGAAGCAAAGAATAAACCAGACAAACGATCAAAGGTATTCGGATAATACAACTCGTCAACATTCATCCAATCATACTCATATGTCTTCACAAAATGTTAGCAGTTTAAATCAGCGGCATGAAATAAAAAGTGAACACATTTACTCTTCACGCCCATCTGAAGATACTAGAGGACAAATAAATCACGATAGACTACAAAATGATAATCTTGTTGATAGAGTACAAACTACACATCATAGACATGGTCATTTAAATAATAACGATAGTCAAAATTATGCATCGCAACATAGAACCCTTCAAAATATTAGTCAGTCTAGTCAAAAACACACCAATGAAACCAGTGGTCAAAACTATAAGCAGAGCACTACTACTAGCAGTTCGAAGATTAGTGAACAAATTCGACGTCCCGAAAGTTTTGTTATAAATCTGTCTGACGAGAAAACAATAAATAACCGAAATGCATCATCTGTAGAGCAGCGTTCTGAACATTATTCAAATAATCAGACGAGTAAAGTTCACAAAACTGAAGTAGGAAGACAATCGTTAATTAGCGGAAATATCAACGAAAATAACTCGATTAACCGTGATTATTCTTCGGGTATGCGTTCAAGCAAATCAACTGTGTCGAATGAACAGTTAAACAAAAACAACCGGTATGAGACCAGCAGCCAAAATCGAAATGAATATAATCGGGACCATTCTCAATCACTTTCGTCACAACAAAAATCCGAGCAGTCTACAAATCGTTCCGAAGTAAAAAGTTATTCCACTGCAACATACAGGAAGTCTTTACATAGCACAAGTTCCAATGTGTTAAATATCGACTCGTCCGTATTTGATCGGAAAACCCGAAGTGACCAATCTCATCACCGTAAGTCCATAATAAGTTCGAACACCGATCTAAGTAACTCAGTGTTGCACCGCAAAGGAGACGTGACGCATATCGAAGCACCTCATTATACTTCTTCAGCGGCCGCTGCTCAGAGGAAGAGTATCAATACGTTGGACTCAACATTCATGATATCACCTCCTGACAACCGGAACAGTATTAGCGCTATGCACCGTCAAGACAGGGTGTTGAGGTCGTCCACGAACAGGTCACATATCAGTCTGGGCGATTCGTCAATAGAGTCGAGTACTAGTCATTACAGAAACGAATATAAACCGAGAGTGAGTGGCCCATGTCCTGTTCCGTTAATTGAAAGAAATCAAGCACCTTTCAGACACACTCGTGATACGAAAACGCACAAATTCTATAAGTCGACTACAACAGACGGAGATCGTAAATAAACTTTCTAGGTTAGTAAATCATATTTATATATTTTAATAAAATCAAAAAATTGTTTATCACTTACCTACTTGAATACTAGATCATAAATCGTACCTTTTCGTATTTTATTCATCTTCATATTATATATAAAATAAAATTACCAGTCTGTAGCTGAAAAGGGGGGGGGGTGTCTTCGTAGTTTTTCATTTAATTCCTTAATATAAACAAGTAATCAAAAAATGTCTATTGACAAAAACTTTTATATAGGTAAATTATGATATAATTTTTAAATAAGACAAACAAATATAAACTACTTTAATAAAATTGCTATTCGCAATTTATATTTTTAATATCTATATTTTCATTATTTATCATATACTACACTGGATTGTCGAAATAAATATTTTAATAATCTATAAAAATCACACACAACCAATCATTTTAGATAATTAAAATTACTGTTAAAAAACATTAACAATTGGATCATAGTAAAATAAAATTGTATTGTTGATATTAAACTCTTTATAATGTAATATATAATAAAACGAATTTATATTTTGTTTCAGAAAAGAAATGAAACGGATTCAGAGCTAAATACTCGACATTTATAATTAAGAAGAGCTTGAACTATATTCTACTAATAAATATTTAATTTAAAAATCAAATCGCAAAAAATAATTAAAAACCATTTGATAATTATTATAATAATAAGAAATCTCTTTGAATATTATAAATTATATGAACTAATGATAAAATATTTTGTAAAAATCACAAGGTCATTTTTTGTCTAGAATCATTAGATAAAACTGTGAGAAAAAAATTAATGACAACGGTTACTAAAATAATCAAAAGGAGAAACATTAAATATTGTAATATTTTAAAATTGTAAATGTGCCTTATCCAATTAAAAAACAAATATATTGTAGTTTTCTACAACAGTGACGTGAAAAAATCAAAATAATGATTTTAAAAGTCATAGATAAACGTACATTTTGATTATTTTCATAAGATAAAATAAGAGTTCCTATAAACAATATACTCTTATAAAATCTGAATTGATATATGTTAAACAGTTCATAATGTCTAATGTTTCTTCGACATAATAATATACCCAAGATACAAAATACGTATCTGTTAATTTTCATTTGCTCACCATTATTTCGAGACAAAAAATGTAACCAGTGTTTTTAGCAATTACTTATTAAATTATTATAATTTATAATAACCATTATAATTAAATCTAACACGAAGTCACCTACAAAATACTTGTTAAATTATATAAGAGCTTTAAATAATCATGTTTTATCCAAGACTAATACTTAAATTTAATATATATGTATATATAAATATATACTGTGATTTTGTTAATTTATTTTATGTATTGAAAATTGTATTTAATGAGCTGTGATATCTACTTATGAACTTTACAAACTCTACAAATTCTTAAAAAATGATTGTATTATTTTTATTACATAACTCAAGTATACATTAAGCTACTACTTTATTATTCTTTATACTATTTTATGTTATCATTGTTGTATTAATAAAAAATTTTCCAGTTAAAAATAAATAAACTATACAAAATCTGAAACTAACAAATTAAAGTAACTTTTTACTATTGTTTTGAAAAGTTTTAAATAAACGACAATTATTTTTTAATTGTATTTATTATTCAAGTGTTTTGTAACGAAGATGTACAATAAAACATTTACAAATATATTTTTTTACATGCATATAAAAAAACAATTCGAAAAAAATGACGAAATACAAAGTCAAAAACATTATTCGGACAAAAACGCGTTCTATTTATAATAATTAATAAATAAAAACAAAATCACCGACGCTTTACAACGGTACCACAAATTAATACAATTTATGTTCAATTTTAGACTTATCTAAAATACAATACACACTCAATATTATTTATATAATGTAATAAATACGTGTATTTATGTATTTATATAATATAAAACATACATGGATGTGTTTGTGTGTGTGTGTGTGTGTGTGTGTGTGTATGTGTGTGTGTGTGTTATAAATATTTAAATAATCTTAATTAAAATTCAACAAATTACACACTCATTTTAGATGTACAGATTGATGTAATCGTTCGTATTTTGTATAATAAAGGGCTTTCAGCGTCGTTCGACATTCAACACAGTAAAAAAATACTTATATTTTTAGCTATAAAAACAAGTTCAAATTTCAACTTAAAAAAACAATTAAATCGTTGGTTGGAATCCAACTAACGACTAAGGGTTAATTAAATAAAAAAAAAAATACATCAAAAGATTGTCTCTTACCGAAATATGCTTAAGCACACTACGTGACTATGTCGAACTATTATTTTAGTCATGAGTAAATGTAACAATTATGTCCAAAATGTATCTGAATCAGATTTAAAATCATTGATTTAAAACAAAAATATTGTTACCTGTTGACAAGCTTTTGTCTAAAAATTATAATTTAAGTACCTAAATGATAAAAAAAAAAAATATATATATATTTATTATTTATAACTCTTAAATACTAGAAATGCAATCTAAAATAATAATATTTAACAACATATTATACAGCAATTAATGTAGGTACTTAAAGGAAAAAACCATTACTATATAATTTTGTACAATATATTTAAAAATCTGTATAATATAAACTAGTTTTAGTTAAAATGCGTTTTTAATGAATATAAAAAAATAAAACTATGCTTTCAACAATTTAACGAGTGTATTTTTTACTAATGCTTTGATATTTTGATGTATAATAATATTAAGGGAGGCGTCAAATAAGACAAAGTGAACTATTATTCGTTTCAATTGGTAGCTGTAAAAACTCATCATCGCTCATAAAAAAAATAACCATCATACAATTTTTATTAGTAAATTAAATAATATACATTATAGTTATTATTGATCATACATTAAACAAAACAACAACAACAAAAAAAAAAATGTTAGATGAATTTCTCTCTTCAATTCAAGAGATTATTTTTTTTCCTGTAAACAATAATAAGTAATGTAGAATACTCTTTGAAAATATGGATAATAAATTGCATTACACGTTTAAAAGAGAATCAATAACCACAATAATATTAAATAGGTAATTATTGTTTATACATGTCTAAATCATAAATAATTTGTTAAATGACGATGGTTAATTCTTTTAGCGATTATAAAATAATTTTTAATTATTTTATCAGGAGTTAGGAGTTTTTGTAAAATATTGATCAGAATAAGTTAACATATATTTAATTAATTTACAGTTTGTTAGATAATTAGAGATAACTATAGTAAATTATGAAAAAGTTGACTTATGAGTAACCTAAAATGTAAATGTTTGAAAACTATGCAATGGCTTGACTAAACAATATTATATTTTTTAAATGTGTTAAGTATTCCATTCATCTATAAACTGTACAAAAAAGGGAACAATTTTAAATTCACGCCTAAGGATTATTATAAGCAAACACTTGCATTATTTAAAATTGCATCAATTTATTTATATCGGATTTATGATTTTTCACAAAAACAAAAATAATTTATAAATCCATTTGTATACTGATCTACATTTTTATTTTTATTTTTATTTTTATAAATATTATCATTTGTATAACATATTTTAGATTATAAAAAAAAAAATTATCAATTCAGTTTTAATATTATAAAATCAAACAAATGTATAAATAAAAGCCCCTAATAACGTGTATTATAATAAATAAATTATTATTTAATTATCTCACGAAACAATTGATTACAAAAAAAAAAACATTATTATTGATCTTAAAAAAAAATGATGAATAATTTTCGACTGCATTATATTATGCATATTTATTTAAAAAAAAAATGAACGCATTTAAATCAAAGTTCATACTTCAAGAAATAAATATGGCTCAGTATGTAATTCGTTCAACAGTTTTATGTACATGGTTAATTGGACATCAGTTCAAAGCAAACGATATTATTTTTTTTTATCTATTGTTATGCGTAGTGTCTATTAATATGAACGATCTTATTATAGTAATACGTTAACGATTAAGAAATTGAAATTTTCACTCTTAACAACAAATTGTATTTTGATAAATTTACATAAAAATAACACGGTATACAAATTATTTAAAATTGATCAAACGATGTTAAAAATTTGGCACAGTCTAATAATGTATGTATTTACAAAATCACTTTTAAAGATCGTTAAAAAACGTTAAAGCCAAAAAAGATTTACGAATTTTTAAAATTTGGCATTTAAATAGAACGCCATAATTATTCGAAATTGTATTAAAATAATCAATTCATAATAAAATATTGATCAACAACTAATTTTTTTCAGAGATCGTTATATCTAATAAGTTAAAACACACGGGAAGTTATGGGGCAATGGAACACAATTTGGGGAAGACACATAGCTTAATATTCTACTTTGAAGTTTTTTTTTTGACATGGAAAACATTTTTTTTTTTTTGAGTGGAAGACACAGTCTTGACATCTCAGAAAAAATATTAATAATTTTCGTAATTTTCACATTGTAGAAAATAGTCAAACATTATTTGAATCGTTATTGAATGGATTTTGATAGTTTGGAATTAGATGTCCAATGCAAATGAAATCGTATAGTATGTGTGATAATATTAAAATTATTAATTAATAATCGCTAATTAATAATTATTAAGAACACATCTATATTGCGATGAATTTATTATGACTTAAAGCCGAATGATATCAAAATTCAGGTTAAAATTGTACAGTCAATAGGGTTTTTATGTACAAGTAAATATCAAAACAAACCAAATAATAGGTACTCAATATGAGCAGTCAGGTTAAGTCCATCGTAAAAGATATCCTAATGAACACCGTTTTATTACTCATATATTACACACATAAATATATATATATATAAATATATTATATTATATTTTGTAGTTAAAATATTGATTTCATATTGTAGATCTTTCTTAGCTGTGTCCTAATAAATTATATTGCCTGATTGTCTATAAGCTTAAGATTGTGTTTAAGTTAGATAACATTTTTAGTGACATCGTTTTATTATGATTCAAAAAATCAAAACATTTGTTGAAAATTATTTATATAATATAAATGTATGTGTATATTTAGCTCTTTGCCCGAAACATTGAACCTACAATTTTATATTGTCAGTCAAATCATATTAACGTGTCGTTTTTATTTAGTATATTATACTTAAGAATTCTATAGTTACCGTCCATTAGCATGCGTAATATAGAATCGTTTTATTTCATACGATTATAATAGATACGCCTAATACCACGATACATTATTAAAACACACCCGAACTCGGAAAAACTGTACCCGAATGATTGTTAAACTTTGGTGAATCGCCGTTGATAAAACATATTAAAAATTAATAATACAAATAACATGGTAAATCGATGCGAATCGAACGTTAACAGAAACTATTCGTCTAGGGCGCGATTGAGTTAAATCGATCGTATCACGGATATAATATATTGTAATAGCCATTCTCTCCTGATGCGGCGACGGCGAATAAACATTATTATAGACAAATACAATGTAAATATATTTTATGCTACTTTTATTTGTTGAGCGAAACTTATCCGGTAACTTTAGTAATCCAAATACCGGAAGTGATTTTCCAGTAGTATTGGTTGTATGCAGGGATTTGGAAGCCATATAAATAGTTTGTGGGTTTCGTGCTGGCTGCGAGTGTAGCTGCACGGGCTCAGAAGAGCAGGAACGACACGCGGGTGCGACGGCCATCCCCTTTGCTCCTCCGCCCCATCCCAAACTGTCACATGGATCCATCCGAGCCTGATCCTCCACTCAGTTTGCCACCTTCGCCTCCGGAACCAGCACCACTACCGTCTTCGCCACGATCACCGAAGCCCCCGCTTCTGGTCGACAGACCTTGGAAGTCCAGGTTGTACTAAAAAAAAAATAATTTTTTATTAAAATATGAGCTTGGGTGATGGGTTTAAATAATTATGTATTAAGTACAAAAGGATAAATGCATATCGAACGGGAAAATAATATGCGAGATATTTGAGATTACTAACTTTTTGGTGAGAAAATTAATTATAAACTAAAGTACGAGTATACGATATGCGAGGGTGAAAGAAACACTATTATTTATACGCATAAAATAAAATAGATCATTGATCGGTTATCACAATTAGTTTATAAACATTTTCTCGCGATTTACGGTACACAATATTATGAAAATAAAACTTACTTTAGTAGCACATACGAAACAGGTCGTGACTACTTTTGATATAACATTCATTAACGTTTTGGTTTCGTTAATCACACTGTCAACTTTTGAAAACGTAGCAGATTTACCAACCGTTGGCATTTTTACGGTGAATTGCAACTGTTGTACGTATGTTGGAACTTGATCCAACTGTTCTAAAAGTTCTTTTTTGTTTGCACCCATAGGAACCTAAAAACACAAAATATGATCAGATTTAAAATTAGAAAATACTTTATTACAACATGAACCTGTTAAAGTTTGCTATAAGCTATTTGGTTAAATTGAATGCATAGAACACAAAATCATGTTTTATATGAAAAAGATAAATTTAAATTATGCGATGTACAAATATTGTTAAAGTAAAACGAATAAAACGTTAACTAGTCTACTTGTACAAAACCACGCTGTTAAAACATATCACATTAGCACACTAAATTTATATTACATAAAATGCAAAACAATAGTAACAATTTAATGATCAGAATATTCAAATAATGCAAAATAAGTATACCTAATATAATAATAATTTAGAAGTTTCACTTTAAAATTAGTTACAGCAATAAATAATAGAGGCATATAATATTATATAGAATTAGGTTGATGATTAAATTATTAATTTATTCACTTATAACACACAACGGACAACTTTTAGTCCACTGTAGCGCGTAGGTAGGTACTACGCGTTTAAAAACAGTGGACATCTAGCTATGGATAATATTATTTTTTGGAAATAATTTTAAATATTTTGTGGTCCTATCTATTTATTTTTGCGATCAGTGAAACGTTATTGCATTTATTTTCATTACTATATAGGTATTCTTAGGACTGTTCGATTGTCATTATACACAGTCGATTGTCAAAAGTAGTAAACAATTGAAAATTTCGATTAATCGAACATCTTAATTAATAAGTATTTGAGTGTTCGATTGTTGAAATAGTTAAAAACCTATCGATTAATCGATTATAACAATTAATTCAAACAATAGAATATGAATACTCAATAGATACAAGCGGTAGACATTTTATGGTTAAGTATAGCTTAAAGTTTTTATTATGTATTATGAATAATTATTATAAATCTCAAATTTTGACAGCATTTACCATAGTACTCTTTATAATTTCTACAGTACATTATTATTTGGTATTTACATTTTTTTTTTTTTAAACGTAATAATTACAAAAATATGATTAAATGGTTGCCAAAAAATATTTGAAAAACATTTACATTTAAATTCTTCACAATTAAATTTCAATTTTTTTAAAAAAGCTTTGTTTTACCATGAAGAAAGAGTATAACATTACGGAAAATAGAACATTATTTACCTGATACGAAAATTGTCTGACCAATTTGTACAGCCTATTAGCTTCTTCAGCCAAGTATTCTGCTTGTGTAAACAGATCTTGAGTGGTCCTCAGCGACGAACCGCCGTCACCCTTGGTGAACTCGTACATGCTCAACGCCATACCCGACATGTTTTTCGCCCTGCGCACTATGTCGTTGTCTTCGTGTGCTTTCGTCGCATTGCCCCGTTCGTCCACGCTGGCGCCTTCTTCGTTGGCTGCGTCGTCATCTTCGCCAGCGCCCCACCGATCAGCTTCCGCGTCTACTTCACTCGATGCCAATTTCATTTCCAGACCAGCCTTAGCGATTTGATCTTGTTCCTGCAAAAGAGATGGGTCGGATAGAAAAATAATGGTTAAAAAAAATCTCTTCAACCACAAATAATAGTTCTATACGGTTATATACGATCAATATCTTACCGATAAATCTAGTCTCACCGACTTCAGCGGCTTCGTCGTCGTACCATGTTTCTGTAACGAATTCAATATTGTCATAAAAATCATTAGTTTTTAAAATAAACACGAAAACCTAATTAAGTCTTATGTTAACTTACGCCTGGCCTGGGAAGTGACATGTATGTTTGTTTTTCCGGTATTTGTTTTTCCATAATTTCTTTACACACCGTAGACACATCTTGAGTTAAAGCTTGCCACATGTCCGCAAATACTAAAAACAAATTACGTAGGTATACGTTTATATTTTTGAAAAAAAATATGATAAAGGCATGAAATATAGCTATCAATTATTAATGACGATGACCCACCTTCTAAATTTTCCTTTATGATTTTTGAACAAGGATAGTGAGCTAATGCTTGAGCAGCAGTAACGATTTGTGGTGCGTACACTCGTAAATTTACTTCGGCATGTTTTGCAGAAACCTGAAGAGATTCTGTAGTAGCAATGTGCCTGAGTACTTTACAAATCTGAAATCAAGACACAATATTTTCGTTACGATTTTACTGCTCTTATTATTACTAGCTACTACTACTATTACTATTATTATTATTATTATTATAAATTGCGACATACTTCTCCGATTTGGTCTACGACTTCTACGAATTGATCGCCGTACTTGTTGAGACTATCGACATCTCCGTCGGAAGACGTGGTCTGTATGCACGTTACGAGGTCATACCCGGTCCTAATTATTAAAGGTAAGTCATGGGATTGTTCTTTACACGTCGCTATCAGCTGCAGTCTGAGTTCTTTGGTGGCGTCGAGGCACTGGTTTACGGCGACTTCTAGCGATTTCGTAGGTGAGTATTCGTCACACTGCTCCTAAAAAATATTCAAAACATTGTTTTAAATAGTGATAAATATATATACCCCCGAATTGCAGCATCGTGGTTGTAATGTATCCAATATAATAGAAATTTTAAAATTAAATTAGAATTAGGACATCATAGATTTTAAATTTATATGGATTCGATCCAATTATTAATATTATTCATGGTACAAACGTTCATCCAATTACGCATAAAAAACAAAGTCAACGATTTATTACAAGGGTTTCGTTGGTAAATTTAACCAGTGTGTATGAAATATAATTAGTTTAAATATTTTTGGAATTACACAAGACACTGAACATAATATTATATTATATTATTATAAGTATACAACTCAGAAAGCGTAGAAATGAAATAATATGCAAGCACCGAGGTTTGAGATTATAAAACGTAGTAATAAAATTTTTTTTTATTATAATGGTCATATTTTTAGTGCACTTAAGTGGATTTTTAAAAATTTTAATTATTCACTAAATTAGTTTATAGTTATAATACAGTTTATTTACTTTTTTTTATCCATGAACTGTTATCAAACATAAAAGTTAATTTCGGTGAACATAAAATTATGGTATGACATTATGACACGACAGATATTTGTTCAAGTTTTACATAAATAATTTTAATAATTTAAAATATTTTCTAAGTAAATCTAAAATAACAACAATAATAAAAATATAGTGTAAGAACTATTATTCTGATCCATTATTTTATGAAGCTTAAAATACAAACTAAAGCATATTTTATAAAAACATTATATTATATTACTAAAAATTATCATGTATCAACCTACTATTTATAATATAATCATTAATCAATATCAGTATATCACACCTATATGCATCATAACCAGGGTATAATATTGTTCAATAAAAACAAAACTTCAGACCACCATCTATCATATTTTTGACAGTATATTTAATACAGAATTATATATTTTTGAAAACATGTTTTTCTTTTCATGTAACGAACAGAAAAAAACAAGAAAGTTTTTCATACACTGAACTTTATTCTTCATTTTGACAACATGAAATTTTAACTCTTACTGTTACTATATAATATAGTATAACAGTATAAATCAAATTTTATTATAGTTTAAACAGCTTTATTAATACAATAGGTAATTATAATGAAAAATTATTAAATTTGTAAAAAATAATATATTTAAATGTTTTGTTACCAATTATCTAACTTAAATTATATTCTTATAAAATAAAGTGCTAACTGCCAGTATAAAATAATTATATTGTTACTAAAATATAATGAGAAACTTTATACATTTTTATGTTTATTTAAATTTAAAAAAGATCTGATACAAGCAACAATAATGGATGCAGATTTATATTTCAGATAGACGTTTTTTTAACAAAGACTGGAAGAATCCAAAAATCTTGAGTTGGTTTGGACTTAAAAAGACAACAAATTAGTTGGGTCGTTGAACCTACTAGAATTCGTAACAAATGTATGTGTCTTATTAAATTGTTAACTAAAGCAACCACTAATCGCGTATGATAATCGAATTAAAAAAATTATATTCATCGGAGCTCTGTGCTTCTGTCATTCAGAACTTTAAGTTCTTAATTTATTCAACACTATAGCTTATTGTTGTGTTATTAAGATCAACTACCGATAAACTTGAAAACTATCATCGCTGTTATTAACTTATTTCAATACATCGAAAATTATGAATTTAATGTGATTGTAAAATAACATAAAAACGAATATATGAGGAGAATAAAATTATTCATTCAGTTCAATATTATTAAGTAGGTATATTACATATTTGTACAAAGTATTTTATACCAATATCGACTTTGTGCGTGTAAAAGTATTTTCAACGGAGCCAAAAATAATATTATAAAAAAAACAGATGTAATATATTTTTTATGTACGTGCATCATGTATAGGTATGTGTGAATACAGCTATTATTTATATATATAGTAGTACATGCATATTGTATTTACAGTCAGTGTCTTATCCGGTTCAATCGTTACGGTATTTTTTTATTTTTTTTTTTTTAGTATTATTTGACCGAGTTCTATGCACTGACGTACACGCGCTACATAATAAATATAATAATAATAATATTATATCGATTTATTACTATCCTAACATCCGAACATATTTTTCTGTTGTTTTGTTTTGATTAATGAATCGAAATACTGTTTTAATCATTTAAAACGTTTAACAGCCAAAAATGATTTATTACTACTGTTTTATTGTTATTATCATCGTTGTGCATTTTATCGTCATTGTTATTATCGTTTTACATTCTCTTGACTCAAACAAAAGTCGATAACACGGTGGTGCGCCAATTGACGCACGCACACCTATTATTTTAATATATATATACATCATTATATACTTGTTGCCCGTACCGCATTGAATAAACATTTTAGCTTGTCGCACTCAAACAACACTAGACTCTTTCATTTTTTTTTTTTGTAGCTCCTCTTCGGTGTTTTAAGTTTAACCATGGTTACCATATTTACCACCAGATCCACCACATCATCGAGTTTGGAGTAGGTTTGGCGACACACATGCGAATTCAAAAACGATTAAAATTTGGCTAGATTTGGCACGAATAATGTTTGAACTGCGTAAACTGTGGTTTAGCGGTAAAAGTAAGCCTTATGGCGAATGATAACTATAATTCTATAATATTTCGATATATTTTTAAATACATTTTGTGTCATTATTAATATTATATTATATTGTGTTAATAAAAACACCATGTCCATTTTTATAACAGCTGGTCACACGATACATCGTTTTTATTAGTTTATGGGCTGACTACAAATTAAACGCGACAAGATCATAAGAATAAAACATAAACTGTCAAAACCAAACGGGACACGTAAGACTTTTTAATAGTTATTTTTTTTCTTTTGTGTTTGGGTATCTGAATTTTAATTTTTTTATTTAAGACGTGACTTAGTTCTTAGTATTCTAAATTTAATTATATTCGTATAGAAATACTTAAAATATTAGTTTTATATATGTCTATTTATTTTTTGTTTTTTGTTACGACACTTTTTTTGTAATTTTGAGTCAAATTAATGTTTTATTATTATTATTATTATTATTATTATTTCTTTAATTTTTATACTCTTATTGACTAACCAACTATTATTTATCTTTAATGCACTTTTAGGATTCATATTCTTAATTGAGATTCTTTTTACCTGTATTATTTGTGAGAACTCTTTACGGTTAATTATACGAATTATAAAAATAGGTTTTTTTTATTCCATTAACACTTTTGAAAAAAAAACCGTGTAAATTTCATCAAAAACTTGAATGAAACGCCTAAAAAAATATTAAGAATATAATAATTACTTATAAACGCAAATTCGTATCAAAATTCAAAAAAATATTAAAATATTAATCAAATGCATACCTATATGATAAAAACACACGTTTCAAGTCAAAACCCACATTTGTGACAAAATATATAACGTAATGAATACACTACCAAATTATTTTTCATGAATAGATCGAAAAAATAATGTAGTAATAAAATTCTATCCGGTAAGTACCTTTAGGTATAATTAGGGTTGTAAAATTTCATGAAATTTATTTTCTTGAAATATTTCATGAAATATTTTATGAAAAATTCATGAAATATTTCATTTCCATGAAAAATATTTTTTTTTATTTCCAAGTGAAAATTTTTAAAAGTTGGTTTATTGTATGAAATAAAGAAAATATGTAACATAGTTTACATAGTTACATACCATATACATATATATCATAATCATATATGATATACTATATACATAATAATACACAAACATAGACATATAAAAAAACTAGATAACCGACTATAAGACAATATTAAACTCAGTCATATGCCAACAGGGAAAAATTGCATGATTAATAATATCAAATATTTATATTGTATATATTTGTAATATATATTATATTATTATGTCATATAAATATGTATAGGTATCTTATATTATTAATTATTATAATCTTATCTATTGAGTTATTTTTTAAACATTTCCCTGTGGGCAAATTGCCACTAGACTTCAATGTTCCTATGGGAATATGCAAATCCGCTATCTAGTTGTTTTACATTTCTAACCTTGGTTAATAAATGATACCAAACTGATAAGTTATTCATAATCAATATTTTCTGTGTTTTATCAATATATTATTTCTAATCATCTATAAACACGTTTAAAAGAAAAAAAATATTTTTCATAATTTCATTGAAATATTTCAAATTTACAACCCTAGGTATAATAATAATAATATATAATATAGCTTCTTTATTACATAGGTGATTATTAAATCATAACAATTGTGTAAAAATAGTACTTTAATTATCAACATAATACTTGGTAGAATATCGAATTAGAAATAACGATCATGATTAAAACCGTTTTAATTTGAATTGTTTAAATCCATATAATGCGTCTAGAAGTTGGCAATGACAGAGTAGTTAAATTAGAATGCGTATAATGTGTTCACAGTTGTGTTAATTTATTATTGATGTGTGTCTGAGTGGATGGATGGTTTTGTGTAGTAAGAGGGATGTTTAACCTACATAGAGATGATATACCGTACACTTAATTGACCGGTGTCAGACGAACTAAACCAATCTTAAAACCCCTGTCTTGGTATTCCCGGTGTTATGCTATAATTAATTATCTATATAATAAATCTTTGTCGATCAAAAAAGAAAAATTCAATATTAACGTAAATATGAGTAATTAAATATATCTAGTATATTTAATTAAACATTCAAAGCTTAAAATAAATAAAATCTACGCTAAACTTCCAAAACTTAAAAAAAACTTAACTCTAGTTTAAAAAAAGACTTTTATGACTTGTTTTAGAGGTTTTATATTATGATGTAATGAAGTAATAAAGTATTTTTGCTATTGTATGATGTATTATATTCACAACGTTTATACTATCTGATCCAAAACTTTATAAACAACCAATGTATCCTTTTAAAAAGTCAGTAAACTTTATCTTTAAAATAACTTTTGAAATGCTTTAAACTACATGAATAAATAACAGATATTATTTTATTATACAATTAAGAGTTGGTTTTAAGAACCACTTTCTATTAGAGATATTTATTATACCTAATTAAAATGATTCAAGAAAATTTTTCGATCCTGGAATCAATTATAAGTTTAATTAGTTACATTTACAAAAAATTATCCAATATAATACCTAATAATAGAAATTAACACTATTCAATTATACCTGGTGATTCAAAAATTCGTATATATATATATACTATAATTATACTAGTTATTAGATAAAAAGTATGAATTTACTAGTAACTTTAAGTTGCACAATTTAGTAGTTCATTTCAATGTTTTGAATATTTTTTAAAAATAGAAATTTTTTTATAAATGTATTATTAGTAAATTGATAACACCTGATGGTTTATATTTCAGTTTCAGTGTAAATATACATAATACATTAATATTAGTTTATATAATTTTATAAAAATATAAAAAATTATACATTATGCACATTTATGTAACCATGTACATGTAGATTGTAGGTATGTGTATGCATATGTGAATTAATTTATAAATAAAATATACATATATATATATATATATGTATTTTTGTTACTGTATTCTAAATAGTAAATTTTTCAAAAGCTTAAAATCAAAATCAATTTTATTAATATTAAAGTTTTAAACTTAAGTTTTCAAATTATTGTTACGTTACTTTTGGTTATAAATATTTTATTTTAAACAAATTTGTAGTTCAAATAAAATTATTAACATCAATATAATATAATATTATTGTTATGTGTTATTATTACTATAATGTATATTATATAACTAGTAAATATTAAATAACAACTTAAATATTCACGAGTTAATTTATTTAGTATACTACAGAGTTTTCTCGTCGTTCTAGTTTATATGCGGTCTTTTCTACGTGCATTTAAGTTCAGATCACGTGTAAAGTTATTTACATTTACATGGAATGTATACTGTACATATTTCGTGTTGACGTGACGTTCAAAGTGATTTTAAAAGTGTTCGTTAGCGTGTTTTACATTGTCTATCTGAGATACAATATTATGTTCAATTTTATATTTTCCATACTCTTTGAACTACTTTTGTGTTTTTAAAATAAGAAAAATCAAACCTATTTAAACAAAACTTTTTAGTTGCACTTTACGTGTAACAAACAACTTAACTAGGAAAATCACGTTTCGTAAAAGTTGTTATAATAGTAATAATAATGTACAACTACTAGAATAATTTGATTAAATGTCAACGGCGACTATATTATACTGTGCCTCGCTTGCCATTTATACATTAACGCGTTATAATAATAGTATGACGTATATTAATATAATGGCCAGAGACAGTTCTAGAAATTGTTAGGGCCGCATATTTACGTCATATCGTTATCATTGACATTAAATATTGATAGTACCGGGTATCTGAAACTATATAATGCGAGCATTGAAATTTAAATCGTTATTTCCGCGAACCGTTCGTCCACCAAAGTGCCTATAGAATATAAAGTCATAATAATATGTTTTGAACGCATAACTTACCAGTCTAGCTCCGGCTCTGATCAACTGATCGAGATGCGTCTTGACGCGATCGCACAGCGTCAAAATATTTTCCCGATGCTCGTGCCTGGTGTACGCGCTGTCCGTGAAGTCTTGCGTGCGTTCCATGATCACGTCCATGGTGCGCAATAGCGTTTCCTTTTCGCTTAGCACGAGTGTCAGCCTGCGGACACACACACACACGCGTGCGCACATTTGTAAATTATAATATTTATTAATAAAATACAAGTATGCTGAGTATATACAAGTATAGGTATACATAAAATATATGAATATGTGATATATAAACGCACGCGATTGTTAACAACCCCGCGACGACGGTAATCGCGGCGGAGGGTAGATGGTCCGGACAAATCGTTTTTTAATGAGCCCCACAGCTACACAACATAATAATATGTGTAGGTACACGACACCTCAAAATAACGATATAGTGTTTGACAGTTTACATTCTACGCGATTTACATGAATAAAAAAAATACATTTACATACAAATGTAGCTAAAGTAAATGGATCGCAAAAGACAAATGAGTCGGACATCGAAACGGAGTGTAAAAATAAACGATTTAGTAACGAATCCTACAATTCGGCACTGTCATCATACAATGAGCGTTTATTAAGTCATAATAATATTATGCGTCCTGGATTGACGGGAATAAACATTATCCAAATGATGCATTAACCAAATTTTTAATTTTAATGCAGTATTTTATAAGATTATTATAATATTTATTGCTGTTTCACATTAGACCGGTGAAATATTAGTTGCCCACCTAATGTCGGTCTCATATTATATGCATTTGTTTTCGGCGACCATTTAATAATGGATTTTTCACCAAAGGACCGCGTACTATACCTATATCTACACGGACTGCTGATAAATATATATAAATAGAAATAATGTAGTCTCGAAATAGTTCTGAATACGGGCGCGGAGAGTAGTTGCTGGATTTTGGGTGGTGTAGACTTATCTCTCGTAAGGAGAACGGCTGCCGTATCAAATTATCCTTGATGTCAGACGAAACTAAAGGATTATAGTAGCAACCTTGAAATTAGGATCAGAAACTTCACTAGTAGTTTTAGTGCAATTACGTTAGTTATACAAGGATTATTTCATTTAACAAACGTCGTTGAATGCTATATACTCTAATATACATAATTAAGAGTCTGCTGTGAAAAAGCAGAAGAAAATCTTGATGTCTCATCTAGATAATCTTTTAATTTAAATGATATATTATGTCAACATAGGTATAATAGTGCTAAATTAAAATATATATTCATATGGATATGTATAGAAAAATATTTATGTACGCATTGCGATGAAATAATAATAAAAAGTGAACCAGGTTTCACAATGGCACGACACGTGTTCATACTTAATGAGTTAGCTGCTAGACTCACAATATTATTTATTCTTATGATAATATAGTATGTAGTGTGTAATATACACTACAGTTTGAAAATTACAAGAACATTTTTCAAACTAAATGTCATGTCTTTTAGTCTTAAGTACATTTTATGATCAAAATAAATTTTATCGGACAACTAAATAGATATTAAATCTACATAATATATTATTTTATAAGAATACAAAAAATATAATGTGTATGCATGTATTATACTATATACCTACATATAATAAGCATATAAATATAATAATTTTCTTTATTTATACGTAATTCATGAATGCATCTACATTTGTAAAGGTTTCTATGTAGATTTTTAATGAATTATTTACCATGTTATTTTTCATAAAACACATACATCTGTCTACACCTTTATTTATAATTTATAATCCAATTAATTTGAATAACACACCTACAAAAATGATTCATACATTTTTCATTTTAAAAGATAAAACGATTATAATAAAACTTAAGTAGGATTGTAAGATGAAATATTTTATTAAAAGATAAGTTAATTTGTAAATTATATATATAAGTTGTCTCAAATTTAATTTTAACATAAAATTTTCATATATCTATGGACCATGATATACGGTGTATATACAATATACATAAAAAAAATTAATATTTTGATTACAAAAATTCAAGAAAATTAATTTTTTGATTTGAAAATATAAAAATACATAATAGGTACAAAAATATAAATAAAATTTATTAACTGACAAGTTATAAATTTAAATTATATATACAACGCATACATTATACATATAATAATTATCTAAAGCATAAATTATATTAGGTTAATATTTCTCTTCCATAAAATAAATAAACTTCTTACGAGTTACCCTGCAAGTCTAAATGCAAATATGGATCAGACACGAAAAAACATCGCATTTATAATATAAATAAATTTTAAATTTTAATCAAGACTCAACTTGACTAAAACGAATTAAAAAGTATAAAAATTCATGATGAAATCCTGTGTGATGTCTATATATATATGAACTTCCATAATAGTCTCATTAATTTTATTTAAAATAATATATTTTTTAAACATAAATAAAAATATTCACAAGAGTTTTTTTAATCACTTAAGTCTACGTTAGAATATTTTAAAAATATGACATGCTGTGTATTACTCGTGTAATATTATAACTATACATTTCACATGCAATACACAAATAAGAAACATGTATACATTATTATAGTACTATACCTACATATAATATTATTTGACATACTTGTAAAAAATATTCTCGATTATAACTATACATTATTTTACTTTAAATAAAGTAAACTTCAAGAAGCGTTAAATTCTTGGTATAACGTTGACAGTTATATTTTTTGATCAGATAATAGATATAAGTATAAGGTATACGATAGATATGTAGAATTTATATAATTTATAGGCTTGCGAAAAAGTGGTAAAAACTAAAATGTGTGGTTTCGAGAATTATCGACCTTCACGAGTAATGAGTATAACTTGACAAATGAATTGTATTTTTATAAAAATGTATTGAATTATGAATGTCCCAACCAAATATGATTTCAATCGAGTGAAAAGTCTTAATTCAGACTCAACTTTTTCATTAACGTCAAAACTACACGAAATATATTTTTATTTCATTCATATTCTGATTATTTTTCTTGAATTTAATTACTTTCGTGCAAACCAAAACGTTGGACAGAATTATGAAAATAGACTGTCAACGTTGCGTATTATTATTACAGTAAATTCATATATTTCGTACACGTTTAAATTTAAATATACTACGGTTTGTTTAAGCTAAAAGCTAGCGAACAAACAAACTTGTTTACGGACTGCTTTCGTGTAAACGTCGTACGACTGTATCGTTTGTGTGCTAGAATTTACTTAATTTATTATATAGATATAAAGTTATATAGGTGCACGGCGTGCGTGTAATTAAAATTTAAGACGCGATAATTTTTTTTTGCGATATTTTTATTTTTATTTTTTGCCTTAAAGTCAATATATTTTAGGTTAGACAAAATATAAAATCAATTTAAATGCAATAATTATAGTCCTATACCTATAAAATCTTCACACATGAACGTCGACAAATTTTAGGAAACCTTATAGGTACTTGAGATTAATATAATATAATGTACTAGATACAGCGACTACCAGCGATGGCGTAGTGAGCGCTCAACAACAAATTTTGGGACGCGCTTGCATTGTGTTTATAATAAAAAAAATATAGTGACTCGGCACCCTCCGCCCACCCACGTTACGTTAACGCCCACTGTTTTATTATTATTATTTGTGTTAATAATATTATTTTTATAACCAAATCACACTAAATATACCTCGTCATGTCGACAAACGAGTCCAGGACGTTGAGCGCGTGGCCAAGTGTGTCGCCACCGTCTTGTTCCGATATGTACGGTGTCAGGGCCATGGACTCGCCGCCACCCTCCTTCACGCCGTCTTTGACCACGTAATGGATCAGGTCCATGGCCCTGCGCATCTGGCAAAACACCGTATCCCGGTTTTGGCTGGCCTCCGAGCTGTCCGGGTGCCTTAGACACGCCTGAAACACACAAACACTCGTGTAATATTTATTATAAAATATCGTATTCGCATGACGTCCACGTTCTGTATAAATATATATATATAGTATACACTCATATAAGATAATATTAGGATTCACCCGTCGTATTGTACATAAATATAATAAGCTCTAAGTATTATGTTATATATACAATATATAGATATATAGGGTGGTTGGTTCTCCGAGATAAAGTGACTGAATGTAAGGGGTGAGGGGGGGGGGGGTGAACAGGGTTCAGGAAAAATGAATGGTAGTTTATACTTTATACGTTATATATAATCATCGCTATGTGGTCAAATTGCATTTTTATTACGTGTTTACTTAAGCGTCGATGTTTTTGGCTTTTATATTATAGGTAAACGGTAAAGGGCGATGGAAACATTTCGAGTGCTTGAAACGTCCACTATACTCTAACAAAAATCGACGTAGAAGTCGAAGTTATTTTACACGTGTATTTTTTATTTCAAATTAAAATTAAAACTTTAAACACTCGTAAAATTTTTTAAATTGAATAATCCTCAAACTTTTTTATAATCATTCTAAGCTTAACTTATGGACAGCATAGTATTAAATTTTCAATTCTTAGCTTTTAATAGTAAAATATTTATAAATTTTTAACTACCAAATAGTTAAAAATATTCATGATTTTGACGAATTTTTGTCAATATTTGAACTTTAAATGCTAATAAAAAAAAAATTGTGCCTATGTGGCTATGTATTCTTATAATTTTTTTATCGCCATAAGAATGACTTATGAGGAACTTTGTATTAATTTTTCAAATATTTTGACTCTGCCAAAAAAATTTCATCGACACTTCAAAAAAAAATTCTTAGGAAAATTGAAAATTTCAGTTGTCTATAAATAACTCAAAAAAAGTCAAAATGTTTTGAAAATCAAATCACGTAAAGAAAATGGCAATCTAAATAAATAGTAAAATTTTCAAGTATTTACGACTTATACTATTTGAATAACAACAAATATCAAAAATCGTTTGAGGCTAAACCGTTGTTTAACGCGGTTTTGTAAAAATTTAAATTTCAAACACTCATAAAAATTTTTTGTCTGAATCCGGTAGTTGTTTTCACAGATATTTGAAGAAAAATGTATGGAGAACCTTGTACCAAATTTTCAAAACTTGGTTATAAAAGAAACAAATTTTACGATTTTTCAACCACAAAATTACTTGCAAATTTTCGCATTTTGACATATTTCGTATAAATTCGAACTTTAAGCACTTATAAAAAAAAATTGTGACTAACGATCTCGGATTTTTTTTTATCACTTTAAGAACAACTTATAAGAAACCTTGTATTAAATTTTCAAGATTTTCTGGCCACCAAAAATTTTTTATCGTTATTTAAAAAAAAAAATACTTAGAAAAATTTAAAATTTCAATTGCCTATTAATAGCTCAAAAAAGGTCAAAATTCTTTAAAAATTTAACTGTGTATAGATAACGCTAATATAAACATTTGGTGAAAATTACCAGTATTTAAATCGATTAGTTTTTGAGTTATAGCAAAATAAAAAAAGCGGATAAGTGAGTATCGCTTTGCTGTACATTAGGGGGTGGGGTGGACCTCGGACTAGGCTAGGTTAAATTTGAATGCAATGATAGGTATCATTGTATACGAAAAACGATTCTGAACGGAGATGATTTGTCATCTATGAGGATATATTATATTTAATTATTATCATATATTCTATTTTGAAACAAATTCAAACATTTAATTAAAAGTTTCAAGATCTAACGTTTAGTAATTTTTTAAAAATAACAAAAATCGAAAATTATTTAGTAGTAAAACGTTATTTTACACGTATATTTTTGATTTCAAATTAATATTAAAACTTTAAACACTCGTAAAATTTTTTAAATTGAATAATCCTCAAACTTTTTTATAATTATTCTAAGCTTAACTTATGGACAGCATAGTATTAAATTTTCAATTCTTAGCTTTTGATAATAAAATATTTATAAATTCTTAACTACCAAATAGTGAAAAATATTCATGATTTTGACGAATTTTTGTCAATATTTGAACTTCAAATGCTAATAAAAAAAAATTGTGCCTATGTATTTTTATAATTTTCGAATGAGAGTTAGAACAAGTTATGTGGACCCTTCTATTAAATTTTCAAGTAATTTGTCCTAGCTAAATTTTTTTTATCAACATTTATGAAAAAAAAATTAAAAAAAATTGAAAATTTCAATTGTCTATTAATAGCTCAAAAAAAGTCAAAATATTTTGAAAATCAAATCACGTAAAGAAAATGGCAATCTAAATAACTGGTAAAATTTTCAAGTATTTACGACTTATACTATTTGAATAACAACAAATATCAAAAACCGTTTGAGGCTAAACTGTTTTTTTACCCGGTTTTGTAAAAATTATAATTTCAAACACTCATAAAAAATTTTTGTCTGAATCCGGTAGAGATTTTTTACAGATAATTAAAGAAAAATGTATGGAGAACCTTGTATCAAATTTTCAAAACTTAGTTATAAAAGAAAAAATTTTTACAATTTTTCAACCACAATATTACTTGCCAATTTTCGCAATTTTGACATATTTTGTATAAATTCGAACTTTAAGCACTTATAAAAAAAAATAAAAATTGTGACTAACGATTTCGGATTTTTTTTTATCACTTTAAGAACAACTTATAAGAAACCTAGTATTAAATTTTCAAGATTTTCTGGCTAATTTAAACACTTGATGAAAATTTCAAGTCTTTACATCGATTAGTTTTTGAATTATAGCAAAATAAATAATTCGATTTTGTCGAAAACCGGTTTTGCGTAAAAATTCCCGTTTTTCTGTCACTTTTTTTTTTGTTTTTCTCGATTTTTTTGAAAACTGTTGGAAAATGTTTACTTTTGACCTCTTTAATGCACCAAGGATATCCACTTTGCCATCGGAAACCACCCCCAAAGTTTGAAATTGAAGCATTATTTTGACTAGTTATGCTGTACACAGACACAAAAAAAAAAACACACATCATTGTAAAATCAATACATTCATCACTCCGTTCAGAATCTAAAAATAATTGAATATTTCATATACCTATAAATTGATTAAAAATGAGTGAAATCTTTAAAAAAAAAAAATTATATAAAGAAAATGCCAATATAAACAACTGATAAAATTTTCAAATTTCTACAACTTATACTTTTTGGATAAAAACAAATAGCAAAAATCGTTACCAAATAGTTAAAAATATTAATGTTTTTGACGAATTTTTGTCAATATTTGAACTTCAAATGCTAATAAAAAAAAATTGTGCCTATGTATTTTTATAACCTAACCTATGAATTACAGCAAAATCAAAAAATCGATTTTGTCAAAAAGTGGTTCTGCGTAAAAATTCCCGTTTTTTCCGTTTTTTTTTTTAGAGTTTTTCCCGACGCTTTTGAAAACTATTGAAAACTTTTTACTTTTGACCCCCCAAAGTACCAACTAGATGAATTTTCCTTTTCAAAGAGAAGCTGAAGTCAAAATTCGAAGCATTATTACTATTCCAAAACGTGATGACAGACACAAAAAAAAAAAAATAAATAAAAAAAAAACACAGATCATTGTAAAATCAATACATTCATCACTCCGTTCAGAATTTAAAATTAATCTTATCAGATTCAAGTGATTCAACGCCCTGTTTTAAAGTAAATTTTTAAGCTAAGTTTGCATGTTATCTGGAGTAATACCTAGAAATTCAAATTTCATGGGGTAATTAATGGATATTTTGAAAAAACTCCCCCCTCTAAAAAAAAAAAAAAATTGAAAAAATTACCCAAAATACGCTATTAGTTCAAAGTATTATACACACAATGCAATATATGATAATTATCAATCTATAGATAATTAAGTACACGTTTATAATCGGAACTTTATATTGGTTATTCGATTTACGAAATATACGTTCGAGATCGTCTTGAAAATATTCTTCAGTTCTTCTATAGGTAGTTATATTTATGTATTACAAACTATGATTTTGTTTAGAAAAACGCGTTAGATTAAATATTTAAATATATATTATTATAGTTTCTATAAACATAAATATTAAGCATTACGCATTAAAAACAAATAATTAAACGAGTTGTATGAATTTTTACCTAAAAATAGTTCAAAGATAAAAATACCGATTATAAAATTAAGTACCAGAAAAAGAATATCTAACGATAAAAAACCGTTCGGAGACAGTCACTCGTATATCTATAGCGAGATCTATGGGCCGGATACATGGTGGGGAAACTGAAGATTTATATTTATTGAGTAAGGAATTGTTTAATTCATAACTTATAAAATTCATCTTGATATTATATCAAAGGCTCTATTTTATTATATTTTTCTATAAACCTATAGTTACACTGCATTTAAAAAAAATATTTGAGCAATCCTTTTAACGATTATCGATGAATATCTTTGAAATAAATTACAAATGTAAATAAATATTTATAAATACTTATAAATATAGTAACCAATGAACATGACAAAAATTACCACGTGAAAATTTTTTTTTTATTAAAATATATCTGTACAAGCCGTCTTAGTATATTTAGTTAAGGTATAAAAATATAACCGGAAACCAAATAATCTATTTTTTAAGGATATATAAATGTTATATATAATGAATTGTTCTAATTATACGTCAATTTTGTTCCAAAGAGAATTTTCGTATTACTGTTTTGTTATTATCTTCAGATTTTTAAATTCTCAGATCTAGCTCTGGCGATGATGCATCACGTATAATATCTTTATACACGCATCAACTATAAGCATATTGTATTGTCATATACGATTTAGCGTTGTCATAACACGTACATTCAAGTTTTTCGGTCTGAATCTTATAACCACGGACTATGTATTAGACTATTAGCTCATAGAAGCTAGTTATACGAGCCGCAAAGGTGACTAGTTGACTAGTCAAGCTTGGATCGTTGTATGAACCATCAGTACCGGGTCAGACACGTCAGGGGCGTCATTTCAATTTTTTTGTTTTGGTATGCATAAATATTGAGCAGAGCACTATTTATTTTTTTTCAACATACTTGACATTATTGTGATGTGGTCGAGCGGGCCAACATTTACAATTTAGAATTTTAGGTACGCAAATGTATACCTGCGTACCGCAAATGACGCCCCTGAGACCCGTACCTCTCTGAGTCCGATCGGCTTGCACCTTACCAAGATGAGGTCATTTGTTATTATACTATCGCTGGTCCTAAAACCACCATATTGCAACCGATATAGGTGCCTTAACCTTAAAGGTCACCTCACGAGCCAGCTAGCTGGTCCGTTCGGTTGGGCTCTCCTATCCCGTAACTTTGACTAGGTTTTAAGTTGACGTCAGTTGGCCAACCCGATAGGAACCTCTCTCATTATTTTGACTTCCCAAGCTGACTAGTGGTAAGCCTAGCGGAGAATTTTCACTCTTTGTGTGTTAGCCACAAGCCCCCGTTTAAAAAACGGGTTATCCTTATCCTGTTAGTCGCCTCTTACGATCAAGTTGAACAAAACTGTCGATACTATTCTTATCCCTACCAACAGATATTGTCATATAGGGTACAGTTGAATGTACTCACCTTAGACGAAGTCAACAGCAGCATGGTGGATCGTTCTAGTACCTGCCGAGCCGCGGCAATCTGAGATCGCCGCCGTTCGTCTTTCAGGTCGTTTTGCCGTTCACCCGTCAGGTGAGCCAGCTCCACCATTTCGGTGCCAAAGTGACTGAACGCCTTGACAAACTCCGTGAAGTTGTTGACGCCTTCTAACCTGCCTAGACTTCGTGACACCTATATAACGTAAAAAAACATTCTAGTTAAAGCATTTTTGTTGTAAGCTGTAAACGGTATAATACATAGATACATCGTGTGTTATAAGTCTTCTACTTAAATACAATTCCCTTATCAATCTATGTATATGTCACAAATTCATAACTAAATTAATAATGATAATAGGTATGTCAATTGAACAAAAAACACGTTAGGTTTCTATACATGAATGAAAGTTATTATAATTTATAATATATAATAACTATATGTACTATTACAAGTTATAATGACAATAATAATTCTATATTTTTAGTCAGAAATATTTTGTTTAAAAAAAGTGTTTTTATATTATGCATTATTTTACAAAAATAAAATGACCTTTGTCCACTATATTAAACTAACGTAAATAATAATGAAAAAAAAACACAAACAGTAATATAATTATACGTCAGATTTAAAAGATGGCGAGTATGATATATTTATATATTTCACACAAAATCACAATTTATACAGTTTTTTTTTTTTTATTATCACCGTTATTTGGTTTAAGTACGTTTTATTATTTCATTATTATTTTTTATTAGCATACATATTTACATATTTAAAAAAAAATAATTACTTCAACCAGATGGGTTAACATAAAATATTTCTGATTTTATTTACGTAAGCTCAAATAATAATTTATGTAAAAATATTATGATATTTATAATGATCATTATTATTATTATTATTATTATTATTATTATTATAGTCTATTCAATTGAAGAATATAAAATAGTTCTAAAAATCATGATTGATTTTGTGAAGTCTGGAGAATTATATTTGGAATAGTCATTTATATAATTTAATTAGGTAACTGGTTACTATATATATATATATATATATATATATAACAATAATATTGCTATTCAATTTTAAAATATTAAGACATGAGAATAGGTGATACTTGTGCATCAAATTAATTAGTACCTTTAAATAGTAGTAAAATCCTTAGTTTTACTGAACCTCATATACATAATAGTATATTACGCAAATCAATAAAAATGTATACAATTAGTATATCTAATACAAAGATTTGCAACTCCCCTATAAGCATAGCTTGTGATGGGGAGTTTTATATGAATTCAATTATTGATAATTAATGATAATAAATATTGATAATACATGATTCTAAAATAAAATTACAAAAATTACATCATATTATGTCATCAATCGATAATCACATATCAATTTGTGCAAGGTCAATATTTTTTAAGTACAGTTTAAAATTCGGTACATTCTTAAAATTACATATATTTATATTAAGCATTCTACATAATTTGATTGCAATTGAAATAGCACTTTTCATGCCAAACTATTTACGGTAAAGAGGTACATTTAGATTAATATTAGATTTATAACGTGTATTATAAAAATGATCAACATAAATAGTATTATTTTTAAATTTATGAAAACAAAGTAATACGTTCTTATAATATAAAACATTTAATATTAAGTAGATTTAAAACATTGTATAAAAATTCATTATTAGTAAACCTTGGAAAACTGAATAAAAATTTAATTACATTATTTAAAGTAATATTTAAAGAATGAATATGAGACTCATATGCTTGTTCCCAAAATACAATACCATAGCATAAAATAGATTGAACTAAAGCTAAATAAATTATACGTTTCATATCAATGTTAAATATATGCTTTATATCATAAAAGACATAAAAAATTTTTCGAATAGTATTTGTTAGAGTATTAATATGGTAGTTCCATTTAAGTTTATTATCCAAGGTGAGCCCTAAGTATTTAATATAATTAGAATTCTCTAAAACAACACAATTATCACATATACCAGATTGACATTTAGATGAATGAACGCATATATTTAGTTCCGGATTAATTACGTCTGAGTTAATATTAAAACGAATATATTTGGATTTATTTAAATTTAATTCTAATAAATTATTATCAAACCAATCTTTAATATCTTTAATAACATTGTTTGCTTTTAAATATAATGACTCTATGGAACTGGCATGAACTAAGATAGCTGTATCATCTGCATAGGTTAGAACATAAGTGGATATTATATTCGGTAATGAGTAATAATTATAGTGACAAATTATGTTATTCTCTAGGTATATTATCACATAGTTTCATAAAACACAGTCTGTATTAATCTATAATTAAAATATATAGCTGTATAATATAATATAATGTATACCTTCTATAGAATTACCTTGCCGATTATTATAATATACTGTCACATTAAACCATAATATGACTCCTCTATTGACAATTATCCGGATTAACATGGGTAAGTCCTTGAAAAGGGGGACTGTTGTAATATTAGTACCTTTATTATAAATATACACGTATAATAGTATAATAGTATTTTTCATTATAATGCAGTTAAATGTTTGTATAGTTTATGGTTTCGAAAATTAAAGGTCGTAATGATTACAATGTCAAATAAAATTGACTTAGTATACTTACCTAGTCAATTTATAACTGAGATACTTATGTAAATTTGATTAAACTAATAAAAAATAAACATAAAACAGAATCATAATCCGATAATTATTAAATAATTGATAATAATAAATATTACAAAATAATTTAATATCAAAATGGAATTAAATCAATCACATAGTTTTGTATTATCATTTTTTTTAAACAATAAATATCGCTAAATTATATTTTATTTTTAATCTACTACCTCAACAAGGTTTTAAATAATTTAAGTATAATAATACCTAATATAGCATCTTTATAATATTTAAGGATGCCAGATGCAAATGTAGAAAAATTTACAAATATCAAAAATCGTTTCTGTTTGTTCGTATCTAGTGGTCTTTTAATCAAAAAGCTGTATTCTTCTTTATTAATATTTGTATACTCTATTGTTGAATAATATTATGTAACTATTAATTATGAAAACATTTGAATTAATTAAACGAAATTTCGTCATAATTCACATTAAAATATATAACATTTAAAACATTAAAGAACTGTACAATATATAGTTTCATAAATAATAACGATCGAGTTATTGGAATAGTAATAATTGCAGGATGTAACCCCGTGCTCAATGACGCATTCACTTATATACTCTCCCCCACATTATGTTATGTTTAATTATGTTAATTATAAGTATTTAATAAACACATAATAATTTAATTTCCCACTTAATTATTAATTTATAGATTGGAAACTTCTTTAGCGTTAAAATTTGAAGCATTTAAGTGCTGGATATTAGGAGTAAAATACTATTAAATGAAAAGACTATTTTTATTTAAAACTAGGATTAGATACCCTATTACAAACATTTAAATTAATTTACTAAAAAAGTCAATAGTTCTTTAAATTTAAAAGATCTGGCGGTATTTGAAGTATATTTTATCATTTACCAATTGTATATCTACTTTGTCGTCAACGTGTATTATGATCGAAAGAAGTAATATACTATGAATCATGTTAAGACATAAATCGTAATTGGCATATTGTACTCAGCTATTATCTCGTACATTTAAATTGTATCGTTGACATGCATACCTTGTCTTTGACTGAAATTAATTGCTTAACGACGACTACATCGGCTAATAATAACACTCTAGTCACTGAACTCAGCAAGCATCGGGCAGCTCTTATCACAGATGCTCGATCATTGATCGAATCTTCAAACACGGCTTCGCATAGTTTTTCGATGGAAGCACCTGAAAAAAACACATCCAAGTTAATATAGTTATTTTTTCAATCAGTTAATTAATACTGCGTCACGTAAACCAAGATAGTGATATAGCTGAGCTGGGATTATAAGTTCATTAAGTAGGTAACTATTTTATTAAGTCCCGATCCATGAGTATATAATATATATACCTAATATATTACAAAAGTAGATAGGTAGTATAGAATAACATAGTCTCCATTTACTGTTTACTTTTATAATTTGTTCTGTTCAACGTTCGAAACAATATGCATAAATAAAATGTATCAGTGATAGTAATTTTAAACCAACAATATGTTGTAATTGCGTTCGTTGTTATCATCATTATTATATTTTTTTTTTATTATGTAATTGAAATTTTAAATAAACTAATAACAAAATATTAACTATGATGAATTATATTGTACAATATTAACTATTATACTGTATTCCTTAATATATATTAATAGTATATGAACATAAACTATACTGCAATATTAATATAGTCGCATAATAAAAATCAAAATAATATATTATTTTGGAAACTATTAGATGGGATTACTTACTATAAAAATTATACTGCGTATATTTTTTTATACCCTAAGTAAACCAAAGATTAAAAAAATTGAATTATAATGAGCTTATAAAATTGAATTAAACAGTATGATAAAACTTTAGACTCTGGGGAGGATTAATAAATATTTTTTGCACCCGAAAATTCGCAAATGCACATAAATATGTATTTAAATAATTAAAACATTATTCAACACTATTCTAAACATAAATTCATTACTTTTTACCTCGACATTTTTCAAACTCTCTAATGAAATTATGATGATACTGTAAATCATATTATTGTATTACCTTAAAATTAAAAATGAACATAATAATTAATGTTAAGTGGTTATACTAAATACTTTATGCTTATTAAACATACTCAATTTAACGGTAATGGTAAGAAAAAACAATGATGACTTAAATTGTATTACTAAAAGTTTTTATTGTTAAATAAAAATTAAGTTGTTAGCTGTTACTGAGTAGTAAGTATACTAGGACAAAATTAAGTTTCAAAAAGTATAAATAACTTATAATTTATATTACATTTAGTTTGAGCAATATGTGAAAAGTTATTTTCCACATGACCTTAACATTTTCAAATAATCATCATAAGTTGAAGTAGTCAAACATAATAAAATGTATGTCAGCGAAATACAATAAAAGCTTAGGCCCTTCCGTCACAACCTATACCTGTTTTTATTTTTAACACAAATGACTTTTGGTTTCCGGATATCAATGATTAATGACTCGAACATTTTAAAGCACATACATAGTAAGTTATATTCATATAGTTTTACATTCAATTTATACTCATATTTTTTATTAATTTAATATCATTATATTAATTTAACGTAGATACTGTAACATATTTAACTTATTTCAATTTTTAAAAAGTTTTAATAACTGTTAAACTTTAAAAACATTTTATTTCTCTAATAATTTATAAAGTCTTCGCTATAAAAATGTTAACACTTACACCAAGCATATTATTATAGAGTAAATTGTAAATTTTATTTCAGTACTTACTACTTACACTATAAGATCAAAATTACTTAGAGAATCTTATTCAATATTTATAGATAGATTTTATTTTTTTATTAAAAATGTGAAATTTTGACCCATGTGGTGTTAGTTTCCTTCTTGACTACAACAGGACCTAAACTTTTTTAAATAAGATACCATACCCACCTTCTTATAGTCTTATTTTATATCTTGCATATAGTAATTATCACGTTTCAATATGCTAAGAAGTTCTTAGGTTAAGAACATATTTCTGGCGATCAAGAGATGAAAGAGACAGTTAAAAATTGGCTAAATTAAGGTGGACATTGAGTTCTAGATACTTAGTTAGATACTAGTAACAAAATCTGGTATAAAACCCATACAAGTGTATCAATTTCAATAATGATTATGTGAAATAATAATTTTATACTTGATACAATCTCCGTTTAAAAAAAAAACATTTTATCCTATTACTTTCTGCACGAAGCTTGACAATCATAATTTGTAGAGGTATACATAATATGATAAATAATTTAGTCGTTATAATAATTAATCTGGAATATTTTTATAAACAGTAAACTTTTAATAGTTTTATATTTTGTATTTTTTTCTAATATTATACAAACGTATTGATCTTATTTTAGGCAAGAAACCAGAATGTTTTTTTTTTAAATCACTGCAATATTTCACAGACATATTTTATTATGCTATTGCGACTGTAAAATATTTCCCAACTTTTTTGTATTCAATGTCTTTTATGGAATCAGAAACTCTAAAAAATAAATCTTTTACTCAATACTCAAATGTATATGAATACAGAATATTTCATTCGGATATATAATAATATGTCAATACAAGTTTGCAAGCGTACGTACGTTTAATAAAGAAACCCCATGTGGCATTGGTAGAATACTATAACCCTTAACATTCTAGCCTTGATTATAATATAGATTCTCGTATATGTATGTATATATTATATATAGGTACGCTGTCGTTTACACGCAGAACATTCAAAGCATAATAATAAATATACATAATTATATACACATTTAAATATGGATTTAATCGAAGTACCTACTAAATTATATCAACAAAATTATGAATCACAAAAACTTTGGCAGACTCATACTATAGGTATAATATAGTTTCACCATTTAACATAATGTTTTATACAACGAATGAACTAGTATCACGTGTATTTCCAATAAATGCTAAACTTACAATAGTACCTATAGCATGTATTTTTTAAAGCCCATACATTGAAATAAAAATATGTATATATATATATATGTATATAAATATGCACGTTAATAATAGAAAATAGAGAACTAAAAAAGTATATTTCCGATTGATTCAACTATTTTTACATAAATAATAACAATGCATTATATATATATATATATATATAAATATAAACGAGCGATGATTTGAAAGTCAAAATCTTGAATGTATTTACAATTTATGTTTTCTATTATACATTTATGTTATAAATTGTATCTAATTAAATTATGTTAAAAGTATAAAAATTAAACGAAGTGTTAAATTCAAATAACTGAAAGTATTAATATTTAATATTGATTTCGAAATACCATTAAAAATCAACGAAGTTTTCCTTTGGAATTATGAATAGGTACCCACCAGTAGTCAGTACGGACATTAAATTAACAAAAGTGGAAAGAAGTGTGTCAAGCACAAAAAAACACTTCTCCGAAGCATTTGAGGTGAATTTTTTTTAAGCCAATACAAATCGAGGTTTGCATAAAATCTTAAATAAAAGAGTAGCACATTTTAAATAAGTTGCTCTCTTCAACATGCAATTTTTTCATTTTATACTACTATATTATATATGGTTACATTAATCAATACTATAGTACAATGAACTTAATAAATGTTAATTTAAAAAAATGATTGGTATAGTATCCGTATAGTAGACGGTATAGTAGATCGGTAGTGTATACTGAAAAGATATTTAAATAATTATGTTGTAATTTACAGCCAGAATCTGAAAACAAAATATCATATATTATAATATAGACAAAGTATTATCATATAGTTACCATGTTTTTAAAGTATATTTATAAGTATGAAATTGGAATAATAATATATATTATAAGTTATAATTATACAGTTAAGCAATTAATTATTTAAGATATCAAAAATTGATCTTCATAAGTTAATGTCACTGCCTAGACTTTATTACTCGTATTTAAATCTTTAATACAATAATTATGTATATAATTATGATAATAGAATAAAATAAGTCCAATAATATATTTAGGTCAAAGTCTCTGGATTCTGTTTACGGGGTCCTTCAGTTACGTCTAAGTCAAGGGGTCTCGGTACTTTAATCCTGCCATTAAAAAAACTTTATTCAACAATTTAAAAAATATATTTTTTAGAATCAAACGAAAGCTTAAAAAGTTAATTTTTAATAATACGATTTTATTTTTTAAAATAAATATATTATAAGTATATTAAATAAATTATTATCATGATTATGATTGATCTCATTTGCTTCTAACATTAGATTCTTTCTAGCGTCACTATTTAAAAATTTAATTTCCGTGTTAAAAGGGTGTCTCTTATGCATCCTGTAGCCACCGAGTTTCATGTTATGGCGCTACTCTATAACTTTAAAAATAATATTAATATAACTATAAAATATCATTTAATATTATTTGTAGTTATTTACGATACAGAAACATTTTTTAAAAAAAATATTGCATACAAATAAACGACATAACTATCAAAATCCTATTGAGTATACGTTCCATGTAAAGAAGTTATACAATATTATGTAGGTATAATATGCACCGGGCAACAATTTTAGTATTATCTGCAGTCATAATTTGAAGAAATACTGAGAAGGTCCTATTGAATATCATGATGACACGCAAGAACAATATTTTAAAGTTACGTTTTACTGCCATTGAAATATTTCGGATAATGCCAAAATAAATGGGCCATTACTCTCGACAACATTGTTTCCGTGTGTTCCTCAACACGTTCACAGAAAGCACAATAATAGTAGTTACGCTTCCATTCTCCAATGTCGAACGAACACGTTTTACGCGTCCTTATTGCTACATAGCTATGAATGCAATTTGTTTTATTTCATCGGCACATCAATACCAAACAATATACCTATACTATTTCGGTGACACGTAAATAATTTATACTTTCGCCCGGGAAACATTTTACCACACGATAATAAAAGAATATTGTTTCAAATCGCTGCGGTACTGTATTTTATCGTGAATTAATATTGAATTATCAAATTTATGCGTTTTTAAATGAAAAAAGAATTAATAATTTAGTGAAATATCAATAGGTGTTACACTATTGTAATACGCACCCTGTTATGGTTATTATGATAGTATAGATAATAAATAGTAATAAATTATACCGAAAGTTAGACCGTTGTTTACCTATTAGTTATTACTACGAAGTTGCATAAAAATTTGAGTCATTTTTAAGAGTAGGTATTATATTATTGAAAAGTCTATATATATATATATTTATATATAAATATATTCACACAAATCATATTCTAATAATTATTTGCATATATCTGTCTACATGATACCATTAATTTCCATATTACACAAGCGCGGTTCTGCTCATATTAAATACATCAATATAATAAATTAATATGTATATAATATAAACATTATAAACGAACTTGAATTGAATGAATATATTATTTCTTAGGGATAATAGTACCTTAATTTATCTAAGAATATTTAAATTATTAATATATACTTATTATAATATTATTAATTTTCACGGATAAGTATACTACAACACAAAATATTAATTTTATGTTTAGCCTAACTCTAATTTAGTTTTATTTATTTTATCTTATTAAAATAACAAAATATCGTTATATTCATGTATTATTTTGTTACTATAATAATATAAGATATTATATACCGCGATGGCGATATACGATGTACAATGTACATTTTACTTGGTGGATGGTATATTGGTGTTTATTATTATTATAAACAAGTAGAAAAAAGGGAAAATAAATAGATATAAAATTTTTACTTTCATTATTTAATATTCAGTAGTTTTTATTGGGAATTGAAAAATAAATGTTTCTTATCGTTTTTCAAAACTTATTTATTAAATATTAAACATATTGTTTTTTAAGATTTTGTATACTTAAAATTTAAAATTTGTATTTATATTTTAAAATATTGTTAGCTCCTTTGCTATGCTACAAACATAATATGTGAAATTTGATTTTTTTTTTTTTATTTTTTTTAACTATATCCAAAATAACAATATAGAATACCTTTCTGTGCATTTTTATGGATCAATAACCTCGTAAGCCCCATAAAACCCTTACAAAACTAATAGTTTGATAATGTTTAACATTTAAAAGAGTCGTAAAATAAAAATAAAATATATATAGAACTATACTGTGATAAAATACTTGAAGTTTCGGTAGTTCTACACGAAAAATAGCTAATGAACATTGAGATTTCTATATTTTAACATAATAGGAAAATTTAAATGGTACACACGATTGATAATTGTAAGTTGATTTATATTCTATAATAAAATAGTTTCAAATATCTAGAAGATAAAAAACATTTTTATTTGAAATCGAAACTTTGAATACTGTATCCGTATAGTTTGTGGTTGTCTGGGTTAACGTCATAGCGCAAATCGTTAGAATTTATAAATAAGGTCATATAACTTACTGTTTGTTGTTTGTAGTTATTAAAAATAATGTTGTTTACTTAAATACAAACATAAACAAGTTTATTACCAATTATTTTGAAGTATTTGAATGACATTCTTACATTTGCTTAGTTTAATTATCTAACTTGTTATGGAATTTCTTTTAGTCTTAAATAATTAATACCCTAAAACCAGAATTGCATTTTACCCAATGACGTGTATACAGCGTATAATAATTAGAACAGAACTCGGTGTAATTAAACATTAAACACGCAGGTAAAATAACTTCTTGTTTTGTTTATTTCGTATTTTATTCAATATTGCGAAAAACGTAAGGAAAACATTACAAAAATCGTATTAATAGGAAAAATAACACGGTTTTTCATAATATTTTTGCATATTTTTTGGATATTTTTGGGTGTCTGATCGAGATAGGTGCCAAAAATGGCTCTAAAAACACATAGCCATAGTCAAAACTATGTACAATAATCTGTACACATGCAGAAATGTCAGAAGCGATCTGTGTGTTTTTCTCTACACATTTTCTTTTCCGGATTAACTGTATAAGCCACGCTCCATCGGATTTGAAAGATTTTCACATCCATATTGAGTAAAATAAAAACGAAATAATAACAAATACCACTAAGCCATAATAGAAACAAGAAACGAAGAATTAAACACGTTCAAATACAATAAGATGGTTTCAGGAGGAGTTTAACTAGCGGTGAGTGAGATAGAGAGAGGGAAGAATAGTATCATCATGACTTGTCACCGCAGGGGCATATAACGCGCCACGGCGGGTGCGAGATGACGTGGTTCGAAAAGGTTATTAGAGCGATAGTCGGACGAATGGTTACGGAAATCGGAAGCGAAAGCATTTTTCCATCATACCGCCGTGGCCGCGAACGCAGGTACGAGTGTACCACTGGAACGCGAAGACAGACGCAGACATTTCATATATTTTATACAATATTATTATGACGTGACAAGTCGAGATAAAAAAAAATTGCTCGATTGAACGCGTACACTGTTGTACGAGTACGAATAGGAGGGTGCTCGCGGGCGTACACTTCGGCGACCGGGTGGCGCAGCGATTCGGCCGGTCGTACGGGGTCCGTTTCGAAGGGTAGGTGGTCGATGTACGACAGCGTTCGTGTGGGTGGTGGCGCGCGCGGGTATGACGCGGAACGTTTTGCTCTATATATCTCGGCGTGACGCGCCTTTACACACCCCCATACCCCGTGTGCTCGCGGGCAGTCGTATATTCATATTATGTGCGCACGTATATATAGTAATATGCACGCCGTGCGTACACTCACCTGCCGCCCTGGCCTCCTTGCACTCCAGGTACATGTCGGCCTTTATCTCGGGATTGTCGTCCGCAATGGTCTCTCCAACGGTCACAAACCGCTCGATGGCCAAGTTCACCCCCTGACCGACCCTGGCTATCGCTCTGGCTGTCCTCTCCGTGCAGAACGGTCGTTCTCGGTGCGCCACCAACGTCGATATCTGTAATAAGACGTGTACAACATCGTTATTATATATGTATGTACACAAGAATAGTAGCTTCTTATCTTTTCGAACGTCATATACGTTTATATATATATACACACGCATCTATATAGTTCAGACATGGGAATTTTCCTCCGATATTATGATGTGGATGGGAGAGGGTCGATGCGGATAATATAGTCGAAGATAACAGTAAAAAAAAAAAAGTGAACACTGGTAAACTGACCGTAAAACGTCCCCGAGTATACGGGGCGGCGGGACTACATTTCCGACGTGTGTAAATACTGTCGTAATGTAATGTACAGTACATTATTATGTATATAAAATGCTGCTGGATAGTACCCATGTATACATAGGCGGTGCTGTATATTATAGAGTATTCAGTAGCACTATGAGAAACTGTGTTATGGCTTTATTATTATCGCGTTATTTGCGTATATATATACCTAGTTGTAATGGTAATATCGTTGTACAATAATAAACATTTTATAGTTTCGTGTTGGCCGTTGAGCCGCATATTATACAAAATCCGCAAGACGACTATTGACTGTACAAACTATACTTGGGGACTATATACTTAAAACATACTCAACGTATATGCGCGGAACTACCAAACGATGATGACGACATTTTTTCTCTTTTTTTCGATCGAAAAACTCGGGGATTCATTGTGTAAAATAAACAATAACACAACGCTTCTGGTTCCAATTATATGCGCATATACAAAGTATGACTGGTATGTATATATAGGTTGAGTACTCATCAATGTTATTGTTTTCTTTTTTTATTATTATTTCTATAGGACATAAGCGCATTTTGTTAATTCAACACTGTTCAGCCCTTCACGATTACTACACATCATACAATAATGCTTATAATATACCCACAACGGATGCATATATTATTTTGTTTTTTACTTTATTAATTATTATACACCTGTACCACAATGAGTTACATAATAATATTTCCTGTATTCTGATATGAACATTTGAAAATAGTTCTCCGATTTAAGGCATTTCAGTTGATTTTTAGGTCATCTAAGAAATAAATGGCAAAAGAGCTTATATCGATCGATTGCAGAATTTTGACAATTCTACTACCTATGTAATTGAATGCAGTATTGATAATAACTGATAAACATGTAAAGATAATATGTATAATTTACCTATTAATAAGTTTATTTCAAATAAAATTACTAATTGGTAATTATTTTAATATTATACTGCAAGGTAATTAAACATGAAATTTCATCAAAGTTTTACGGGTTACTATTGATACTTGATAACCTCCAAAAAAGTAATTAACAATTTGTGCATTAACCGTTTCATTGGATAATTTATAAAATATTTATAATAAGGTGAGCAATAATCACAGTTCTGCAAGATATAATAATAGCCATTTTAAAAAAACGATAAACGTCTTAGTTAATCCACTAAATCTTCAAAATGATTTATAAAAATGTTTTGGTAAGTGTGAATATTTTTTGTCAACGTTGTTGGAATATACATAAATGTATTAAATCTGATTTATCTACATTAAACAGATTCATGAATACAAAATTCAAAATTAGCATGCCATAAGAATTAATATTTATGAATTCCCGGGAAACAAAACACGCAATGAAATTATTATAATAACTGAAAAAATAACGCGAAATCTAATTAACCTGAACAAATATTTCAAACGTATTTAATAAACAATTTCTAAAGTTTATTTTATAAAAAAAATAAATATTTTATATTATAAATTATTATAAATAATTTATGTAACAATTATTAAAAATAAATAACTATAAGTACCTTATACTAGTAATAGTATGTAGTTACTTGTACATAAAAAAAATTTGAATAATAATTTCGGTTATTATAATTTAATTATTCTATTTTAGTATATTTAATCTCTTTCAATGAATGATAATATTATCATACGTACATTAAATAAACGAATTTCGATCATTAATCAAATTAATATTGCATATATTATACCACGAGTACCTATATACTACACTACATAGTATATTATAGTATATTATATATTATATAATATAGTATATATTCGTAGTTATATTCCAAAGTAGTCTATAAAAATAAATTGAACAAAAGTGTATAATGTAATGTTCGTTTAAGCGTGCATACATACACCTAAAGTAAGTACTATTCTCCATCTCTTGAAACAATAAAATACGAACAAAAAATATTATATCATTCGATGTTTTTAAAGCTCAGATACTTGTACAGAAGAATGTAACCTTAATCGTTTTTTTCATTATATAATGGTTTTTATGTATTGTAAAAATAAAACCGGTGAATATATACTCGAGTTTGGTTGTTATGTGAAAAAAATTAATCGACAGTAAAATTATTTATACATCACTTGCTCGACAAACAATATTGTACAGTCCATGTAAAGCCACGATAAATATTCATATAATTTTGTGTAATAAAATAACATAAACATAATGAATGTTCATTACAAAATATATCAGATGTATTTTTTTTTCATTTAAGTTTAATAACTCTTATCACACAAAACTAATGAACAGATAAAACTTTTCCACATTTAAATACTGACAAAATAACAGTACATCTTATGTAAATATAAGGTATATACATACGAGGGGTATCCAGAAAGTAAGAGTACTGAGGCTCTCACGACCGCAGAGAATATTTTTTTACTATATTTGCTACACTGATGTATAGCTTTACTCTTTACTCCTCTTCTTTATAATAAGACCATAACAAGTTCAGTACTTGAAAACTGTGGTCACAAGAATTTTTCTCATGAAAAATGTCGATCGAGTTTGCCGCCAAGTGCGAAATCCGTGCCGTCATTCATTACCTCTTTGGAACACTATAAACTGGAGGGTAATAATTTTCTCAAGTTTATTGTTACTGGACATGAAACTTGTGTTGCGCACTATACGCCTGCAACCAAGAAACAGTCCGAACACTAGCGTTACACCAGTTCACTCTCAACCAAAAAGTTCAAAACCAACATTTCAGTCAAAAAAATCATGGCATCAGTATTTTGGAACCAAAAAGGCATCATATTGATTGAATATTTACCTCAGGGGGGACCATCAAAGCAGCAAGGTATTGTAAAACCCTAAAAAAATTGAGGAGAACTATTCAAAATAAAAGGAAGGATTTGTTAACAAGCGGAGTCTGCCTGCTGCACGACAACGCCAGACCCCTCACAGCCAATTTCGTGAAGCAATTTTTAGAATTTGGATGGGATATTTTGAATCACCCTCCGTATTTCCAGACCTGGTCCCTTCAGATTAGCATTCGTTCACTTCCCTGAAAAAGCACATAGGTGGAAAAAAATTTTCTACTGACGAAGAAGTGAAGGGGCGGTCGATAGGTGGACAAAGCAGGTGGTGGAAAACTCGATCGACATTTTCCACGAGAAAAATTCTTGTGACCACAGTTTTCAACATACTGAACTTGTTATGATCTTGTTATAAAGAAAAGGATTAAAGCTATATAGCAGTGTAGTGAACATAGTAAAAAAATATTCCTTACGGTCGTGAGAGTCTCAATACTCTTACATTCTGGATACCCCTCGTACTTAATGCAATAAACACAAACTAAGTCTATTCGGCGGCAGAAGAATTATATAGTTATATATTTTAATAACTAGAAATTTATTAAGTATCACTTTGTGTTGTAAAATATCCTTAAGGTTATAAAATCAATAATAATAATCGAAAAAAAATCCTAAATTTATTAATTTGATATAAGAAAACAGCAGAGATGCAGCTTCAATGAAAAAACTGGAAGTACTGAAGCGCCTCTATATTTTTTTCGTGTTATCGTATGGTTATGGATACTTATTACTATTAAAATATAAATTAAAATTAAACAATTTAGGGGTGCTAAGCCTTCTGCAAAATTGCGCCTAATGAAAACAATCAATGAATATTACTGTTCATCAACTTTCATAAAATGTTTACTGCCTTTTGTTTCATACAGTGTTATAAGAAAATGCGACTGGTGTTTTCCAAATAGATTAACTTTACTGTAATGTAATTAAACGTTACCAAAAAATAAGCGTTTAATTTTAAGATAATTTCATCGGCCGCAAACAATTTAATGGGTTCGTATGAACGTGTCTAATGGGACTACTAACTGTCCAAGTAATGAAGGAACGTACCGTACCAACTTGAAATTAGGACACGAAAAAAATAAACATATAGGTATATTATAGGAAAATCTATATGGGAACTCGCCAAATTTAAAAATATGAATTAACCGTGCATTGTGGTTTTTTGAATTACAGTTGATGCGTGGTACTTTGTGTTTCGTTCAATGAATCAGAATATAATAAGAAATCTAATTAAAACGAACATAGATATTCATAAACATTTAAATTAATGACGCTACAACACTTTTAAAGTGAAAAAATAGTAAAATCGTGTTAAAATATTTGTACAAGATAAATGTATGTGATAATAGCAAAATTAGACTAAAATTTAGATTTTATAAAGATATGACAATAACAATTAACTTACCTACTATAAAAAAAAAATGTGTCATTTTAATATAGAATGTTGGGACTTGAACCAACAGGTGTTCTACACTATTTTCAAGAAAAAACCCGATGTGTTTAAATATCGCCTATTATCCGTTGTTTTAAATATCATATTTTTTATAAATATAAAAACCTAAATACCTAAATTTTACTTCAATTAAAATAATGAAGATTTATTTAGTTAAATTTAAATCACATCACGCAACAAAAATATTCACAAATTTATTTCTTATATTTGTTTTTATTCAAACATTAAAAACATATCTATTGTATGAATAATACAAATAATTAAAAAATCTTAAAATTAAATGTATTTAAAAATTACAATTACATACAAAAGTTTAATAAGAAATTATTAAAGTAATAAAAATATAAATTACCTACATAATATATTGCAGACACAGTGTAAAGAAAAATTAATTAAAAATGTAAGATATTTATTATTTAATTAATTATAAATATGGTGTGTATATATATAAATACATTTATAAAATATAAATTATCTTCCGTTTTAAAAAAAGCTGTTGTCAATAAGCTAATTATTCTGAACATTGTATATAAAATATAAATCCATATCGAAATTGGATAATCGTATAAACATTTATTCTTGTCTTCTTGAATTAAAATATTAAAATGTAATGATTTAGGAAGTCGGTTATGACAATTCAATTGTTAGCTTTAAAGCTTAAAGCCATACGAATAATAATAAACTATTTTACTATTATTGATTTTATTAGCTATACAGGATATTGGATACAGGAACGTACGGCGTTATTTAAATACCTGCTAATATTTATGCTGCTGAATAATGTACTTTTTATCGCGGTTAGAAAAATAAATTATATACGATTTACGCACAGCCGTCAGCCACTATATGTTTGAAGTAAACTAAATTAAAGAACTTTATCCACAACTACGTTTTTATTTCTCAAACACACGACTCATATAATATCATTTATATTAAATAATATATGATTACCCACATAATAATAATATGTCATCACGCGATCCTGGCGTTCGAAATTTGAAGCTAAAATGCAATGAATTAATGCATTATTATTCACTAATATATATTATTATTATAATATGCCATTCAATTATCATGAAATTATTTTTTATTTATAAACGGCACATTAAAGTAAGTATATTATGTATTAATATATTATTTAATACGACATTATATAATTCAGTAAAAATTATAACCATTAACTTGTTAGTGACTAATTTAATTAAATAATAATGTTTGATTAAAATAAACTAGTTCTTCATGCCCCGTATGTAACATTTTCTATAGAAAATAGTATTGAAAAAATCTAAAAAAAAAATAATTGAATGAAAATTAAATCGCATTGCAAATAATAAGTCAATTTGTTAAAAATCAAATAAATTATTCCTAAAGAAAATCAATTTGATTTTACATTTGTTTATTTTTACATTGAAACAAAACATGGTAGGTATGTATTACTACTATTATTTATTTATCTATGTTTATGCCTTTATACCTAAATAACTAAAAGTGTATAAACTGTTTTTTTCAATATAGGGACTATTTTAAGCTGTATCCAACTATTTCATATAACCATGTATAAAAAGTGTAAATCCATAAATTATTAAAATTTCGATAAAATAGTCACTTGCATTTTTTTCATTCATCACGTTACGTAATATGAAACTAGAAGTTTAAGTGGTCGTGTGGAATTTCTCAAGTATCTTTATTAAAGGAGAAATAATGTCGCTTCGCATCACTAAATTTTACTCGTTGCACTACGCATATTAGTCAAACGAAAATGCCAATTAATTTTCTTTTTTAGCGTATATATGAACTGAATAATAATATGTCGTATTTCATTATACCTCTTACTTACAGATTTTTTTTCTTTGAGTGATGCATAATATAATTTCTAGTTGTGAGCTATATTATCTCCATTAAAACAGTTTCGTCAATATACGACGTATTATAATATTATCAAAAATCCACGTATTTTTTAACACCATATTATTATATTATACACTACGCGGTGTCATCCTCGAAAGTCTTAAACTATTGGCGATTTCGCATTATGAGCAACGAGGTAACTCTCTGCGGTTGGCGAGAGTAATCAGCCCATCCGACTACTCTCGCCGACCGCAAACGGTTACCTCGTTGCTCATAACGCGAAATCGCCAATATTATAACAACAATATGTAGGTACATATTATATCCACGGCACAGCATATAAGGAAGGTATGAGGAATGCAAATTACTACACGTCTGCAACACGCCTCTTTCCGAATAGGTACCTACTGCTTTGAACGATAACATTGCCACCGGTGACCAAAAATTGTAATTATACTATAACACAGACTTAAGACTTAAGAGATCACCACTCCCGCATGTGTTATTGTCTACGTCTCAAAAATGTACGACATACCTATTGAGCAATTCCAATTTTGTGTAACAACTAATAACCTTTAATAATATAAAGAATTAAATTATCATCATACATAAAAACATTATTTAAAAACATTATTTATGATGTTTTTTCGTGGGTTTTGTATGGTATTTTTATTTTTAAGCAAATTATGAGTATATAAAATATTACAGTTTAAAATTAAAATATCGTAAAACAAATATGTGAAAAAATACAGATAATCTTTACACAATCTTTCATTTTTTTTTTCGAATTTGAACCCACTAATTATTATTAAAAATAATATATATATGTATAATTTTGTATTTAAAGTTTGAAATATTTCATATTAAAATGAAATATTGAATTTTAGACACAATTATTGACGATATTAATGCATTGAATGGAGTGATTCGATATAGAAGTTAAGTAGAATATTACTATATTTATACATAGAAATTTGTATTTATCGATTTCTTTATGATATTGTAACATTTAAAAATGTTTTTGTTACTATAATTTTAAATACTTTTATAATAGGTATTAAAGAAAACAATAACTAATGACAAATATACGTAAAAACTTATTAAAAAAAAAAACAAAACCAAATTTGATATTAACCATAACATTTTCAAACACTAGGTGCGATTAATAAGTTATAATATAATAGATATATAACTATACATCATACAAAATGTGACAATGTAATATTTTATCATATTTATACACTATATATACTATATATAATATATATACTCCGTTTCACGTTTGTTTAATAAATATAAAATAGTGATCATTAAATTCGAATGATATTATAGATGTAAATAATAATTTGTGTTTGTATGTTTATTATAATAATGACTATGTATTTGGAGATGTGGAAGTTACGCCCCGCGTTTTTTTAATCAATATTATAGGGGACAAACGTTGCTCCAAAAAAATCGGCTTATTTACGCATATGAGAACATTACAGTCAAATATTATTATACAGTCACCGTGGTAATTTTTGACAGAATAAAACGTGCCGAAATAAATAAATAAACAATTTCAGAATCTTTTAGGAAAATTCCGGCATACGATAATTAATATACGCGCTGCAACACGTTTGTGTCCTCCGATGAACGTAAACTATTGACAACATAATAGTGTATACCCACCAACACAACGCGGAATTAATATCATTAACCACATGCATAATATTATAAGTGCATAAGAGTTATTTCTCAAAATTCAATTATTTATTATTATACCGTCAACCGTAAGTAGCTCGGTGGTGCGTTGATACGTTTAATTTTATAACAGCGAAGTTTTAGTCCTTGTCCGTCACGCTCGACGCGGAAGCCTACATATAAGTACTAATATCAACCAATGACAAAACATCTTTGATTATCAACAACTTTTCCGAGCACCCTGAAAATTGTTTACTGGCGCATAATTGATTTATGACACAGTTTTCTGTAGCTATTTCATAAAAGTTCTTTGTACATTCTGCACGCACACTCGTAACAATAGCTAATGTATTTTCGGCGTCTATTTTTCCACGTTAAACTATATCAAACACGCGTACTCCAACAGAACCACCGATTTTGTATAAGAGAAGAAACTTTTGTTTTGGCGATTACATTATTATTTTAGTCGCTCATACCTTTCGGTCCTATATTCGCTCATCTTCACTTTTCTTAAACAAATCGCTCGTGCAGTGATGGTTTCTGAATAACAATTAATATTAATTTATATTATCTATATTGGCTATATTTCTTATATTCTACAAATTAGTTGATTTTTATTGTTATGAATAATGTATACGTCGACACGTCGTCGTACTTCGCATCATACACAGACAAATACCAGTCTCTTTATTATAAATTATCCATAAGTATCTCATTCTTTACTGTGTATTTTATAGTTGCTCTCTCAATATGTGTTTATTAAATTTTTTTCCCCGAGAAAGATAACAAAAATAAAATAAAAGAAAGCATAGATAGTAAGTACAAACGAAGATGAAAAGCGTTAACTTTGTCTTCATTATAAAGCGTATTATCGATCTACTAAATAAAATATACATATCCATTCCAATCATTTATTCGTGTGATTATCTATTTAAGCTATACGGAAAACCCACCTTCATTTGCCCTTTCTTGTGTTTGGCGGAAACGTATTTACCGAGAGAACTGTTCGCACCATTGTGACTCCACATTAAATTCATTTCTTTTCTAAAACGTGATTGACGAATTCAGAACAATTTCAGGTATTAAAATACAATTTGCTAAGGATATACAGATATACTATACGTATATACTTATACCCAAGGTTGGACAAGTTAACGATTTTTGGTATCTCGTTAAGTTAAATTAAAATAAAAAAAAGTGAGTTAAATAAAAAGTAAACTAATATATTTTTTATAACTCCGTTAAGTTAAAAATTAATGAATAAAAAAAATTAACCAAGTTAAAATTAAAAAGGGAAGAGTTAAAATAGTATAAATACACAAACGATATAAGTTCTACTTAGCTGCTACACGCCAATATTTGGAATATATCTATACAAAGTATAAACACAATCAAAATAAAAAAGCGGGTAAGTGGGTATCGCTCTGCTGTATATTAGGGGGTGGGGTGGACCTCAGACTATGGAAGGTTAAATTTGAATGCAATGATAGGTATCATTGTATACGAAAAACGATTCTGAACGAAGATGATTTGTCAGTTTAGGATATATTATATTTAAATATTGTCAAATATTCTATTTTGAAACAAATAGTATAGTTTTTATATTATGTTACTATGGTTACTATGGCCAACATTCGCATTATGAGCGTATGAAATTTAATTTAAATTTTGACATATTTCGTATAAATTCGAACTTTAAACACTTATAAAAAAAAATTGTGACTAACGATTTCGGATTTTTTTTTATCACTTTAAGAAAAACTTATAAGAAACCTTGTATTAAATTTTCAAGATTTTCTGGCCACCCAAAAAATTTTTATCGGCATTTGAAGAAAAAAAAACTTAGAAAAGTCGAAAATTTCAATTGTCTATTAGTAGCTTAAAAATGGTCAAAATATTTTGAAAAATTAACTGTAAAGAGATAACCATAATATAAACATTTGGTGAAAATTTCAAGTATTTACAATAATTCGTTTTGGAGTTACAGCAAAATCAAAAAATCGATTTTGTCGAAAAGTGGTTTTTCCGTAAAATTTCCATTTTTCTGTCATTTTTTTTTTGTTTTTCTCGATTTTTTTGAAAACTATTAGAAAATTTTAATTTTGACCCCCCTAAAGTACCAACTAGATTCAATTCCCTATTCAAAGAGGGGCTGAAGTCAAAAATCGGAGCATTATTACTGCTCAAAATGTTGTCGTCAGACACAAAAAAAAAAAAAAAAAAAAAAAAAAAAAAAAAAAAAAAAAAAAAACACACATCATAGTAAAAGCAATACATTCATCACTTCGTTCAGAATCTAAAACAGTATTAGGCAACATACGCATAATGAGAGTATGAAATTTAATTTAAATTTTGACATATTTCGTATAAATTCGAACTTTAAGCACTTATAAAAAAAAATTGTGACCAACGATTTTGGATTTTTTTTTATCGCTCTAAGAACAACTTATAAGAAACCTTGTATTAAATTTTCAAGATTTTCTTGCCACCCAAAAAATTTTTATCGGCATTTGAAGAAAAAAAACTTAGAAAAGTCGAAAATTTCAATTGTCTATAAGTAGCTTAAAGATGGTCAAAATATTTTGAAAATTTAACCAAGTCAAAAATCGGAGTATTATTACTGCTCCAAATGTTGTCGTTAGACACAAAAAAAAAAAAAAACACACATCATTGTAAAATCAATACATTCATCACTCCGTTCAGAATCTAATATGGTATATACATAAACACAATATACCTAACATAATATTATATTTAAATAAATAAAATAATTATATTTACATATAGTTATACCCATTGAAAGATTTTGATTTTTTATGAATAATTGTTAAATACATAATACATTTCTTTTCTACGATATCTAATATTTCTCAAACTAACAAAGTCATAAATGAATGGGTTATATAAATTATAAACTTAAATTAATTTTAATTAATCTGTATACAATTAACTTAAGTTAATACGTTAAATATGTTAAAAATTAGTTTAAAAAAAAAAGTAACGAATTACTTAACCTAGTTAATATTATAACTTAACGTTTTAACTTAATTTTACTCGTTAATGCTGCTACCTGTTTAAAATACGTTTATGTTATAATATGGTGACACTAAACATCTTTTGTGGTCTTTGACTTAAAATTCCTTGATATAATTGTACAAAATATGCCCAGATGATCGTTATGATTTAAATTACATTTTAAATCACCAGATTCACAGGAATATGTATACCAACAGTATTTTTATTCGACACTGCAGGGAATATCATCATAGCCAAAAATAGATTTAACAATAATACCTTTAATCTTTATTTCTCGGATTTTGTTGATTAAAAATATGTTTCGTGTAAACTTTAATGCGCCAATATCAAATACACAAAAAATTATTATGGTATTTACATATTTTCATTGCAATTAAATTTATGAGTTAATCATTTTCAGTTATATATTAGTGGCATACCCATCGGGGGTTTTAATACAAATGGGGGGCATTTCCTTTTTTATACTATATAAATGTATAATATGTATATTTCCATACCCACTTTTGCGAAAGTTTTGAGTACCTACGTCACATGTGTGTTTCGTAAATAAATACCCAACGTCTCATTAGCTTTATCATAATAAATTGTTTAATCAGTTTATTATTTTAATGTATTCTGCTTTAAAAAGTCCAAACAGAGTTTTAATTATTCAAAATATCACTGTATCATTTGAATCATTTTTAGAAGATACGCTGTTTTTTTTTATGTCTTTTCACGGTAATCTGCACTTTACTAGATACTACAAAGTTTTTTTTTCAGAAGCAGATAAAAAGAAACAATAGTTGTGCCCTTAAGATATAAATTTTAAAACTTTTAAACAATTAGCAGACATTTACTGACTTTTTATTGTACGTCAACGATCACCAGTGACTGTCAGAGTTCATATACTGACACTGACTATGAATATTAACAGCTAGCAAGACGTGTCAGTTACGTGATATATTGAAATGCGTGTGTATTTGTATGTGTAGTGTGTTGGTATACATTTGTTGCAGGTTTAATATATAGTGCTATTAGTCAAATTAAAATATGTATTATAAAAAATTTCAAGCATTGATTCGACCTTGCCACGTTAAGGACGTTTAATTTTTTTAAGTAACACGTAACGGAAAAAACTGCCGTTCTCGAGGCAACCCTATTCCAAGTTGAATTTCAGGACATAACCCGAAAGGTCTGACCACCAAGCTACATTGGTCGAAAAATCGTACTTTTTTCCAGGCAAAACCCTGTCAGCATAAACATTATTTCAACCACAAGTGTTGGAAATACTTTAAAATGTGAAAGTATATTGGTATTTTTCCCCCATATCGCTCTATACGAACTCGGCGAGCTATATAATATATTGAACACAAGTTCCACTTAACGAGAAAAAAATGTTTCAGACGTAAACTGTCTGAAGCGTATACATTATTGATGCACCGATGTCGAAATTGAGATAAAATAAAAAAATACCACTTCGTTGAAAAAAAATGCATATGCATACATGTTTCTTACATACAGTTGTATAAAATTCATTGTACCAGCTATACAACGTGAACACGTGGTTATTTTTACACATTTTAAATCACCTACATGATGTGGTCACATTTTTTCAGTTTGCATATTATAATAATTTAAGTTATTAGGTACCTATTAATATGTATACAAAATAATTAAACGATTAATGCGAAATGAACAATTTCTTGAATAATTTTAAAATAGTTAACGATAATAATAATATTTGTTGTTTCGCGTTATTATATTATTGTGGTTCGACAATCCCACCCTTAATCTCTTATATTAGTTACATTGATACAATTTGAAGGAAGCTCGTCGGGTGTAGGTTATTAGCATCTCCAATTTTGAAATTATCACTCCTACATAATTTATACCATTTGTGATTAATTAAGTTCTTATGTTTTGTTAATAACACCATTGCAGTCATTATTAAAAATTGATTATTCCAATGGTGACATAGAAAGGATATTCGACGTGTAATCCGTAACCATAAGATTGAACAATAAAATAAAAAAAATATCGGTTTTTAACACCACCATAGTTTTTTGCTGAAATTGAGCCCCTGTTAATCACAGTATGACAGATTTTGGAAACCAATAATCGTACATAATAATAATATATAGTACCTAGTATAAATGTATTATACATACCAAAATGTATTTTACGTTACTATACGAGAAAAGCATTTTATTTTTACTACATTACATTTACATGTGTTGTGCGTATAGCACATACAATTTATGAAATTCACGAGACATTAAACACGCGTAAAAATTAACATGGCCAAGGTAAACAAAAGCATAGTGATATTGTTTTTAGCGTATTAGTGCCCACGTGCATGGTTATAGTATAGGTACTCCGAACACGGCGTGTAGGTATTCAAGTAAATTCCGAATTAAATGACCTGTTACCTTAGGTAATATTAAAACTGGATTTTTTTTCTTTTCATTTTTTGTCCAGATAATTTTGTTTATTTTATTAACAGAAGAAAAATCGTTAGTGTGCAAAAATAAAATGTTACTTAGTAGATACTTGATACGCAATTGATTATATATGCCTTATATACAATAATATAACTACCTGCTGACCTCTAATGTGTTTCAAAAACGATGATCGGTGGGTGGGTGGGTGTGAGAGTGTTCGCCTATACACGAAAGTTGGCCGTATTTCACATGAACTTGAGTGGTTTTCACAAAAGCCAATTTAATCGTATTAGTTTGACGTTAATATAACTAAACTCCGTATAAAATGCGGACAAAGACTTTTTCGGTACCTAGTTGAAATAACTCAACAATTATAATGGAGTCAAACGTTTCGCAATGATAGACAACTTAATAAACACATGACTCCTTGGTGGTATCGTTTCAACCCGTTGACCGTGCACTATGTATAAATCTTTTCGATAAAACGAATGTTTTGACACATTATGAGCGTAGATCGAACGTTACGCAGCTGGATATAAAATGACCGGAGGTCAACCCGTACCGCGTTCACCCTTATATAAATACAAACTGAAAACGATTAATCAAGCCAAGTTGACTAACTTTGTCGCCAAGTGTCAGACATCATTAAAATTTCCCGAAGAAAAATAAGAAAAAATAACTATTTGAAATTAATAAATAAGCTTAACTGCACTGCATATTACCATTATTGTTACATATATAATATTTAAAATTAAAATCGAATAAAATATTAAAAGTGCCTACCATTTATTAGGTACTTAACACACAAGTGATTAAAATAATGACTTATAACGATATTACAATATCACCCTAATCGTATTAGTTTTAATGAAAACTCAGAAAATATGTAACTGACGTATTAGTAATTTTACAATCAATATACTAGTATATAAATCACAATAAATGAATAAATTCATTACCCAAAAAATGTATTAGATTTCAATAAATTGTTGTTTGTTTAATCATATAATTTATCTTTATTTCTTACTTTAATCGAAATTATAATTAAATTGTCTCTAATTGTTTTCTAAATTATTGTAATCTTTGCGATTTTCCAAATCGTATCGAACGGAAGTTAAACGCATCTAACGATACATAATCATCCTATAGGTAAAATATTGATAATTTTTAATTTACCCCGAACTATACTTTCTTTGATTAATTTTATCATAGCAACATCATGTTTGGTCAGTATAAAAAAGTCGGTAACCCTGTAAAAAACTTTTTAATGACGACTCACCACATTAGCCCGAATGGCCAAACACTGAACAGTATAATATAGGAACAAAAACTTTTCAAACAACGCTATTAGTTCTCCGACTGATAGTAAAATAATGTTGAAATTTTTGATGAATGACGTTTTTATTCCGACATTCATTGTGTGGGCCGTACCCCGTACCCACATAAATGTTTAAATGAAACGAACCCGCCTACAATCTTTTGATATTTAAAGAAAAAAACTCGTACTAAGGGTCCCAAGAGTACAATCAAATATCCTTTGGTTGGAATAATTGAAAAAAACGATTCGCCATCCGATTGATAACAAATTTCCGATATAACATATTATAATATTATAAATATTTATAATATTCTTATGATTATAATATTTATTTTTATACAATACTACAAGTATTTTCATAATAACGAATAAAATTCAGTAACGATTATTTCGAAATTCAAACGAAAAAACTAATAAAAAAACCACTGGACACTACCATAATTTTTGCTTGTGTGATGAGAAGTGGAAATTGGTACGACGGTATATTAAAGCCACCGAAAAACGGTTTTATCTAATAACCAAAACATGAATAGGGATTGCAAAGTATCTATTGATTTGAAAATAATTCAAGTTTTAAAGGTCCTACGTTGTATTCGTTTAAGAAAACTCAGTGAAAATAACAATAAGCAATGACTTGATTATCCTAACAGTTGTTTTAATGCGTTGCAATTATAATAATTATCATAATCATGATTAGGTTAAATCTGGCTTTTTGTTCATCAATGTTTTGTTTAAAATAAAAAATATTTTTACACACATGTTTTTTTATTAGAGGATTGAGGAAGTTAATGAATAAAAACCGGGATTGGATATCCGTACACAATATAAAAAGGACAACACAAAAAAGCGAATTTCGCAGAGAATAATATTTATATTAATAACACGGTGTATAACGTTATGTTCTGACCTAGGTCTATATATATATATATTAACTGATAAAAAATTATGTATATAATACAGTCGGAATCACTAACTGAAACCTTGATATCTCGGTATTCCGAATATAAGAAATTCAAAACGCCTTCAAATAAAACACTTGATCGGTTTTTGATATCACCATTCTCCAGCATATTTTTAACAACTTGATTATATATATATATGCGCGGAGTAGCCAGAAAACTCTAGCTGCGATGGTGTATGTGTGCGCTTGTCAATATATAAGCCAAATCTTTCGGGATATGATTCGGACGCGGTGCGGGCGCGCGGAGTATTTTGCTTGGCCACTGACTGTCCGTCACCGACTATCGACGCACTATCCGCAAAGAAGCTTTATATTATACCCGGTCCCGCCCGCGCCGCTGTCTCATCTGGAATACACTCTCCAAAACGACTCCCCCTCCTCAAAAAAGCTCTCCGACCTTCATCCTCGAAAAAATGTCCCTCTTCCCCAACCAAAAACGTGTGTGTGTGTTTGTGGACCGCCGTGCGGCGTAGTGGTATGACCGCGTGGTACGTGCGTGGCGGCGGCTTACCTGCTGTCTACCGCAGTGGTCGCCAAGCAGAAGAGCCATGTCACGGCGTGTCCGTCGGTCGGCGTGAGCAAGGTGTGTGCCGGGAGTTCTGCACTGTCGTTTCCGCCTGCGCCAGCAGGTCCGAGGAGACGTCGGAAAAACCGGGGGAAGATCTCGACGACGACGACGACGACAACGACAAAGACGACGCGTAAGACCCGTCGTATACGATGCGAAACTTACGATGAAAATTATATTATTATAATAATGGTAATTCAATAGTAATAACAGCGATGATGATGGTGATGATATAACAACAACGAGAACAATAATAATATTTTGTATATACGATTATTATTTTAATATATTATAATAATAATAATATATTGTTTGGTGAAACCGCGCACATTCTTTTAAAATTATATCATTTTTTTTTTTTAATTTGTTGATAAAAATTACTCGTACGAAAAATACTGCAGCATTGGTCATATAGTATTTTGTGTGTGCGGTGCGAATTTGTTTTATTTTAAATAATTATTTTTATATAATATATTTTATTTTATCAAATTTAATAATATAAAATATCTTTACCGTTGTGTGTAAATGTGTTTGTGTGTATGTATGTGTGTGTATATGTATAAGAGTGTATGTGTGTGTATGTGTGTGTGTGTGTGTGTGTGTGTGTGTGTAAGTTTCGAGGGGGGGCGACGGCAGCGGCGGCGGCGGCGGCTGCGGCAGCGACGGCGGCGTCGGCGGCGTCCGGCGGCGATCTGCTGGTGCTGGTGCTTGTGCTGGCTGCTGGTGCTTGTGCTGGCTGCTGCTCGTCCGGTGCGTTTGTGCGTGCGCGCGCGTATAATTGCGCGGGCGCGAGCGCGTGCTCGGCGCTGGTGCGTGCGCGCAACGCGCGCGAACGTCGACGCCGAACCCGCCGCCGCCGACAATCAATAAAAACCCACCGCCGCCGACACCACCAACCTGCACACCATCACCTCCAACGCCGCCACCGCTGCTGCCACCGACAACGCCACCGTCGTCGTCACCGTCGACACACGCCACCAGCGGCGGTGGTGGCGGCAGCGACGGCGTATCTTTTCACCATGACACGGTTAACCTCAAACCGTACAGGACCCGACGGGAAACGTTCCGACGGCGATACGCATCGCTTTTTCCCGACCACCGCTGTACATCTTTTATTATCTCTCCGTTTCACTCGCTCCGGCTCTGCGACTTTTGGCGTCGTCGTTTTCGGCGCGTGTGACCGGCGGTGATACGCGGACTAACGGAAGCCGGTCAAGTGTACGCGAAAAAAAGGTCACCCGGCTTAATGTACACGTCTATTACCTATTATCGTCGTCGTCATCGTAATGCTGCACGCGCAATGTGGGTCACACCTGGCGTTCTATTTTGGTTTCAGAACCGGAGCTGTTCTCTCACATACCGCACCGGCCACCGCTGTTTACAAAACGGTATCACTTATATACACTTCAGATTTTCACACGTGGACCTATGCAAGCCGCTCCGCGCCCAAATATGAATATATACATGTATATGTGTGTGCATAACTACTGCGGCGGCGTGGTCGTCGCAGCGGAACGGTATACATTCTAGAGACACAGCGGCGCGGTCAGTCACTACGCCGGCCGGCCACAGGGCGGGGACGGAGTGCGGTACATTTCGAATATCGCGGCGGCACATCGCACGACACCGTGTGAGGTGGACGCGACATAATACTATCATATAATACTATACCTACGTATTGTAAGCGTGACACGTACCTGTTTGACGAGCGGCAACAGCGTGTGTTCGATGCTCTTGAGCGTAATCTCTGCGTCGCCGTCGTAGTGGTAAGACTGTCCGCGGCCAACGCCGGCTCCGCTGCCGCCGCCGCTGCTCGTGCTGCCACAGCCATCGCCGCTGGACGACGGAGACAACGGAGACACCGCCGGCGATGTGGCCGTCCACTCTGGCTGGCGGTGACGCGTCGCCGCCAAAGCCGTTGACGCCGCCGACGGTGATGTGCAGCGTGATCCCGCCGCGGCGACGGTGACGATTGGCGGTGATAGCGGCGACGGCGGTGCGTTCGACGACGGCGTCGCAGCCGGCGATTTGGCCATTTGGCATTATTCCGCGGCGCGCCGCGTGCTTGTACGGGGTGTGCAAGCGTGCGTGTGTGAGCGTGTGAGAGGGCGCGCGCGCGCGTGCGAAACGTTCCGGCGGCGGAGGCAGTGTGATTCGGTGCAGCGCGGTGCGTGCACGCGTACCTATATTATTTTAATAATAATAATATGTCGTACCGGCGAGTGGGCACGCTACTGATGCAATGTGTACGCGGCGCGCGCGTCCCCTCGTGTAAAAAGCTCGTGGCAGCCTGTAACGTTACGGAGCGGCCGGCGTGTGCGTGCGACGTGTCGTCGTCTGCGGCGGCAGGGATTGAGTCTCGGTGGAGGTGGTGGTGGCGAGCGCGGTGGAGAAGGACACGTCCGTCCCCCGATTTTATTATAACTCGCGCCGTCGACGAAAACGGCCGCGCGCCCGAGCGTGTGTGCGTGTGTGTGCGCGCGCGACGGAGGCCGTCAGCGACCGCGTGCGCGAGCGCGCATACAGGGCGCGTGGTCTACACTCGGCCACCCCGCGCGACGACGGTTGAGCGACCTACTCGAACGAGTATAGCACACGTGGTATACGCGCGGCGCCCTATAAATACGATTTCAAGCGCGACCAAAGGCCGCCTGCCCGAATGAAGTGTGTGTATAAATAATATTTACGCGATTAATGCGATGATGGCAATGCCGAAACTAAAAAACACGACAAGCGTGACCCTCGTCCGCTCGTCGGCGCACAATTCGTCGTAATAATATATTATTATTATTGTAAGGTCGCGTGCGGTAGTCAGCTGTTCGACGCCGAAAAGCGCGCGCAAATTCACTGAGCCAAAAAGTGTTGACACTCCCCCGAACGCCCACGAGCTCTACGGACACCTATCTGGATAGAATTTTACCTCCACAAATCTTCCCCCTCCCTCGCTACGACAGGTGGTATGATAATATAAGAAATTATAAGGCTATATTTACCTACTATATTATATATACTGTGTCAACAACCGTAAGACCAGCAAGGACGGAATACATATCTGCAGCACAATATACTGAAAAATTTGGTAAATCCTGTCTGTCCAAAAACCATGCGATCGATGAATATTATGGGTAAGGTCGAATAATGCACTCGGATAATTAGGTCAAAAAAAATAATGTTCAGATTGCACTCATTCTGATTGCTAAAAAACTTACATGAGAAAAAGTATTATTAATAAATTAACAAATGAGAAAAAATGAAATAGATACCAACATGAAATTGAATCAATTAAAATTACATATTAGTTTAATCAATCATGAATTGAGTTAAAAATTAAATTTAACTTTTATGAACCGCTGTAAATATAAATATAGTTATTGGATGTTGTCCCACTAAAAATGTTGTTGGTAATTTCCTCTAAAATTCTTGATACATCAGTTATTCCTTGAAGTAGGTAAATATGCTATACATTAATTAATGTTGTGATTGAGACATTGAGTACACTATTGTGTCTCATTTTTAATACATTTATACCAAGTACTTGAGTGACTATGGGTAATTTTAGTATGATTTTAATGAGGTAAGTGACTGAGTGAGTAAAAACCAGAGTAACTAAGAAATCCATTTTGTACACGATTAATATTTATGATATGTCTATTATCGGACAATACAATGGTTGACCAGACTTTACTACTCGATCCAAACTCCAATATAGATCAAACCGACGTATTATAAATTAAAGTAGCAGAAGACTAAGAAAATTCAAGTTTTAAAAAAACCGAGTTACCTGACTAGTTAAGGCAACAAAATCCAGTATACGCATTTATTTACTATTTATGTAAACTATGTATAAAATATGAATAGAATGTAAAAGATGAAACAAAGATAATATACTTTCACTTCTTCTACTATTATGGGCGCCAGAGCATAGTTTAAATTTTTAAGAAGATTTTACAAAAATAGATACAAATTGAAAGCGTTAGACTAAATCCAGCAACAAGTAGTTTCCAATACCAATAAATGAATTTAAACCATGAATCATTAAGCCACAATACACAAAATCTAAAGTTTTTTTTCAGTCTTTTATATCTAGATAATATTGAATATATTGTAAAGTACTAAGTCTACAAATTGTTGAACTGAGTGGGACAAAACTATTCTAATCAAATAACAAAGTGAATAACAATGAAATTTAACTCCTTCTAAGGGCACCCTGTTCAAATTATTTCCCTAAAAAATAATAAGCCGAATATAATATGTCCAATAAGTGTTTTCCAAACAGCATCAAATCTTGAGATTGAAAAATAGATTTATTATATAAGTTGATTCATTTACCATAATACCGTGGGTGACATGATTTATTGTTATGTTAATTTCGTGTTTAATTGAATAATTCAATTTGTCATCGTAAAACCTAAAATTTTAAATTCATATTATTGTTCTATATTAATGCTACCAAATGTTTCCATTGTTTCCAAGTCATTCGACTATACTTGAGTATGAAAAATGGAAATACCTACGTAAGAACATTTTACTTATCCGATTAGAAAAAATATATACAACTAAGGGAGATATTCTACCATTCCGGTGTAGTAGAATTTGTTCATTTGTTATCAAAGAAGTGAAGACAAGGTGACAGGGGCGGACTGGGCCGGCGGGATACCGGGAAGTTTCCCGGTAAAAAACTTTTTTATCTAACCTATTAAAATGTTTAATTAAATGTTAAAATATAAATGTAAAAAAGTAAAGAATATTTAATTATTGAAATATCTTTCACATTAGTATTACAATATGTGTTATTATACCTAATGTTAATACTAATTTAGTAATATAGGTAATTAAAAATAAGTAATATTATATTATACTTTTTAGCATATACTATTTAGGTCTTCAGATAATAATAATAATTATATAATAGGTATATAATGTACTAAAAATATTGAGAATTTTAAGTTGTTTTTTTGAGAAAATTGAAAATGTGATGCATTTTTCATTAAATAAAACGTTGGTATATTTGAATTTTTATATTTTGTGATGACGAGAAATTGCAAGGGCCGGTCAAATATAGATTTACCGGGCCGAAATGTTGCCCCAGTCCGCCCCTGCAAGGTGATAATGGGTTAAAACATAATCATAAAATGAAAGGTTTATTATACTTAATACATAAATATATTAATGGAGGAACTCTATTGCAAATAACATAATTTAAAGAGGAGAATTCGAAATATCGTCTTGACGTTTTCATGGTGTTTTTATTTAGTATAAACACTATAAACTGTATGGTTGTAAGTGCTTAAAAAACCAATTGAATTGTTTGAATACTTAATGCACGTCGTAAAATATATATATAAAAAAACCTTTGAAACATTTAGATAATGTTTATTGTTTGTGAATTGTATAATATATCAATAAAATCAATACATATACCTACACAAACGCATCTACCAACCATATACAGGTCCGTCTACATAATCTATTACGGTAAAATGTTACTCGGCCTTAGGGATTTGTAGGTATATTGTTGTATAAAGTATGAAATTCAATTTCGTTTAGATAGAGACAAAATAAATTTAACTATCTCGTTGTATAAATAGTTATTCATTTTTATTTAATGTGTATAAGATATGAATTTATTACAATCTAACTACTTATTTATAAAAAAAATTAATATTAGAATATACGCGTAAGTTATTTTTTATTACTATGATAACGCTACGCCAAGAATAATATTTCATTTAATTTAAACAAGTGATAGACGCATAAAAAATAAAAATTTGAATTAAATTTAAAATGCAAGATCACATTAAATACTTGTGCTTTTTTTACTAAATTTGGAAAACCTAGATTTGCTTTTCCACCAAACAAATGCATTTTTTAAATAAATATTCCAATAATATCATTGTTTTATTATACTGATGTACGAGTACCTACAAAATAATAATAATATTTACATGAAAAATAGGATATTTTAAATTCTGAGCGGAAAAATATATATTTTTACAAATTTATAGTATTGTGTATTTGTTTTCTGTTTTTGTATTTGAATAATTTTTTCTAATAGAAAACATTCTTAGATTTTCTACTGTGGTAGCATTTCTGGTAACAAATTCGATTTTTTTTTTTTTTTTGTTTTTTTTAAGTTAAAAATGTCCAATACTTTTCTTAATAATTGGGAAAAAAATTAGGGAAAATATTGTTGTTATTCATAAACAGATTACCATTGATATTTGGAATTTCTTCAATTACTTATATTAGAAATCATAAAAAATGTATGGTATAATTTTGATTAATTATTTTTTTCAACAATTGTGTCAAACAAAGTTTTTCATTCATTCGTAAAACTTGAAAGTGTAATCCTGCAAAGTCTCTCATAAGTAGTTAATATAGCCGTTGAAAAATATAAAGCATCTATACACAAAGCTTTTTTATAAGCATTTTGAAATTCAAATTTTAATAAAATTTATTAAAATTATGAAAATTTGCAAGCCATGAAAAACAAAAAATGTTCAAGTTTTATTTATAATAACATGTAATACAATATTCCTCTTGAGTATTTCATACTAAAATCTTAGTCTCATATGTATATATATATATATATAAACCATTTTTTTATAGGTTTTAAACGAAGACTAGGTAACGAATTTGATCATTTTGTTCTATTTAAAAATACTATTAGAGGTTATAGAGGTTAATATCAACGTTAAAAATATTACCTACTGATAAATAATAATAATAATTAATTACTAAAATAGCATTGTAAATATAATAATTATCATAAGCTAATATACTTAGTAACATATAGACTGACATGTCTCGTCGCTCTTCGCTTTGAATAATTTTTCATATACAATTATTTATTATTGAATTCAAATTGATCACATATATTAATATAAGGACTTACTCACTTGTCTCACTTTACACTTACTCAATATATAGTGAGATACAATCAAATTCTATTTTTAGAAGTGTTAGCAGAGCGACTACCTACTTTTTTCATTAAATTATCAACCAGTACAATTTTTATTATTATATAAGTTAAGTTTTTAATGAGTAATATTACTTAAGTAAAATATTTTTGATAATTTTAATCATATATTTTAGCCATGATTTTTGAATTTATGACATGATTCAATTTTTTTTTTTTTTTTTTTTTAGTTATATGGATATAAAAATATTTAATAATAACTATATATTATTAAAAATTATTTTTATGAAAAGTAACAATCTTTTGTGTAATTTTGGCAGAAAAAGTAAATTATCACTTTAGTGGATAATTGTGTGCCAATAATCCATGTAGCCAATAATAGCTTATGAGAACAATGTAAATATTTATATCAAGTAAAGAAAGCATTGAGTTAAGTTGTTAGAATAACGATTAGGTAAAGGAAATGTATAAAATACTACAATATCAATGGTTTGAAACAAAACAGACTTTTTAACTTAAAATAAGTACAACGGTCAACGATCGTGTATTATAAATTTTCATTTCGTCAATACACAAAATATACCTTTCAAGATGAAAATTAAAAGTAATCATTGCGATATCGTTAAAAACCACATGTGTACATTATAGACTTGTGTTTTTTTTAAATTTAATTGTTTTATATTTATACTACACTGCCACACTGGTCACGTAATTGTTCCAGTATACGGTAATTGTGTACACGCACATGTGTTAAATGGCTTAATATGATATATATGTAATGACTAATGTGTACGCACGGCGAATATATTAATATATCCAATTTGTGCTACAGTCAGGTCTATACAATAACGTTAAGAGGCAAGAGAAGGTATAATAAAGATAGATCGCTTTCACCAGCGATCCTGCAGCTTCTTCCATGTCTATAATTTTTATTTCACTATTGTTCAAAATTCGTCAACAACGCGTTATTATCGATCACAATATAGTTATTGACGTACCATGTATAATAACTTTTAAATATAATGAAGAGAAACAGAGTATATGGTTAATATCAATAATATCCTTAGACATTTTTAAAATATGCAACCTCTTGTGCGCTTAGAAACTCTAAAATATGAAATAAAAATTGTTTTTATAGTGATTTAATTAATAAATACTAACAATAAAACAAAATAAATAACACCTAAAATAAAAACGAGTAAAATAAGTGTCGGAAATTTCAAATTTATCGTTTTGATAAACATTATTTAAAATAAATAAAAGACGCACCATAAAAATTATAGGTACATAAATAAGTATATCTAAAATTGCGAAAATTATCAGAATATTTAAGTATTATAATACTATATAATATTGGTAATAAATTTGAAAATTGATACATAATATTATAGTTACCTAACTATGAAAATACTATAATAGTAGTAACTATTATCGATTTCACGACAAGTTCGTTTATAAAAGATCCTCTTCAACCTTTTTTATGTATATTTATGTATTCTTTATGATAATGAAAACCTAACTAAAATTAATGTAGATAAGCACGAGGACCTCATTCTTCCACTCATAATGCACTAATATCTATTATATTTATATATAATATTTTTGGTGTATAAATAATTCAAATTTGAAATTGTATTGATTATTAAAATTACACATTATTTTATAACACACCTATATTTTATAGGTACCATGATGTATTTGGTGATGGTAAATCAAAGTAAAATTGTAATTTGACGTGCTTATAATCATTACGATTTCAATTAAATTATAATTTATAGCGCCAAATCATTGATGGAAATCTCGACAATATAGTGGCATTTTCTCAGAATGACGAAAATGTTCAAAGGGAACGCATTTTCAACACAAATTAACAATTTAAGGTACTTGGAAACTCACATTGCATATTATTAATTATTATACTTTCACTATGTGATTATGTACACGTGTGCGTTAGGTACCTATAATTACCTGCTGACTGCGCGACTTTTCTACAGTACAACAATACAACCACGACACACCTAATAAATTGTTTATATGCTGTTGATTTATTTATTTCGACGGTAATAAAATAAAAACAATATACAAGACAATAGTCGCAACTCGCATGCATATAATATTACGAAATAATCGCCATTCGGTCACTACATTTCCCTTTTTTTCTTTATATTTTTCTTTTTTTTTTTGCAAGTAAGTTGACTCCCAAAATAACGACAGGGAAATTAAATCGTAATCCAATAGAAAAAAAAGGTATTCATTTAATAATTAATTGAGTCCCTCAAAAATCGCGTCCCATTAGCGTTACCTGGGAAACGCACTACGTATATTACATAAGCAAGAGGGTTGGCCGTAAAATCTCCCGATGATTTCATTTATCGCGTTATAAAGTTACGTATCAAAAAGTAATCAAGTATACTGTGCAACATTATACTACCATTTAAGATGTTATAGCCGTTAAAGCTGGTACTTAATATTACAGTTAGAACAAAATATTTTTGATGATAATATTGGTGAATTTTTAATAAACCAAATATATAAACGCAATTATGATCAATTGCTTACTACACGATAATAAAATGTATCCTTATAGTAATATTATAATAATATAGAGCTTGTTATCTTTTGATCATTTTATACACGGACACACGGTGCTTCTCTAAATTCGCGTGCCGGACTGGCTATACCATATACGTGCGTGTCGTGTCCGAAAGTTTTATAAATATTTAGATGCGCATACTACCTATGTGATTTATCGTTTGTCTTGCTGTTATGATAATCGTTCGTCTGACCTAGGGGCGTAATTACAGGGTGGGTAAGGATTTGTGTTTTTTTTTAAAGACTATCACACCGATCTAGTTTTAATACATAAAAGCTGAATCCTTATGCTAGTTATATTGTTTATAACTAATTTAATATTACTTCATAATATACACAATATATTATTACACAAATATATTATGTTGTATTATGGCACAATTGGTACAAAAATAACCCATTAATCGAATATAATTTTATCGCGGAACATCGATACACACATCAGCAACGTCGCATAGGTAGGTAACAAAATGTATAACTTTAATATATCAATTATTGCTTTATGTATACATTTAAATATTATGCAATTATTAGTTTCCATTAGGGCTCGGAAGTTGTTGCATTTGCATGTTTTTTTTGAACCGTTAGATTTATTGCTAAGTGAGCTTAAAATTTGTTCTAAGACACTACGAAAAACATATCAACAGTTTATAGTGCATATTTTTGCATATTTAGTGATTTTTTGATTTTAGAGCATATTTCTTAATTTTAAAATTTTTTTAGAGCATATTTTATAATTTATGAAGATTTACTATGAAAATTTGTAAATAAAAAAATTAATACATCAATATTGAGAGATATTATTAAATATTCTTGTATCGCATTTTTTTTTTTTTTAAATTATTATTGAAAATTAAAAATCAGAATTATTTGTTTTGTTTTGCTTTTTCATGTTTATAATATTTTATAAAATATTTCTGCAAATAATAATTTTATATAAAAAAATAAAATATAAGTGCATATTTTTAGAGCATATTTGTACTTTTTTATGCACATAAGTGCATATTTTTAAAGCATATTTGTACTTTTTTAAGCGCATAAGTGCATGCATATTTAATACTTTTTTAGTGCATTAAGTTCCGAGCCCTAGTTTCCATATATGCCTACATCTACATTTATACATTTACTTACACGGGATGTTTCTGAAATGAATTAGTGTAGGTAGTAGGTACTCGCGTAGGTGCCCAATATGAATATATATATATATTTTTAAATGTCTATCTTCAAAACATAGATTTAATCAATTTATTTTTATAATATTGTGTAAAATTTAAAATTAATAAATAATGGTGATATTTCTAGCAATATTCTCAAATAAATCGAACCGTGAAAATGTGACATCGTTATTGCACTTATCGCGTGTTTCCTTAATCATACATTATACATCAATTTACTATCACAACAGAACAATCCTTAAATGTTGTAAGAAATCTAAGTATTTTAAGCCACGTGCTATTATGATATAACAACAACCTTTATATTTATAATTTTATTCTTACTAAACATATACCTATCTAAATGTACTTGATAATATGCAATTAATTATTTAAGTCAATACCATGCTTTATAAGAAGATTTAAGAATAAAGAATAAAAAATAACAAAAATCAGATATTACGTGTTTTCTATATTCTATTACCTAATATTTTTTTGGGGTATAAGTCTAGTTTACCGGGCACCTTTTTTTTTTGAAATTTGTTTTTTTAAAAAGGGTTGTTTTGACGAGTTAAGAACAATGGTGCAAAAAAAAATTTGTGGAAATAATTATTTTGGAAGTTATAGCCTCCCAAAGTTAACGATTTTACGTTTATACGCATGCGCAAAACATTACTAATGCCGCGCGAGGACCTCGAGTTTGGCGACCGGAGGACTTTTTTAATTGTTTTTATACTTTAACTGTGTAACACTGCCCATATACTACGACATAACTTACCCTGTAACCTACTTAAGGTGGTGTTGCATAGCAAGTCGGGGGATATTTTCGATTTGCGGAGCGGAGCGACGGCGCCGAGGAGCGCAGCGACGAGTGCCGCTAACAAGGCGTAACTGCCCATACTATACGACATAACTTACCCTGTGATCTATTTGAGGTTGTGTTGCATAGTAAGTCGAGGAATATTTTTTTGGTTTTTTTTTTTTATATATACACTGAAAATCTCGAGGTCCTCCGCGCGGTAATATAATAGTGTTGCGCGCATGCGTATAAACGTAAAATCGTTAACTTTGGGAGGCTATAACTTCCAAAATAATCATTTCCGCAAATTGTTTTTTGCACCATCGTTCTTAACTCGTCAAAACAACCCTTTTAAAAAAAAAAATTTCAAAAAAAAAAGGTGCCCGGTAAACTAGACTTGTTCCACAAATATAGTAAAATTACTAAAATTTACTAAGTAAATCAATATTTATGTGATATGTTACTTTATATTTGTTAACAAAAATTGTAGGTATTTAAGTGTTTATATTTTTATCCACTTACTCTAATTCTACCGTAGATTGAAGTTTATCTACAGAGCAGTCTATCTATACGCATGTCCAATTGGTGATTGATTACATTTTGAAATGTAATAGATGGGTAGGTATATTATCCGGTAGGTAGTTCAAAACAGTAGAGAGATGACGGAATTATTCAAATATTTAATTTCAGCAATAAATAATTTAGTATTAACAAAAAATAACTTACCCAAACAAAATTTCCCAGCGGCGTCGAGTAAATCCACTATAATAATTCATCCTTATTTTCGCGAAAATTAAATAATTAATGCAACCATAATTACAAGTAATTTTTATACCATATAGGTAAGGTACTATAAGGTATATAAACATCATAAAAGATAAAGTATAACTGGTCTGCAGAATTTAAAATGATAGACATAGAAATCATAAAGATCCCGCGATGGGTTTAATCGTTTGCAACACCAAAAATGTAAGTGGTAATTACCTTGTTTTCTGACCAATACTCGCTTTCACCAAATATGAGGTATAAAAATCTAAAAAATCTTAAAATCTATAGTATTATATAGTACCGTCTACATTTATTTAAACTTTAAAGGACTAGGTATAATAACTAATAAGTATATACCTAATATTGAAAAACATTATTGTATTATACATTTAACTTATTGATTTTTAATACCTACTTATTACAATAAGTATAGCTTTTAATGGCAAAACAATTGTTTTGGTAGAAACCGTGGTCAGTATCTCATTTAGTGGTAACGTTACGGCTGCAACCGCTATATAAGAGTAGAGTTATACTAGAGTTGTAGGTATAGGTAAAGTAACTGCATAAGACACTGTGCCACACATGTATAAGTACTTAAATCAGGGGCGAACGCGGGGGGGTTAGGGGTTTAACTCCCCCCCCCCGAAATATCAGGTACAAAAATAAATTATCTGACCTACAAATGTATTACTAATAACAATGCTAAAAATTCTTCAACCCCCCCCCCCCCCGAAATTTTTTCCTGCGTTCGCCCCTGACTTAAATACTTAACTTGCAGTTTGCAGATCAGACGAATAGCTGCAGTAGCTGCTACAGTAGTATTCAATCTATTTTGTGGTAATATTACGTCCCATATTATGACCTATGTCCATTAACAGTGTTACAACTACCAATGTCCAATACCTACTAAAAAGAGAAGTCACGATAACATTATTTACATTCTACAGTGAAATATATTGGTAAATGATAATAATTACTAGTAATAACTCATATTATAACTATACAAACTCACCTGCTTCTCTAATTATTATTTTAAACGAATAATTAGCATAAAAGATGTTACGCTGTCGAACGGGAACGGCGTTCAAATATTAACACATTGCAATACGGTTTAAACACTACATTTTAAGGCTTTAACTTTTAAGTGCACATAGTTAAGCAACACACCCATTAGTCTAACTTGTGTTTTATTTTTTATACATAATACGCATTTCAAGCGAAGGAATCTATTTTACAACTCAACCAAAATCGGATGATCGTATATTCGTATTAATATAAATCTTCAATTTACTGCATATTGGATATTGGCAAATATAATATAGTTATTACTTATTACAATATTATTATATGAACACAATATGACACATCAAAGCATATTTCAGCATATAAAGTAGGTGACAGAGTGTCACCTCGTGAAAAATTAGTGCCACCTTATTGTCCTTATTGTGGTTAATGAACGTACCTCGTACCGCATGACCTAAGTCCTGGGAAACATTATTATTATTATTATAATTATTATTTATCAACAAATACGTTTTGATTACTGTTTTAGTGTTTTCAACTACTTTTCTACTTGAATACTCGATCGTCGTCGGTCAAATTATTATAAAAATAAATATTAATTATTATTAATACAATAATACGGCTGAAGAAAAATACCAAGACCAACTTTACTGTCGGTTTTTTGCCACTGTATTGATAATACAATTAGTTATTAATCTAATCTTTCGCTTTCGTCTATAAACATAAAACATCGGTTATAATTCATGATTGAATGATTCTACATTCTACGACATAAAAGGTACCCGAGGGCCGAGGTAGGTACTTAGCCTAGTCCTTATGGCTTATAGACTATAGTGATAGTGTCATCTAGTAAAAAAATTCTTAAAATTTACTCTGGCACAGTGGCACACATTTATTACTTTTAGTTTTTATTCAAAATATTATTAGCAAAAAAATAATTACAATTATTTGTTTATCATCTTTTAAATTCTATTATTCAAAAAAAATATATCGTCGTTATCGAAAAGACATAGTTATATGCTCTCTCTCTCTCATAAACACGCACAACACAATTTGTATATGGACATATAAAACTAGGTAGGTACGTAATTTGTTAGATTTAACATTTTAACATTACTGGATTACCTACTGTTAATTGACCAATTAATTATTATCAAGCATAAAGGTAAAACCATTATCAGTGTTTTTTCGTTGGTTTTGTACAATATTATAATTTTTAACAACTTACACATTCATTCTTGCTTAGAAATTAAAATATCATAAAAACCAACGATAGAACACTTAATATTGTTTTTTACCTTACATTTTGATAGTGAGTAAATTTACCCTAATATTTAATTGAATTAATTTTTTTTATTTAAAACAAAATTGGAACTACTAAATATATGTTTTAATAGGAGACACCAACCATATGTTATGACTGTTTCACAGTTCAAGCATAACAGTAAAAATCTATTAGTATAAACTGTCTTGACAAAAACAGATATTCTTGCACATCCCTACTCTACTCGGTGCCCAATTACCCATAATTTATTAACTCGTTATCGGTTCATAGCTCAGTCAACATGCGTAATACAATATCTTTCTTTTGTGAGATAAACTATATAAACAAGTTTGTTCAGAAACTCAATAGACATAGGTACTAAGAGTTTTCATTCCTGAAAATACAATCTGATTTACTACAAGATCAGAAAAAAAATCAACTACAGAGTTTGTAAAATTAACATGATTCATCAACTGATTACAATAATTTAAAGAATGATTTGTTGGTATCTAATACTAATTAGAGTAAATGAGAAAGAATACCTATCTAATACAAAAATTTGTTTCAAGTATATCAAACATTGTTTAATCAACTAGTTTAATATAAAATCAAAATATAAAAAAGTAAATATTGTCCTATGTACAGTAATATACGTCACAGAAGTTGCATATCTAATATTAAATTATACAAAAAAATATTCTACTTAATAAATATAAAATATATAAATATTAACTTAATCAAAAAATTTACAACAAATTTTGTTGACGTTGATTGTGCTCTTCTTCTTCTGCTTCCAACAATTTCAGTTGTTGTTCTAGTTCATCTTGTTGCTGCTGCATAATTTTTTGTCTCTGCTCTTCTAATAACATTTTTTCATGATCTTCCAATTTCTGTTTTTGCTGTTCTTCGAATAGTTTTTTCTGTTGCTGTTGCTGTTCAATGGTCTGCACAGGTTTTTCAGCTTTTGTAACAGTAGTTTTCTGAGACTTTTGATTAGTATTCTGTTTCTGTGGTGTTTGGTTAACTATTTGTACTGGTAACTGGACCTGATTTTGTGTGCAGGCTTCTTGTTTAAATGTGTTGATCAATTGATGATTTATAAGGAAAAGAAATCTCAATCCGGCAATCTAATAGACATATATATTAAATGAAAATTTGTTGCTATTATTATTATAAGACAGGATATAATATACATTTTTAAATTTATATTCCTTAACAAAATAAAATGGAATGTTTCGATACACAAAATCAAAATTTTGACAAGTAGTTTATGAGTTATAAGTATTTAAAGTTTAGGTGAACAAAGTGGAGAGGTACAGGAACACCACACAAAATATTGGTTGACCACTTTGCTTACCATTTAATTAAAATAATTATCTCATAAATAACTTGTCCAAATTTCGATTTTGATACATACAAATACTGCAGAAAATATTTTGCTTTGGAATATGAAATTAAAAATGTATGTGGATATTCAAAAAACTAAAAAATTATAACACAAACATTTTTTTTTCTTAAAAAAATGTTGTTTATTTCTACTGGAAATTATATAAAAAAATGTATTCAAAAACATTAATAGATTTTGAAGTACTAAGTGTTCTTTAAATAAAGAATTTTAGATTCTAAAAAATAAAAATTCATTCATTATTTTCAAATTGTTTACGAACCTCTAAGACAGAATTATGATTGAGACGGCAGCGACTTCCAGCTGCCAAAGGTTTCCCATCAACATATAAACACTTTTTACCTTCACATGCAATTAAAAAGTCCCCAGTATTACGCAAACGTATTGTTGCTTGTCGTCTAGATATTTTCCAAGCAGGTCCTTCAAGCTTTAGGTCAACATCAACTTGTTGATATTTTGATGAACGTCCAATGGTTATCTGAAAACATATAAAACTTTGGTCAATTCATTGTCTTATCAAACATTTATGTAATTAACTTACCTCCCTCGACCTCATCAAATATCTAACCAATCTGCCACGTAACACAGCTAATGTTTGAGGTTCAAACTCCACGGGATTTATACCAGTCATTGGAAATACTAGTACTTGTGCTCTAGGTAATTCGTCTTCTAAAACTTTTATTTCCTTTTTTATTTTTCTGTAAAAATAACCAAATAAATTTAAATTCATACAAATAAGTATAAAGTAATATTTGTTGGTATTTTAACAATAAGAAAACTTAAAGGTTTCACAAGTTTAGATATTTGAATGGATTTAATCTCAACAACTGGAATTTATTGTATGCTTGATATAAAATAATAAACTAAAATTACACACCATAAACTATGAGTTTTTAATCATAAAAATGAAAGAAATTTAATTTAAATTGTGTTTACAAATAAATAAATTTAAATAACAAAATTGTTAGTATATCCTCCAAGGAATTTACCAGAAGCTATATTCTGCATTTTATATAAGGATTATAGAAGTTACTTTAGTTAGTTTTTCAAAATATAATTTGATTACTGTAATAAAACATGCATATTTATTTTGTTTCTATTGCAGAACAATAATAGGCGAAGAAGTATTGAATATGTAAATGTAGTATAAATTATCATGTTTTAAGCAAATAATATATATACATATATATAAATGGAACTTCATCCCTATATTACTACAAAAGTAACAACAATGAAGTTTTGAAATATTGTTCTCCGGGAAAAAATAAATGATCAAGTTATTAAAAAAACAAACAGAATTATACTGTTTTAATATTGTTTTAGATTATTTTGTTGATTTTTTCTGAAACAATACATGAAACAAAACTGAACATGAAATATTTTAAATTAACATTATATAACCAAGAAATAATTCATAATTACTGTGATGGTGGATAATATTATATACATAAAAATTTTAAACTGCAGTAACAATTTCACATATTATTTTTACTAAGATTTAATTTATTACTTGTTTGTTAGTGCGAGATGTCTCTCAAGTACAGGATCTGGCCTTTCCATCAATAAATGTTGATCATTTAATAAGTCTTCACATTCAGCAAATGTAGGAATATGTTCTGAAGTTAATGTGGTTACTTAAAAATAAAATAATTGTACAATTATTAACAAATTGCAATATTATATACAATTATTGTATTTATAATAATAAATTATACATTAGGTACCTTCTTGTTCATTATTAAGAATATGAATATTTCGATCTTCAAGTGCACTCATCAATGGAATGGGTATAGGATTTTCTAAAGCACCTATAATATAAAAATTAAATTTTCTCCATTTATTAGTAGTTAATGATAAAAAAATTAAATTTTATACAACATAAAACAAAATTAGATTTTATAATTCATCACTTATAATTAAGGCTTGGAAGTTGATGCATTTTGCATTTTTTTTTGGAACTTTTTAGACGATGCTCTCCTAGCCACAAATCTGTTTCATAAACATGTGAATCTAAATAACTAATTTTTATTTTGAATTTTTTTGTGTTTATTACTTTATAAGTCATTTTTTGAGATTTTTAGGTCATTTTCCCACATTTTTAGTTATTTTTACTGATTTCACACTAGTTCATTTCTTATCGTTTCTTGTCGATCGTTATGCCGATAACTTAAACCACAGACTAAGATTAGTACCTATCCAATTTTATCTCGACGATTACATTTGTCGTTGTCGTATTGTATAAATTTATAAAACAAATATTTTTAATTTTTTTATTTTCCTATTTTAAGGACATTTTTGTCATTTTTATGTCATATTTTGAATTTTATAGTGAAATAGAGTAAATGCATTTTATTATATTTTATTATAAATGTATTTTTAATAAAAATAAAAATAAAATTTTTTTATTAATATGAAACTAATATTTGTAATTTTTTATTGTTTTTAAGGTCATCAACTTCCGAGCCCAACTTATAACAATGCATTTCTGCAGAACTCAAACTTTATATTAAAATGTCTGATGTATTACTTGTTTCTAGAGATTGGATTTCTATGATTTTACATATTTGTTTTTATACTCTATTCAAAATGCGATCAGGATTTAGCGGCAATCAATTTTTATCGAGCGGGGGTCAGACAATATACGTTTGTCGACCCCATCGAGTCAACTATGTGTACGACTGATGTGTATTAAAGCCATGCCTATGCACACAAGTTGATCGCCGAGTAACAATCTCATTTTGAACATAGTTTATGCAGTTAAATAATAGTAAGATATATTAATGATTTGTGAAACATAGAATTCATACAAAAAATGTTATTTTGTTTAAAAAGCATATTTTATGGTTTAGACTGAAGAGAATATTCAATATGTTAGATTAGAATAAAAACAATATTTTTATTTTTGCAAATATTTATCAAAAAAATAAATTTAATAATTAAATTACTTATTATTTTTATGCACCAATTAATAGTTATTGTCAACAAAATAAAATAAATTTAAACTGAATAATTTTAATAATTTTTTTCCCTAAAGTTGTATTTCTAAAACTTTTAATAATATAAACTATTATTTTTAAGACTAATTTAGACAAATACACCAAAATAAATTTTTTTTTTTTTTTTACTCCATTTTTAAATAAAAATAAAAATAAATATTTTCCAACAATTTTAAATATCATGTTGAGCAATAATGTGTATTTGATACAGCAAATTGAAAATAAATAAATATATTTTTTTAATGATTACTTACTACACTGATCTGATAACAAAGAATATCGTTTCATCTGTTGCCAATGACACATAAGAATTTTAGCTGTGCGTCTTCGATGGAATATATTTGGATTTTCAGTAAGCAAGTCTTGAAATGTTTCAATAGTGGGTTGTGAGTTCTACAATGATTCATTATAAATAATTAAACTATTTATTAAAAAAAAAATACTGAACATACTGATTGTATAGTAGCCAAAAGTTCTTCTTCAGCAACAGAAAATAGAGCTTTAGATTCTATATTAGCAACACTTTCTGGATGTAAATTACGCATTGCTGATACGGCAAGTCTAGAAATTGTTGGATCATACAACAAGGCATACCACCTCTGTGCAATTTCTTTAAGTGTAAATCTACAACTAAATTTAACACCTCTATGGACAATTGGTAAATTATTGGTCTATAAATTGATACAAAATAATATATGTTTGAGTTAGAAATGACAGAATAATTTATTTATCCATTAATTTAATGTTACCTGCAAAACACTTTGTATTAACATTAAATCATCTGTTGGTTTCCACCGTCCTAAATCTTTATTCAAATTCTTCTGTTTTCTTGATCTATTTCGATTTGATGATGATGAAACTGTTGAAGTAGATGGTACATTAGCAAAAGTATTTAACGTAGTGGTACTTGTAGGAGTTCTGTTTGATGGAACTTTCCGTGGTTGAGTAGTTGATGTAGATGGGGTAGTATTTGCAATAATTACTGCATCAGGAATACTATGTACTGGTGACATAGCGTTATCCATTTCTATTAAAAAAAAAAAAACATAGGTATTTAATGTTAGTTAATATTGTTTTATGTAATCTATAATTTTTACTTATAATAGATAATAAATGTAAAACAACAGATCTACTTGAAACATAATCTAGACTCTAAAATAATTACTAAATAATTTAGACAATTATTAAGTAAATAAGTATTATATAAATTATTAGTTAAATATCTGAGAAAGTAAAATAATAAAATTAAAAAAACAATGAACATGACCACCTTTAATTAGACCAGTTACCATAACACTGTACTATGTCATGTCTTTAAATTTATAAGTGTATAACACAAAACTGTAATATATTACCTATTAGCTAAATACATCTCAATTCGAATGATACAATTAAGTTTAGAGGCATAAAAATACAATTAATTCAACAGTACAAAACAATTTATGTTGATTTATAATAAACTATGTAAATATCAAAGGTTTACATACCCAAACTCGTAGATGTCATGTTTAACGACTGAGTACGAGTGCGCTGCGTTTTCGGTAAAGGTGATCCGAATCCTGCGCCTAAACTCGATTCCACTAGTTCATCATCAAACTTTCTTCTCTTTATCGAACGTGAGCTAGAAAAAATACATTATTTTGATTACATTAAATACAGGTCAAAATCATATCGCCGTGGACTTACCTCCGCCGCTTAGAACTGTCATCCATAGCCGCGGCGATACTGTCGTTCATATTTAGATTCGAAGTCATTCTTCCGTACGTGTACAATAGTAAAAAATGAAAGAACAACCAATTGATCACTTGACCTATACGAAATTTCGCATAAAACCCAATTATTTAAATATTAAAACAAATAATTCCAGTCGGCGGTCGGTACTCGGTTTGTCCAAACAACAATAACAGAACTACAGAACAGAATAATGATTATAGCCCCGTTAACAATCGTTTGGACAACATTGTGATACCGGTCGTTGATAACATCGCAGTGTGTCCAATAAACACATATTTACCGTGCAGCTAGCACGGTCATTTATACAGCCCTATATTATTTTGTCTGGCCGATATTATGCACAAAATGTAGACATAATCACATAATTATTATAGAATACCTATGATCCATGACTAAATAGATTTAGTCATGCTATGATCTATGAATCGTGATATCAAATAATATTTTATTTAATATTGTAAATCCTGCTAGTGAACCGACGAATTTATTGGCACAGAATAAATTAATGGTAATTGATGGTATTGGTATTATAATTAAGTTTTTATTTTCATGTCCGTATCGCCTTTTAAAGCAATAAACATATTTTTTTGAACAATCTTCAGCGTGGTTTATGGTACCAATAATTTAGATAATAAATTGGATTTTTTCAAGTAATAGATACTTTCTTTATTACTGAGTAGTTTTTCGTTCTGACTACTGGTTATTTAGTCAATAATAAATAATAATATCGATAATTTTTTTTTTTTTATTAATTTATATTATTATGTATTTATGGACGATGGACCTACTGCCAATTATATAATATACTTAAAACATTTATAATGCGACGATGCGACAATATTTATTGAAGTATAGTAACTGTTTTATCGGTTGTCACACAGACTTGTCAGTACCTAGAAAACCATCAGATAACTATTATAACAATCTACAGGTAAGATATAAAATGAACAAACTATTTTACATATTTACATAATAATAAAAATCGTATCTATCATTCAATTCATTCATATTCATGGACCTATTTGTGGTTTATTAATTACCAGTCTACAATATATATATATATTTAAAATATTTATTTTTAATCTAACGTACTAGGTACCTTATGTCCTTATATCAGTCAGTCTACTTTAAACTTTTGATCTCGTAAAAAGTGTATAGGTACGTTTAAATAACATAATATAATATTGAAAGTTATACATCTTGACCGTTAACATGGATTGCTCTTACCGATGTTTCTAAATTTAAATGTACAAGTAAAAAATACATAGTAATATAATAAAAGTCAATAAGTGAAAATTATTTTTTTAAATCATACTCGTAGGCCGTAGCCATAATTATTAATTATTTCCAAAATGTCTACCTATTATGATCGTATCGTAAGCATTTTTATAATAAATAATTATTTTATATTGTATAAGTTATGTTATAATCTTCACAATAGTACATATTATATTATTATTATTAGTTAAAAACAAAAAGCGTATCCGAATGAAACTATTATGTGGTGAAATATACTGCAATATACATTTATTTTATTTTTCACAAAATAGTTTGAATTAAAAATATTTTCATTTTTATTTTCATACTACACTTTTAACAACTGTATCTAACATATTACACGTCACGTTATTGTAAAATGTAAATGTACATAATGTACGTGTACGATGTGTTTTTAATCTTCCTGCATAAATGTGGATCTAGGTATATGCGGCCATGCCTGAGTGAATTCGTATAATAAAATATAATATTATTACTTTTCAGGAAGTTGTCGGTTCGTTTTTAAATCAATACGCCAATAATACAGCATGCAAAAATTAAATTTAGACTAAAAACCTGATGGGAAAAAGTGAATATTCAAATTTAATAATAATGACTTGATTATCAATACCGGAATTCACTTAATACATATTATTCTAAATTGAAGAGTGTATATTTTATTTTCAAACTGCTGTCGATTAATAAAAAAAAAAATGATTTTGATGGCTAACATAATAGCACAATATAATAGCGAACTACTGCTACCACATATTATATGCACATATACATATAACAATGTATATATTATATGCCGATGCCACTACAGGTACACAAGTAGGTCGCAAACCGGCGTGTTAATATATAATATATAGTAGGTATATTACAATACGCCTACATTATAAATTATAATAGTAAAATAATACCTATACACGCAACTATTTACGATTGTATATGGGCACCGAAAATCGGGTCTATCTATATATTGAGTTGAACACACTGCAGGACGAGTATCTATAATATAATATATTATATAAGTTATAACATACCTACATAATATATCAAACGAAATAAAATCGCACTCGTAAGTAAAAAATTGTGATTTTGCTAAATAGCACAGTTTATAATTATTCGTTATAGAAATGTAATCTTAGTCCATATTATTACCTATTATATTATAATAGGTATACTATCATGGTATAATTCCAAAATGTTTATATAATAATATATTATTGATTTTGATCCCGCGGCCTATCACCTATACGGTAGTTACATACAATTTTTCAGTAAATATTTATTATTTTTTTTCGTGTTATTATAATTACTGACTAATATATATTATAGATGTACAATGTACTACTGATGTAGTATAATGTAAGTACAATTACAATAATAGGTGCATAATATATTAATATATAATATATTATTGTTATAAATATGATAAAAAGATAGTTCTTATAGTATTATATATTATTAAAAAAAAACTTATATCAAACCTGATCATTCATATGTAATTTTAGATTAACTGTTTTTGCTCCATTAACAATTATTTAAAAATGGATTAATAAATATTTTTTTTTATATAAAAATATAATATAAATATATAATTATAATTTATAAAGTATATAATACCGCGGTAAAAGATCAAAATTCAATATTTTTCAAGAAATCAAAAAAATATCTTGTTTCTGTACTGATTTTTCATTCAAGCTTCACATTTAATTTAAGACAAGAAATAATATATCAATAATTTATGATTATCTCATAAAATTGATATTGTAAGAACTTATATTCTACAAGACAGCATAAAATAATTTTAATAATTTAGAGCATTTAATAATCAAAATATCGCCTAAATTGACTCATCTGTTTTTATCAGAATTGTCGTATTCTGAATATTATATATTTTTATATATATCACTATATCTAATCACTATAATTGAACCTGATATAATATAAGGGTTTTAAATACAATTAAGAAAAAAAAAGTAGTAAGCGAAGTGAGTAAGTATGTATCTATATTTATGTATCTAATAATATATTAACCAAATCTGTTCCTCCGAAAAAAACTGATTACCTGATTTACAAATAGCTATTTTTCACGAAAAATATATGATCTAATATATGATTTATAAAAATATATCAATATATACTGCTGTGATTGAATATTTATTGAAAAGATTTTAAATTTCAAGCTTAAGATTGTTCAACCAAACAAACATTTGAATAATAACTTAATTTTACATACATATTTTGGGCTTACTGGAAATTGTGACACTTTGGTCTTTTTGTCAACACCTCTAGTCTCCACACTGATTATGAAAAATATTAGACATTCACACAACTGAGCGTTTAGTGTCGCCACTGAAACCGTTGTAAATCTAGATAACACCATGCAGTAAGCCTAATAATAGAGTCAGCATATTGTTGTACCTACATGTTATAGTTTCAACCAATAGAATAATTATGTTAGAAAATTGAAACATAGCACAGTGGATTAACTGTATTTTTTTTTTTTTTTTTTGAAAAAGTAAAGACTAACTGCATGAAGGCACTATATAATTATAATAAACACAAATAAAAATAATAATAATGATCTCATTATGTCTACACTAATATACTTGTAAATGTAAAATCATCATTCCTAAATTAGCTAAATGGAATACCACACATTTAAGTTAACGTCCTTAATTTTTGAGCTGCATATTTCTTATTGCTTATCTTATAATATAGTATCGATCATGATCCAATATTTATCAAAGAAAACCATGAATATTAAACATTTAATTAACAATAAAGTACGAGAATTATAAGGACATATTTTGTAAATTAAACACGGTATCGAGTATTTTATACTAAGTATTATACAAATACAATTAGTAAATGGGTAATGGGTATATACTATATATATACTATATATATACTATATAGGTAATACAATATTTATGTACAGGTTGTCAAGTTAAGTAGATTATACACATACTAAATGCCGATGTCATAACATAAGAACACTAACAATAGGTAGTATGATTTTAATTGCAAACTATGTGGTTGCTGCGGAAACGTAAAGTATATACTAGTATAGTACCTATACTAAGTGATTCTTTCATTAAATAATACTCATTATTTCAAAATCTATTAAACTTTTTAAAAAAAATTGTTTACATAAATCATAGTCAAAATAAAACAACAGTTATTTTTTATGTTTTTTATCGTTATATATTTTTTTTAATTTTTTAAATTTTAAATAACAACATACATTTTTAATTTTATATTCTAAAGAAGAATACTTTTCAGGGTATTTCGATGTATATAAATTGAAATTCAGTTTAAAGTTATAACTAATAATTTTAAATACTTATAGTTTATAAACTACTCGTCTAAATTTTAAATTTTGTAATTTAATGAATAAAATTAAAAATGTATGTTGTCATTCAAAATAGTAAAAAGTTACAAAAAAACTAAAACGATAAAAAAAATATTTAAAAATATTGTCAAAAACTTTAACAGATTTCGAATTTTAATTTTAGTGTTATTCGATAAAAGAACCGCCCTGTATACATAAATACATAATCAGTAATCTTTATACTTTATTATTACTCATACACTAAGTTATTATTATACTGTTATAAAATATGTACATCATCTAAGCCTATAGCACTTTCATAATATTATTATGTATGACATAAAAATTGACGAATTTTAGCGTGTGTTTTTAGTTTCTACCTAATAGTCCAAAAATGGTTAAATCAGTGATAAATATTTGAATTTTAGAACATTATAATATTGCATATAATTATTATATTATATTATATTATTATTATTTACAACACAATATACGTTTCTATACAATAATTTTCACAAACACGAACGCATTATTTCAGTATAGATACCTAATTTTTAACGTACGAACTTCCGGGCCCTAATTTATATTCATAACACTGAGTATATTATAATATATAGAGGTAAGTATTGATACTAAATCCAACGTTGGTGGTTATTTATTATTATTGCATTATGTGATTTCGCGACAATAAAACATTGGTGATTGTATCTTTAGAGTTTAGACATTGTCTCACCGGAAGCAGTCCTCTTGGAACACTACATACATAAATATACAATGATCCTCCTATAACAATAATAATAGAATTGGTGTTTATACAGATTGTAGATATGATTCGAACAAAACGCCGCAGAAAACAGAAGGCATATTGTTTTCTGATAGTAATAATATCACGGGTATTATTAACACATTTCCACCAAATAAATGTACTTTTGAACTTAATGATCTCACTAAATGAGATATTGACCAATACTCGTTTCCACACAAAACATTTCTACACCACCAACCATATTGTTATACTTTTTTTTTACTAATCCGTTTGTTATGAACTATATATGCAGATTTTGAGAAAATTTGAACTTCAGTCAATAAAAAAAAATGATAGTTAATTATTTTTTTTTTAAATACCTAAACCGGGCTAAACCATATAATTACAATGTTAAAAGTATTCGATAAAAAAATAATACTAAAAAAAGGCGTTTGGGCAAATGGGTGCCGCTTTGCGATACGGTAATTGTCCAGTGGGTCACTGATTATAATGAATGTATGACTAAGAATATTTAATGATATTCTTTTCTTAATTTCTTTTTAGTATTTTCCGAATACTAAGAAAAGTAATTGTTACTTATAACCTACCCTCCCCTCAAGGTAGCAAATAGATCTAATTTACTATCATAAACTTCCCCGAAGTTGAAAATTGAAGCATTAATTATACTACCTCAAAAGGTGACGACACGCGAAAAAAGTAAAAACACACTATAATTATAAAATCAATATATTCATTATTTCGTTATTCAGTATCTAAACTATAGGTATATAATAAATATTATACTACCCAAACCCAATATTAGAAAAATGATTAATATTGTGATGATTAGATATATCAGTCTTAAAGAAGTGTACTAATCAACAATTTCGCTCAATTCTATTTTATTAATAACAAAAAAATATAAATTGACCTTTAAATTTGGCAACCCTAAGAGATTTTTTGTCTCTCATAGCAGTAGTTTTTATGGTAATTAATAGTTAATACTATTGTGCATTTATATATGTAATATATAAAAAGGTATATTTATTTTTAATAGATATTATTATAATATTTTCTTGATTATTATATTAAAACTTAATTAAATAGTCCATTTTTGACAAAAATAAATAAATCATCAAATTTAAATAAATAATTAATTAATTAATTACGGTCTGTCGCTGTAAAACTCTTTGTGAGGCAATTGCCAATACAGTCCTAATCTACTCTAATTATATACATTTATACTTATCTATCGAAAGGAATACATTATATTTTATTTGTATAGATAATAATATAATATGTGAATATGTCATACCTACATATTATATAGTAATTTATATGCTGCACGAGCGCTTATGATTAGACCTGATCTGCTCGGAGGTGGATTTTATTATTTGAACATCGCGACATGGGTGGCGATTACAGCACTGCAACAAGCAACGCATTAATAACTTAATTTAATTTAATTTAATTTTAATATTCATTTTTTTAATGTACCTACCTATATAGTATATGGCTATATATATTTTTCTGTATAATAATATACAATATAGCTATAACGAAAACATCAGTAACATAAGTTGTACGATTAATACAATACTTTCAAATAATATTAATTAATTGTAATAAATAACAATGATAGTGTTATAATGTATCCATATAAATTATCTTGCACATGACTGATTATATTATATCGCTTGCCGCTTGCGCAAATATATAATAAAACTTTTGTCGCTTATTATATTACGTAACTGTATAATATGATATTCAACGCGGATAATAATTTTTATAACGTTATGGTTTACTTGGATGCGTTCGTATACGCATTATTGGCAATCAATACAACGTTGTTGTTTGGATAATATGTTACGTACATAATATATCTACCTAGTTGAGTCGCCTGTCAGCGATCAAAGAAGTTGTACAAATAGGTAGTTATAAATGTTATAATAATATTATGACATTATGTAATACATATTATAGTGTATACTGTATATAGTTGTAAGGTACATATGCGCGTGTTCGTAACTTTGTCGTTTCTCATAATTGTTATAATAATAGAAACACCGTCAGAAAGATGCTTTTTTTTAAAAAAAAAAAGGACGCAAGTGCACGTGAGTTTTCTACGAGTTACGACACGCACACTCATGCTTACATGGATATATTAAAATATATTTTAAATCAATGCTTTAGGTATTATGTACATTGTACATCTGTTGCGATCGCTTCGAAGGATTTGTTTGTTCTCTCAAAAAAAAAAACAGTACAAAAATATAACCACGAGTTGCATATAATGTAATATGTACCTACGCGAAGATAATAATATCTAGAATAGCAGCCACCAGTATAAATGATAATAGGTATGTTATTATATTGCACTTGCCACTTTTATACTTTTCCTATTATATTATATACTTGTATGCCGCTAGTCGTCTGTAGTGAGCCGTATTTATATTATATATGTATAAATTATACATCTTCTTGTGACTCGGTGCAGCAGGTATCTATACAATTATTACTACTATGCATACATTTAGCTGCACTATTGGCGGCATTCGGATGCATAATATATTTATGTGCATAAGCGTCACATTGTACCTACCGTTATATTATTATGTAGATACAACGGCGGCGAACTTACATAATGGAATATCGTATATTATAATAAATTAAATCCTGTGTATAATGTACGTTGTTTGATGTGTGATAAAACAAACAATATAATAATATATAGTTAGGTGTGAATTCTATTTCGAGCTAGAATGCTAGATGATGTGCTCACAGATGATGACAAACGTGTGGCGCCGACTGGGCCGAGAGATTTATTATATTATTTTATGTACCTATATATTGTATACGCGCTGCCCTTCTCCGTCTACTAACCCATTCGATTTAACCAGTGAAAGATTTATTTTTTATTGACATTTTTACACATATTCTGTATTGATCTTTTGGATATTCAAATACTCTTCTGCAAATCTGAAATATACGTTGTGTTGATAATTATTGTAAATCTGTCCATATGATAATCAATATTTTATTATTAAAATAATGAATATCGTAATTTATTACAATTTTGCTACAACCGTAAAACGGCGTGGATATTGCGTAAAATATTATTTCGTTTTAAATAAATACAAGCGACAACCCATACTTTTATTTCGACAAATCATAACTGTATGAAAATGATTTACGAGGGTGGATAATTATTAATTTATAAACATTTTATTGTAAGTAAACTGCAATAATATTAGTCAATAAACACATTAGTAAATGATACTGGGTGATAGATGTTTCCGGTTTCCGTCAATTATGCCCTTATTTACTCTTTTCCACTAAAACGGTTATTTCTATACCACTAATACATACATGACATTATATTAGTCTTAAAATATAATAACGAATTGGTTTTTGATGAAAATTACTCATTATCATAAGGTACAACTGTACCAATGGGAACTTCCTACAAGACAAACATGTAATAACTTACTAATAAAGTTAAGATTTGTCTGTCATTTGATGACTGTAATTTTCTATTAAAAAGATGGGCAGGATTTATATAGAATTATTTTCAACCATAATTGAAATTGATTAAGTTAATTAAAACATATAATTTTATTATTAAAATAAAAGTGTTCATCGGAACCAATTCGTATGTTAGGTACTTGTAACAGTTGTAACTGCATGTAAGTCACTCGGGAACGAAATAGGTAACCAATTCATATGTAATATGTATATTATACCCGAGAACCAACTATTCGTCCATATAAACCATATAACAACCTGATATCAATTTGCGGAACGGTCTATGCGATTACATATCAAAAAAATATTATAATAATATTATGTGTATCAGCAGTATCTATTTTTTATATTATGTATATGGCTATATATACCGATAAGAAGTGTAATATATAGCTTAATTTAGTTATTCATATACAAATATATTTAATGGATATGATAATAATGTAAATATATATATCTAATATTATATAAACGTACATATTATATTATTTTCCATACTTATTATATTATATTATTTATATCGTAAACAAATTAAACTATATTATATTAAATGGTGTACATAATATGTAAAACTACTATACTGGAAATGAAATAATAAAATGGCGATGCATAAAATTCGTTTATGATGGATATTAATATTTTATCAATTTATGAAACGCTCCACTTGTTTTACGACGGTTGACTCGATAATATATTAGGTAAACCTAATATAGGTGGTATATACCCACGTGTAATATATAATGTAACATACTAACGTTCATTATATAGTTCATTTATATCCCTAATAACTCTTTAACAAACAACGAAAATTCCAAATCGTTAATATGGATATAGAAATAATGAAAACGACTTCACTATAACTATATACAATATATATATATATATATATATATATATATATATATATATATGATATAACATGAATACATTATTAAGATGTACACAACAAATGAATCGCGAATAATTTAGGTACTAATAATCGATTTTACTCATTTTTGACCGAACAAACGAACTCGTTGAACATTGAAGTATAACAATATTATCGTGACCTTACAATGTATGAATATATATATATATATATATATTATTATGATTATACATAATACGAGGAACATTCTCAAAAGTGGTCAAGTGGAAGACATTATAATTAATATATAATGCCATTGCAAAAATATTGTACATATAACAACTGAAAATGTCGTGAAAAAATATGCTGCATACTGATATGTTTTTATAATAATACAATTATGTATTATTATTAATTATTATAGAAGTAGATACACTGTAGATTTTGATGGATACGTATTTATAATAGGTGATTGGATTGGATGAGGTATTGCTTTGATGAGAGGACAAGAAGAAGGATAACAATTGTATTAGTTCCCTTTTAGAATAATAATTATTTTAATATATGTATATATTCACACATATTTTTAAGGGCCTTTAAAATTCTATGCAGTAAAAATGTGTATTCAATGTACACAAAAACTTTACTTTATTACCACTATTGTTATCATAATTATAAAGACTCTATACTGCAGTGTAGTGTTATAGGTATACATAATGTTAAGTTAACAAGCTATAATTTATTATTATTTTATAGTAAATGATAATTAATTTAGTTGATATTTAGTTTTTAAGACTAATGCTTGATCAGTATTCAGTTATATCAGTAATATATATATAGTAATATATTATGTTTATTTTAGTGTGAGCTACAACCACGCAGTGCATAAAATACAATCTTTTTATTTTGTATATTACACTCGTTACAATTTATTAAATGCACTAAACAATAACAAACAATTTAATGACAACAACTGAAAAGTTACCATCTACTCCAATAATTTCGTTATGCGAAAATACACGTCATGCCTATTCAAAATTCCCGAATCGGGATTAAAATTTCTATATTACAATTATTATATAGGCTATGAGCTTGAGCTATTATAATATTTTTGTAGGGTAAAAAGATAGAACAAAATTTAAAATGTTATTAGTAAAATTTGAATTTTAACTACTAATATTTTGTACCCTTCCAAGAGACAATCATAGTCCATAGGTGAGATTTTGAAAGGACCTAGGATAGTAGGATCTTTATTTTATTTTTCCCATACATATAAAACTCATTACCTACATTCTACACATTTTATTTAATGATAGGTACTACAACAGATCAAATTTCAAACAAACATAACATATTATATAAGTCTTACACAATTTAGAACAGAAAAAATATTTACCAAATTATTTTATTTCTAAATACATCTATCATGTTGTGAAAGTTAACAATTGATTAATATTATTGTAATTTATTTATATATCAACTATATTTAATAAAAATTTGTTTATAATATGCTGTATTATAGAAAGAGATAAAATTAAAAAAAAAAAGCGGGTAAGTAGGTATCGCTCTGCTGTATATTAGGGGGTGGGGTGGACCTCAGACTATGGTAGGTTAAATTTGAATGCAATGATAGGTATCATTGTATACGAAAAACGATTCTGAACGAAGATGATTTGTCAGTTTAGGATATATTATATTTAAATATTGTCAAATATTCTATTTTGAAACAAATAGTATAGTTTTTATATGTTACTATGGTTATATGGTTACTATGGCCAACATTCGCATTATGAGCGTATGAAATTTAATTTAAATTTTGACATATTTCGTATAAATTCGAACTTTAAACACTTATAAAAAAAAATTGTGACTAACGATTTTGGATTTTTTTTTATCACTTTAAGAACAACTTATAAGAAACCTTGTATTAAATTTTCAAGATTTTCTGGCCACCCAAAAATTTTTTATCGGCATTTGAAGAAAAAAAAAATTAGAAAAGTCGAAAATTTCAATTGTCTATTAGTAGCTTAAAAATGGTCAAAATATTTTGAAAATTTAACTGTAAAGAGATAACCATAATATAAACATTTGGTGAAAATTTCAAGTATTTACAATAATTCGTTTTTGAGTTACAGCAAAATCAAAAAATCGATTTTGTCAAAAAGTCGTTCTGCGTAAAAATTCCCGTTTTTCCGTTTTTTTTTTTTAGAGTTTTTCCCGACGCTTTTGAAAACTATTGAAAACTTTTTACTTTTGACCCCCCTAAAGTACCAACTAGATTCAATTCCCTATTCAAAGAGGGGCTGAAGTCAAAAATCGGAGCATTATTACTGCTCCAAATGTTGGAGTCAGACACAAAAAAAAAAAAAAAAACACACATCATAGTAAATGCAATACATTCATCACTTCGTTCAGAATCTAAAACTTAATAAAAATCTGTAAAAAAAGTGTAGATGAAGCTTAAATTGCAGTAGTATAGTATTGCAGATTTTTATCCCGCTTAGAAATTATTTTGTGTTTTAAGCTGAGCGATGAATGTATTAGTTATATTATAGACTTATATTTTCTACTAGATAATATATTTTATATTAGTATTTTCTAAACAAAATATAATTGTTTAAATACTTGAACCTTAATTATTTGTTCTATTCTATTTACATATATTTTAAATTTTCTTTAGTCCAGAAAAATGAAAAATATAGTTAGAAATATTAGAATAGGCTTTTATTTTTGTAATATAGCTTCACACAGTTTAGCAGCTATACTTCGCTTCGACATAAAATTGCCACATTTAAAATTTTTAGTGGAGGTTGAGCCGAGGCATCAATATAGGGTTCGGCATTAGTGCACTACTGCCTACACTCATATAAACACAACAATAACAATATAACATACATTTGTATTTTTATTTACTAATGTAACACGTGCAATAATACCTTTGGTATTTTCGTTAGGTCTATAACGATGGCTTGCACACAGCCCTTGAGCGTTTTAACGTGAAACAATGAATAAATTGTTTTATTTCGAATAACTTATTATAAAACATGTAGATATTATATAAGAATATAATATAAAATTCGAAACATGTGTAACCTACCAAACTTGAATGTCTTTCGGTTTTCAAATCAACTCTTATTGTAAATACCTATTACCTATATTGGTTTTATGTAGTACTAGTACCTATAAATATACGTTATGTCGTAGGTAGTCGTTGTATATTGAAAAACAAAATCGAAAACCACTCTCCGCGACAGAAACGTCTTATCAGTGAGTTGTACACACGGGTGACGGGTCGAAAGGAGGGAGGGTCTTTTGTATGTTCAACCCTTCTCGACCCATCGCTGGAAATAAATTGCCGTGTTGGCCACTGCGTCTCATATATATAATAATAATACTGTGCACACGACAATCGTTTCATACGCAGCGCGCAAAATACGGTTATTATTCTTTTGATGTTTGCGATTCACCGGTACCTATTATATGCATAATATAATATAACATATTAATCATATTATATTGTAAAATGTCTGGCCTAGAATACTACAACGATATAGTACAATCTTTGAATATAATGTATGTTTACAAAACGCGCAAATATATACTACGGTATAATATGTAGAGCACTGCTGTACCTACTCGTGTGTGTTTATGACAATAATATGAGTTTGGCACGCAACTGGCAGACTATACACACGCGTCGAATACTGCGTATTATATATTGTATCGTATCGATTGGCCGTTGGATCGATAAGTTCCGCAAGTTTTTAGGTGTAATATTGAGAAAGTGAAAACAACGAAAATTCGCCACATTACCAACGGGTACGGCTTATATAATAAGTATATATTGTGTATATTGTATAGCCGTATAGGTATATTCGTTGTATTGTACATGCATATTTGCAGACTTGTAAATTCATCATGACAAAATAAACAGAAATAAATATATAATTAATTTTAAACACCATTAGCGTACTCGGATGCAGGATCCTCGTGTCCTGACTCCTGATTATTCCGGATCTCTCTAGACCAACTCTTATAGAGCTATATCGCCTGAATCAAATAATTTATGTATATTAATTTAATATTGATATAACTATATAAGTAATCATCTAATGATAACATGATAGACGATAGTTTCACAGTACGATAACATAACTATGGAGAACGTTTCGTAACGTTTACCACATTAAACTAAATGTGGACCGCTCCCTTCCCTTGAAACTCATCTGCTGGTTGCGCCCATAGATTTTATAATTGGTTACGCCACTGATCAACATTCGACATGTTATTCGGTCAATAGCTTATGTACGCAAAAAGGTGTAGGTATAGTATGTATAAGTACATTATATCGTTGACTCCATAAAAATAACTGCAGTTGGTGGCGGATCTAGGATTTTTTTTGGAAGGAGGAGGGCAAAATTGTTCTTGTTATTATATTCATATCATATAATTTTGTAAACACAATACTTAGGTCTTAGGATTTGATTTTATAGGCTTTACATACATAATATTACTATTAAGGGGAAAGGTTGGGTCCCTCGCCTTAAAACCACCACTGACTGTAGTATAAATTGATGACGTATGCCTTTAGGTTTTTAAATAATCATATTGAATCATGGCATTATAGACAGCATGCAATATCTTGACAATAAAGTACACGATAACAAGAACAAATTTACAGATGAATAATATATATAATACCAAATACCAATTAGTATATATTACAAAGAGAACTTATAGTGGTAAAGGTACATAGGAGAAAGACAATCGAGACGTTTAGAACGATAAAATTAAAAACTGAAATAAACCGTGCAGCTGAATTACGAAAGAACAACTGTATAATACGCAACTATGCAACTATAATATATGCCGAGAGTATCATTAACAGGGAGGTCGTTAAAACCGAAGAACAAGAAGAAGCGTTCAGAAAATTATCGGAAGATAAGGGCGGTCGAAAAGTATACATTGGTGGTCGCAAATAATGATGATGACATTGTCACGATATTCAAACAGTGCACGAAACCATCACGAACGAGACACGTATAGGTACATTATTGGTATATACCGTTTATTATAATACATTAATACCTATTAAGTATTGATACATAACGGTAACGAGTTACGACATTATATAATATACGTATACAGATATTAGATAGCAAATAATATACACATAAATGGCATTTCGATAATAGTTACCTCAATTATTGCCGTTATTGGCTGCGAAAAAATTAAGAAAATCAATCTAATAGGAAAAGGGTCATTTTGACCGGAAACGAGCTACCCGACCGTTATTATGTAGATACCTATATAATTCTGTGTATAATGTTTATCATATTATATAGTATATACTTACCAACCCACCGCCAACAGTTTATGTACTGTACACCGAGACCTGTTGATTGCACTATACAACGACATAATTAGGATATTTGCCGTGAATAACGACATTGACCGCAATTTATTTAGCTAAGTACCTACACATTTACCATACACATACAATAGTATATTATATATATTATATAGGTATACAACCCCTGTGCATTACATGTTGGACAACGGAGGATATTGCGATATTATTTAATTTAATTAATTTATATTTTATTGTGTATTTAATTTAATACGAACTATACGTCTGTACAACGCTATATGCACAAATATTGATGGTTTCTGAACATGAAACTTAGTTTGATCATAATATTATTGTTGTTATCATATTATGCACACGGATCTAAGTCTAAAACGTGTCACGGAACAATAAAAGTGTGAAAAATATTTTAAACCACCCATGTTCGCCTATACAGTATACACGGCATGAATTTAAAATGTCGATAGTAAGAGCAAGTTTCTACTGATACGGAACGACGAAAATCTGTACAGGGATTCATCTATACGTAAAACTTTGCCTGACCATCACTCTTTTAACCGTTGGTCTGTTTTTCGTCATGGTAAAAAAAAAAAGGTGATTACGGAACATTTTCGCTCAAAAAGCGCGAGCCTCGAAAAAATAAAAGATGATTACGGATTATTAAGTAATAAGTATAGTTGGTATGTATTAATATATATATTTTTACGAGTATGTAAACAATATACATACGTTTATTTTAGCCTATTTTAGTGACTATTATATAGTATTATACCTAATACCTACCTATAGTCTATACGTTGTAAAATATATGCCTACTACGTTTATTGTAAAATGTCTGTACAAGTATCCAGGATCCTATTCATTCTTCTTGTCGTACTGTAACGATACATTAACGGTTTGCTTAGTTTTCCACTACCTACCATAAGACAACATACCTATTATAATTATAGAAGTCCAGTTAAATAACAAAATATTAATATTGTTTCCGATGTTATGGTTGTTGGTTAGACATAATAACATTGATAATCATAAAGGTAGAAGCTATATTATGTATGCAGTTATGTATGCTATTTTATATTATGTAGTGCATTGCCACTATACATATAGCTATAACCCTATAGACCGGCTATAGTGTTAGTGTATAATATCAAACAATTTTTCCCAAGTTTTCATCACATGAATATTTGTAATTATATTATTTATTTACTATACATATTTTTTAATATTTATATGCATTTGTCTACTCATTTTAAGTCGATACAATGTATACTACAGCTGTTAATATCGAATTTTATATGAGTAAATACATTTTTGTTTTTTAGAACAAGTCGTTTATACAAGGAGAATCGGACAATTATTGTCATGATAAAACTTAATTTTTTTAATATAAATATAATGTAAGATAAAACAAAATTCATGTTTCGTAATTGTAAGTAACCTATATTGTTATTTATATTATATCTAAAGCTCGATGTATGTATAAAATTATATGCAAACATAGACACGTATTTGAAACCGATTATTATTAAATATATGAGATCATCAATGTAACCCACTTTAAATTTTAGGAAACCAATTGAAATAGAGAGTTAAAGAAACAATGCTGAATGATACAATTATTACATTTTTACTGATTTTGGAAAGTTTAAATAAATTAATCAGCACAGGTTTAAGATTAAAGATAATATATGATGTTTAAAAAAAGAGTAAATAGTTCGTTCTATCATTTTCTATAAATAGTCATATAGAAATTCATATAACTATATACTGTTAATATATTACTCAATTAATGATATCAGGACAATATTAATAAAAAATAATAATATAAATAAATTTAATGGATAAAAAAATTCTAACTTTGGCAACAGTGTAATACCAGTGTAAAATTATTAAATATTTATACATATATATAGAAATAAATTCACCAAATATATAAAAATAACTTAATTGAGTTTATTTTTTTTATTACTTTTAACAATATTTTTTAAACAAAATATAAATACAAATTTATAATATAATCATTAAATGACAACCATTAATTACCTATATTATTAATTACCATTAAATGGGCGTTTGTAGTTACTTTTATCTATATATATGAAAATAGAGGCAAAAATGTATAACATTGCATCAGTTGAGAACGGCTGGGCCGATTTCGCTAATTCTTTTGTTGTTGTACTTGTTATTGCATGGAGAAGGTTTTTACGAAAGAAAATTTTTAAAAAGTCAACTGAATAAGTAGAAAAAGTGCAAAATCTATTTATTGATGTCTGGGATTTAAACTCGATACCGTTGTCTTTATTTACTCTATGGTAGACGTAGACATCAGCTCGATGTAAAATCAGTATAATCTATGGTTTCTATAGTTATTTTATAGTTTTATATTCATTATTTTGTTAAATGGATTTGGAAATTTGGAATTTGTTGAGTGAATTTTTTTTTACGAAAAATTAAGTAAGTTTATTATTAAGACTTCATTTTCGAGTATTCTTGAATATTGAGTATTTTTTTTATAAATAGAATTAATTAAAAACGACTGTTATATTTTGAAATAGCAAAACTGTCGCTACGCAACAGTCGGTCTCACTACCGTACCAAGCCATTAAATGTTTCACATCAAAAAACATAGATAAATTTAAGTGTATATTTGACATATTTATTATTAAAGATTTTTGGTTTCTATAGGATACTAAATAAAGTATCTAAATAAGGTATACCGAATAAGTAATATATATATGACTATATGAGTATATTGGCAAGGATGAGTTGAATTTTGAATCCTCTTTTTAACTTTAACACATATATACATACGTTTATTCAATTAAAAATACCGTTTAGGCGATGATTATTCAACTGTTTTTACCTCGCATATAGGTAAAAATAATTTCACTCGCGCAAACGGAATATTATTTTTTTGTACGGGCGACGAAGTGCACGGGGACAGCTAGTTATAATGTAATAACCTATATAAATTTAATAACGCATTTAAATTCTCACCATATTATATGATTTTTAATCGACTTTAATACATGGCTACCTACTAAATAGTCAATTTGTTTTGCATAAAACTAATATAATTTTATCTTGACGTGTATATTAGAGACTGAGATAAATTGTAAATAAAACACGAAAAATATAGCAAAATCTCTCTTTAGCAGACTTTATAAGCACATTAAAATCTATCGGCTCTAAAAAGGGTTATTTTCCCACGTTTATTTTATTAAATATAAATATTATTTATGTCAAGGAATTTAGAAGTATTTAGAGAGTTTTTCCAGTATTTAATTAAAGGGTGTTTGTGAATAGAGGTATCTCTGGTTGCATGACACATGTCTATACGATATATATTATATATTTATTTGATACAATCCATATTTTTTTGTGCAGTAACAAATGACAAATAGACGAAAAATAGTTTACTTATCAGTTATAACCCTTAAAAGTGGTTTGTCCATATATATGCTAAGAAAAAAAATGGTAAAGTGTGTAGTAACAAAATTTACAAAAATAGGGACTGATGTAATATCATAAAAATAATATAAAATATCACACAAAAGTTAAACATTACCTAATAAATTATACAATGACTCATTTAAATAGTATATAATTCATTTAATATAATTAATGATTCAATTACAAAAAATAGACTTTACGTTCGATAATTATGGAATATTACGGTGATATTGAATTGAGTTCTTGCTACTTTTATGTGTTTGAATTGAGTCTCGTTTATTATCTTAATATCTTTGAATTGTGTCCGTATAGATAAAATGTCGTAACTATACCTAGTTACCTATAGTACCTACATAGTACACAGTAAAATTCACTCAAAATTAAATGCTTTTTTTTCGGGACATCTAAATATTTTTATTTTTGTGACACTCTTCTGGTAATACAGTCTGATACATATATAAAATTAAAAAGCAAAGTAAAAAGACCATGTAAAGAAACATTAGAAAAAGAATAATTTTTACGGGAGCGACAAACAAATATATAAATAATCAAATTTTGAGATTTGACTTTTTAAAATCTGTATCATTTAAATATTTACCAGCTACTATTTAATTATTAACATTATTATATAACACATAATCATTATTATTATTATTATTAAAAACAATGTAAGCAATCGAATCAATCAATATACATCAATAATAGGCTCAAACAACTTAACAATATTGCAATGGTCGGACTCAACTCCGATAACTTAAAAGTGTTTGCGGGACTCAATTCAATATCAGCTGAATATTATAGGTATAATTAAGTACATGATAATATTAAACATCAAAGTTTATAGATTATACAGGTTGCCTGATTCTGCATTTTTGAAATTTTGGGAGTCGGAGAAGCCACACCATGGCGTCACCTGAAGTATAAACCGTTTCGTTATTGCCATATAACACGGGTAAAATGAACACGATTTTTAACTTTCCCAGGCTCCTATACGACTTCAAAATTAATTTTTTAAATTTGAAAAAATCTAGTATAGGCTCACAGTATAAATGAATATATCTGCATAAAAAAAAAAAATGAAATTTAACCATAACTTGGTTAAAAAAAATATAAAAAGTGGATGATTCAAGTCATCACATTGAGTTTCGGGTGACATGGAACAGTTAGGTTTTTTTAAATGTTTTTGAGCGTTTTACTTGGAACTCAAATAAGGTTTTTAATAACATCTTAGTACATATGATAACCTAAAGAATCAATAAAAAAAATAAATAAAATACCTACATTATCGTTATTGTAACATAATTTTTTTACTTTTTCGAATAAAACTAAGTAGTTTAACATAGAAAAAAATGTAGCATTTGCTTTAATAATATATAAACAAAAAAAAAATTATACATGTTTTTGTATGTTTCAAGTCACTCTTGTTTTAACACTAAAACATAAAATTATTCTTAAAAAATCAGATTATAAATATTTTTAAATAATGTTTGAACTAGTTTGTAATAAAACTTTTGTTAGAAAAATAAAATTTAAATTTAATATTTGGAAACAATATAGAAAAATATCGTTTTTGAAAACCTTGATCAAAAGCGTAATAATCAATAACTGTAAAAACGACATGAATTTATTTTTGTATATTGAATAACGTTTTCAATGTTAAAAAAAAATCATTATAAATGTAAAGCAATTAATAAAATTTAAAAAAGTTAAAAAATAATTAAAATAGTTTTATTGTGTGAGCAATAACTGTCAAATATTCATCTAGTGTCTGTTGAGTTAAGCCACCACTATAAATTTTATATATTTGTCTTTAATGTTTCCGTAGGCTTTTTTTATTCCATTTATTAGTAAAAAATTATCAGGCGATTTAGTTTATATAGTATAGTCTACTAACAATATTAAGGGGATTTAAAATATGTAATATTTTTTTATTAAAAATTAAAGACACGTAATTTGGTATTTTCTTCACATAATTTAATTTTAAAAATATTTTTAGGTATAATTTTTTTAAATAATCCCATTTTAAATATTAAAACAACGGGTCCAATATTTTCTTTAAATATAAATGCTGAAAATGTTTAACCAAAAAACTATATTCATCACTAAAATATTTCTACTTATAAAAATTCGTGGGGGGTCCGGGCCTCTTGGACCCCTCTCAGATACGGCTTTGGATTCATCTGTAATGTACCTACTCTAAATATCAACAAAAACATAATTACACACATTATATATATATACATTTCTACTTAATTAAGTAATATAACTATAATAGTCAAACTTTTTAGTTCAGTTCTAATAGTTGAATTATAATTTTGGATCTACAAAAAAATTTAAGTACAGGAGTAGCTGCTTATAATTTCATATAACTATAACTGGATGTCTAGACACGATTTGTAAAATTTAAAAAAAATAGTTAAATTTATTATTAAATGGGTGTTATTAAACCCTGTTCAAAAGAATAACGAAAAATAATGAATAATTACACATATAGCGTATATTATTAAGTAATAAAATAGATTATTCAATAATGATACATCGATATATAACAATAAGTAGTAAATCAGTTAATTATAATAAAAAATAATAGCATAAAAAAATAAAAATACATACGTTCACATGCATTTTTAATACGCCTCCGTAAATTTTATATATTCGGGTCACGTCAGTTGACAAGGAATGGTGCGGGGTGATCGAAATATTTAGGGGACTATGAGGCAACCTGTATAATCTATAAACCTCGATTAAACATTATCTTTATAGTGATATCAATAGACTTAATACGCATATATAAGTACGATCATAATATGGCTATATAGACAATATAAAATACACGAGTTAGATACCCCTAACCAACCTGCAGGTCACTGCCAACAATAATAATATTCAACACTTATATTTCGTTACCAATGCATATATATATATAGGTTATCTATCCAGTATCCAATATTATATGCACACGCGATATTATAATAATAATATAATACATACCAACGTACAACCTTATTACTTACACGTGTGCATGGATGGGGATTCCGATTTTCAAGTGCCTCGAACGCCGTACCACCGCACCACCGCCGTCCATTGGTCACAGACGATTTGCATTTTTTTACTCGGCGCGCGCAATATAGACAAGCAGGCACGTATTATGTTGTTGTATTTATCGTAATTAAAAAACACTGGCGGTGAATCAAAACGCCATTGTATTCGAAAAACGTATGGGCATATGTAAGCAGGAAGGTACTAAATAAGGCACTTGTTTGCTTCAGGTCGGTATACCATACCTATACTACCACAATATTATAAATTAATACGACGAATCGGAGACCGTATTTTGCATGTTTGAAACACATATCGCCGCGTGTATATAGATGAGGTTATAATAAATTATATAGTAGGTACATAATAGCTAACATTATTATGGCGAATTTGAAATCTTTAAACGGAATATTATACGAGATACGAGTATCGAGTATGTAACATTGTTATTATTACTATTTTTTTGATAGCCCCAGTGCACTTTGTTGTAAGTGTACTTCGTTTTGTCCGGAATACCTACCGTTGGTCGAGATTACACCTGAGCCAGAACTTCTGAACGACATGCATTTATGTGAAAATATCCTGTTTTTCCGACGGGGTATGGTAAACTACTACAGGCTACAATGGTAGGTAATCTATACCACATTGTGACAACGATGTTAGCTTTTACACAAAATATAGAGTTAACCCATATTATATACAAGCGTTTATTAAATGAAAGAAAATACAAAAAAAATTATCGTTACCTTAAGACAAACAAAACACATTATTTTTTTAAATATCAGTCTTTTAATATAATAATCCAAAATTATACACCTATTCCAAAACCAATAAATTAAAGTCTATGTTGAATGTAATAAATTGACTCACGAAGTCACGAAAAACTGTCATTTTTTTTATTTGTATATTATTGCCATTGGTAACGGAAAATTAAATAATTATCGTGATTAGATATAATGCTATAAACCTGTATTTTATATTCGGTAAAAACACCTCCCAATAACTGTGTTAAAAATATGTGCAGTTTATAATAATAGAGGTAAATCCACGTATACACCGTGCTAGCTATAGATCATAAAATATACTTAGTACCTAACATAACAAATAGTCGATTTTCGTGTGCGTTGATTTTTCATATAGGATTAAAATATAACACGTTCATTACAGTAATTTACTCAATCACATCATATTCACTTAACATCTTCTGTATATACAGCAGAGCGATTATGTACTTTTTTACATATATTTATTTTATTTGTCATATTATCTTAGATATGTTGGACATTTTTTTGATTTGTAACCTTATATGTTTTTATATATATATATATGTCAGTTGTATATAGGTACCTAATTATAAAATTTACGATAAGTTGTATATGGTTATCTGCACGTCAACCATTCACATTTCACACCACAAAATTGTTGTATAATTTTATTTTTTGTTTAATTTAATTTAGTTTTATCATTCGTCATGTTCGTTTTATCATGTATATATTATGAAATTCGAAATTATTTTATTATCTACTATGGCTCTCTCTAATGTATCATATTATAGGTGTGGTACGTTATAAAACGGTACATTAATTTTTAACTTTATTTTTAATGCTTATTTGATTATTCGCACCCCTTCTGTCCCAATTTGTTGCAGATAATCGTCGCTCTACTGAGTCTATACTGTATATTTTTATACTAAGTTATTAATTATTATAGTTCTAATAATATAATTATAAGTAATGAATATTTTGTCACAATGATTTTTACATTTAATTTATTTCATATTTTATGGTTACCTACCTATATAATATATATACTGTTACCAACATAAAAATATTCAAAACAATTTTCTTATCAGAAAATTATATATTTATATTAATAAGGAGTTGACAATTTTTCATTTTAATAAAAAAAGAAAATAGTCTAAAGGGTAGGGGAGAAAGAGAGCCATTGCAATCTCTCCCTGTGTTTTTTTGTTACTTACTATATACAGTATGTAAGTGTGTAATTTATATCACGCGTATAGTATACCATATGCCCATCATATTATATAGTAAATAGTTTATAACATATCACTGAAATAAAATATTTTTAAGCTTATCAGTTATCACTTTGTCAGTAACTATATGATAAAAAATATTTTGACATTGTCCCGAGTTGAATTTTATCCTGCCGGCTTGTTTGTTGGTATACATAATACATATTATTATGATAAGTTTATGTTCTCCTCAAGTCTAAACACTCGATAATGCATTTGCATTTGATAAAATATAGTGTTGTGGTGCCTACCACATTCATCCATAGATAACACATTCTTCATTAGGGTCCGGAAATACAGAATACGATATGTTACGCACAAATAGATAAATAGAACATATTATATTTAATATATAATACTATTATATGCGTGTTGCCAGACTTCCAGAGATTTTACGCAAAAATGTAGAAGCTGTTGACTGTTGTGTTTATTAGTCACTAGTTGTGATTGTTGTGAACATATTTTTTATCACTTTACCAACGCGTATAAACCATACAATTAGGACTTTTTGTACATTGCACAAAGTAGGTAATTAAACATTTAACATAATGTATATTTAAAATACCGATAAATTATTATCTTGACAGTTTACAAACATATTTTTATTAGATGTTATCGGGCGACAAATCAGAGTATTTGGCATCCATCGACTACACATCACAATAATTGTAAATATCCGATTAAAAAAATATGATATAAGACATTAATGCCTCCTACATCATATTATTTTGTTTATTATATATACTCAATAATTTATATTTATAACTAAAATGAATGTAAATAATTATTATTTTATGGGACAACATAATATACTCTTACACGATTACAGACATAAATAAAAGTAAAATAACTATATTATGTTGATGTTTCCAAGTGTTAAATTACCTACTGAACATAGTATTAAACAATAATTAGACGAAAAAAAATTACAAAAAGTCCAAATCGTACACGGTTAACGCATGGTCGGTTGATAACATTTAAAACGGTTCGATAATAAACTAATGCCGATTTGTGTACATAGTTTTGTATTTATGTAGTCTGACGCGACATTTGACAGATGACATTTTACCAGTCCCGGATACGAGAATGATGCGCATAAATTAATATTATGATTTATGACGAACAATATTTTTGATTCGTGATCGAATAAACAATGACATAATATAAGCCAAATGTCTAATATATTATTTACAACGGTAGCGCAGTGCTTTTAAAAATCGGCAATCGTATGCAATTTTTTGTTTTACTAATAACACCTCGAAACGCTGCGATGTACACATTTTATAGGTTGCCGTCGGAATAACTGACAATTTCTCGTCTAGACTAACATGTTGACTTTGGTGTTTGGTATAGTTATATAACCATCACACAATTGTCAAAATCTATTTGATTTTGTCTATATGTGGTTATGCCAATATAATCCAAAGTTTTTTCTGCTTTCCTCGAAATTCGAAAAATGTTATGCAAACCTAAATATCATAAAATTATTAATATATCATTATTATTGTGTATCACAGCATTCACAGCGTCTCATATAGTGTAAACAATTTATTTTCTTATTTTCTTACTTTTTTTTTATGTATCAAGCCGAGAGTAGCGTAAATTTATTTTATAATTTGAACATTGAATGCCTTACTTACCTATAGTTGGTTTAAAGTGTTTAAATCATAATTTTGAATACAATCATAATTTGATGTGCCTAAGTAAATGGAATTTTTGTTTTTTTTTGAAACGATGTTTTTATTATTTTTCAATTTTAGATTGTACCTATATACACAGACACGCGTACACCAACCTATTTATATATACACACATATATACTACAGGCGTTGGTCTGCATAATAATATATTATGTTATAATATGTCGTGCAACAATCGTTTAACACCGGCGCAATGACGGAGTGTCAAAACAGGCACGCACAAACCACCGCCTCCGGGTTTAGGTATACTTATATTAATTGTTCACATCAATACAGTCTATCTAATTAAAAAAAAAATTTAAATCCCTCCTCCGGTCTGGACGATTGTCGTGATACACCCCTGTCCAACACTTGTACGAAAGTATAATTATTAAGATATATAATAAATATATATTATATACATAGTAGGTACCCATCGCATAATACCCGCGGTGTTGGTGCTCGCAAAACCTCCATAGGTATACGGTATATCCGAAAAGAAGTGGCGGCGGCGGAATGTGTAATATAAGTAGTGTTAGTACACACGAGTATATTACACAATACACGCTGCATTTCGGTCGTTGTGTTCGGCCATTGCTCATTATAATATATTAATTATCATCGTCATTATTGTTACGTCAAATAAGTCAATCGAAGTGCGCATCGATTTAACAACCAGCGATGTACGCATAATGATAATAATATAATATCGTGTGTCATAGATATACTTACAACACGCGTTGTGGTCGCTCGTTAATATATTCAAATGTAATTCCCGATTCGGTGGTTGACCGGGACTATCCAAGGGTCACGGACGGTATTTTTTTTTCCATTCCCTATATTATACGATAAAGGTGTCCGGCGTTATAAAGTTACCACCCGGTTGACTCTTCTACGCGGCCGAGACAATAGCACGCGGTGTTTATAAACGCGTACATTATGTTTTGTCGCAAACAGCTTAGGTATATCGTAGATATCAACCATCGTTACAAAACGCAACGGCGTGCGTTCCACGTGCCTATTCCGTAGATATAGGAACAATTTTTATTCGACATGGAAAATCCGTTGAAAAACAAGGAAAACAAAAAAATTACACACCACAAATTATACACATACCCTGTATATTTCACAACACTTTGCAAATCAAAACAATAGTGTATTCATATAAATACCAACGAAAAAAAAAACATAATAATATATAGGTAGGTACCAAAACTAAATAACAGTGTAAGCTACTCATCTGTGATTTAAAAAACACCAATATCGATATACAATAAATTATATAATAATATTATATTATATAAAACAACTCATAATTTAAAATTTAAAAACAAAAAAAAACAATAAAATATTTTAGTGGGTTGTTTTTTGCAAGTTTTGTTTCTTTTCCCTTAAAGTACGATAGTTATACATATATATCTATTATACATATATATAAAATTTCTTCGTGTAAAATACTAAGCAATACAATAATGCATTTTATATAAATATATTAAAAAAAAAAAAAAAATACAATGACATTATAATGAGGTGTTTATATAATATAAAATCCAAGTCCGTACCTACGAATAATTATAATAATACGATTACGACGATATAATATAGGTAATATGTATATGCAATATGCATATAACTAAACCACATGTTTTTGTGTGCGTTTAAATTCAATCTCACGCGGTATAGTGTACAAAACTGTGAAAATCAACCAGTGTTGAAATTATAATCGCATAATACTACATCGCTACCAATAATTACATTGCTATTAATATTCTTTTAAACGCTTAAAATCGGAACTGCCCATACATAACGACGACATAATGACGTTTCGTGTTCTGAATTATAATTATAAGTACAGGAGTCGCGTTTTTTTAATTACTTGACACGATCACATGCGGTTCTCAGCCCATGGTAGTATAATACAGGCCACATATTATATTATGATATGGTCATATATTGGTGTATACGTATAGAGGCGCGTGTTTATTATTTATCAAAGCCAGTTTTTTATTGATTTTTTTTTTTTTTTTTTTTATAAACCATGAAGTATAAGTATATCAACATATTTTATATAAAATTAGAAATTAGAAGTATGCGTACCAAATTTTGGCAGTATGATAGTTTGCGCCAACTAAAAATTCGATGAACAAGAGGCGAGCTAGTCAGACAAAAAGTCATTTGTAAGGGAAAATATTGGCTTACATAGCGGGATAAATTAAAGTGATTAATTCCGGGGTTGTCGTCGTTTCAAGACACTTGGTTTTCACGCTACGCTTTAAACAAACAGTTGGTTTAGTTATATTAAACATTAAAATATCCATATACCTATAATATTATATTATATTCTATAATATTATGTATTTTACTTTACTTCCATATTTTTATACAATTCATTATTACTGAGATCTCAATGAGTTTATATAATATAATAAAATTTTAATGTGATCAGTCTTAAAAACAATATAATAGTTGACCTGCTTCAATTAACACCTACGGTTGAATTAATTTTTTTTTCGCCGACTTAAATTCAAACTCTTAAACTAAGTAGGTACGTAACTTAACAATAAATTGTGATTGAGATAATTTGTTATCAATTCACAATTTATACAATTATGGTTCCTTAAAATCTAAGTGAATACAATATATTTGGTCCGTTATTATTTAAAAATAAGTAAATAATATATTTTATGTACCAATGTGTAGATAAATACAAAAAATATAGTAATTCTGATAAAGGCGTGTTTATTAAAATAAAAATTATTAGTGACAAATACACCAAATAGATAAACATAATAAATTGTTTACCTAACAATTTATTAGAGATTTTTATATCACACGAATATGCAGTGCAAAATCATCGAAATTCACTAAAATAGAATGAATAAATATTGTACAATAATTTTGATAGTTGTAAATTTAGTTTAACAAAACTATATTATGCACGCGTTAAAAATTGAATCAAGCAAGTATAATTAAAATTTTTTAAATATTTTTTCTCTTCAACATTTTAAGCAAACACATTTTTAAAATATACTTGACTAGGAATTTAAATTTGAAATTTAAAAGAATGATCAGTTCAATGTAAATTTAAAAAAATTATTGAATAGATATTTAATTAAATTTAAAAATAATAATAATTTTTTCTTACATTTAACCCTTAGTGTCCTTTAACTATGTAAAATAAACCACCAAACCGTTAAATTAAACGTGAAAAGTTTATATCAACCATAACAAATATTATTTTAAATAAAACATAAATATATTCCATTAACAATTCTCAGAAAATAATGTTTAAATTTATTATGACCAAAAATCACGTTGCAATAATTTAGAATATTAATCATTTATAAAAATTTAAAGCTCGAGATAAGTTATTTTATAAATAAATTAGAAATATTATAATCATTTTTCGTCAAAAATACCTTTGGGATTTAGCTCATTAAATCACAGCCAGTTAAATCAAAACTGAAATCATTTGGGAATATTTTTGGTTATGTTTTGTGTTAATATAGTATTTAAAATGGTAATTAACTTTTAATATTACCAAAGAAAGTAAAAAAAGATTAAATAAAAACGATTAATGATTTTCTTTTGTTTTTTAAGTAAAAAACAAATAAAATATACTGACTAGGAACACACTAAAATAATTAGCAGTAAACAGACTTGGGTAATATCGGTGATTGAGAAATATTTTCGTGTTTAAATTACCGTTAGAGGCCGAACGAAAGTTATTAGTAGCCACGGACGAAACGAATTAAACAATTTGCGAATTTAATCGTTCTTAATTACCATTGAGTATTGCTTTAAAGCAAACAATTCATTTTAATAGACATTTTCATATAATTATATTTGTACTAGTTAGTAATTATATGTTATAAATTGTATAGAAAGCAAGTGCATAAAAAAATATTTGACTTGATAGTTTTTTTTTCATTATTACTGAATAGTAAACGTTTCACCTGACAGAAAAATCGCGGCGAAAAAATTTGTTATTTTTAAAAGAAAACCCTTAACAAATTGAGAGGTAATTAAAATTTGAATAAAAGCTTATGTGGTTTATTAAAGCAAAAGCAAAACGAATAGATAAACATATTAATTATAAAATATAGTACGCTAAATAGTAATTTTGATTACTGTTGGACCAACATTAGGTATGTATTGTTCCAAAAACACATCAAGAAACAAGATATAATGATCTTGAGTGTAAGGAGAGTTAACTTATTCCTATCACAGTGATAAAATATAAATTTTTAACAAGACAAATTATAAAATGATTCTAGTTTAAAATAAAAGGGTTATAATTTACAGTCAATTGTTTCTATTAAAATACGAATTAATCTAACAATGTTTTAATCTTTGGTTCTTTACAATTCTTTTTTTCCGACAGTCAAAAATAATAAAAATCAACAATTTAAATTAAAATAAAACAACGAAAGTACAACCTCACACAAATAACAATATAACTTATGATCACCAACAAAAAAATTATACCTATTTCAAATAAAATATTAAAAATCAACAAAAAAAATAAAATAAATAAATAAAAATATAATATAATAACTACAATAGGATCATCCATATTTTCTAGTATAGTACACAATGTAGATTATTGATAAAACGCTAACATCATTTTATCGAAAACCAAAATCGTAAAAATATAAAATTTAAATTAAAAACAACAACTGAAGAGAAAAATCGTGATAAAGTTTTCAAGGTTGTTATAATTATTATTGGTAACATAATATTCAACTGTCCAGTTTACATAAAAAATGCATGTTTTTTATTTAATCTTCCTGAAATAAAAAGTTATGATGAATATAACCATGTAGCGAATATTACAGGAAAATGATTATGACTATATTAAAAACTTAAAACTTACCTATTAGTATTGGTGGTGGTAACGTAAGGTGGTGTTGACTGATAGTGGTAATAGTTATGGTGATATTAACTGCAATCTACGAGTATCGAACCCTTTTGGCACAGTGCATGTCCACCTCCATTGATGCTTCCATTTCAGATTCGGATATAGGAACAAGATGTTTAAGGTGTAGAGTAGTGATTCCTTCGACGGCCATTGCATCCAGCTTTCGGTCTCTGACCAATCGAACCATCAACTGAGGAACGCCGCCACCGCTGTCGTTTTTGTCGCCACTGCCATCATCTTCGTCGCCTCCGCCACTCTCGAACCCACTACTACTCACGTAACTGGTATAATTATTGTCTTGACCGTTTCTTCGGATAACAATTTTTGGCAATTTCCTGGAGAGTTCGTGCGAACGATTATCGTTTGTATCATGACTGTCATCCTCGTGGTGTTGGTTGTGAAAGTGGTCATCAACGTCGCTATTGTTTGTGACAGGACTAGTTGCCCTCTGCAGTACTAATCGTCTGACGATCACAACCGATTTGGGAGAAGTCATCGGCTGACAAGCTGCCACCTGCCATTCACCCGGCGTTCGGCTTAATCTCACTTCTACTTTAGCAGGGCCCAGCTCGATTTTGGTATTCTTGGTCTTATTCCGGTTTCCTTTCGGCCCGTTCATATTAAATATCCGACCCCAGGGCAACTGAACCTTGATCTTGTACATTGGATTTGTCGATACTTTGGAGGCCACGACAACAGGCTTGACAGGGTCTTCGACGCGGCCAACAATTACTACCGCTGCCTTATCGGCCAATAATAACTGTCGCTGTCGCCACTCCCGTTTTTTCCGTTTCGTTTTGTTCACCCGACGAGCGAGTAGTCGACTGTTAAACTTATCTCTGATGTTAACCCGGACTTTCGCAAATTTTGATATCGTCTTATGCAGTACGCTTTTGTACTCATCTTCTAGTGACTTGTCCCAATACACTTCGCCACTGCAGTGTTCTGGCGTTGGGTTTTCCGATTGAAAGTCGTCAAATGGCGATGGGATTGGGGTGTTGAAAGCCTCGTTATATTCATCATCATTAATTACATCATTTTTGACCTCAACAGAGATATTTAAAGCTTCATCATTTCGTTCGCCATAATGATCGTACATCTGATCTAGTAACTTATTGTCACATTTTTCTCCTTCGTCCGGGGTTTGAACGACTTGTGCAATATTATCCGGAAAAATAGTTGGTGGGATATCCGTCTTTTCGATCGACTCTTTTAGATTATTATCATTAGGTTCTAAGTTCAATTCTTTTTTATACATATTTTGCCACGATGTACACTGTTTATAGAAATTATTTCGTTTTTTGAAAATATGACGAGTCATAAGGTTTTCATCTTTCACTACTTTCAATTTTTTGTAAGGCACATCCGGTTCTTCATCAAATATATTTGTTTTTATCATATTTCTACTATGACGTTTCAATATAAATTTAACTTTTGGTAATTTTATGTCATCGACAACGCTTTTCGAATCTGTACACGCATCACAATTCGTTTTATGAATATTCTGTTCAAATATCACAGACTTTTTTAAACTGGGTGGCTCTATAAACATATCTTGGCTTATCAATTCATTTTGTTTCAATAAACTTCCAACAGAACCAATTAAATCTTTATCTTCAACGATTTTATTCAAATTGTGTTCACTTCTATATTTTTCGTGGTTTGTTGAACTAGGTCTTGATATGGTCAAATCTACAGCCTCATCAGTTTCATTTGAATTATATTGAAATTCTAATTCATTTGTATTTAATGATCTACGTTCAGATCCAATCAAATTTTCGGAATCATAAATTGCATATGAATTTTGTTGAAATTTTAATTCGACCTGATTTAACGAACTATGGGCAGATGTACTCAAATCTTCAGCCTTGTCAGTTTCATTTAAATTCTGTTGAAATTCTAATTTATCTTGATTTATTAAACAAGATTTAGAACTTATCAAATCTTTGGACTCGTCAATTGCATTTGAATTCTTAGTTAATTCTAGTTCATCTTGATTTATTAAACTAGTCGATTCTCCATTCCCATTAATTTCATTTAAATATTGATGGTATTTTAATTCATTTTGTTTTATTGAACTACGTATACATCTAGTCAAATCTTCAGTCTTATATATTTCATTCGCATTTTGTTGAAAGACTAATTTTTCTTGATTTATTGAATAAGATTCAGAATTTATCAAATCTTTGGGCTCGTTAACAGTATTTGAATTCTTTAATAGTTCTAATTCATCTTGATTTATTGAATTAGGCCCAGAACTAGTTAAATCTTCATTCTCACTAGTTCCATTTAAATTATGATGGTATTTTAGTTCATCTTGATTTATTAAACTAGAACTAGAACTTGCTGAATCTTCAGAATCGTTTATTGCATTTAAATTATGTTGTAATTCTAGTTCATCTTGATTTATTGAACTAGGTCCAGAACTAGCTGAATCTTCATACTCACTAATTTCATTTAAATTTTGACGGTATTTTAATTCATTTTGTTTTATTGAACTACATCTAGATCTAGCGCAATTATCAACATTATTTATTTTATTTGCATTTTGTTGAAAATCTAATTGATTTTGATTTATTGAACAAGATTCAGAACTTATCAAATCTTCGGGCTTGTCAATTAAATTTGAATTTTTTAGTAATTCTAATTCATCTTGACTTATTGAATTAAGCCTAGAACTAGTTGAATCTTCAGCATCGTTACTGGCGTTTGAATTATGTTGTAATTCTAATTCATCTTGATTTATTGAAGAAGATTCAGAATTTTTCAAATCTTCGGACTCGTCAATTACATTTGAATTTTTTAGTAATTCTAATTCATCTTGATTTATTGAACTAGGTCCAGAACTAGTTGAATCTTCATTATCACTAATTTCGTTTAAATTATGATGGAATTTCAATTCATTCTGTATTATTGAACTAGATCTATTTCTAGTCAAATCTTCAGCATTGTACATTTTATTTGCATTTTGATGAGAGTTTAATTGATCTTGATTTATTGAACAAGGTTCAGAACTTATCAAATCTTCGGACTTGTCGATTAAATTTGAATTTTTTAGTAATTCTAATTCATCTTGACTTATTGAATTAAGCCTAGAACTAGTTAAATTTTCATTCTCGCTAATTTCATTTAAATTATGATGGTATTTTAATTCTTTCTGTTTTATTGAACAAGGTTTATTTCTAGTCAAATCTTCAGCCTTGTGTATAACATTTGCACTTTGTTGAAATTCTAATTTATCTGGATTTATTGAACAAGGCTCTGAATTAGTTGTATCTTTTTTCTTATTAATTTGATTTAAATGTTGGTGGTATTGCAATATATTGTCTTTTAATGAATTATTTGAGTCTTCAACCTCGACCATTTTATTGCAATATTGTTGGCATTTTAATTCGTTATGGTTTAATGAGCTACATTCGCAATTAACTGAATCGTCTACTCCGTCAATTGTATTTGTATTTTGTTTGTTTAATTCAGTATTACTAAATGAACTAAGTCCAGTACTAATGGGACCTTTGATCTCACCAATTTCATCTTGATACTGTTGGGGTGTTGATTCATCATGATTTGATGAAAGAAGTTTAGGACTTGTTGAACTTTCAGCATTAAACATTTTTATCGGTTTTTGAATCATTAGTTCCTTGTGATTTAATAAACTAGGTCCAGAACTAGTTAGATCAACGGCTTCAATAGTTTCCACTGAACGTTGTTGGGATATTGATTCATCGTGGTTTAATAAACTCGGCTTATAATTCATTACATCTTTATTCTCAATTATTTGATTAGAATTAGTCATTTCAACATGACTCAATAAACAAGGTACAGAATTAGTAGAATCTTCAACTTCGTAAATTTTATTGGGATTCTGTTCTGATTTTAATTCAAAAGCATGATATTTTTCTTCAGCATTTAATAAATCAGATTTTAAGTTTTCAAATATTGCTATTGTAGCATCACCTTTAATTATATTGGCCGTCAAGTTTTTTATAGGTTGCCTATTTGTTTCAATAATTGACTCAGTTTCACCTTCTTTAATGGTTTCGGTAAATTCTTCTACAGACATAGCTTGATTTTCATTTGTACTATATTCTAGAATCGTTCGTTTGCTTTCAACATCGTTTATCGATTCATTTTGTGGCACTGAAACAGTCATCAGACGACCAGCAGAATTATTTACAAGTTCTTGTAGTAAAACATTATTAGTTTCTTCAGATGCATTATGGAACACGTCCATATTTGGTTCGTCACAAATTTCATCAACATCCTCTGAATTCTTATTTTTTAAATTTAGATTTTTAGTAATTTCAAGACATTTAGAAGCATCACATTTTGTATCTTCCTGACAGAAATTTTCCATAATGTTAGTATCATTTTTGACAGAGTTCAAAGTCGATAAATTATCGTATATATTTTCAAAAATATTCTCAACTTCCAAATTATTACCTCTTTTAGAATTCCTACTATTATTACAGTTATTTAAATTACATTTTTCTGTATTTTGATTTTGAATATCAAAATCAATTTGTGTTTCAGGGTTTTCAAGGTTTAGTTTTTCTTGAATATTGTTAACAATACAGCCAATTTCCAAAATACGGTCCACTTTATTTTCAGTTTCAATTATATTATGACATTGAGTATCATTATTACAATTTAAGTTAGACGTTTCTTCAATTTGCAGTTTATCTTGAATACCTAGAGTGTTTCTGTAATTTGTTTCTAATTTTATTTTGTTTTCATCATCGTTTATTTCAAATCCACAATCAGTTTTTATTTGACTTTTATTTGAAAATATTTCGTTTGAACTTATTGATTTTTCAATATTAATAGAAGAACATTCAATTTCTAAATTTTGAATAATTCTTGTATTAAAATCAAATTCATCTATTTTTTCTAAATTATGTATATCAATATTATTATTATCCAATTCAAAAATATTTTTTTTATTAATATTGCGTTCAATTTGTTCTATATTATCAGAACTATACTTTGATTCAAAATTATTCGTGTGGTTACCTATTTTATTGTTTTTATTAGTTTCAATTGGACTTACAATACTTGTAGATTTTGGATTTGATCCAAAAATATTTGATTCGATATTATTCAGCTCAAAATCAACATTTGAATTTTTTCGAACATGAAATAATTTGTTAGTATTTAAATCATTCTGTTTTACTTTGCCAATAATGTTGGCTTCAATAGAACTATTAATTTCACATTTTTCCTTAGAAATTAAGGATTCAAGAATACTTTTTTTATTATTATCAAACTTTAAATTGCGATCTTCTATATTTAAATAATCAAAACTATTTTTTTTTACACTTGATATTTTACTAATATTATTTGTGTTTTCGTGTTTACTCTCACTGGATTTGACTTCATTTGTAAAATTTGAATTATTGTTTTCATTAACATTTTGAATTTTTCCAACATCGCTATCCATGTTACACTTAGGATTTTTTTCAGAATTTATGACTGTATGAATATTTTCATTATTTTGCAATTCAAAATCTTGTACATTTTGGCCGTGATATTTAAAACTTGTTGTGTCTGATTTATCATGATAACTGGTTTGTTGATCTAAGACAACTGTTTTATTTTTGTTTTCGTCAAAATAATTTTTAATTAAATAACTTGATTGAAAATCACACTGGAAAGGCAATTGAGTATTGTTTGATGATGTTGTATTACTGTTTGAAGTATTAGTTGATTCAACTGTATTTATGTTCCGATCTCCAATTTGATCTTTAATTCTTTCTTCGAAACATTTGTCGACAATATCTTCATGGAAAGATTTGTTCGATTCGGTATTACAATGTATATCAAATCCAAATGACGTTTCAAATTCATCAAAAGTATCTCGATATTTCTGGTCATCTGTTTTTGTGCTCTCCAAACAGTTAAGAAAATCATTCGAGTTAATTTTATCGGCGGCTAAATTGCAATTTGTATTTTCTGGCAATATCATAGTTTTGTCCTGATAATTTTCACTCATATTTGATTTCGATAATGAATTGCGATTTTCGGGGGTACTCTTAAATTGTGTAATTTCTACATCACATTGAACAACTGCGCTAGACGAACTATTTGAATTTCTTTTTAGTACAAACTTTTCAGACCAAACATCAAATTGATTTAATTGCACACAATTATACTTAGATTTTAAGTCCGTTATATTAAATGAGTTCGTTAGATGTTCTTTTGAATTGTTTTCAGTTTTATTAGTTAGTACACTTTCATTGTCAACACATGGATTATCATATTTTAACTTCTGTTTTATGACTGTATACATTTGACTAGGGTCTCGTAAAGTAGGTTTAACAATATTAAGTTTTGAAGGTGCAGATACAGGTGCTAATGGCTCTTTTTCTTTAAAACTTGGGAGACCAATAAAATCGAGTTTATTTTGATCATTCTTATAATTTAATGTTTCATTTAGAGTTGTAATGCACTTAGGTTCATTTAGATGTTCAAAAATCGAACCATCCGCCCGATGTTCATTATCATCCTTTTTAAATTGCAAATAATCGTGTGATTCATTTATAACTGGTAATTCAAACCCATCACTGAAGTCAGGTATCCTATTATTTAAATTAAAAATATCTCGCGATTGTCGATTAGTAGGTGATAAATCATTCGATTTTGAAAATGGTGGCATATCTTTTAATGTATCATCAGTATTTTCACTAGAATTATTATTATTTTTTGTCGATTCTTCTAAAGAAGTTATTTGGTTAGGAAATAACGAGTGGTGGGAATTATTATTAGAAGACATATTCATAATTTTTTTATTAGAATGATTTTCATAGCTTTCAATAAAGCTCCAGCCGTCAAAAAATGAATCGTGATGAAGATTAGTTTTACAGTTAACTGTTAAGTCTACACACGGTACATTATCCTTCCACCGAGTAGAAACATTTTTATCTGAGTTCATACTGTCTAAAATATTGTAATTATTTCTATCATATAAACAAGATGATTCCATAACTATGTTCGTGTTTTTCATAATCTTATCAAGATCATTTGATAAATTCCAATTAATGCTTTCAAAATCAGTTTGTGTTGATACTTTATCGAGTTTATTTTTATCGCAACCAGTCCTCTGTATGACACTTTCATGAAATCCGTTATATTCTTGTCGATGTGGCGAGACTATAACTGGAAAATGCCTATTACTCGTATCTATTTGTTGTATTGAATGTTGGTTATTAGAAACTGTAGAGTTATAACTATTATTTTCATTAAATACTTTATTGCATTGATTATTGATGCTGTCATTTGGTTTGATGTCATTTGACGTAATTTTTTCAAACGCAAAAGGATTACCTTTAGTTTCATCGGTAAGCGAAGAAAAGTCAAGAGGTTTCATAATAACACTGTGGTCATACAAAGACGTATTTAAATGTTGTTCTTGAACACTTTGGTCTAAATGCCAGGGTGTAGTATCTTCATTGGTAACATTTAAACATCTTTTTGTTATATTTTCCACGATACACGATGAATTCGCGTTATTTGACTTAATAGTTGATGATTTGTTACTTTCATTTAAAACAAAAGAATTAACTCTAGGAATTGAATCCTTGTTACAACTGATTTTATTCATTAAAGAAGGTTCAATGCATTTATCTACATGATGTTGTAAATCATACATTTGTGGATTTTGAATATATTTTGTAGTATTTTTGTCGGTACTTTCAATGGATCGATTAGTTTGAGTTATTTGTCCTGTATAGGCTGCTGTTCCAAATGATACGCCTTCGTTTTCTTGTGATTTACTTAGGTTAAAAATCCTGTCAGCTAATCTTTCAATGAGATCTGTAGATGAAATGTCTGTATTTTTTTTACCGTACCAAGCAACCATTCCATCAAAATTAACACTATAACTTTTTTCAGGCTGGGCAGTTAATTCGGATGATGTTTTCTTCTCAGTGATAAATGGTTTAATGATACCAGTTTCCCGTTTAGTGTAATCTAGGGGTTCAAAATTAGATTTTGAATGTAATTTAGGTTTATTTTTAAAATAATTGATTTCATTTGGTTCTGTAGTTATAACTAACGGGTTTTGATTTTCCTTAAGTACTTTTTCCAAATTTTCATAAGAAACTACATTTAGTTTTTCTTGAATTTTAGTCAATGCATCTCCATCAAGTGTCATGCAATCGAGTACCACTATAGGCTCTGTTGTTTCAGAAGATTTTTCACCGATTTCTTCTTCTCCTTCATCCCAATTAGCTAAAAACTCACGTACGTTTAAATTACTATTTGAGTTATTTTTTGGCTCGGTTTGAGGTGGTTTAAATGATTCACTATTTGGTATTTGTACATCTGAATAAGGCACTGATTGAGTGTTATAGTACTGTTGTGATGAAGGCAGATTTTGAATATTTTGAGATGAGATAGGCAACCTAGGACTGTGATCGTGCGATACATACTCAGTCGAATTGTTTTTTAATGAATTATGATAGATTGGAGGTCGATAGTCGTGTACATCAGGCATAGGTGGAATGTAATTATAAGGTATATGATGTGTAGCACTTGTAGGTTTTAAATAAGGGTTACTTTGATAGTTTGGTAATCTTTGATAACTTTTTTCCCTACTAAAATCATGCGACACCATACCGGTATGGCGGCCAATTGGACGTAACCTATCGGTAGACCAGTTAGGATTGGCCGCGGGTGGAATCCACAAGTTATTAGCTGGAGGGCCATAATTTGTGTTGTTTAAATATGAACTATTATATTTTTGTTGATAACAATTTTGGGTATCGTATTTAACTGGTAAATCATTTGGAATGTATGGTAGGAACTTTTCGGAGCACGGAGTTTTCAAAGTCTTTTTTGATTTATAAGATCGATTCAATTGTTGTACTGGTCTTGGGTTATATAACACTTGTGGTGGAGATGCTTTTGGTATGTTTTGAGACCTGAGCCGACAACATGGTTGACAGCATTGCGGCAAATTCTGTCCGTACACATTTGCAGGTACATATTGATTAGTAGCTGGCGGGTATGGAGTAGGAAAGTCGAGATTATAATATCTGGAATGAAAGCCATATAAATGTTCAAGCCGATGGTTTGCATTCCATTGATAGACAGGTGTAGTGGGTTCAGTCGATATAAGAGAATTTTGATGTATGGGGGCGACGACATTATGAGGTGGAACATGGGCAGATTGACAATTTGAAGTTCCATAATTTATTTGACCATCTCTCAGGCTGTTTAACATAACTCCTCCAAAAATCTACATAAGCTGCTAAAAAAATAAATAAAATGAAACATAATATTAATATATATTTAAGTAATACTAAATATCTGAATTATACTGAAATGTAATAAATTTAAAGGTAATAATATATACTCGGGTAGATTAATTTATACATAATTATGCTAAAAATGTTCGGTAAATAAACCCTAAGAGTATTCTTGGTATTCTTAAAATTATTATAGCAATGAGAGGTCTGCTTGGAAAAATATGATCATTGATATCCTAAAACCATTGATTATAAATAATTATAATACCTTACTATAACTACAAGCTGTAAGCCTGTAAGTTTATATTTTAAATATAACAAATAGTTTACAATAAATGTATTATAATTATATGAAACAATAAATGTTTTCTTTAGTTTAAAATTTAATTGTTTTTCTATACAAAATCAAGATAAAATAATTTATTGCTTTTTTTTTTTTAATTAACTATGCATTACTATTTAATTATTATACACTTGTAAACCTATGTTCAATTATAATTGTTAACTTTTTTTTAAAACATTTTTAAGTTTAAATATTTGTACATAAAATGTATTACAAAATTACACAATTCTCTTTATTTTATGTATAGTTTTTGGAAATGTATACGAAAAATATATAATCATGTATATAGAATATTTTTATGTAGTACATTTTTTGCAATGGGCACATTAGTTATTACGACGAAAATATTTTCAATAAATTGTCTACGTTTCCGTTTCTATGGAATAATCAATAAACATAATAACATAACCCCTCGAACTCTTCAGAATACGAATTTAATGACAAATCCAAATTATTATTGTTATTAATTAAATAAGAAAATATAATATTATTTTACCAACGCATAATTAGTATTATTATTTAATGAATATAAATGACTCGAGATTAATGAAAATAACGAACTAATATTCAAAATCAATATATGCGTATGATTGAATGCATGTAAAATAATTATGGATATCGAATATAAATTAAAAATGTATTATTTTATTACATACTAAAGTGTGTTGTAACCATTTCCATAGTTCGAAAAACAACAAACTATTACCCCAAATTGTATACAAGCCTAGTATTCGATACATACTTGTTTCTAAATTAGCATACCTACTCGTCATTCACCTACCTACTTCAACATTGTAATAAATATTTAGCAAAAGTTTAGTATAATATGTACATATATGGAATTTAATACACTACCTATGTGTTTTCATCTGTTAAATAAACCAGATCAATACGCCTATATTCACAGTTAAACAAACAGTATAAATGTAAATGTTTACTGCCAACTGTGGCTATATAATTGCTAGTGTGAATAAAATTTTAAAATTCAGATGTGTATAAAATATGTTTTGCGTAGAATATAATAACTGCATATTATAACGTATTATAGTTCTGTATGGTGTAAATTATTTTATATTTCCAACAATTTTTCAATTACTGTCGTTGTTTAGTTTTTTTTTAAAACCTGTATATTCGTAATGGTAAAGTATATCAATAATATAGGATATTATATATATTGATATATAATATAACAGCGTTAACAAATTATATTTTAAACTATTTAGTATATATATATATTAATGATGATACATTTTAATTTAACGCGTTTTAAAAATGTTACAAATTTACTTATTTTTATATAAATATGAAAAATCAGTCACTCGCAATATCATTTCTTGAACAAATATTATAATATTCGAGTTATCTGAAGAGCATACAAATGGAATATTTACAAGACCTAGAAAAATTACAAAGAACTAAATATGTTCTTATCTTTTTTTATATATGTAATATACTTAATAGAATTGGTTAAAAATATTTCCTTTATAGCTCTTTCAGAATGTTCGTTAATACTTGTTTTCATTCAAATTTCGATCGGAATTATACCTAAAAAATGTAAGTAATTAATCAATGCATCGCAATTATGTAAGGGATTATATACATTAAAATTGTATTTCATTCAAAGGTACTAAAAAACCTAAATTATTTCACGATAAATCATTATAAAAACAAACGAAAAAATATACAGATGCCTATTATATATTAATTACACATACATTTAAATTTTATACACATAAGTTAACGTACTTACAATTTTATTAATAATGTTAGTTATAGAATACCAATAATAAACTTATGATTATTGTGTAATTATGTAGGTACTCACAATTATTTGATAAAATCATCAGCCATCCTCAAAATAAATTGTTAATATATTTTTTATTATAATTATTAAATTAAAAAACAATAATGCCATGATTATTGTACCATTTTTTATATAAATAGGTGTTACGTAATACGATTGCGGTCGCGCATTGATACGTATTGATTTAGATAGCTGCATTATCTCTAACGTCCAGTTATAGGTATACGCTATAATATTATTATTATATAATATTATTATACACCCACTTATTAGTATATTATCCAAACATGATCATCATTTTTTCGTTGAAACAACTGACAAATATATATTATACAAATACAACTAGGTTTAGAAACTGAGATAAAGCTCGTTTTCTTTAACGTATAAACATAATAATACCGTCATTATACGATACGTGTTTTGTGAATGTTAGTTGGCTTCATTAGTATAGTATATTATACCCACTATACACATATTATAACATACCTACTAACAAGTTATAACTATATTAGAGCAGAGAAAAACAACAGAGCCTTACGAAAAGAAAAAAATATTGATTTTTTGAAAAGTCTATTTAAGTTGAATTATACATTTTACAAACCTATTAGAACTAGAAAAATACCTAACTATAACGTTGATTAATTTAGAAAATGTTTTTAACATGGTTCTGTATAATTTACAAATAACTATTGATCATTATTTAATGAGTTTTTTGCTGCTACAATATTTTGGTAAGTATCAATTGAAATTATTTTTAAGTTGTTTTTGTTTTTCTGGAAATCATCAAATGGTAAAAACACAATTTTCAATTTTTAATGTACGGTTTCATAGAATATATTGACGATTTGTTAATTTTATTTAATATTCTAGTAACACTAATTAAATCTTACGTAAACTTTTGTTTTGTTTATTAGCTAGATATCAATTATTAAGTAATTTATATTTGTTATTAAAAAATATACTCTTAAAACAAAAAAAATATAAAATAATAATGATATTAATTACTGATTTCAAACATTTTTCACTTATAAAATAAACAAATTAATTTAAAGGAGCAAACAATAAATACATATCAATAATTTGTAAATGAAAACGAAATAAATATTTAAATTTTACATTATTCAATTCATAAATAAAATATAAACACGTTTAAGTTACTTGCGCTGTATTGCGTTACCACAAGTAAAAATGTTTAGTAAAAACTATTCAAATCTCGATAAAAAAAAAAAAAGATGGGTGACCCTTTTAGTCATTTTATTTTTTCAATCTCGACTAGTAAAATACATAAGCTAGATACATTTTGCCTGCTATATATTTATTATAGTATAAAATATTATGTATTACGTGTTTAATATTGCATAACCTTTTTTTTCCTACTCATCGTGTACCTATTATATAATATAGGTGCATGTATTTTTTTCAATATAGATATTCCAAAGCAAATTTAAAGTATTAAAAATTAACAATAGTAGATAAAGAAAACATGACCTGATAAAGTATTTCTAAAACGATCGAAGAAACTTTATAATAATACACTAATTGAACAGTAAGATGACATGTTTTTCCCAATTTTTGATTAATAAATAGTGAAGTCAACAATATTTTTAGTTTTAAAACTCTTTAAAAAAGTGTAAAAGTGCTCAAGACGGAAATTTAGTAGCAAAAAAAGTAGTGTATAATAGTTTAATTTATTAATAATATTTTTAATATTTATGGTATTATACGATGTACTAGCAGAAAATATCACAAATGGACGGCAAAATAAATCGCAGCGATATTGATATTAGATTCACTTTGGCAAGCGGAAATGTATTAGATTGCAATGATTATATAATAAGTTCATGATGTTTTTATGATTTTTCTCATACAGAAGAACTACACATATTTTGGGTAGTAGAAATCAAAAAGCTATAACTAATAATTTATATAGAAGAGCGGCTGCAGAAAATAAATTCAATGAATGTTGCACTTACAAGAAACAAATTCAGTTCGGTACCCATAACTATTATTCAATTATTTTTCTTCATAAGTGTGTACTATATTTTAAAAAATATTCGCTATTTTTACATTGAATATTAAACTCAAATAAAATGTTTTCAAAAAACCGTGTTAGTAAATACACAATACACTTTTAAAAAACTGAATAATGAACATTTTCACTATGGTGGAATAATAAAATATTGATCATCGTACTAACTATATTAACTAAAAAAAAAGGAGGTCGATTAATGTTTCAATTATTAAAATTATATTCAATGTAAAAAATGTACTTACTAATAACAAAAAAAAATCAACAAAATTATGTTTTGAAACTTAACAAGAATACTACCGATTTTTGAAGAAAATCACTAATTTTGATTATTTTTTTTTTTTTTTATACCAATAATAAGATAAACATATCTAATATATTTTAGAGAACACTAACTTTTGAGAAGTAAAAGCCTTCAAGAACACTTTAATTTTCTATACTGAAATTTGAACTCAAATATAGTACCTCAGTGGTGTCATTCATCAAATCATTCGTTTTCTAATGAAAATACCACGATGAAGAAAAATGTAAACAAACATCTCAGCGATTTATAGATAAATCAAACTTCACAAACATAATAAATTGCCTTAATACTTTGCCCTCATATTTGTCAGTTTATAGTTAGGTACTTACTAATTAATATTGTAAACAATGAATCAATCATTTTCCAAGCCCAATAAACCCGATAAATGGTCGACGACATTATGTACACATTTAATTCACTATCTAATAAATAATATAAAAACAAAGGGTTTTAGTCTATCTGTCACGAACATTGCGTGATTTGACAGGAAGCTGCATATTTCTCCAACTAAGTAGCGCTTGATGAACATAATATAGCTTCCAGAATAAGAGTTTTGAACTGTTGACTAAACATCTTTTTTTTCATATCAATTAAATGCAAGCGCGCTCAACTTGAAGACATGAGTCGATAATGTTATTTCTTATCACGTTACTATAAAATGTATTTTGTAAAATCGTTGGCACACGACGGTGCAATATGCATCAGCTGTTTTAGACGACAGTTGATCATTTTATTCTTCCGCAGTTCTACGGGGTAAACTATAAAATTTAACGAGCAATCGTTTTATTTAAATACAACATATAATGTAGTTAAAATAGTTATATCTTATATATATACTTCTTCAATTTATTGGCCAACTATCGTTATATTACTAATATTTTATTATATTTTTATGCACAAGGCGCAAGGCTATCAGCTAAAGATGTACATATAAAAGCTAATTAATCATAACTCGAACAAATATTTAACTTTAAATATTTTATAGCATTATATTAAGGTACCTATTGAAGTATCAACATTAAAATTTGTATTTTGTTAAAACTTTTATTGGTGTATCAAATTAAATATTCTCAAATTCACTTATCAACAAAATATATGCAATTTGTGTTATCCACCTAATAGATCAAAGTAGTCATTTAATTTATCATTTATAATTACAAGTTACCAGTTATAAAAAATATTACACAAAAAAATTATGTGAATTAATTTTATTCCTAAAAAGAAACTAACATATTCAAGTACAATATTTTATTCTGAAAACAAAAAATTATTTGTTTACAAAAATAAGTTGTTTTTATTTGTTTAGTTCAATAAGTTTCCATATTAGAAATATTCCAACAGTTTAGTAAAAGTAGAAAACAATTAAAAGTTTTTTTTTATTAAATTAATTTTTGTTTTATTGACATATATTAAAAGACTATTAATAGTTATGTTACTATTTAAACAAATACTTTAACAAATACCTATATCATTTTAACAGTTGCTGTAGTTCACTGATAGTGGCTACGTTCTATCCGCACAATACACAATGGATATTGAAAATATATTTTAATGTTGACATTGTTATAAATATGATTGCACCTTATCATCTAAGTATTACATTAAATTAATGAATTATCAAGTTGTTTTTGCTTTTAGATAAAAATTATTTTTTAGTTAGGTAGGTATATACAGATCTATTGACAAAATTAATTTTTGATAAATTGGTAAACTATGATGTTGAACATTAAAAAAAAAAAATAATAATAATTTGAAGATTTCTAAGATAAGTACAGTACATAATATTATATACAGGTTCTATGCAATAAATTATTTACTTAATAGCTAATACTAATTCAGCATATTATACATTTTTATTTATCAGGATATTTATCTTAGGTAATTATCTACTCAAAACGGTTGTTTAAACTTTAAATTCATCTCAAGAGTCTTCTATTTAGCCAAAAATTAAAGTTGTTCATAAAATTGTATGATAAATAAAATCGAGAATAAAATCATATAAAAATAAACACAGTTAAATCATCACTAAAATATGTTGTGACGAATGGGATGGTAGAATTGTACAAACACAATAGATAGATACCTATATGGAGATTCAGAATTTTTTGATTTTTATGTACATGAATAATTGGGTTACTAAATATGTAGATTAACTTTATGAATCCTCTATTAAAATATAAGGTATGATTTTAATTCAGATAATATACTTCAAACAATATGTTTTAAAAATTTTCAATAAAAGGTCAATGATAGAAAAATATTTTAACAAAGTACCGATATCACAATATATAGGTATATAATTTAGTAATGTGTCTTATCGTTCAATAATGAATAATATTATTGACTTGCAACATAATAAATTGTGTATAACTCAATGAATTTTAAAACAATAAAGAAAATTAATATAATCTGGTAAGTAGGTACAGCAATTGACTTTAAGTTTTTACACAACTTTTTACATAATAGTATAATTTTAGAACCACCGACTGATTTTTACCAGTTTTTTTTTTTTAATCTCTATGTACGTAACAGTTTAAAGAAAATATAAGCTACATTATGTTGTTTATGCAATGATAAAATAATAACAGTTGTTGACAGTAATTATAACTTGGCATTGAAGTGCAAATGTATACAACTGAAACTAACGTTGTGCACTTGTATAGTAGATAGTTATAGCATAATATTGTTAGAATCGATAAATATTATAATACAGATTAAGGAATAGGTACAAAATAAAAATTAGATAAAACATATTATCTGTACAGACTTCAATTCTATACTAAATGAGATGAGTGCCTATATTAATTATTGAAAGGTAATCACATAACAGTATGGTAATAGATCATATTATCTAAGCAGAACTCAACGTTACAAGACTAACAAAAGTAGGCATTGCAATGGGCCTGAATGAAAGATCTTGTCATCAAAACAAACATATGGCAGTGATAATAAACGGTTACTGAGGTGGACTTGGAGGAGCTAAGTATCCAGTACAGAATCGACTAAAAGAATATCGAGTATTTGGGACTATTGGGTAAGAAACACTGACATGACTTACCTTCAGCTTCTATGTGGTCATTCCGAGATTAACAGTGGCGAGTCCTGACGGCGTGGAAAAAAAACACCAAGCGGACAGCGACGACAAATTTATTGTCGACGAGGAGGGCTGGTGAACCGGCGGGCAAACGACAACAACGATACCATATTTCGTGCAGCGCTAATTTCTCGAAAGACAGGAAGAGTGGAAAAAAAGATTTGCGTAACAAACACCGATAGGTACCTAGTACGGTCTATGTAAAACGATGGACGACCACTGCGGTGGCGGTGTGCGACGTGTCTCTGTAAATTCGGCGGCGGTCGTATTATTTTCGTTATTATAATATTATTATTATTGTCGTTTTTATTTTTCTCTCCGCTCGCACGAAATATTTTGTCACACGCACACGCACACACACACACGGGCGTGCACACACACTACACTGCGGGGCCGCCAATGATAAGAAACGGTTGAGGCCATGACGGTTCATTGACGAGAGAGACAGACCGATAGTGCCGAAAAAATTATAAAAAAATAACAACAAACAATAACAACACGTACGGAAGAATTCCCCCACCGACAAACTATCGCCACAGCAGCACCATCTAGCGGACGATAAGGGCGATGAACAGTTTGCCGTAATGCATATTATTTAAAATTTAAATATATTTTATTATTTTTGCAATATTGTAGTACACTAGTACGATTGAAGATAATATTAAATTAAATTTTAATTTGATTGTATTAAAAATAAAATGATACATATTATTACCATTAACCTTGAGTTGTGAATAGAGTAGAAAACTATTATATTATATTTATAATTTATGCCTTATGGTACTATATAATGGTATAATAGTATAATACCTACTATAATGTACAATGTAGTATACCATAGTTATAGCCTAATAGTCTATAGGCGATCAATTTATGCATAAAAGTCTATAAACAATTTTTGCAAAAAGCTAAAACTTACTACAAAATCCCTAAGAGTCAGCATTCGATAGGCCAGTCAAGCATTCGAGAAAATCTCGAAGGGCCGGTAAAAGTATTTTATCGTAATTATAGGTGTAACAAGTACAAGTCCTTTAAGTTAAGAGGAGCTAAATTCCTAAAAATGTTTTATAGCAATTTTTTTTTTAATTTGATTATTATATTTTATTGTTTCTATTGAACATTGGTGTTAACAACTAATTTGAATAATTATTATTTCTTCGTTTAAATGGAACATTATATTTGTTTATATTGTAGGCAAACATAAAGTAAATACTGATATGTTTATAAGCACATACATTTATCCAAAAATTCTAGGGGGGGGGGGGGGGTGGCTGATTCATTTCAAAAATTTGCAAATTATTTTGTAGATAAAAATGTTCAATTTTTAAAACTAATTAAACTAAGGGTTGAAAATTGAATAGGTACTTAGGTTTCTCTAAAATAATTTTTACTGAAACCAAAAAAATCTAACAAATAAAGTTAGTTGAATTTCAAATTTTGATGAGATTAAATTGAAAAAACTGTAATTAGCAATTTGACTATATTCAACAATTTTTTCAAAATATTTAGATTAATTTTAAAGTATAGTTTATGCTGCTGACCCTGCTTGACATTGATGCAACGATTTTACCTGTCTTGAATTCTATTTAATGTAATAGGTAGGTAAACTACTTAAATTTTTAAAATGGTAATTTGGGTGGTACTATAATACCGATCAAAAAAATGAAATCCAAACATAATAATTAATAACTATTAACTATATTTTATTTTCTATAACCAATAGTAAGTTAATATGGTTTAATTTTAATATACAAAATGATTCTTTTATCATTGTACACACTAACACACTTGTACACTACACTCATTATTTCGAAAAGTATTCATATTTTTGAAAACATTTTTTTACAAAGTTTCAAGCTGTTAAAAAAACAACGTATTTATTAAAAATTGTAATTTATATTATTATTTTAGATGCGCGAAGTGGAGTGGTACGGGGTTACTCCGCAAAATGTTTATCCACTACTCCGCTTGTCTAAACTTTAAATACTTATAACTCATAAATTACTTCTCCTAAATTCGATTTGTATGCACTAAAATACTTAGAAAATTCTTCTTCTTTGGAATATGAAATGTTGTCATTCAAAAAAGTAAAAAAACTTTAAAAAATATAATTTTTTAATAAAAATATTGTTTTTTAACAATTTGAAAGTATGTAAAAAATGTTTTCAAAAACATGAATTCTTTTTGAAATAATGAGTGTACAATGATAAAAGAATCACCTTGTATATTTAATTATATAGTATAGTATTATTTATTAACATTATTACTATTAATAACCCTAAATAAAAACAAAATATTTTTTTTTGTATAACCAACAAATATGTGAAGCACCTTTTCAAAATAAAAATTTCACAATATTTTTTTTTAGTGTTCCTTTATATGATGATATGAAGGTACCATGACAATTTCAAATATATAACTACCATGATTTTTACTTTATGTTGATAATGAGCCGTTAGGACCTTTTATATAGATTAATAATAGTAAAATAAATTGATATAATAACAGTATAAACTATAAGCATATGATATATGATAATATACTTAGTAAATAGTAATACATTGAATAAGCTGACAGACCATCTCCGATCAAAATTTGTTTTTCATATTCAATAAGTAATAACTAATCATGAAATTCTAATTTAACATATCCATTACTACAATGGTCATTGGCGGCTATCCTTTAAAATATAGGTGAAACAAAACACAATAAGCCCTCAATAATATTCATTCATAAACATCTCATCTACTGAATAGTTTATTCAACATGTTGAAAAAAAATATTTACTATTATACTGTTAAAATATTCCAAAGTATTATTTTATTACTTGCTTACGAAAAATTACATTGACAACCCACCTCATCCACCTCTAATTAAAAGTGTAGCGGGCACTACACATAGGCGCAAATCACAGGGGTGCTAAGGGTGCTTAGCACCCTGAATTTTAATGCTAGCACCCCGAATCCCGTGATTATAACTTATAGTACTACCACCTGGTCTGTTTCCTCCAAAAAAATTTTGGTGCTTAAGCCCCCCTGATATTTTTAGGTCTACTCGATAACAAAATAGGTATATACACTTAACTCTTAATATAGTTTTTTCCCGTATGATTTAGTGACAAAAATAGTAGTTAAATTAAATTCAATACCCTTTAATTATTCAATATAACATAAAAAAATTATAAATGAGTAGGGAAATTAATTACCACACATGTTAAAGGTTAGTTCAATTTTATAATAATTTTTCAATAGTTATTAACTCTTATTATACTTACTATTTATATACTAATGAGAATAAAAATAAATGATTCTAAATTTCTAAATTATATAAAATGTTTTAGTAATATTTATTATTTATTTTATATAACTTCAAAATAATTTGTAAATTAGTGAAAATTAATTTCCTATTGTAGCATAAGTATATTATACTTTTTAGTCTATATATCATAAGTTATATTTATTGGCTTAAATAAATACCTTCAAAAATATGTCAACAAAGCATGTTAATATTATTACACCGCCAATGTTCCTCGTGTTTTAAAAATTAATTTTATATACCTTAGTATTGAATCTAATAAATATTTAAAACATTTGCACCTATACCTAAAGTTTGTGTTTAATATTTGTACAGTTATAAGTTTATAACCCTAAAAATCTATATTATAAATTATAATATTCATCATACACTAACCAAACATTTTACTGTAAAATAAATTGATTAATGAACTATTATTGAAAACAAATATCTGAATAAAATATCTATGCTATTAAACTTATTTACTTATCTTAGATAAAAAAAGTATGATAAATTTATTCTTAAATTTTAAGTTATATATTGTATAAAATATTATTAAAAACAAAAAAAAATTAAATCTGTCGAAATAGAACAATAATTTATAAATCTATCAAAACTTTTAATTTTATATTGTTTAATTTTACAATAATAATTATTTAATAATACCTTTTTTTATATAGGGCCCTTTCTTCTAGGCATCTTTACCAAATACCATTGAAATAAAATTTTTATTAAAATACAATTGAAAAACAAATATTACTGGGTAAGATAAAATCAATATACAATCAAAAGTGATAAATTTAATTTTACAAAGCAATTTATTATTCAGTTATTAGTTAAAATTAATTAATATTCAAGAATTACAATACAAAATCACATAAAAATATTACTTATTACTTCATTAAATCATACAATCATATTAATCAAGTCCTTCTTTTTTCTCCCTTAGAGCTTCCTAAAAGATAAAAATACAATTTATGTTAGTTGTAATAAATTATTATATAATACCTAAAAATGTATGTTCAATATATACAAGGTGATTATTTTACAATTGTACACTCATTATTTCAAAAAGTATTCATATTTTTGAAAACATTTTTTTTACATAGTTTCAAGTTGTTAAAAAAGCAATATTTTTTATCCTTATATATTTATAAGTTTTTTAATTTTTTGAATGACAACATAGTTTTAATTTCATATTCCAAAGCAGAATAATTTTCTGAGTATTTTGATACATAAAAGGAGCGAGTAGTTTATGAGTTATAAGTATTTAAAGTTTAGATGCACGGAGTGGAGTGGTACGGGGTTACCTCGCTAAATGTTTATTCACTACTCCTTTGTTTAAACTTTAAATACGTACAACTCATAAACTACTTACTCAAAATTCGATTTTTATGTACCAATATACTCATAAAATTGTTGTGCTTTGGAAGATGAAATTATAACTATGTTGTCATTCAAAGAAGTAAAAAACTTAAAAAAATATAAGGGTAAAAAATATTTAAAAATATAATATTTTTTTTAATAAAAATGTTGTTTTTTAACAACTTGAAACTATGTAAAAAAAAATGTTTTCAAAAACATGAATAGTTTTTGAAATAACGAGTGTACAATGATAAAAGAATCACCTTGTATAATTTATATTTAGTAAGATTATTGGGTATTTAAAATTATATCTGAAAAATAATGTAATGTAATTTTTCAAATTATTGTAAATGTAATGATCTTCAATTTAACATATTGTTCAGTGAAGATTTAGATTTCCAACTAAGGAATGATATTTTAGATTATTTATTATATATACCTATTGAGATAATAATTAATAATATAATTAATAATACCCATCAAATAGCTACCAAAGCTAAGTCAAGAGCAAAATACAATTTTTTTAAACAGTTACAATGTTGTTGAGTATAAGGCACCTAATATTCTACTCATGAACAAAATATAATAATATTATAGGATAGGTAATAAGAAAGAGCAGAAAAAAATCAATAAAGGAAAAATATCATGTCGTCTTAAAATCGTTCAAAGTATTGTAAAAAACTACAAAATAATATGTTGATGAAAAATCAATTGAAAAATTATGTTGTAAAAAATACCTGTAGTTCAGTATATGAAAAAATTAAATTATTAATTAATGAATGTAGAAGTATAATATTATCATTGATAAAATGATAATTAATAAAACATTGTAAAAATAATATTATAATTATAGAAAACAGTAAAACATTAATAAAATTAGAGACATTCTTTTTTTTATGTACACTGTAAAGAGAGTCACAACTCATATAAAAATTAGTCCACAGCTTATAAAATTAAAATCATAACAATTTGTTTTACATTTTTCTTATATTATGAGTTATGATTTATGGATGTTGAAAAACCCAACATTTAAATATTTTTAAATACATATTGATTTTGTCCACTTGGATTTTTAACCTTAAGTTGTATAAAAATGTTCTATGATAGGTACATGTTTTTCTAAGGCCAATTGTATAGGGAAATTATAATATACTAAATATAGAGTTAAAATAGATGTGGATTATAATAGATAATGTTAAACATGATAAGCCACAGATAGAAAATAAAAATAATGGAATTTTCCATTGTACACTAACTTAATCAATTCTATTAAATAATTATTATAATAAAATACAAAGCACATCCCAGTCAACAGAACTTCTTTTACGTGGAATTTTTTCAACGGATAGTTCAATGACCAAAATTATTCATAGAGCTTAACAATTGAAAATATATGATTTATGGTGAAAATTATGTTAATATAGTACCTTAAAACGTTCTTCAAACAAAGAAAGTTCAGCCAAGAGATCAGTTATAGAATTAGTTAGTGCATCTTGAGGTGTATAATCAGATGTTGTTTGTATGCGAAGTTCAAATTTATGTTCCAGTGGATGAGGTTGTTTATAACCAGCAAAAAGCACATTGGGATCTTTAAGTAATTGGCTAAATTAATAAAACAATAAATATTATAACCAAAACAATGATAATCATTAATCAGTAATTATGATAATTATTAAGTATTCACTTCCTGATCATGTTTCCCAAAGTATGATCTTCTTTATTGACTGTAAAAATTGCTGCATTTGTCACTTTAGTATCTACTTCTTTGACTATTCTAAAATTATAGAAAGTAATTTTAGTTACACCAATACAAATACGACATAATTAATACAATAATACATAATACAACTCACTTTTTTTCTCCGTCGTATAGTAAAAACGATTCGAACGTTGGAGGAGCATTCATTTTGAAGTGTTGTTAAAACACCCAACAGTTAAAAATAATCTAGAAACAGTAGATAAATGTAAGTAATGTGACCACGAGATAATATTATCTTAAATCGTGAATGTGACACATAAAGTTTAACACTCGTAACAAATCAAAGAAGTCTATACTGCAGAGGTTCCCAAACTGTGCGCCGCGGTGTGTTGTTAGGGGTGCCGTAGCTACGGAAATGAGAGTAGCAGTATCGCCAGTATCAAGTTTGATCACAAGATTTTATTTTAAAAAAAAGTCGTACAAATATTAATGGCGCCATGAGCAAATTTCAGTTCTTAAAGGGCGTCTAGAGTAGGAAAAGTTTTGGAACCTCTGGTCTATAGACTTATAGACAGAAACAGAATATTATGCCGCACAAGGTGTTCGATAATTGATAAGCCAAAACATAAACAAACAAGCCTTATCAAACATTTTATCACTTATGTATAAAGTTTTTATAATACTCTTTGGAATCTACTAAAATAAACTTTTGTCTGGTAATATTACCACAGAGACAGAATGAATGAAAATATGAAATAGCTGAAGTCAGAAGTATCCAAATTCCACAGAATATACAAGGCCCGATCCAACGTATTTTTACCCGAAGCAAAGTTTGAAATTACTGTAGTAATAAAATTAATCTAATATCTACTAATTATATTTGATAATCTGGCGCCCCAAATTACTCGTCCATTAAAACAATGTTTTATAATATACTTTGTATTCAATGAAGTTATCCTAGTTCCTGGTCTGTTGTTATACAATCATTTCCGCTCTCTTAAATTTTTTCCTTTTTATATCTAAGATTTAAAATATAATACGAAATTCCTCATTAATTTTTTACCTGTAAAAAATTACATTTTTATAACTGATAGTTCAAATTTAAACATTAAATATTCACCCGCAATAACAATTTGGATTTTATGTAGTCATTCAAAAACGAATAACTCAAATTGACATTTTCACCAAATGTTTATACTTTATACTATCATTTTCTATGAATATTTTAATAATTTAATAATTTTTATAGGTCAGATAAGTCATAAGTTTTAGAATTTTTCCTATAAATATCAATAAAAAATATTCGTCCGGTAATAATTCTTGAAAATTCAATAAAAGATCTCACATAATGTGTATAATTTGTAAATTATATTATATAATTTTAATAATAATTTATTATAATAATATTATAATTATTAAAAATATATATCTACAACCTACGTACATTTTTTATTTATATGACAATATGGTATAAATTATAAATATATATTATTATAATTAAATATTAATTATACATGTGCAATAAATGCAATATTTTCAGAAAAAATAAAACAACCATAATAAAAATAAAAAATGACTAATAGTTACACCAAAAAAACATAATTATCATAAAATATACTTATATACTAACTAAAATTTAACGTACCATTACAGTGACCTTAGGTACTTTTTGAACAACAAGTACCCATCACTTGCACACATTTTTTTTGTAGTATAATATATTTATAAAAACATGTAAGTACCCTAACTGAACTGGCCTAATTTAAAATTTCACTAGGTGAGTGGCGCCGAACATGTACTTCGCGTCAATTTTTATCAATGTGCAAAGCTGCACAAAACAGTTTCTAGAGTTTTAAAAAATGTATTTGAACAGTAATTAATAAATATTAAAAATTAATAAATAAAAAATTATCATTAAAAAAACTAAATTTATTATTTTCTATATTACTTGGTAAACTTTTTTACTTCAAATTATAAATCCATCTATGGAAATTATGCTTGAAAATTTTTTTTGGTATTAGTAGGGATGGGTGAATCAATCTAATTATTTGAACTGCCAGTTTCAATTTCATTCGGTACCACTGCACTTGGGCAGGTCACTAACAAAAACATGCTTTACAACCCGTAAGATATAATATACATTTTTATCGTTTAGACATTTTCTTTGGCTATTGTCAATAAACTGGTTTGAAATATGCCATGGTCCATGATTTACATTCCCCAGTATAAATAATAAAATTATGAAATTAATTATAATCAGAGCTAGCTCTAATATTGTCTACGTACAAGGTTTTAACGTGGCTAAGAATTTTTGTCCATACCTAAATCTAAAATACCTATTGTAGTATTGTACAGGCGTACAGCTATAAAAAAATATATGATATATATTTAGTTTCAATATTTATATATATTTCAATATTTGTGTACAATCGTATAGAATTTAATTGAGTTTCAATAGTCTCATAGTAATTTTATAAAATGTTGAATACTTGACTATAGTTAAGTCGGGACTTAGCCACTCGCGTGCATTTTTTGTAGGTATATTTGAATTAACGCCAAAGGTGTCATTTGAATGTTTGTAAATTGTAACACATGTAAGTTGTACCTAAGTGGCAAAGTATCTAAAACCTAACTAACCTAAGTAATAAGTATATTGATTGCAAGTTGGTATTTGGTAATTAAATGGCCTTGAACACAACGTGAAATACACGTCGCGATAAGATATTTTCATCGTTATGATAACGCTAGCCTTGCAACAGATGAGTAGAGCCGGTAGAAGTGGATAACAGTCAATAGGTAAAAAATGCAACACTGTAGTGGCGTGTACTTACTATTGTGTAATGTGTATTTATTAATTTGGATTCTTGTTGATACTCCTCTAGGGATAATCAGAATAGTAAATACATATATAAAATAAGTGGACAGTCCAATAGCTGTATTAGCTGTAATATAATAAAATTATAGTGCTCCTCTACTCCTATTATTGTCATTGGGTAGCCAGTCTCTCTGATCGGTGCATTTGCATAGGCAGCACTAGACATTTTTGTTAGACTGGACCACTCATTTCATTTTGCACCTATCATAGGGTCATAGAAAAGGGTGGAGGGCGATAGGCCGATAGAGAATACCTATGTTTTTTATTACAATACAAATGTTTAACATGAGTAATTATTAATGTTATAAATCTAAAACTGTATAACTTTTAATTTAAACTTTAAATTTTACATGTGAAATACAAATACTAAATATAATTTTAAACATTTAAACTATTCTATTTGTTGGGCACATTTAATTTCTCAATTTTTTAAATTTAAAATACCATGTTCTTAGCAAATGTATACATTAAACGGAGCCAAGTTGGTATGGCCCAGTTAGCCCAAGCTGTAGTTATGCCCATGGATGATGGATAGAATTGTTATACAAGATGATCCTTTTATCGAACACTATTTCAAAATATATTAATACTTTTTTTTCCTTAATTTCAAATAGAAATAAAACAAATTATTTTTAAAATTTTATTTTTTATCGTGATAATTTTCTAATTTTTTTTTTTAATAAAGGTAACATACATGTTTTATTAAATTATTCTAAAATAGAATATTTTTCTATGTATATTGATATATAAAAAACAAAATTTGAACGAGTATTTTATAAGTTTTGGAGAATATATACTGACGAGTACTTGCAAAATGTTCGTATATTACTCTAATTACTTACACTTTGAATATTTATAATCATAACTATATTCGCCCGTATTTAGATTTTTATGTACTTATCGAAACATTTAAATATCAAATTTTGAATTTAAGATATCTATTAAAAAATGTGCATAATATATTATACTCTTGAAATTTTTATATTTTTATAAAAACAGCTTATGAGAAAACTTGTATTAAATTTTCTAGCCTTAAAATATTTTACCATTTTTAATTAAACAGTAATTTACTCAGTTAAAAAAAAGTACTAATATATATTTTGTGAAATTTTCAAATAAGTGTAATTACTTTTGTTTTTTTCATGATGATTTTACGAGAATTTATTTTTTTACTTTTACCCTTTCATGAAAATTATCAACTAGATACAATTTTCTCCCAGAAACAATCTTAAAAAGCGGGTAAGTGGGTATCACCACTCTGCTGTATATTAGGGGGTGGGGTGGACCTCAGACTATGGTAGGTTAAATTTGAATGCAATGATAGGTATCATTGTATACGAAAAACGATTCTGAATGAAGATGATTTGTCAGTTTAGGATATATTATGTTTAAATATTGTCATATATTCTATTTTGAAACAAATAGTATAGTTTTTATATGTTACTATAGTTACTTTATAGTATCTGTTTATTAATAAAAAAAAGTATTAGGCAACATACGCATAATGAGAGTATGAAATTTAATTTAAATTTTGAAATATTTCGTATAAATTCGAACTTTAAGCACTTATAAAAAAAAATTGTGACTAACGATTTCGGATTTTTGTTTTATCACTTTAAGAACAACTTATAAGAAACCTTGTATTACATTTTCAAGATTTTCTGGCCACCCAAAAAATTTTTATCGGCATTTGAAGAAAAAAAAACTTAGAAAATTCGAAAATTTCAATTGTCTATAAGTAGCTTAAAAATGGTCAAAATATTTTGAAAATTTAACTGTAAAGAGATAACCATAATATAAACATTTGTTGAAAATTTCAAGTATTTACAATGATTCGTTTTTGAGTTACAGCAAAATCGAAAAATCGATTTTGTCAAAAAGTGATTTTTCGTAAAATTGCCGTTTTTTTGTCACCTTTTTTTTTGTTTTCTCGATTTTTTTAAAAACTATTTGAAAATTTTACTTTTGACCTCCCCAAAGTACCAACTAGATGAATTTTCCTATTCAAATAGGGGCTGAAGTCAAAAATCGGAGCATTATTACTGCTCCAAATGTTGTCGTCAGACACAAAAAAAAAAAACACACATCATAGTAAAATCAATACATTCTTCACTTCGTTAAGAATCTAAAATTGAAGAACTAAGCTTTTTTTTCTGTTATAAATAGTCATTATAAAAAACACTTTTTTTTAAAAACACACATCATGATAAAACTCTAATACTACGCTCTGTTCTACTTCATTCTGGATCTATAACTAATAAAATGGAAAAAATAATTTTTACAGTAGCAAATTACCAAGGTATAAAAATTTGCAATTTGCAATTTGAATTTATGAACTCTACATCTTTTATATTTCTACTCACAATTTCATTATAACACCTGTTATAAGACTATTATAGTTCTAATCCATAAGAAAAAAAATATTAATTCAACAAAACAAAAAAATAAAGAAATATGTAAATGTAGATGTGGTTCAATATCTTCAAAAGAAATATTACTAGTCACAAACAATAATTAACTATAGTTTATGATTCAAAAACTATTACAAGGAAACAGAATACTTAAAATTATACAATAAAACAACAAAAGATTTTAATAATAATTATAATCATAATTTATTATAAGCCAGTTTAAGTTACATTATACACATGTACATAAAAAATATATATATATTTATATATTATGTTTATAGAGATTTATAACTGTGAATAAAATAATTTTAACTATAAAACAAAAATGTTTAACTGCTAATAATATAACAAAGAATTTTTATTATCCCGATAAAATATATATTCCCATTGATAAGAATTAAATTTAAATGCATACCAACTAAAGAAATATACAAATTCTTCTCCCCAACCTGATTATTTCTAATTTATTAATGGCCTAGTTATAATTTTTTTTTATGTAAGTAATGATTACTATAACGAGAATAAAAAAATGTTAGAGTTTGATAATGAAATTCACATAATTATTGTAAAAAAATTGGAAACATTTTTTATATATATTTCTATGTTCTATAATATATTTTAATACAAATTTAATGTTGAATGGAGATCACTTTATACAAATTTTTCAAAAATTCTGGTCATTGCATTACATAAAAAGAAACTGGCACATTAGAAAATCGTTGATTTCAATATTACACATATACAAATATATAACTAGCGCATGGAGTTAGTATAAACCATAAATATGCGCATCTTAACATAAGGAAATAATAATTTAAAGTTTCAAAAAAAAAAAAAAAAATTGTACATAATAAAACATGCTATGAGACTACACAAAATAATTTTATCATTATCAGCTAAATAAGACTAGAATACAAAAGGATATTGATATAAAAAGTCAAAATTATAAGATTGTGTAATATGAAGGAATGGCTTGTAAAAAAATTTGTAATAATAACCCTAATATAATTACTCATGAGTCTATTAAGTATTTAGTATAATCATATATAATATACAAAGTAATTGTTACATAAAATTATAATCGACATAAGGGTCAAATATATTTTTTTGGCTTTTTTTTTCATTGTTTAGCAATTTGACATAACTTTAAATGAGGAACACCAGTTCAATCAACAATGTTGACCTTAATTTTACATTTTTCAGGAGAGAAATCAGCTATTTACTTGAAAAGAAAAAATTTTCAGTATGATTACTGATTTCCAAATTGTATGTATAATTATAATTAACTACCAACAGTACTAATTTAAAAAAATAGATTATTATTGCACATTTAAATAATCTAGGTCTTCAAGACAAAATCTATCAATTAAAATAAAATATTATTTAACACAAAGAAAACTAGAATACAATGACCTATTGCAAGGTAAAATGTACATGTTTTAATAAAAAAATCTTACTGTTGATGTTGTCAGTATTTAATTTATTATTTGTAGCTACATGAGGGTTTGCACTCTTCAGCTGTTACAGGATATTTTTTACCACTCCATGGTGGTGTTAATAAGTTTGAAGGAGTTACTGGGCCTTTGACTCGGGATAATTGAATTAGTTCAAATCTACTCTGTGCTAAATCCTAAAAACACAAATAAATTTAGTAAAGGAAATTAAATTTACTATAAAAGACTATTAACATTAATAATCTATATATTTTGATAAAATACAATTCTACTACACATAAAAATATATTAAAAAAGACATGTACCTTTTTTACATCTGAGCGCAAAATTAACAGATAAACAGGAATGAGAAATATTTTAAACGAGTTGACGATACCATAATAAAAATATATAAATTATACTTACATACATATCCATACTGACTAAGTGCTGTTGTTTAACATGGGTGCCATCTACTTGTTCTGAATCATTTTCAAAATCAATTTCTTCATACTGGTATTCTTCAAGAATTACACTCCAATATACAGACATCCATTCAACACAATTACATACATTTCCTTCTGATAATCCTAAATAATAATAATAATAATTAAAAATATTGATTAATTATTACTTAAAAATAAACTTTATTTTTTTTTTATAAATAACTTACCGGAAATAGTTAAAGCAATTGTTTTATTTAGCACTATAGTCAGAGCGGACGCTGCTAATTCACTATATGAGTAACGTAAACTAGTTGAATCTAGACTGGCTAGATCTAAAAGATGAGCCACCTGATTGAATAAATTTTGAGGAAATTGTGGAGTTATCAAACTGTCTTCGGCTGTACTATCATCCACACAAATGAATTGCAACATCAGTTCTACCCAGTAGTTTATAGAAATAGGTGTTAAACGAAAACGCAAATGCTAAAAAACAAAAAAAAATAGTTAACTCTTTGTAGTCAATTTAATAATTATTATATTTATGTTTAATTACCATCAATAATATTTTCTCCATATCTAACAGATCTTCATCAGTGCATGCACCATCAGTGACATAAGCAAATTCAGTTAGTTTAGGAGGGTAAATCTCTTCCATTTTGGCAGCCATAAACAGACAAGTAATTCCTATGTACAAAAAATAAGTTAACCCTAAATTAACTTGTCTTTGTATCGCATGGCTTAAGAATTAAGGCTGGAAAAGTTTAATTACCAATGAGTTGTAATTTTTGTTTAGGAATAGAATCACTGTTTGATAAATATCTGTCTAAATAATCCATGGCTAAATAATAAGTTTCTCGATGTAACTTATAAACAGATGACACCTAAAATCAAATATATACATTATAATTCATAGTATATATAAATAATTTAAAATATGATAACATGACTAATTTATCATTAAATAATACCTCAATTAGCCAATCTAAAAGAATAGCTCTCATTCGAGGTGTTATATGTTCATGGCAATCTTGATAATCAGGATTCCTATAAGTTAATGTTGCAGAATCTCTATTACATATCATCTGCCAAAAAGCTGCACGTTTACCCCAAGGAATTTCAGGTAATGGACATGGTCTTTCATTTAATGCAATTGGCTTATGGTTGATCGCCATGTCACGAAATCTATAACAATAATAAAATAAAAAATGTAATTATGTTGTTTATTTTATTATTTAAATAACTTATAACTTACTTGCTCCAAGTAGTAACTACAGTACTTCCAACATTATCTTGAATATTTGAATAACGTGGAGTTGGCACATATGCAGGTGGATCATTTTCAATATTTTTTTTTGGTTCAGAACTATCAATACAATCTGGGCTTAGTTCATTGTCAGATAATAATGGGGCAGGTTCACTGAGAGCAGGACTACTAGCTTCCGATTCCGACCTAAGTATAGCAAATAAATAAGTAACATTTTCACAATTAGTTTTTTTTTATATACCACGTACCTATCATCTGAATAAATTGAATGAGAGTCAGGCGACAAAACTTGTAACTCAGATAATGGCCGCCGCTCTACACTTCCATTATTACCAACAGTTAATTGTTGGAAGGAATCATTGTTCTCAGAATTAATTTGAAATGGATCAGAGTCAGCTCTTACTCTGGAGTTTCTTTGTAAATTTGTAAAATATTGATGCTCACTATCATCTGATAGTGATGACTGTGATGAACCATGTAATTTAGATCTAGATAAAATACTTGGGAGATCAATAGGACTGTGGTCAATTTTCATCCGCTTGCCTGACACAGTACCATTATGTAAATAGCCTTCAGAGTTCTAAAAGATAACAAATAATTTACATATTAAACTAAAACAAATTATAGAATTGGATTATATAAAAAATATTTTTATTATATGACTATTATTAAGTAACTTTTATCACTATAATTTTGATACCTTTAAAAATATTTAAATTCATATAAGCAATACATGTAGTACTATATATGTATTCAAGCTATCTACAGAATAAAAGGTATGTATATAAATTGAATAATAAATGCTAGATAATAAGTAACATGTTACTTAAATATAATAAGCAACTAATTTCTATGAATATGAAAAATATTTCTCTTAGTATCCTTAGGGTACTTCCATGTTATCTCGACTACCAAAATATTTTCAAGACTACCTCCGTATCATCGTAATGTACAATTTAATTTTGTTTTCGATATACAATTTACTACAAACCAAATTAGTTTAGGTCCTATTATCCATATTCCATATTATTCTACATCTAGTCAGTATGAATTTTTTTAATACACTCAAACGATTAACGCTTTTGGGGATCGGCAAAGTGGTGAAATAAAAAACCTACGGAACAGCTCGTCATCATTTGGATTCATACCTGACCGAATTTGTTTGGCAACAAAATCTTTCAAAGGATCCACACAAAATTTTAATAAATATTAAAACCTATTTCCCCCTAAAAAAAATTATTGAACCTAACTAAATGTTTTATACTATTACATCCATTCATTATTTTTATTACTTAATACTTAAATGTTATTGTTTTTCAAAATAGGTTTAAATTTGGAATTATTACTGTTAACTAAATGTTAATTAAACATAATCATTTTAAACTTTTTATTATTTAATAAATTGCAGTAGTCGAGATAACACAGTTGTGCACCTAAAGTAGTCGAAATAACACGGAAGTACCATCCTTAGTACTAGTAGTACCTTCAAAAGTTCAAAAATTATCATTACTATAATATGACTAAAAAAAAAAAAAATTAATATCCTAATTTTATAGATTATTACCCTATTATTAAATATTTTATTTTTCTAGTTAAAATTATTTGGGAAAAAAAATGAAAATAACATTTAAAACAGCATAACAATAAGCCTTACATGTCTTTTCCTTTTCAAAACACCATCAATGTTAGATGAACTGGCGTCATTCATTGTAGTTGGCTTTGAGGGATGTATAATGCCTGAAACATAAAAATAAAAATCAAGAATTATATATATTTTTTACAACATACAATTACCTATTTAAAAATAAAAACTTTAAAATATTTGTATGACAATTGACAGTACACAAATAACATATAGGTAATAGGTAAAAACTGTATAAACTTATAAAAAGGAAAATACCCATATGTAATTAGTATTATAAACTCTATAAGCTTTTAAAAATAAACAGGTTAATATATTATACATAAAACTATGATATACAAAGAAGTTATCTAGCCATTATGATAAAATTATACTTGAAGATCAAATGTATGCATATAATGGATATTTGACATTTGTAATAAATAATTTAATTAAAATTATTTTTACATCATCGGTAGTAGATATTAATATATACATGTAAGTGTTAGAAGAGTAAGAAATCAGTCACCCTAACAATTCGGATTGAAAATATTAATGAATTAAATGAACAAAATAATATCATATGATGAGTATGATGAGTATGATGGCTGAATTAAAATACAATACATATAATACAATTTACCTACCTAATTGAACTAAAATTAAATATTTTTAACTGAACGAATGTTTTTACTTTAATGGTAACCCATATAAAATGAAGATTATAGCATTATTTTTAATGAATTAAAGAAAAAGTATAGTATAGTACAGGTACCTAATTTAAAATAAATACGTATTCAGCAGTCTTCATGAGAAATTGTAATTGTAAAAAATTCAAAAAGAAAAAAAATAGTAAAAACTGGTAATTGCACGTGTATTATTACGTATTGGACTATTTTAAGGAAAAACAATAATATAATACACCAAGATAATTAAAACTATTTTTTCACAACTATGCGAATATACAAATCGAAAACCACTTGGTAGTCGGCGTATGCGTCATAGTATTTTTTTAGTAAAATACAATTGAAAATTATTTCAGGCTATGAGTCGTTAATAACGTACGAAAGACAGACAAGATGGGTAAAAAATAAAAATCGAAATGTTTCATCCGTGGAAAACAAATGGAAAAGGCGAGAACGAAAACTATACGACAAAAAAAAACTAAAGGTGACGCGTGGACCGAACAACGACATTGGGCGGGCTTTTGGCCTCGGGCGGTGACGCTGTGGTGGCGGGAAACGCGCGCGCCGCAAGAGTACGTGGATGACGCGAGGAAACGGGCGCCAAAAGCGTTTTCCTTATTGTCCGCCTATTGCGCGCGAGTTCCACGCTCCTCTACCAGGGGGTCCGCCGCCGCCGACCGGCAGAGGTCACCGGAATCGCGATCGTTTTCCGCGCGCGCAAAAACCGATACCAATCGTCCGCCGTGGTAAGATCGCTGATTTTCGTGCGTGACCAAAAAAAAGTAGCATCAAATTTGCCAACAAAAACGGCCGCGCAGATATTTTTATGTCGTGTGGTATCATCGACGAAAAAAATTTCAATTTACAATATAATATGTATGCGACGAAACACCATTTATTACAACGTTCAACATAAGACTTCGCGACGATAAAAATATGCAATGTAAACTTACGAGTGTATTGGTCGTCGAACCGTCCCTTCCGGTCGGAGAGACCGCACGGGGGAGGGACGCGGATATTACGCGAATCGGCACGTTGCACCTCGGGCCCAGCGTAGTTGGACGAACAGACAAACGTAGATCGTATATTTAATCAATACCGTTGTTACGAAATTTTTTCGAAACAACGAGCGGGAAAAATCGATTTTGTAAAAAAATTAAATTATTCGACGACAGAGGAAGCGAGTATTTCAGCGGCAACGGTAGCAGGCAGAGCGCACGACACGTTCCAGGGTTCACGGTTAACGAGCGACTGGTCGACGGTAACGAAGAGACAATGATCCCGACTGTGGCCGCCTACAGCAGACGGAACCGGTTTAGGGGCGGAGGGGCGCGCAGCTCACAGGAATGCAGGCCCCCTTTGCGCGCGCGCGGGCGCTTTGTTGACAATACGGATCAGCTGATCGGGCCGGCACAGCTGACCGTCTGGCGCCGACGTCTGCCGCGCGGTAGATCCCGCCTAAAAACAACACAGAACACAAACTCGCGCGAGCGGTCCGCTGCCGTGGCCGCACGTTTGCCGCCAAAACAAGCTGTCCGCGGCGATAACGCCGGTGGCACGTCGTACGTTGCCTGCAGTTCACGATGCGATTACGTAATACCATTATTGTAACAATAATAACTAATTATTATTATTATTGTTGTTTTTATTTACCTTTCACACCGTCCGACGTTTGGAAAAAACAATTTGTTTTTTTATAATTATTATTGTTCCGCGATATTATTGTTTTCGTCAAATATGTATAATATTATATCACTGGAGCGTCAATGAAAATAAATTAAAACCGAGTATTTATTATTATGATGTATGCTTCATTCTATCCAACAAATTTATATTTTTCTTTTACAATAATATCGACGGTGGTACGCCGATAACGTGATAGTAAGGTCGTTCCTTAATGGAACGTTGAGACGCAAAATAATATTTAACGATGAGAATAAATTAAAAATTTAATCTACAACCGATAAACCGATGTAACAGATAATATTCTTCATTAGTAGAAAAGTCTGTGATCTGACAAAAATTTATAACGATCTTTGTCAACTTGTATTGTATAATATAATGAATTTTTTTTAAATTAAAATTGTCTTCGGTCGAGAGTACCTACGGCTATACCACATAATATGTAGGCACGAAAAAATGCTTATTAAAGTACATACAGTACTCAATAGAATACACGATTAATGGTACAAGTATAAATATATAACGAACAAATACAAATTTTACCTTAAAACTAGCTGCTTTTTTTTATCGTTATGCTCGGATAAAAAGAAACACTAGGCATAATGTATTAACATTAAGCACTACTATGTTCTCGTATTATCTTAGTTTATAAATAATAAGAAGTCGTTTACTGTTAACAATGAATTATAGTCGTAATTACTTGTGTATCAAATAAATAAGAACTCACGTTCTATACAATTATTGAAATACGGAAAGAAATGTTCTTCTGGGTTTCTCATTATTATAAAAAAAAAAATAGTTTTTGGAGGGATTCTTTATTATGACGTTTACATAAACGTTCCTTTAAAACCAAAACGAAAAATGTTTACTAATATATTATTAGTTGGCTACCCAGATATTTCTTGTGAAAGGTTATCGTGAAGTGAAGTCGAATACATAAAAAACATTATTATTTCTGAAAGATACTCCATCCCAGGTCAAAAATATGTCTATTTAAATATCTAAATATAGTAACATGTGTTTTATGCAATTAGAAGTAACAGACTTCATTACCAAATTAATATCATTCTTTCTACGCACTATATAAATACCCTTACTTAGTTTATGAGCATAAACTATTATGCAATGCTTAAAATTAAATAATACCAATTATTTATTACGTTAAATAATATATTATTAACAAAAAAATAAAACTTGCTAGTTTTTATGAATACGATTAGTTATTGCGGTAGAAATAATAATTTACTTATACGTTATAAATGTAATATGTTTTCATGTGACAAATTTCAACTATGTAGATACAATCACATACATTAAAAGCATAATATAGGGCATAGGCACAATGTATTTTTAATTCAATTGCTGTCGTTACATTCATACTATATGTATATGAAATATCGTTATTATATTATAATATGCTGCCTAACCTATTATAATGCACGATACATTAAATATTATACTATCGATATAAATTATCATCTGGCCAACTTCGATTCGAAACGGGTTGTTATCAACAATATTCACGGTTGTATTCTGAAAGGAGTTATACATCGAAATTTTACTCGGCAGTTTTGTAGAAAAATTTTTCCCAATTCATTTCATCGTATCACAACAGAACGAGAACCCCCGGAGTGCAATCATAAATATAAATTCAGAGTATTATACATGTACACTTGCCTACGTCCACCATAAAAAAAAGTAATAATAATAATGCCCACCGCGATGATCAATGAGTATCAAATTTGGATTCACCTGCAGCAGCAGTTGTAGGACGATGTTATTTTGTTTCCTCTGCCGCGCAAAAGAGGACCAACCGAAACGTACAAAATCTCGATGGCCCGTAGTTGTGGGTAGTGTTCGAAATCTATATAAGTATAGTATTATTTTATACAATATATAATATAAGACTGCCACCAGCAGCATTCCATTTACGTTGTTTTGGTTGGCGCCAATTGGTCTTTGTGGGTACAAAAGGGATTATATATCATTACAAGGCCGACGCGGTTCAGGAACCCTATAGGTATAAGTATAACATACATATAGGTCGTCCTCGGACAGTGGCGGCTAAACGGAGTACCCCTTTTGTCCTTAATGGCAGCACAAGAAACTCAGTGTATTATTACAATAATGCCGTCCGGTCTTGCGGGATATATTGACGCAAACTCACTGTTATATTATTATTATTATTATTACTGTACATCATACGTGTTTTAATGTAGTGTAATATCATCACTGTCTGACTAAAAATATATATAATATTATACTGTAGTCCGTAATCGTAACTAATCATTACTTTACATATATATACAAATATACATGAGAAACCAAAAGGACGTCCGTTCGGCAGTTACTGTACCATGACGTTTACAATTATAATATTAGGATATTATAATGTAATATAATGTCGTCTCAGAATCAGTAGAATTAAAAATAATTACGACACAGTGGCCTGTATAGTGACAGGTGTTGAAATAACTTGACCGTGGAACTAAATCGCGATTCTAAAAACATGATGAAGTGTGGACCCGTAGAAGGCTATTATGTTATTAAACCGCTATATATTTTTGGTCATTTTTTTCTTAATTTTCAATATTACAATTTTATTTTTATATTCTCTATAATTACTGTTGTAAGTACCTACTAAACAACACATTACATACTGCATATAAACCTTAAAAAATTTGATACCATCTGTATGATAACAATAATTAGAAAATTGTTAATGACAAAATAATAATCACAATAAGTCATGTTATGATTTAGTTCAATTATCGTTTACTAAGACTAAATAGATATTGGATTTTCAAATCAATAAAATAACAAAGAATTAGCAATAAACAGCCAAGGAATTTTTTCTTATTAATAAATAATTATTTTATTTATTATTGATTGAATTGATAAATACCCAACGAATATTATTACTAGCCTAATTCCAATGTAAATTTATTTGCCATATGACTAAAGCATCAATATATTGGAACTGTTTTCGAACGATTTTTAAAAGGATAATACTACAATAATATTTTAATGCATCGTCAACACGAATTTGTTTACAATGGAAACGAAATATCTTTGCAATAAAAATATGAAAAACTACATACATTTATTATTCATTTGGACACGGTTTGTAGGTGTATTAAAAATAAAAAATACAATATGATGTTGACTAGCTATAGTCACTGTTGAACGATTTCTAGTTCTCTCACGTGGTCTTTAGAGGTAAATATATAGAATACTGTAAACGAACACATGTTACATCCAAAAACAAGTAAAGATTCGCGTGACCTAGCATCGTGGGAGATGTGTAAGCTTAGAGAGGGTAGGCCCCTGCTTAGGAAAATATATATTAGTAATTGAAATAGCTTAAATTAATCAATAGTATTATACATTTTGATAAATTTAAGCAAATTAGGTATAACGTATAAAGCAAACTTGTATTTTAGTAAAATATTGAGCAGTCAAACAACATCTACGCAGTGTAATTAATGAAACAATAGTAGTAAATCATAAACAAATAAAATTGAGAATTTTAATTTCTTAATACATGAAAAGATTTTAATAATATCAACAATGTTGTACCACCAAATTTGTAGAATCCAAAATGCAGCATACATTATTTATATGTATTAAATTTATTTAGCTACCTTATTACACTAATTCACAACATAATAGCATTAAATTAATTATAAATTCGATTTATTTAAATCTAAAAATCGAATAATAAAGTGATATAGGAATGTTAATTTTCCGTTTATATACGTAATAAATTTAAATAAATAATTTTTAGTAAGACGCGAACAGTATTATGGAGGGAAAACGACCTCACGTCAGAATGCAAATCTGCTAAATCACCTACGCATTATCCAAGTATTACAACCAGCATAACAGTCTCGTATTACACATTTTCGGTATAATATGATATTACACTCCCTTGTCGGGGATATAAAAGAACCAACAATTAAAAGAAAAATATGTATGATATACGATAACTAGAACGTTGATAGTGTAATAATCGTAATAATCGATGAGTGCTAAATATTTATTCATAAATCGATACATCAAAGTATAATGTTTGCTAAAAACTCATCAAACGAACACGGTGGCGATGGCAGATAAGTTTTTTTGCTGTCACGTCATCTATATAAATTATAAATGGAAGGTCAGAAAATATTAAGGTCAAACTTATAAAATGGGGCCCCACAAGATTTTTTTAGTATAATTTTTTTTTTTTTTTTTTGTTAAACAAATGACACAGGCAAGACATTAAACGTGTTAACTATGTGTGTCACACAGATAAGGTGTTGGTTTACGTGAAATTCCGATAAAATAATATACTCAAAGAAAACTTGTATGGATTATTAAGATTAATCGTTTTTGTCAAAGTACTAGACAGACACTATTTAACTAGCTTATTATATACATATTTTGATTTTACATTTAAAATTAAATTAATATAGATAATACATAATTTATAAAAGCAATTAAGTGAGTCTAAACATATAATTCAATTTTGAACACTAATGAAAATAAAAAGAATAATACCTATTACTTTAATTATAAACTACTATTGAAAACACATTATCTAACTTTAAATAAAGTGAAAAAGAAATATTTATTAGTAATTTATTTTAGTCTAATTGAGGACTAAACACATTAATAAAGTACATACCTAGTTTCTACAATATTTTACATCAAAGTAAAATACACTTTACGTTAATATTCACAATTTAAAAATTAATTTTCGATATATAATAAAACTGATTGTATTCAAAGAAAAATTCAGACTAAAAATGTACTGATGATCATAAGTTATATACAAGGTTTCAATGATATTATCATTTATCAGTACCACATACGTACGAGTATTACATTAAATATTTCATATTTTTATATCACAACAGTATATAAAAGTTCATAGAGTAAATTTATATTTCGTTTTATCAAACATTTTACACGTTTACATTTAATACTTTAAGAATAATATGCATGACAAATAAAATTGTTTGTGTTATTATTACTTAGAATTGCACACGAATGACGGATATTTTTCATGCTCTCTATAACATATATATATAACATATAATAATAAATATATATGCACATTACATACAATGCACATGTAATATACACTATAGGAATATATAAGCCATAGCAGAATTTGCTTTGAACAATATACTGTTAATTAAATTTAAATAGATACTTTCTATATACCTATATATTTATATACATTAAATAATAAACCCAATAGCCAACTAGATAGAAGTCAAGACCGTTTTAAGTTATAGAGAACATTCATGGTCCTATAGTACGTTTTAAAGAATTGACTAATGATCGGATAGTGTACCTTACACTCGTCATTGGAGCATAATATACATCCCATAGACCAGATGTCCGTGACACTAAACAATGTGTTTTTGATACGTTTCCTGCATAAGAAATCGAACAACATAATATCCCGAAGATTGCGCGCATACTGCACATAACATGTATTTGTATTCATATATATATATATATATATATACATATATATATATATAGAATACTCTCAGCTCCCAAAAATAACATAAAATGACGCTTTTGACCCTCCCTAAACACCAAGTATAGACTCAGAGTAGGATTTTTCGTTCGCGTCCAAAAATACTATATTGCAATTTACCACCTGCGGGAGTCAACGCGATGTGTCTTTGGTGGGCAGCTTAATTGTCAGGGGTCGCGTGCCCCAATCGTCATTATACGCGCTCAACGTGAAGTGTTTCCCCGCGCGAATTTACGCTTTCGGGCGCATGCAGCTGTCCATGAGTACATATTATACATATACAAACCGGTGTACGTACGCAGTAGTATATATATATATATATATACACCAATAGCGAATAATAGTGAATAATATATTATATAGTAATAATAATAATAAAAAAATACCTCAACCAAAACGAGCACTAGGCGAACTACTCGCCGTGGCATGCACATTGTACTGCAGAGTAACTCAATAGTATTTATAATAACTATACGTGACGTTTTTTCAGAAACGAAAGGGGTAAGTGGATAAAATATTAAATGATGTTGATATATATATTATATATACATATATATATATGCATAATAAATAGAATTCAAAAAGCAGTACGGAGGAGGACATTCAACTTGGTTTGAAAACTATAGACCGGTTTAAATACAAATTGTAAAAAGAGATGAAAATAATATTATGTTGAATAAATGTTCAGGTGTTATCTTTAAAAATACATAGATAGGATATATCCTAGCATAGAAGTAAACCAAAGTGTTTGTAAACATAATAACAAATTAATACCACCAGTTTATATTTTATTTATTGGGAAATTAACTATAAATAATTACTTACACAATCAAATCAAAATGATTTTATTTAATGTTAATAGGCAAATATATCTATACAGTATTATAGATATATAATATATATATACACATCATGAAAAATAACCTTTAGTACGATCATTGAGAATAATGTATAACCGTTTACTAAATCGATTTCATTCCGATTATGTAATAATATTGTCACTGAATCATTGAAAATATTATTTAATTTAACTTACCAACTTCTATAATATAAAATCATATTTTAAAACTTCTAATTAAATAATGTTTCGAGTAGGAATGGGTGCATGACATAAATATCAAAATATACTGAATAAAACTAGTCATGCCTTTAAAAAAATGTATTCAGGGGTCATTTAATTTATACGCCGTAAGTACATAACTATATGTATATATAATGCTTGATCAAAATCTTCCAGGTGTAACGTAGGATAATAATAAAAAAGGGGTTGTACATATTGTGGCAGAGCCGACAGATGGATGCTTTCAATTCCGGTTCGACTTTTATCGGAACCACGACAAAAGACGGTCTACGACACTAGCCACATGTGGATGTGTCTAACTATACACAGTGCTAAATAGCCACTAGCTCTTTTTATTGTTTAGTTTGTACATTGCCTTTCATGGTTCACCGTTTGTATTTGCATAAATTAAATAAAAGTTAGGTACTGGCACGTGTCAAATTTAAAATGCTTAGTAGTTTTTCGCTATAAGAATACTTTGTACTACTATTTATTCATTATTCATTACTACACGTGTATAACTGTTGTTTACTTGTTTGAAAGTATTCGTATAAAAAATAAAATTGTGAAAAACAAGAATGTTAAATGATTTTATTATATTTTATATATTTTTATAAATGTTATCAAATTTATAAAAGAGTTCATATGAATAACCACGTCATGTTTGAGAATACAAGATTGTAGGGTATTATAATCAAAAATAATTTAGTGTACCTAATAGTATTTAACTTAGTAATAATAAGCAGCAGACATGTCAATTTATATAGTACATTGTTAATAACTATTACGATTCAAATAATATATCCTATCGCTAATACCTATATAATATAATTTATATTGATTAGCATAATATAGTATAATAATTATTTATATTACTAATTTAGAGTCAGTCTAAACTCTAAAGCAGTTAATTAAAATATTAAATTTAAAGAAAACAAAATGAATAACGGAAATGTTAATGAGATCCTTATTTATGAATACAAACTGGTTTAGTTATTTGTAAATTGGATACAGTCCCTTCGGTAATCAAGAATTAATGTTTCAATGGAAATCACATGTGTTAGAACTAGTAAAATCGGTTCCGTTGATATGTACGATTTTAAGAATCAAAAATTCTTTAAACAAGTACTTAAACAACATATAAAATAAAAATTATAGTATTTGTAATTTTAGGTAACCAAACATCAACCAACCTTTTTATGTATTTTTAACGTAAATGAATAAGTAAAAGCTGAAAATAACACAACCGGTTTAGTACACTAACAAGGTTTAGGTACTATGTTATGGCAGATTATGCATAAAGAGATTATAAAAAAATGTACGTACACGTGCATTTTAGAGGGTTATCGATCGAGGGTTTTGGTCAGCCAAAGGGAGATATAGGTCTTTACACCTGGTTCATATACCCTAGGTTTAAACGTGAAAGGGATAATTTGGCGCGCTTTTCATTTTAAAATTATTTATAATGTATAACAATTTTATTAAAACTATGTATACTTTTCTAAAATAACCTTTTTTTATGTACTTAGTACTTACCAATAAATATGTAAGCAATCATTATTTTATACAGAATCATATTTTCTATACACATAAATTAATTTCAATGCAAAAAAGAAAAATAATTAAATATGTTGGATTTATCATAGAAAAAATTATGATATACCTATTACAAGTATGTATATATGCTACTGATATATTATATACTTATTATTTTAGAATGTATTTTCAACACGCTTTTCTATAAAATTGGTTAAACAAATTTAATAATAATTTAAAGCTCATTAAAGTATACAGTATATAATATTACATACTATATAACATAGTAACAGTTATAAGATAATCAATAAACTAATTATTATTTTGTGACTTCAAACACATAATATTACTATTACGATTGTATTTAAAGGCCGTCTATAGTCTATACTCCATGTGTTACTTCTATCTTAAAAACGGAAAACATGACAAATTTACACTCAGCAAAATCCATTTCGTGTTGTTATCTTTAATAATATAAAAATGAATAAACCTATTATCAAACTTTAAGTTTAGAACATTATCTGTTTAAAACCTAAGTTTTTATTATACACTCAAAACTCGTTTAAAAATAGAAGTATTGTAAAAAGCCAACGTACTAACTACAAATATAAATACTGTTCTTAAATGAAAGTTTGATGAAAGTTTAATTAAGTTAAAATTTACAATTTTAAAATACTCAAAATTTGCATCAAAACTTAAATTAAAAAAAAACTAACAGGGCTCTAAATAAAATTTCTTTAAATTTAATACAACGAATTTAATCTAATATTAAAAATTACGGAATAAAATGGATTATTTTGAATGTAAAACTTGCCATGCTTATGCATTAGTACAGGGGTCACCAATTAATATTTTTGAAGGGCCACATTAGAAATCTGAAAATTTTTTGTGGGCCATCAAAATTCCAAGTATATATTTACATTATTTAAAAACCAATAATATTTAACAAAAATAATAATTTACAATAATAACACATATAATGTTGTCGTAATAAGTGTAATCAATTCTTTGTCAGCCATTTGGTGACTCATGCATTAGTATACGGAGGCAACATTTATATGCTGAACATCCTCAAAAGAAAATTGAAAATATTGTGGTTTCTCATTAATTTTTCGGTATTTTAATTTAAGAATGAATTATGAATACCTACTTATAACTAATAAAAAATATTTCAAATATTGTATATATATTAATATATAAATGAGTTCAACAAAAGAACATAGGTAATATATAGTATTTATATCTTAAAACTTTAATCATTTTTTAATTAACTTAAAATAAAAATAAAATTATTTTTCAATATGTAATATATGAGAAATACATTATTGCATTCCTGTGTTAGATTAGGTAAGACAAATTTATGAATATTTCATCGTATTAAAAATAAGTAAAATACTCAAATTAGATCGAAAGTTGAAAACAAATTCGTTTTTTCAATACTAGGTGATATAGATTATTAATTTTCCAAAAGATATCCTGAGGTAAATATTTCTACCTCCTTTCATGGGTCAGAAAGGTACGACCGAAGATTTACACCCGTCGTGACCGTTATTTTTCAAATGAGTTTCCTTTTGTATTCTGGGGGAGACTAAAACCGATACCGACTGGCTTTACCGGAACAAAAGGGGGAAGACGAACGTTTCCTTCCCGTCGGTTTAGGAGACCCTCGTAGACACGAATAAGACCCTACGTACCGCCAATATTTTCCCCATTTTTCTGTTCAATGCAATGGTGAGTTCAAAACATTTTTACATACGTATATGTTATATATATGATAACTTCATTTTACAATGTAAACGATTTATAACCGATTTTTATATGATATAAATAGCAAAGTTTTTAATTATCACTGCGAAATACTGAATTAGCTATCAATAAATAACTTTAAATTTGTAATGTTTTATAAAATACCAAACTTAATATGATTACCTACGTAAAATTGTATTACTATAGTTGCCTACAATAATAATACGAATAAGTAAATAAAAAATAATTATAGGTATATATACTATTGCATACCTTATAGTATTATATTATCAATTTATTAATTTGTTCATATTTTTAAAGACTTTTAACGATATATAAGAGCTGTCTAACCATCGAGTTCAGTGCTTTTTACTTCACAATAAAATCACTAACCAATAACCATCAATATTATATTTGAGAGTGCAATATAGCAATATATTTATTGTGAATGGGGCAGCGGGGGCGTTTTATACATAGCATGGCAAATAATTGAAACGTATATAAGGAAACAGACAGGTATAGAAAGAACCTACATAAAGAGTTGATATAATATAGTAAATATATATACAGGGCGCTTAAGTAACAACAATGTAGCGGATCGATCGATTTTTCATTCTACAAGTGCGGCGGAATGTCCGCTGAGCACGTCCAAAAAAAACCACCGCACCAATTGTAGCCCTAATAAAATCGTTGGGTCACCGCATGAACGAAACTGTAAAATTCAAGGTATAATAATATAATATGTAACCTGTACGAGTGTAGATTTTGTTGTTTTTTTTCTCTCTCTCGTTTTCTCTAAGGCTGAATCCCACGAGTGTTGTAATACCTGATTTGTCCATCGAACCGGCTATACCTTCGTTTTCTTGGTAGAGGTGAATAACACACACATAAATGAATATATACACACACTAACACATGTGAGTATATATATATATATATATATATATATATGAGTATTGAGAGGGACAGGAAGCTGGACCACGTAGGTCTCACACGAAGAACATAACAGCTGTGCACAAGGTTATATATTATATTATATATTTTTTTTGTGACGCTTAAAACACGCGCGAATCTACCGGACGGGGATCTGCCTAGTATATGATCTTTACCAAGGTCGAGAGGTATATACAGTAGTATTATACTATTATATACCTAGTATATACAAACCGCGTGAATGCAAAAGTGATAATTATTCTTTTATAATATATTTAAATAAGATCAAGCGGGACCTGAAATTTTAATAATCACCATCAAATCGATGATATCTCTCTATTATGTTTTTTTAATATGTATTGGATTCATTTTAATAATGAACAATGAATGAAAATAATATGTTTATGTTTGGTAATGTATGTATCGTAAGATTAAGAAAATATAATATAAGATGAAAACATTTAAGTTAAAGATTATAAACATTATATTGTAGAATATGTAAATACTCATACATTATATACTATATACAACTCAATAGTGTATTTAATTGTACCTATATTAATTTAACACTCACAAATATTAATGATATTGATACATCATACTTTTTGTTGTCATATTTTATCATATTTATTTTTTTATTTGTACAATCTGTATAAAATATATTTACAATAAGCACAATGAATATACACGATGAATATACATAAAAGGTCGAGGTTGACTTGATTGAAGGAGCTATTCAGTAATAGCACTTCATGTAATCCTAGCTAATTATTGAAAAGCTGTACATCTTTAGACAAACTTAAATTAAATTATCGGGTTCTCATAATAATTATAAGAATAATTAGAAATACATGTTTTTAAGAATAAAATTACTAAGAAATTAATCAACTTATTGGCAACGTACATTTTAAAATATAATTTAAAAAAAAATAGAAATAGGTATATAAAATACTATATAGGTTTTTAATTAAAATTTTAAATTATAATAAGTTTTGGCATTTTGGAAGATCAAAACTACCGAAAGAAAATGACATTCACCCTAAACGAAGAGTTATCATTTATTATACTTGATTCTGTGGTTATATTCTCCCCCTCCCACCACCAACATCAAACATAGTTGCAGGAACCGGGATTACCTCTTGATTAATACAGATAAAAAAAAATGGTAACTTAAGAATGCCGCTTTACGGATCTTTTCATTCCTATATTGAAGGTTAACAACGAGAGAGGTGAAGAGAGGTATATTCACAATGAAAAAAATTAATAAATATAAATGGCCAAGAGGGGTCTAACAGAGAACAAAGAAATGCGAGAAAGAAAAAAGAGAGAAAACCAAACCAGACCACCAGACACAGTTTATCACCATTGTCAGCTGATGTCCTATGTGTCTTCTTATTGTGCGTTTATGTCTGTGTGTCTGACGTCACTACAGCTGTGACAGTATACACTATATAATCGAAAATTAAGTGAAATTGGCAGAAATGAAATAGATAGTTTCCCAATAATAATATAAAAAAAAAAATTAATTATTTTAAAAAAATGTACTAATGTACTATGAACAAATGAAAAAAAAATATGTAGTATGTACGTTATACATAATTAAACAATAATATACAAGGTAATAAGTAATTTTTAATACTTTAAACAGTAAGAAGTTATTGTTGTGTAAAAACTTAAAACACTTCTCAGTTCGAAAAATAATGAATTTTCACTGTCACTAGAGAAAAAATTAACACAATCGGTATTAACTAAGGCGTTTACCAAAAAACTTGTAAAATGCTGGGTATAAATGTTACCGCCTCCTATACATTGTATAGAAACCAGGTGAAATAATCTAGGTAAATTAAAATATTCTATTAATAACTATAGAAATTTCATTTCCATGAGAACAAACTAAACCGGAAACTTTTTATAGTATCGGTGACATACCAAATTTCGAAGGCGTGTGAACACGGATGCTGTATATAATCAGGAGACCTTGGATTATTTCTGTGCGCAAAGCATTTTGATAAAAATTATATAATACCCACGATAATAATAATTATACCTGCATTCTAACAGGGTAGTAAAATGCACTGTTCTCTATTATTCTATACTGCTTAGACGAAATAAATAGAAGGGTGCATATTATAATTCCAAATGTCAATCAATGTTAAGTGTTTATTTAGAAATGTTAATTCAAAATTGACGAATGCTGTCATAAAAAATTATTTTATTTTTCCTAATAAATATTATACTTGTAGATCGTAGTTATTTAATTAATAATTTAATGATAGCTGTGATACTCATTATTAGGCATGTAGATAGCATAAATACACAACACAATATTCATAAAATAACAAATTAAAGTTATAGATTCAATAATTTTAGAAATATAAATCAAAATTTAGAATATAGAGTAACAAAGGAGTAAATATTTTACTCGTCCCGTTTCGATCATCTCGATGGGATATAAATTAAATTTAAAAAAAAAACATTTTACAGGAATGTTAAAAAAAATATTTTAGGTTAATAACCCTTTATAATTTAAATTCATGAATTAGATTTTCGAAGTTAAGTAAAAAATTGTTATTAATGTGGCATTTAAACATTTTTCATAACTTGTAATCATATATTACATATTACATCTAACAATAAATAATAAAAACACATGGTAAATTAACCTATATTGGCTATTTGATACTGATGTTATCACACTTATCAACTTTTTTATGCAATTACTTCATAGAGTATTCATTAATCTATAGTTCCATTATAATTATTTATAAACATTGTAATTAATTTAAAGATATTTAAATTATAAATAAAGCAATAAGATAAACAAGTGATAATTGAATACTAAAAATTACATGTCTCATGACACTAAGGTCACTAAGGTAACCACTTTTTAGTGGTTTATACTAGGACATAAAATTGACAATAAACTTGTATACTATTATATGTTTAGTGTACAGTATTATAGTTAGCAGGGGCGAACGCAGGAAAAAATTTCGGGGGGGGGGGGGGGGGTGTTGAAAAAATTTACAAATCACAGGAGAAGAGAAACTTTTTAATAACTAATAATTTATTTTAATTTTTTTGAAATTTTAATAGTAATTTATTTGTAGGTCAGATAATTTCTTTTTTGTACCTACTTTTTCGGGGGGGGGGGGGGGGGGGGAGAGTTAAACGCCCAAACCCCCCCCCCCCCCCCCCTGCGTTCGCCCCAGATAGTTAGCATATTCTTACATTAGTTATAAATTTAATATGCATGTATAAACCATAGTTATAAACATATATATATTTAAATATTTAATATTTCTTTAAGAAATATTGCGTTACTACAACATCTAGTCACTATAACATCTTACCTATCATGTAGGGTACTAGAGTAATGGCTTTTAACCCTTATTATTAATACAATTTCATCAAGAAATTTATGTATAGATTAATAATTAGTTGATTTTCACAAATAATAATATTAATACACTTTGAAGGTATCAGTGAAAAAAAATAGTAAAAGAATATACTGAAAAATAAGCAAGGAATATGTAATTTTTAATATCATAACTTTTTCCCGAATGTGAATACAGATTTATTTTTAAGTTTTAACCAAACAAGTTGTTTAAATGTTGGTTATTATAGAAATAAAATTATTTTTACTTTTTATTTTTTTTAATGCCCAATCATATTATAAAATTATAATTATTTTTTTTTGTATTTCATATACACTCTTTTTTTATCGTATGTTGGAACAATTTTAATTTTGGGAATATTTAACTATCAAATGTTAGTTGCAATGTAATGTTACACATATTTTAACGAGAGACATTCTACATAAATAATACACAACTATACTATTATCATAATTTACTTTGTTTAACAAACTATATACTTATTACATTACATATAACATTTTTAAATCATTTAATAGTTTCTATCATAATATTGAGGGTGATTTTTATTTATTTAACTTTAGTTATAATATTAGTACCCTAGGACCTAAGCCGTGTATACATAATATAATTATATAAATAACACATTTTATATATAATTAAATACAATAAAAGTACCAAATAATTATTTAATTAATTTGAATTTAGCATTAAGAAAGTATTGTAAATTATACAGATGTTTAAAAAAAAATATTAAGAAATTAATCTAAAATTAAGTTATAATAAAATTATTATAATTATTACATTTATTACCACCAAATTTAAGGTAAGAAATGTGTAGTAAGTCATATAATCATAATATATTATTAATGCTAATAAAATATGTATTAATTTACCATTAGGACTATTAGGTTAGACTAGGAAAAATACGTATGTAAGAAAACCGATTAAAATTTTTTTTTAAATAAATAAAAATAAAAAATATTTTATATTTATTTCTTTTTTTGATAGGAAGGATCTATACATTACTACTTAGATTTTAATTATTTATTCGTATGGCACCACCTTTATAACATAGCTTCTGTTATAAACACTGTAGTCAGTGCGACCATAATGGTAAGCACATTACCACCATGTTTAAAATTATGTCCATTTAGTTTTTATAAGCTACAAAGAGGTATTAAACAATTTAAATAGTAATTACTTTTTATTTTTATTCAAATATAAACTATTCAAATATGTTTTTATAATAGTTTTTAAATTTTGTTTTATTTTCAATTCCTACCTTTAAGTTTTTCATTACTTTGTTAAAACTTGATACTTAATAATTTATTTTCTATTTAATTAAGTATTCAAAATTTAAGCTATTATATAATAAATACCTAATTACAAATTGTTATAATTATATTATAAATTCATAAAAATAATTAAATTTTTTAATTTACTTAGTTGATTTAATGATATTATTTATATGATAGACTTTACACATTTAATGGATAAATATTATGAATGAATTAATGCATAATGTGATTTATTAAAGTTATTTTGTCAATTAGATATTATAGAAATGTACCTAAATATTGTATAAATGAATATATAAAAGATATTTAACAATAATAATTATTATTATTATCAGTTACTACATTCAATTCTGTACTAATACAATTGATTAGCCCTAGAAATTTATTTTGAATTTAAAAATTAAAATTTATATGGATGAATGTATAATTAATTATCATAATTTTTTTTTTTATGTTCTAAATTATTGATGACCTGTATTCTATAACAAAAATTCTAAATCAAAACATAGTTTTAAATTTATATATTATCTAGTAGGAGGAGGTAGTGGATAAATCATTGTTTGAATACTTTGCTTAGTTTAAATATGCTTGCCACACTGCTGACTACATTGTGCTATGTGCTGTAGAACTTGTAGAAGTTAAAGTAAAATTTTATTTGTAATTAAAAGCAAATAAATATTATTTATATTAATTATTTTAAATTAGAGGTATTTAAAAATACTAGGTACATAGAGTTACTAATAAATTCATTATTCAATCACACACATAACAATTTTAAATTTAATTTAACTTTTTAAAAATAATAATTAAAACATAAAGATAATTTAAATGAAATAAATAGAGCTTTAAAGTAAATTACTTAATACATAATCGCTAAACCTTAAGCACTTATAGTTTTCTACTTTTAACATTCTAATATCACCTAGTAAGTATTGTAAAGTATAAAGCATTAAACAAGACTTGGATGAAGCATAAAGAACCTTAATGTTGATATTAAAGCTTAAATATTAAAATATACCAATACCACCCTACGGATAAACTTATACAATACAAGAAAAAACTAATAGCATCCTAGACTTAAGACTTTTTTGAACTTCAATTTGTCCCCAATGCTGTATATTTCATGTTTTTTTTTTTAACTGTGACTTCTCAAAAAGTTTATATTGCTTGGGGGTTTGAGGTAAAATAAAAAAAATGTTACCAACTGAAATTAGAAGTTTATAAATTTAATTAATTCTCAGGGGGTACTGATTTAAAGTTTAGTAATATTAACAACCATTAGACTCCCCTAATTGATATAACGTATATTAAGTTAAAAAGAAGTAAAATAGTGAAAAGAACTTCACACTATATTAGCATTTTAATTAAAAATTCATCTAAGCAAATATATTTTTTATATAAATTTAACAATTAACCTAAATATCATCTATCTAAAAATCTATTTAAATACAATAAATGTAAGAAATTTATTTTGTATATATTCTATTATACCTATTACAAATACATGGACTATATCAATAATTTATAAATAGAATATATTAAATGAGATGTTAAATTACTTGGCAAGATATAATAAATTATTGAGATAACTAAATACATAAATAATAATGATACGTACATATACCTATTATACCTATATAATATATAGGTAGTGAATAATACTATTGTCACTTCATTATCGTGTCAAATGTTTTTAATTATATAACCACTAAAAATCTAATAAAAAATATATACCTATACAACATTAACGATATATACTTGTATAACATGCAGTAACACAAGTCTTACCAAAAAGACAGAACAATTTTTATCAAACAATACAAATGAGAAATGAAATGAAAAACCATTAAGAATATGATATAATATATATATTTTAGTCATTAGATATGGAAATTCTTAACAATATTTCTATCTGTATCTACTTAAAATTTATATCTCTGATCCCATAGTTACAGAAGGTTGATTTGGTACTTACTGCATATTATACTAGTAACAAATAAAAATATGGTTTTTAATGGATATAAGCAAAACAGCCCCAAAAAGCACTGATAAATGATATCGGTCGATAACCTTTAGTTACAGGAGTTAAGAACATGTTATACTTGTAAAATGTTCGACGATTATTATAATAGGTAGGGATCACGCTATCCCACGTGCGAAATCAACCCCAAAACAAACCTTCCCCTAACTTGGTGACGACTAGGTACGCGACTATTGCTAATAACAACATATTATTATAATAATATAAAATCAAATATGTAACCAACAACCACGTTTACAATTAATGCTTTTTTACTACACAAAATAATATTAAAATATTGTGTATATACTCACAGCAGACGTGACAGACGGCACAGAGACTCGTGCTAAAATAATGGCGTTGATCGAGACGTGGCCGTTGTCAAAGGTCTTTTATTTTAGCACGCGCCAATGAAGATATTATGACCTGTTAGTCGTGCCTGCGTCACAATCGGAAAATACCGCCGTCGTTGCCGACCTCCAGCTCGCAGAAAGAATCGTGCTTGTTGTCGTTTCGGTGGTCTTTTTCTTTTTTTTCTCTCTCACTCTCTCTCCCTTTTCCTTTCTATACCAAAACGGTTGTCGCACTCGTCTGCGCGGCAAATCAGCTGTGTCTGTGTGCCGCCGTCCAATATATATATATATATATACACAATAATATATTAATATCACGATATTACGTGATACGCGCCAGCCGAAAACGCGGGAACCAGACACTAGTTGTGCGCGGCTAGAGAGGCGCCGACGTTCAGCGGTGATAACGTTGCTTGTTATTATTACTATCCATTTGTGCCACAGAACCGCGTAATGTACCGCGTTTGCGTTGGACGCGCATGGAGAGGAGAATATTATCGCACGGGAGAACACTGTTTGGTCGGCGTTGTCGTTGAGCGCGGGAAAACCCATAGGCTGTACCCTCCAAAAACCGCGGTATCCGGACTGGGTCGTATGCACCCTCGTCAGGGAATAGGGACTGTCGCCGGTCTCCTCGATCTGCAGATGGCAATGCACCCCCATATTTGATATACTGTACAATACATGTATAATGTAATACATTATATATATATATATATAGTTGGTACATAATGACTTACAACCTACATGTATACATGCGCCATCAATCGTCATAATAGTGTATTATAATATAGTATATAGTGTTTCTGTGATGTGAACACATCCCTCCGCGTTGTTAAAATTCAAAAGAATATCCTGTCCCGCGCAAACTGCAGGCACATTTAATTTCAGGCGTTCCGTAAAAGTAATTAGAGATTACAGTATAGTCAGCTACGCAGGCGTGTTTACGCCACTTTCATAGCAAAGGCCAAAGACCAACCCTAAACGGTTTAACTCACTGATTTTTAGAATTTTTTTTTATGCAATAGGTAGGTTTATCGATTTCTTACATTTTAATACATTTTTTACTTTCCAAAAGTATAACTCCTGGCCAAATTACTCTATATTTTTAAGTAAACCCGCGACACAGTGTGTAGTCCGAAACTTTTAGTGTGCACTGTGCACTGTGCACTACGGATCGAGAAGTGTGTACCTACTAAACACTAATAAACAAGACTACTGGGCACTAGCTAGATAGTGATACCTACATAGTACACACTATTCAAATTTTTAACCAGACATAGATATAATGTTTTCAGTTTATAATATAATAACAGAATACAGATCAATATAGTTACCTATAATAATAATGTGCAATTTGATTAATAAAATATAAATATTAGGTACTAAAAAATATAATTATATTATAGAAGTGGTGTAGAGGAGAGAACGTTTGCCCTTCACAGCTCTGTATTAAAAAGCAGTACGAATTCTTATGAAAAATAGGGGCTGAATTCTAAATACGTATTATTTCGAATACTAATAACAATTACCTAAATCAACATAATGCAATAATATAGTATATCTGGGTTTCAGAAAAGATATTTACGGTATTTTTATTTATGACGAAAACTATTGCAGTAGTACACTTCTACAACACAACAGGCAACAGCAAATCTACATTTCTTATATAGATATTTCCCTACTTCCCTACAAATGTGCACACGGCATCATTTAAGACATTGGCATAATCAATAGACTTCAAATAGTTAAAATTTTCAGAAGTCTTATTTTCAATGTTGAATAATAAATTAAGTTGTGAACCCAGTGTATAGGCTATAATAGGTTAAATGAAAAATGAAAATCTATGAGATTAATATTAATTATTAATTCGAATGATATATATTGTCCCACAAATGTTGATAACATTTTTTTTTAAAACACCCAAAATATAATATGTACTATGTTAGTCGTTATAATATTATCAAACTATACGCCTCTTTATAGGTAGGCATATATTAAAATACAGAACAACAAATTTGTTATTGCTCACAAATTTTAATTTTTAGTTTCTACTGCACTACAACGTGTACCGTGTACCTACGCTTCAACATAAAAAAGTTAAAATAAGTACATTATCCTTTTGTACCTGCGCAATATATTTTATCGGGTGTAGATCAATTTTTTTCTTGAAATATTCTAGTTATAACATCCCGTTCCAAGGCTACAAATACGATAAGCGTCTTTAAATGTAAATTTCCAATACGAATAACCTGTAGTCTAGTAGTCTGATATGCATAGGTATATTGATAGACATGAATGATGATGTATAATAAGTAATATATTGTATTATACTAATGTATAATGCATTTATACTGCTCTAATGGCCGATTTACTGAAGAATACGTTGATAGATGTATTATAATTTATAACAATTTGCCGATGAAAATATATACATATACCTATCTAACACACATATAAGTAAATGGTAATGAAATTGTATAAGCATTGCAGAATGCTGATCAAGAATCAAGAAATATCATATTTTACGAGTGATAAATAAAGTGATGTCAATAACAGATTAGGTACTTAGTATTTTAGATGTGTATTGTAATTTTTCAGTATTTATTCTTTTGACATTTGAGTAACTGCTGCAAACGAAATGTGGGGCCGTAGAGGCGCTAAAATTATATAAATATTAGAGAAATGTTTTCAATTTCAAATACTTATCATATGTATAAGTACCTACTTCATAAAAATTAATGTAAGAAATATTCAAATAGATTAAAAGAAAAATATAATAAGAAAATATATTAAAATATAGTCAATAGAAAAATCGCTCTGCTATACAGTTGGTGTATTTTCAAGTGTACATCAGGCATACTTCATCATTGAGAAGGTCACTGTAATCTGTAATAGATGTGTTAAATTGTTAAAACTTTAATTTGAATTTTATATCATCTTTGTACAATAACTGCGATGATTCTGAGCTGAAATGGGTAAAATATTATTTATTTTTATTTTTATTACCTATGAATTTATTTTTGTAATAGTAATGTAGTTCAGTAGCGGTCAAACGCTGAAGGGGAAAAGATCCTCCCCATGATTTATGTTCTTTAATATTTATAACAATTGAATTTTGTTTTACTTCCTCCCTCCATGACAAAATCATTTGACCGCCACTGTAGTAGGTTGAAATATGTTTTGCCAATAACAAAATTGAAAATTGCATATAAATCATATAATATTACTATAGTATACTAGTATAGCTATGTAATTATTAGTATTAATATTAGCTTGTTGCTTGTATTACCTATATTAATCAATACAAACCACATCATACGTATAACGTATACCGTACGACCGTATAACTGTGTGTTGGTAAGAATAAATTGTGATTTGCGGTAATGTGATATAGCCATAAACCTATAAATAGGTAGGTTAAAAATTACAATATTTTGAAAATTTTATTGTGTATGTTTATAGTAAACAAAAAATACTTGGGTTAGTTAATAGTTGGCTACAAGTGCTACAACCTACAGAAGTAAGTTGACACATATCATTGATGATTAAGTTATAAAATGTACATATATATAATATATATAGCTTAATGAAACACCACTTAGCCACTTAGGTATGCGTTAATCGCGATTATTCATTATTCGGAATAAAACTTGAATTACCTATGTAATTTAAAAATTTCCTTTACTAATTATTGAAATAATACATTTATTTGTATGTTTAAAGTAATTTTTCAGGTGATTTAAACAAATCTATTTTCTTATACAATATTACGACTTTTATAACAAATTTAGTATAGGTTATAACCTATGTATATTGTAAGTATTTATATCTAGATATATTTAATATTAGAAATTATCAGATTTAAATAATGAAAACAGACAACTCAATATAATAACATAATAATAATTTTACAATTATTAACAATATGATATATGATAAAATATGTGATATAATAGAATTTGACTGACGGTCTCCGCTCAAAATCGTTTTTCTTATGCAATTATTTATCATTAAATTAAAATTTAATTCATACATTTCAGTGACTGCATGAGTGACCTAATCTATAACGTGGTACACTCGACACCTACTATAGATACTAAAGATTTTTAATTTTGATGTAAGTACTGGGTTTTTATAATGATGTTAGTCCAATACTCCAATATAATAGTCATAAGCGTGCGTAGGTCTTCATGGCAGGGGAGGCAATACCTTAGCTAAGAAGATCCAGACTCCAAACCCCTCCCCCTCCCCTCCTAAGATTTTTATGTGAAACAACGATAATTTAAATAAATCCTCACACAAAATCAAGTATATGGTTCTATTAAACCACGGTATTGTTCTATAAGGTGAAGAGTTAGGTTAAACATAAAATTACTAAAATAATTTTCTATAAGTCCTTTCTAATAATAATATATTTAATAATCAAAAAGACATAATAAAAAAAACTAAGAATGGGTACATAATAAATAAATTTTTTCAAGTCGGTATTATCACAGAAGAAACAGGTAACCATAGTTGAAACGAAGCTGTCTAATATAATCACAATATGATGTCAAACACGTTATCAAATCTTAAATTGCTTTATTTTATATACATTTTAAATGTGTATTTTATTTTGTTCGGATCACGGTTATTTATAAAGATTGCTAACGTATGTGATTATAAATAATTATGGATTTTAAAATTATTCAATATTCACTATTTTCAATTAGCATAGATATACTAATATTGACCATTTTATCATATTATTATTTAAATATTATGAAAAATTGGTAGGTATTAATGTATAATATAAAATCTTGATGAAGCGGAAAATCTCGCAGGGGAGGCAGCTGCCTCCCCTGCCTCCCCCGTGCGCACGCTTATGATAATAGTACTCCTATAACACTGCAACATTAATTAAAGGATGAAATTTTGGATTAATAATTCCGAATTTTATGTAAATTATTACAAATTGATTACCGATTACCTGTAAAAAGTAACTATAAAAATTTTTGTTTTGTGATGTTGACCTGACTGAGCTATTATTGTGATACAGATTAGTGTCGTAGATTATATTTTCATCAATTGAAATACGTAACTATTTTACAATAATAGAAACAAAATCAATCCAAAGCCGTTTATTTTTTAAATCTATTATCATAAATTCTGTTATATTTTTGGTTTTTTTTAGATTCTGAACGGAGTGATGAATGTATTGATTTTACAATGATGTGTGTGTTTTTTTTTTTTTTGTTTTTTTTTGTGTGTCTGTGTACAGCATAACTAGTCGAAATAATGCTTCGATTTCAAACTTTGGGGGTGGTTTCCGATGGCAAAGTGGATATCCTTGGTGCATTATAGAGGTGAAAAGTAAACATTTTCCAACAGTTTTCAAAAAAATCGAGAAAAACAAAAAAAAAATGACAGAAAAACGGGAATTTTTACGCAAAATCAATTTTCGACAAAATAGAATTTTTTATTTTGCTAAAACTAAAAAACTAATCGATGTAAATACTTGAAATTTTCACCAAATGTTTATGTTAGTGTTCTCTATACACTGTTAAATTTTCAAAGTATTTTGACTTTTTTTGAGCTATTTATAGACAATTGAAATTTTTAATTTTTTTTAGTATTTTATTTTAAAATAACGATAAAAAAATTTTGAAAATTTAATACAAGGTTTCTTATAAGTTGATATTAAAGTGATAAAAAAAAATCCGAAATCATTAGTCACAATTTTTTTTTATAAGTGCTTAAAGTTCGAATTTATACGAAATATATCAAAATTGCGAAAATTGGCAAGTAATTTTGTGGTTGAAAAATCGTAAAATTTTTTTCTTTTATAACTAAGATTTGAAAATTTGGTAAAAGGTTCTCCATACATTTTTCTTCAACTATCTGCAAAAAAAACTCTACTGGACTATGACAAAAAAATTTTATGAGTGATTGAAATTTAAATTTTTACAAAACCGCGTTAAATAACGGTTTAGCCTCAAATGATTTTTGATATTTGTTGTTATTCAAACAGTATAAATCGTAAATACTTGAAAATTTTACCAGTTATTTAGATTGCCATTTTCTTTACGTGATTTGATTTTCAAAACATTTTGACTTTTTTTGAGCTATTTATAGACAATTGAAATTTTCAATTTTTTTTTATTTTTTTTTTATAAATGTTAATAAAAAAAATTTAGCTGGAACAAATTACTTAAAAATTTAATTGAAAGGTCCACATAACTTGTTCTAACTCTCATTCAAAAATTATAAAAATACATAGGCACAATTTTTTTTTATTAGCATTTGAAGTTCAAATATTGACAAAAATTCGTCAAAATCATGAATATTTTTCACTATTTGGTAGTTAAAAATTTATAAATATTTTTCTATCAAAAGCTAAGAATTGAAAATTTAATACTATGCTGTCCATAAGTTAAGCTTAGAATAATTATAAAAAGTTTGAGGATTATTCAATTAAAAAAATTTTACGAGTGTTTAAAGTTTTAATTTTAATTTGAAATCAAAAATACACGTGTAAAATAACGTTTTACTAATAAATAATTTTCGATTTTTTTATAATATATTCTAGACTGACAAATCATCTCCGTTCAGAATCGTTTTTCGTATACAATGATACCTATCATTGCATTCAAATTTAACCTACCCTAGTCCGAGGTCCATCCCACCCCCTAATGTACAGCAGAGCGATACTCACTTATCCGCTTTTTTTTAATTTTGATCTCTCAAGAGTACTATCTAGATGTACTTTCCTAACAGAAAAGATATTGAAATTGAAAATTATATTGAACATCTACTGATTGTAGATTTACTATTTAGCAATTTAGCTAGTAATGTATTATATATATAAATATAATAATATATTATCATATACATGTATAATGATTAATGGATTTAATAATGATAATAACAAATTTAAATGTAAAAAATGATAGTATAATACCACAATATAATATTATAGTACCGTCTACTGTAAAACTCGTAAGACTAAGAACGTGGCAATAATTTATCAATAGGTACCCGATAAGCGAATATAGGCAATATACCTACTTCGATGCAACACTTCGTCTACGTGGTATACATAATACATGTGTTGGGAATAATCGCAGAAAATAAATTGTTTGGGAATTACTCATGTGTATGTAATATGTATCTACAATACTGTGTTAACACAGCTTATTAGCTTAAATAAATATGGAAGATGTTAAAATATATTATACACGAATGTTATAGTAATATATTAATATGGTCCATATTTTTAACAAAACTTATTTACTTATAGCTATTGTAGTGGTTTTGAATGTTTTTGCCATAATTTTAGTGTTCGATTTAGATTATACAATATAATATTATATAGGTATAATGTTATCAGTGATCATTGCGTAATAATATTTTGACGGACATTATGGTTTGAAATAATAGTCTATTCGTTTAAAACCATTGACATTTTATCATATAAACGACCATCTATAAAATTTATCAAAATCTTTAATTTATATTACGATTTTATGGACAGAAAAATATAGAATAGCATTTTAGAAAAAGTCTAGGATAACTTTTACAAGCATAATATTTTATAATATTAAATATAAATAATTAAGGCAAATCATACGATATCCCGATACCTGTCCTAAAGGTATACTGTTTAATATGGTTTATAGTCATAATTTGGTACGCGTCAGTAAGTACTAAGTAGGCACCTAGTTTAGTATACACACTTGTACCAATATGGCAATATAGGTACATATTATATAACAATCTACATTATAGTATTACTATTTACTGCAGTAATAGACGTATATGTCGCCTTTAGATTGTGCGTTTGTGTAATTTCATTTTTGGCCTTCATGCATACAATTATGTGCATAAAATAGTTGGTACCTAGGTACCTACTAATTTTTTTCTATCTACGCATCAGCTTATACAATGTGTTCCTACTACATACTATAATATTATCTAATATACCTATTTGACATCCGCATTTTGATAGTTCTAATAATATTTAAGGTTAGACTACGAGAAGAAGCGCGAAACGAAGGTGTATACACTAAGGTTACGAAATACGCCTGTGTAAATATAATAATACAATATATTCCATGAAAAATATTAAAACCGCGGGATTGTTTTAATCAATATAATTTCTTTGAAAGTTAAGTAAATACCTATGTATAATATACGTAGATTTATTACATTTACGCATATATGATCGAATAATAAAAATATATTTATATGGTTAAGTGGAGTCCGAGTAGGTACACCATAATTAAAGGTACCTACCTGAAGATTACAAGGCTGTAGTGTAGTCGTAAGCAATTTATATATACTTACTTTTAAGATGTAATCCTAGGTACTCTACACTTTTTATGGTTTTAGATGAATTATGAGAAGGTATTAGTTTATGAACTTATCGATGTCCGATTACTGTTTTGGGTGTATGTTTGGATTTATTAGCATCTTTTAGTTTTAAGTTATGCATGAAAAATATATTTTACCTACTAATTTAATTTTTAAATAATTTGAAATACGAAATTATTATTTTCTGTTCTATATTTATGTATTAAGTTGTAAAGGTTAATTAATACAAATCTTTTGACAACATTTAAATCAGACTACTGGTAGTATCTATCAGAAAATTGTTCTCTTTTAATGATTTCCACTAGTCCTAAGTTAATTATTGTCCATAAATATTCCATACATAATAAATTGCCATTGTTACAAATTGTCTGCTCCAACAGCTTTAAAATATACATATTATTTCAAGTATATGTAAGGCTAGCATGTTAATAATGTAATAATTTAAGAAAATGTATTCCCTTATACCCATATAATGCTAATAGTCTAGTTGTCAACGCTGGAATTTAGTACCTATTCAAAATCAATAAAAAAAAAAAAATAATAAAAATAAACATTTTTTCTTACTTTATTTACATTTATTATATTCCTATATACATGTTTGAGTTTTCACTAATTTGAAGGTCGAAGCCTGTGTTTGACCTAATATCAGAAATATCACTAATATCCATCAATTATTATACTACCTACGTTATGGTTATCATATTATACCTATGTAATAAATAATAATAAATGTCGATAATTCGGTTTGACTAGACGTAATACAACTGAAAATTGCAATACCTAAACGTGTCGATATACAAATACACCAACAATATATAGGTAGGTACTTTTAAAATTTGTATTGCTTTTGCAGCATATGATTGATATAGGTACCTAACCTAAGAGTATATTATATGAAATCTTCTGATCAATATGTTCTTATTTGTACCATACTACCATTTATTTAATTTGTACCTATAAATAAATATTAATTAAATAACATGGTAATGATTGGTAAGTGGTAACGTAATAACATATATACGAAATTTGCTATAGTCAATAATGTAGGTACTCATTTTTAATGAAACACCGAAGTTTAAAATCAGGGCCGGACTGGGAGGGTACCGGCCTACTATTTTAGGAAAGCAAGCGGCCCACAATCAAGCCCGGATTAAGGGGGGGGCAAGGGGGGCACGGTCCCGGGGCCCATTGATTTTGAGGGCCCATCTTTATTTGTAAAATATATGTTTTTAATACATTTAAAATATTTTACATTTATAAAAATTTTTATTTTTTTTTATGTTCTTAATTATACATATATCACGAAAAATTACTAAATGATAATAAATATTAGAATGATATTCTAATAATTGATAACGTATATAATATATATGGTAATAATATCTTTGATATTAGGTATTCCTGATCTATTCGCATGAGGTAGCCATAAAATTTATATATTGATTGATTTTAATGAAGCAATTCAAAAATTTGTTAAAGAAAAAGCAAGAAAAAAATTTAAACTATTATTCTTTTTAGCTAAAAAAAAAACAGTGTTTTCTATATGTATATAATATTTCAATATGTGTACTATAAATTAATACATAACATTATTTTTTGTTTTGTACAAAAATAAACAATAATACTAGTACCTATACAGTCTTTAAAATGTAGTGTTAAAATTATTTGAAGGTAAAGTTGAAAGGAGGTCCACTAAGTGTTTGGTGTCCTGGGGCCCAATCTAACCTTAACCGGGCTTGCCCACAATGTATTATTTCTGGAATTTTTAAATGTATTTGTTTTACGAAATTGATATTTGGTAGGATTTAAAGAGGTTAGAGCCTAGAGTGAGGCACTTTCTTATAAACTTTATATTCAACAACCATGATTAATTATGTGATGTTATCCATAATCCATGTCCCATGATACTAGACAAAATAAATATTATGCACGCCTTTCTCACGCTGAAAATATATAATATGCATTAAGCACGGTAAATACTAGATTTACTGCCAAAAAGTTGATTCAGACTAGATTTCAGTATAATATAATTTATAATACCTATACATAGTTAAAATAATCGTGCATTGAGAACATTTAAAAAATATAATTAGGTACCAAGGTGCTATACAAACAGATAATCTGGTCACTATTCTGTAATCTCAGTAAAGATTTTTTTTTCTTTCATCGCCGCGGCCTACTGTGCTGTAGCACAGTATAGCACAGTGGGCCAGTCCGGCCCTGTTTAAAATTATAATTAATTATTAATAGGTCTGTCCCCAAAACTCAAGAGCTTAGCAATAATGAAAAACGAAGTGTTTTTAATACTAATAGGTAGGAACCATAATAATAATAATTATTACAAAATAGTAATAATATTATTATGATAATAGCTACTCCTAAAAGTCATAATCAGGACTCTAGCAAATACGCGTTTGCATGGTAACTGGTAAGACTTTGTAGAAATAATTAAGTTAAGTCAAAGTTTGTTTAATACTACGATTAAGTATAACACTTATTATACTTAAATTATTTTCGGATATTTGAGTTTTTCCACTTGTAAGTGCATAAATTTTTTTTCAAATATTCGTATTTAAGCAATGAGCATATTTTTCTATCTTAATAAATAATAATTTAGATTTTTTTTTAGACAATTTATTAGTTATGATTACTGATAAAGTGATAAATAGGCACATATACGTAGGTATATAGTACAAATACAAATTTATTTAATTATTTGCGAATTGCGACTGTTGGCTGTGAAGTGTTGACTCCAATACAAATTTAATTTAAATAAGACAAATTATTTTTAGATTACTAATGTCAATAAATAAAATTAATTCCAACTAAAAATTTTGCACACTGAATACTGATGTTTAATATCGATAATAATTTTGCACTACTTCTAATATAAAAAAAAAACGAATTTTTTACCAAATGGGCCAAAAGGTTGAAAATAATTTTTCAACTTTTAAGTTTTAGTACTAATTTTGAAAACAGTTTTAAATTCTCATATACTAATCAAATTTTCATTTATTTAAAAATTATTTTTTTTTAGAAATATTTGTTAAAAATTTAAATATTTTTTTAGTATTTAATGGTAAAAATTCTTAAATAGAATTTCTCAAAAAGCTAATTAATTATTATTTTTTTAATATATTATTTTTAAATGCTTAGATAGACTAATACATATTTAAACTATAAATATCAATTTAATGATTAGAATGAAATACCTAACCTATTTTATAAACTTAAAAAAATGGTACTTCTCTGTTAAATAAGATTAATTTGTTTTTTTGAAATACCATAATCCTGTTATCTAAGACTACCAATACTTTCTACTTTTTCTATTTTTATATTAACCAATCATATTTAATTTTTTGTGCATTTTTTAATATGTAAGAAAAAGTTATATTAGGTACAGTAATAAATAATTCATTAGTAATTACTCGTATTTATGTATTTAAAAATCAGATTTTGATTTTTTTTAAATGTTGCTAAATTTACATTCTTTTACGTTCTAGTATCACATGAGTTCAGTTAAATATGATTTTAAAAAATAATTTTAAATGCAATGTTTTTTTTTCTGCCATCTTGCTGATCCCCCGAGCCTTTTTATATTTTGAGTATGTGCTCTGCTTAGAGGATCTACAAAAGTTTGCTGTAGTTTACAGTCAAGTGTTTAAAACCTGCTTTTTCAAGTTCCCTAAAGTTATATGTCCTCCAATAAATTGTTGTTCCCTTTTTTATACTTAACAATATTGCATTGAGGAGAATAGACATGGTCCAATCAAGGACCTTGGCTAAAAAACATTCTTTAGTTTCACAACATAGTTCTCCAAAAATCCATTATTTTCAAAGTATTCAGCTTGCATTATTTTTAGGCTTATAAACAAGGCTTTCTTCTCTCTTAACATATTCACAGCATATAATATATTTTAAATGCAAATAATTCTTTTCTATAAACCACATATAGGTAAGTAATAACTCAGGTATTAATTACTTACATTATACTTTATGAATTGACTCATGTAAGCAAGGGCCAAATATAATATAAGTAGGTACCTAATTATAGTCTAAATACATTATTAACTATAATTAATTATAAATATAAAATACAATTATTAGGTAAAGTATTTAAACAATTTTATTATGGCAATCAACATGGAGTAGGTATTTTAATTTTATAACATCTAAATTGAATAAAAAGTGATAATTGTAACAATAATAACATGTGTGAATCATTTATATATGTTGTACATTTTTATTATTAACTTAATAAAATAAGATAACAATTATTGAAATATATATGTTAACTTGAAATAATATAAATAACACTTAAAGTGAAAAACAAAATATTTGGATTACTTAATTAAAACTATATAATTTATTTGAAATACAAAATATAACTACTAAATATTATTATTTACAAGATTAACTAGGTTAATCATAAATTCAAAACTAGGTATATGTTTATATAAAAATTATCTAATTACTTCTAGTGAAATTAGTCAAGTAAATTACTTATTTTAAATAAAATAACAATACATTACAAATTAAGTAAATAATAATACTATAAAAATCTACATCAATGGTTGAGCAAATTTGTTCTTGTTTATCGGATTGAAAACAATAGGTTTGTACATTGAATTTTTATTTTTCATAAATGGTTGTAGAGAATTTACACCGACTATAGAACTAGCCGGAATCTTTTCATTGGTAACTTCATTTAATTCCTGATAAAAATAAAATTCACTAATTATCTTTAATACCTATGCATAAAAAAGTTTTTTTTTAAAGATATTTACTGTTTCGTTATTTTGTTTTTGCTTTAAGCTTTTTATAATATGTATATAATCAAGATTTATTCCAATGTCGTTGTTTTCTCGATCAGATATTGGACTGGCTGATCTAAATGGAGCAAAATAAAAACAGAATTATCTTACAATTTAGGATGAACTAAGCAACATTTACTACCAACCTATATTGGTGAAATGGTGACTTGAATATTTGTTGACTAGAATACACTTAATCCCGAGCTCCATACTTGCTAAAACCTATGTTAGAATTGTTAACCAAAGCATGATAGTAGTTAGTATTTTCATTTACAATATATTTATTGTTAAATTTATTGAAGTTCTGTGAGAAGTTGTTAAATTTGTTTTTTATTTGTCAGAAGTAGGTAGTTAATAAAGTATGTGAACACTAAACGTTTTAAAAAATAAAGAATAATCACTGAAATTTGTTTTTAATAAAAAGTAGTGTTTATAAAAATTTGTTTTAAAATCTATAACGGATTATTATAGTATGATTGTTTTGTTTATATATTATATGTAATAGCTAATATTCTTTATTTAAAAAAAATCTATTATGTCTAATTTCTACCCCAAAATCCAATATTTTTAACAATTATCCTAATGGTCATAAATCAAATAGTTTTAAATTATAAGTTATACAAGTTAATCTAATATGCATTGGTTAAAGTAAACTAATTTGTTAAAATGTGTTCAAAACTTAATGTTGTCATAAAAATTAAAATGTTCAACATTTTTAAGTCAATACCTATTAGTTTGGTTAATATTTTGTATTATTATTGTGTTTTAGTTAAGTATTAAGTATAGGTATTTAAATTAAATAGTCATGCGTTTCAAATTCAATAAGTAGTAATATGTTCATATTGTGTTTTAGTTAAGTATTAAATATAGGTATTTAAATTAAATAGTCATGCGTTTCAAATTCACTAAGTAGTAATATGTTCATTTTATTAGGTAAAATATATGTAATATAATTGTTAACTTTAGTTATTTATTAACTATGGTTTATGGTAATGGTATAACTGTTATAAGTTAATGATTTATCTACCTGCTTCTGTGCTTTGAACGTGAAGTTGGTCGAGTAATCGACACAGATACTTCTGAGTCCGAACTTGCCACAGAATGTGGAAGGGCCCCTTGAGCAAAGTCTCTTCTGTAATTTCCGGATGTTGGTGTTGATGATCCCTTTTCAGTTCCATTACATTGTTTACGAACAGTATTTGGTGTCACATATACTGGAGTACTTTTGGGCATTTGGTATACAACTTTTGGATGCACAGTTGTAGATTTTTTTACTGGAGTTTCTGAACGATTAATAGGTTCGTGTTCAACTCTAAAATGGTTGGTTTAGTTAAATATAATTATTTGTTAATAAATATTTTCAGTAAAAAATTATTTTTACCTGGAAGAGTTAAAATCTTTATAGTCACGTCTTGATTCTCTAAATTCAGAGAGTACTTGAGTACCAGATGGAAGAGGTTGTGCTGGTTCTCTATCACCTTGTGTTAACGTATACAGTCTCAACTGTTGTCGAATATCTGCCTTTTCTCTTTCTCGTTTTCGCTGGAATTCTTCTTCCACTCTACGCATTGCCTCCATTTCACTAAGTCTCTGGCGTTCTGTAATCAATCATATAAAATAAGATATCATTTTTTTAAATATGTGAAAGTGCATCTTTTACTACCTTTGTACTCTGCTTCTTTTGACAATTTTTCAGCAATTTTCTTTCGTTCAATTTGTCGTATTGTACTTTGAAATGCAAACTTTTTATTTGATGATTTTTGTTGTTTTGTTCTTTCATTCATCACTGGTAACTCTTCATCCTCTAGGTCGTCTCTTGTGAGGTCCTCACATGACTTTGATACAATGGCTTTATTTTGAGGCACATTTGTTATATCCCTATGAATTAGATTGTTGTTTAAAAAGAGTTATATCAATAGTTATTTAGATATTTAAATTTACTTTTGATATAAATAATTTAATGATTTATATTCTGGTAAATACATAGCTCGTCTGCCTGCAGCTAAATATGAAAATTTTGGTAAAGACGACATAGCTAATTCTTCATCAGAAGGTTCTTCTCCATTTTGACATTCTAGTTGATTCCAATTTTGCGATGGAAAATTGCCAACTAAACCTGATTGATGCAATGAATCTGGCACGCTTCTACTTAACACCCAGTTTTCGTCTAATTGTGATTTGTTTCTATCTGTGGATGCTTTTCCTCTATTTAACTTAGATTTGAAGTAACCATGAGATTTGGGTGGATTCATCGGTGAAAAATCTTCATTCTTTACGGAACAAAATAAATTTTATTGTTCTAATAAATACAAAATATTACTATTAATAATATAACTCACTAATTGTCCATATCTTTTATCAATTCCTGCATTTTCATCTCTAGGTAGGGATAGACAGAAACTTGGTTTAGCAATTGTACGAGTTCTTGAAAATTGTGTGGTATCTAAACTTTGAGGTGAAACTGGTGCTGAATCCAATCCTCCATCTGAACTTGTTTCTTCCAAGTCTTGCTGTGGAGTCCAAGCAACCTAAAAGTTATAATATTATAATTTATGATAAATTAATATTTTTTAATATGTTATTTATGTATTACTTGTGAATTATGGGCTGAATTAGGACTAGCATCTCCAGAAATACCACTATCCCCGGATTTATCACCAGAATTATGAGGTTGATCTATAATCGGTATTAAGTCTTCCTCTCCGCCACTACAGTTGGGACTAACTGGTGAAGGACTTTCTAAAGCAGTGAGTAAGCGCCAAGCAGCTGTTGGACTAAATCTAGGGATGTCAAACTGTTTTCTCGGTAATGTAGGTCTTAGTTGAAGAGATATGTCACCACCACTCTAAAATATACATATAAAATAAGTAAATATTAATATATTATACTTTTAAGTTCTAGTCATAGTTTCATAGTGAAATAAATACAAAATATTATTCTTAACCTATACCCAAAATTTAAATATGCAAGGGAAACATTTAATTGTTTTTATTATATATAAATAAAACAGATATACATATTAACAAAAATATTATATTATACTAATCGAATTTAATAAAAATAAAAAAAAACCGGTTAAATAAAAAAATGAATTAGTTAATTAAATGTTGAGCTCATATAATGTATGAAATTGAATTTTGCGAAAATTTAAAGTATATTTCACGTTTCAATAATGATTATTCAAAATAGATCGTCTTTGATTTATATACCTCGTCTGTGGGGTCACTGCTAGTAATACTATCAGAAGGAGAAGCGTTCGTTTTATTAAAGCTCTCAGCAAATCGATCAACGTCTTCTGAAGTTCTACTAATCTTTGTTGTATCGTTGAATTCGTTCATACCGAAATAGAAAGTTTTCGGTTTAATATCTGGCACGCTAAACAACGAAAAATACATTAAATGCTTGTATTATTGCAATAATCAATTGTTATCTTTTAAAGGGCATACCTCGTTTTTGGCTTGTCTTTCTTGTCGTGGCTTTTATTCTCGTCGTTGGAACCTGTGGCTGATGAACCCTCGCCCGTGCATCGAACGTCGTCGTCTTCTGGTAATTTTGTAGCAAGATTCGGTATCGACCTGGACATCCGTTTAGCTCGATCTGCCATTAATCGTTGTCTGTTTGAGTTCACTGGGCTCTCCCGATGTTTGTCACTGTCAGTGACCACAACCGTACGTTCTTCGGAAGCAGGATTGGACGAGCTCTCCGAAGCGCGACCTACGGGCGGATGACGGAATTCCTTTTCTCTCAGCCTTTCAGTCACACGTTTCAATTCAGCCTGAAAAATTAAAATTAATAAATTTAGTATTTAAAGTTATTGTTAAAAACTCTTTGGATTTAGTAGAATAAATACTTCATTTTTGACCAATTTTTGGAGAAAAAAATATATTGAAATTTATTTAAATGATAGAGCACTGTATTATATAATAATGAACAATGGTTACCTATTTAATTTCTTTCATAATTTCATAGGCGAATGCGATTTTTTTTTTTGCTGCGTAAAAAATCTAACAGGGTAATAATTCCAAAGACTATTAATAATGCTTGCCTAGGTATCTAACCGGTATGGTCAATTTGACGCGTGCCAAAAGATTTCCTATTATACTTACATCCGAGCTAGCTGCTCTATTGCGTAAATCCTAAATACTAACTGGTCCACACAATAAAGGATGCCCCCGTCGAAAATCAGCAGCTGCCACATTGTTATACATATGGAACAGTGGTTCGTTGTTATAGAAATAATGTATAATTTATGCGAAGGGGTCAATTAATATGCTGGACGCTAACATTTTGTTTAGGGGCATGCAGAGAAGGTTTAATGGTGTTAAAAATATGTGAGCTGTGAGGATTGTTTTTATTGTTAAAGCGAAAAACCTTATTATTATAGTACGTGCCAGTTAGATTGATTTATATTTACATACTATATTTTTAAGTTTAAATTTTAATATTATATTATGGAGTGAACTTTTAATTAACTATTTCGCAGTTAGAAATTAATAAAAAAAATTTCTTTTAATATGCATGTCTTAACAATTTGACAAAAGATTCTTCATACTAAAACCATAAAATCTAATAAATGTATAAAAAAATTATTTTTTTATAGACATTTTAAGGAAAACGTGAATGAAATTACTAATATAAACAATAAATAACGATATTAATTATTTTGTTATAATTTAAAAACATTATTCGTAGAACCCTAATGCAATATTTTCGGAAAAAAAGTAAAAAAAAATTATAACTTACTTGTCATATTAAAAGAAAAATAATAGCTATTATATTAAAAACATATCATGAAATACAATTGGTGATATAAATTGACAGACCGTCTCTGCTCAGTCGTTTTTCGTACATTGAATTCAAATTTAATACACCCATAATAGTGACCATCTCGACACCTAATGTGGAGCAGAGTGGGTACTTCTTATGCCTACCTTTTATTTATTTATTAAATATACAACCACAGCAGCAATAACCACTTGAGAACTATACATATTTATATTTTATATACCTATAATAAGTATATATTTAAGGATAATATTTCATAAATTCATAATCAATAATATCACTATATGTTTATTATAAATTAAAAACTACAATATACATATTTTTTAATGAAGAATACTTTTTATCTTAACTCTAAAAAGTGTGCAAAGAAATATTATCTTATTGTTTGTATACCAGAAAGCTAAATATGACGCTATAAATTACCGATTTAATACCGTAATCCTATAGAATTATTTTTATAATACCTACCCTAACGAATTTATGTTGTAAATATTTTACATATTTTATATTATTTTAATTTCAGTACCTACATACTAGTATCATAATTCATACTACATAATTATAACAAATTTGTCTCATACATTAAATTAAATACGATATGAACTAGTAATTAAATTGAATCTTTTCAAAACTACACCATTCGTTAAAAATACTATATAAATCAATAAAAATTATAAAATACAATAAACTCACTTGAAATTGTGGGGAAGACATGCTTCGATGTAGATTGCTAGGTTGTGGTTTGACTTCAGACTGAAAATCTGCATTTTTTAATTCGTCTCTGCTGATCTTACGTTTTGTTTCAGCTCTAGTCTTAAATAACCTCAATCTCGGCATACCATTATTTTGACTAGATCTACTATTTTCCCTATGGTTTTCCCAATGTTGATACGAGTCCGGCGAAGAGCTATCCATCTATGAAATGTTAAAAAATATATAATTTATGTAAAGACGTAATATAAATAGTTAAACTAAGACATAGTCATTTAATGACATAATGGAGGAAATCTTATTTAGGTGATGCGTATAACGTATTTTAATATAGACAATATGTTAAATATTTAAATCCTCTACTCACTTATATCTATAATACATAATATTAATATACAATTCATTTATATATATTTCAAGTAATATTTTAGTTGTCATAAAATTAAAAAAAAAAATACAAATATATTATATTTAACGTAATTACATTATAATCATAATAACTGGTTTCATTATATATATATATATATATATTATATATATACGTCTTAAAATATGTATAATATTTTTTAAAATCAAAACATAATGTATGTACTCACTCCGTTATGATGCGACGAAGATGATGGCACTTGAGGAGCTCTGTATTTTTTTTTAGATCGGGACATTCTGCCTTTGACAGCACCATTGTCTCCGTGATTGTGATGATGTTGGTAACTCATTGGTGGAAGTTGACGGGAGTCTGAAAATCGTAAGTCTGGTTCGCTGGTATACATATTATACCCCATACGATCTCGTCTACCATCTCTAGGAACGTGTCTCTGAATCTCATATTCATATCCATGTTGGATCTAAAGTAAATTTTATTTAAATATTTAAATGAAATTAAAAAAAAAAAATATGTAAAATTCTCTTATTAATACCTAAATAGTAAATACCTACTATAATAATGTGAGCTGAGTGTCTGTATAAATGTTTTTGTGTCAATATTTTTAAGTTTAAAATAATTAAATATTTAATACTCGTATTTGTTTTTTCAGTATAACATCATATTATTAATTTCTTAAATTTCAGCAAAATTTTATTTTAATTCATTTTTGTTAATAATTTTTATAATTAAGATTTTAATTTAAAAATAGATTGAGAAATACCTAAAATTATAGTTAAATTGTGAAGTACATCGTAGATTATCATTTTAGCAGTTATCGACTATAACAATTTAATTAAATGGTTATAAATAGTTATAATGTTTAATAAACATGACAAATTTTGTTTTACATAACTTTTAATAAATTTTTTTGTATTTCAATGAATGGTTTGAAAAACAATTTAATATATACTATATATAAAAATACTAATGACGTCAGATAATAATATTGATTATATATATAGTGTATAATAGTATAATATAATATATAATAAATAATAATATAATCAATTATAGTATTTTGCATCAGTTATTTATAAAAAGGAGTTTTAGATAGGCAAACGTGGTACACGTATGTCTAGGTACAGTGTGGAAAGTATCAAAACTCTATTTTTTAGTTATCATTATAATTACCATATTTTATATTTTATTATAACATGGTAAGTATTTATTTCCTTGTATATTTCAAGGATTTATATTATTTTTACGGTTTTATTTTTAAATAACGGGTTCGTGGACAACATTATTTATGGAATTATTATAAGTGAAAGATGATCAATATTATATTTTTCTTCAGCATGACATAAATTTTATTTTATTTTACTGTAAGGTAAAAATAAATAATAAAATATACAATTAAATAAAATTATTTTTGTATTGATATTAAATACTTTTTATAAAAAAAGAAGAGGGTAAATTGTATAGGCATTATAATATTTTTCAATAATCCCGTAATAACTATGGAGAAAATATTGTACCATACTTAAAGGTTATAACTAATAACTTATAACAATAAGGTAATTAATACTAAATAAAATACTCATATTAATTGCAATGTATTTATTAATTCAAAAAAATAAATACCCATTAAGTGACTTGTTTTAATGGTTAAGTAAAGTACTTCTAATTTAGGCGTTTCTAAGACTACCTTATATATTTTAAGCTTTAAAGTTAAACACGGTTCTAAATCGGTAATTATTCTAAAATAAAACGAAGCAAATATAAAGATCGATGTAATGAATTTTAAATATTTATTTATTCACTAAAGTAACTACGAACCGACAATAACAATTTAAATAAAAAATTTTTTAAAATAGATACGGCAACACACAGAGTGATATTATTACACTACATGGGATGATCATTAGTTTTGAGCGTACATTTTTGTCAGTAATTTGAAAATTATAACAGTTCTAGTCAATTACAATATTTTTTTCTGTATATTTAATGTTAGTTACACTTGTACATAATTATATTTATAGATATTTCGATATAATTTGATATTTAAGAGGACGTCATACACTCATATATTGTCTCTGTCTTACTAACGTACATCACAACAAATTTACGTTCAGAAAAACATAGTTTGTGTAAAGTAAATTTACCTATTATCAAATTTACTCTAATATCAAAGATAATATCACGAAATGTGTTTTGCTGAACGTAAATTTGTTATGATGTACGTTAATAAGACTGAAACAACACATGCGAGTATGGCGTTGCCTTAAGCGAAATTAAATTGTATAGTAAGGGTGGCGAACCTTTTTGAGGTCAAGTGCCAAATTTTCCCAGTCAAGGTTTTGGACATTTTATCACGTACCCAAAGGAAATTATATTTTCTAAGGATAAAAAATAAAAATAGATTTATTATGTATTATTGTATTAAGTAGGAACTTAAATATATAATAAAAATTATAATTTTTAAAATGTATATAATTTGTTTCTTTGAATTCTTATAATAACAGTTATAATAAAAACTTTATAATAGCATATAATTTTTAATAATTTCAATTTTTTCTCGTGCCATTGAAATTTGATCAACGTGTCACCTTTGGCACGCGTGCCATAGGTTTGACACCCCTGTTATAAAACCTACTATTTCTAAGACCTAATAAAGGTGTAAAATAATATTTCATCATCATTGTGAAGGACTTAGGTTAGTGGTTGAAAATTGTTCACAAATCAATCGTTTTTCGGTTGACACATTAATATCAATTTTAATATAATCAATTGTTTTTAATAGGAGTGAAATTTATTGTTTATAATATTATATAGTTAAGTAATTTCATCAAAAAATAATTTATTTTGCATAGAATATCTAATTAAGTTATTAAATTTAGTTTTCCATATTTTCAATTTTTCACTGCATATCATAATATATGGCCAAACGTGATACGTTTTAGATAATAAACACGATGAGTATTCTATTTAGAAAAATGATAATAGCGTACATGCAAACATTATACTTACGTCGTCCCGGTGTAGATATTCGTATGGCCTTTTACCGTTTATGGTGCCGGCCGTATGCAGCATGGACCCGTTTTCGGTGGGTCTGAGCCGTGTACGTTGTTGGCCTGGCGCGTGCGCCGGCAGAACTTTGGGCCCAGAGGTCGGTGGCCTGAAATACTGTGATCGCGGGAATGAGTAGGCCCACGAGTGTGGTGGTATCGAACGCGCGTCGCCGCCGGTCGCGTACGACGTGCTGCTGCCGTGACTGTTCGAGTTGCCCATCGCTGCAGCACGTGGCTGTAAGATTGTGTGGCAGCGTTGTGAAGGAACAGAGCACGACGACGCGTATTAGCCTCGTTCTTTGTGCGCAGTGAGTTACACCGACGATTGGGTCTTCATCTACGGGAAACAAACGACGAAATAAAATAAAGTAATAGTCGATGGTATGAGGTGTAGTCGATCCATATAAAGGTACCTATTATTGAGCATTTAAATCAACATAATTATTATTGTATATTTTGTATAGGTTCTTCAAATTTTGGTGATGAGGGTACGACGTTTAAAATGTATATAAATTACATTCAATACATGCGTTTGAGATGATTTTTTTAAAAAATCAATACTAATATGGTAATATGAGGCTTATTATCCTATTGTTGATGAATTATTTTATAATTTTATGTGTAATGTATATTGTATATAGTATGTGTGTAAGAATTCCAATGGGAAAACCTGCCAGAATCCTTCACCTCTGTTTTAAAAAATGATTTTTATCGCATCCTCTTTTTTCGTAGTTTCAGTTTTTAAAAGTATCAACCACACATTTATTGTAAAATTGGCAACGTATGTACTAACCATAGTCTTTTATCCAATCGTACATTCTATCTGGAGCTCAATCCAGTTCTTTAACTGTACTCTACTACTTCCTCTAGTAAGAGTGACGAGACCGCATTAGATTTCATCTATTACTAATATTAAAAGAGCAGTATTCATTACTAGAATAAATTTAAAACCCCTTTTTCTTCTCTCGGTTTGAATTTTTAAAATCTTAAGTCTCTCTCTAATAATGCTATTAATTTATTATAATAAAAGCTATCCTTAATTACATTCTCCATATTGGTTTTAACATTTAAAATATGCAATTTTTGCGTTTATCTGTTTTATTATTTTTACTATTATTAGTCATGTTTCTAATGGTCGAAGTATAATAATTTATGTTTAAATTTCATTAAGAAAATTTCATACAGGAATACGTGTCAAATTTAATGAAACTTTGGTGATTAAAATAGTTTTTATGTACAGGTAATGTGGTTCCCGTTTCCGCTGTACTTATTCTTCAACCGACCTCTAACTTTACGAATTTATAATTTCAAATTTACAGTTGAACGCTATTCATGATAATTATAATTGATCAATAATAGTCATTATCATATTATCGGTGAAATTAAAATTTGCTTCGAGTAAATAGAAATTAAAAACAAATATGATTAATGTGAAATATACTTTATTAGGTAATGGGAAATAAAATCGCATTCGTCGAGTTCCGGTAATACATACGATAAGTGTATAATAACATTATAATTGTTGTTACGTTGTGTATAATTTAACTAGTAAATTATATTACTATCGTACGATGATGAATGGAATATTTTAAGCCGGACGATAACTACGGTATTAATGTATTTGTCGCAATCAAAATATATATTGGCTCGATACCAAATAATGTAGATTATATCGAATATATAGAAAGATAGTCCGCATAATTTATTGTGGAGTGTGTCTGATTGAGACATTGTATACATAACGTTTGAAAGAAGATCAATATTTAATAGCCTTGTATAAGTCTATATAATATTTATTATAAAATAAGTATAAAGAATTATTTTAAATGTAGAATAATAACCGTGTGATACGAAATTTGATCAGTAAGGAACGTGTTAAAAATATCCCGCCAATTTTGTTTCTATAACACTAATAACATAATAATGATTATATTCATTTTTATATTATATTATGTGCATATAGTATCGATTTCACTACATGGACTATTATAATTATTAATTAATATATATATATATATATATACCGTTATTAATATGGTTTATAAAAGTAAGTTTCTATATAATATTGATGATTTAGTATTTTAGTCTTTAGACATTCGTATATACATTTTATGAATAGAATACTATATATTTTGTAACAATATAATATTATCACCCATGTATGGCAATACACAAGGCCGTAGCCAGAAAAATATTTCGGGGGGGGGGGGGGGTTAGAGTATAAATGTTATATTATGTTATATTATTAAAAATAAAAAAATGTGTAAAACGTACTTTTTTACCGTTTCGTACCGTTTTATTTATTTATGTGTTGTAATCACAGTGACACGTATCAAATATAATAGGTAGGCATTTAAAACTATTCAAACTATTCAATATTATTTCAAAAAAAAAAATTTCGGGGGGGTCTGAACCCGAAAACCCCCCCCCTGGCTACGGCCTTGGCAATACATCTGTCCGATTTGAAGAAATCTTTTAATTCAAAATTTAAAGTATATTTTACTAAAAATAATTACTAATTAATTAAAATTAAATTAAACTATTTATAGATTTTAGTTTATACTATTGCTTAAACACTCTTTTTTGTACGTAAGTTTTATGTGAACGTAATCGAACCTGCGTTGTATAATAAATTTAAAATGTTTAATGATTATGCATTTTAATGAATGATAGATTATAAATGAAAAATAATTTCTGATTTTACTTCAATCTTTGAAAGTACAATATAATTTAGATAGCTTACACCTAATTTTAATGCACATCACGTATTTTAAATGACGAACATTTATAAACTTTGCCTTTAACATTATATAATTATATATATTATATTAAGTAATTTTCAGTCTTTTAGGTATACGATTGGAGCAAACCTCAATATTATTGCCTTTATTTTGGACAAAAGTATTCAAAATTATCAATTGGATCTCAAAAGGATATTAAAAAGTAATATATAATAATTATTTTTATTTATCATTTAAATAATACTATAATTCAATTTTTTTGATATTTGGTACATTTGTATTTTTAGCTGTTAAAGAAAATCACGGTAAAAATTAATAGGTTTTTCATAAATATAAGTAGAAAAAGAGTTTCCACCCTAATGATTTGAAGAATATTCAATGTTTATAACGCGTACACTCGAAAAATCATTGATCATAAATACTATATTGTATTGGCATAGTTTTCGAATCGATTTAATGGACTCGATGCTCTGTTATGTCCACGGACGTAATATACCGTAAATTAATCGTCGAAAAACAAATAATACAAAAATACCTCCAAATTTTCCGATATATCCTCCTGAAATCCATCGTCTTAAAAGCAATAATCAAATGGTTCTTTCGCCACCGTCGTAAAAAAGCGCTTCAAAACCAAACGACGAAACACGTTTACGGAACGAACGGCGTTCGGGTATTTTCTCAGCGCGGCACTCGGGACGGTTTTCGCAGACAAAATCCAAGGGAACGGAAAAAGAAAATCTCGATCTCAAGACAAACACACGCCCAGCCGCACACGAACTTTGCGCGATATACGGGATGATATCGCACACGCGCTCGCGAATAAGGAACAACACGACCTCGGCGGAAACGAGACACGTGATGACCGCCGATAGCGCGGTGTAGTCGTTGTTTGTTTCGGAAGGAACGCCGCGAGTACTGTACAACACACAGCGAGTCGCGTGTTGCGTGTGTGTTCCGTTACCGGGTCGGTTCCGGCGAGAGACCGTTATTGTACGACTGAAAATAAGTGAGAGACCGAGAGAGTGATCGACTAAGAGAGAGAGAGAGAGAGAGCACGTGAGACAGAAAGAGAGTAAGTGAGAGCGATAGCGATGGAGTACGAGAGACGCGCGCTATTGCACCGTCGAGCCGCACTCCCCGCCATACATGCTAGCGGCGGCGGAAATGAACGTCGCCGTCGTTGCAATCGCTTGATTCGCCAGCGTTAGCCGCCGTCGCGTCTCGGCTCACCGCGCGATCGCAATAAATAACGACAAGTATTCGAAACACATAATATTATATTATAATAAATAATAAAATTGTCGTTGGCGGATATTACAATTTTTTTTTAAAATTCTTTCTCTTTTCCACCGTGACTTGTCCGCAAGCCCACACACGAAAACATTTCACTCGTTCTTCCTGTGCCTGTGTAGTGTCTTTTAAACGACGTTCCACACACCCTCGGTACTATCTAGTAATACTGCTGTTATGATTATTTTCACAAGGACTTTTGTTGCAAATTTGGCCACACTTGACGAAATACATTATACGCCAATAATTATACCAATTACATTATTACGTATTATACCTACCTATATAATTGAAATTAATTTGCATTCTGCAACGTTTTACCTTCTTATTGGGTTGGCTGGTCGATATATCTATAGTATACTTGAACTTTAGTGTAGTGGAAAAGGCGAAAGTTGTATATTTTCTCGATTTCGTACGTTTAGGTCGTATGCAAAATATATAAGTATACAACGCATCATGCGTGTATTTATTTAAAATAAATAAGATGAAATAAAGGTAAAGTACATTTTATCTTTACGAGGTAACAAGCGCGAAATCTCGGGAAAACTGACACAGAAAACTTAACTGGACGATTAAGACTGATAAATATATTTGACAATATTAGACGAAAATACGCAGTTATGCATGGCTTGTCGCAAATATACTATTTACAATTATATTATGGAATATGGGATGATGGTCACCTATAAATCAAGTTTACAAGTTGTCTGCATTAGACAAAGAGTCTTGGTTTACGAACTTCACTACATATGTAATTGTCATTTGTCGCTCGAGATCCAGTGAGATTTTAAACTTGCCTGGCCCAAATGTGATAAGTAGGTACACAGATCGACAGATCATCCATATCATTATTTGCTAACATCTTCGACCGTTATTTAGGAATTAGAATTAATTATTGTATTTACCAAAATAATACAAGCATTCAAAAATATAGCCTCTTTAAGTATACTAAAAAATTCTAAAAATCAAAATCTCAATAAATGCATGGGTAGTTAAAGCATAAAATGTAGGTAAGCATGTTAGACAAATCACTCTGTATATATTTATTTTTGTGAGCAGAAGGTACACGATTAGCAATTATACAGTCAGCTTCCGCTTTATGTAAATTATATTCTCCTGCTGCTACCTTTATAATATAGCTACTTAAAACTGTTCTCGTCGGAAACACTGTTCGTGCGCGTTTTTCCGGAACCACGAAAATTAGAACCATAGGTTGCTGAAGATAGCGGTGCGTATGTCTTAACCTCCGCGAAAATTCGTCAGAAAATGCAGTGCTCGTCGCACGGACAAGGAGACGACCTAAACGTACTGCCGCGAAATAATACAAATTATAATAGGTATTCCGTCTTTTATGCAGCCTTTATAAAAAACAATTTATGGACCGTGGATACTGGTTAGACATAATACGTTAATAATGATATACATGCTAATGCTATTATTATGAACGCTGTATTATATAGGTAGTCACTTTATTTTATAAGTACGCAATAATTATAATATAGTATAATAATTTCATTTTGGAAGATTACAAAATTATTTTTTGTTTGTATAATTGTATTTTGTGTATATTATAGGTACTATGTACCAGGTACCTACATTGTACCTATAAGCACACTAAGGGAACACTTAAACACCATGTTTTATGTGGCGATCGACCGGGACGAAACATGTGTTTTGTGCTCATTCAATATAACATTGAATGACTAATACACGTCACTTTCTTAAATAATTTTTGCGGTGGTATATGACGTACGCTTATAAGCAATGTAAATTTGTCCTAATATGCTAATATTTATTTCGTTAAGTACGAGGGCGCGCGTTCTGTACTAATTTTCACTACTTGGTTTGTGTAATAAAAAAAATGGGTTGTAAAGAAACCGTATACTGTCATATAATAATTACTGTGGTAGAAGCGCTGCCTTAACTGAGGTAAATAATAGTAACTCAAAACGTTTTATCAGACAAGTCGAGATGTTAAATAATTGTCATAGATATTATAAGTTACGTTACTTATTACTACAGCGGCTATGCCCTCATATATTTTGTGTAATACTGCAATCTGACCGGTATCACGGACAATTTCCTTATCTAACCCTATCAATGCGATAAAACAGTTTCAAACAGAATTTTTCACAGAAAGTGGTTTATGTGTAACATCGTCGTTAACGAGGAGGTTGGTTTTGAGAAAATGTATACACACAACAATAATAAAATTGTACACTGATATAATATAGTATTACGTATATTGTTTAAAAAATATTGTTCAATCATAAATACGCGATATCTCAGTAGTCAGTATCCAGTATATTATTAATATTTTTAATTAATTAAAAATTATATTAAATTAAAATATAATATAGTAGGTACTCAACATTTAGATCAATACAATATACCTAGACAACTAGTTGAGTAAAACCTATAAAATAATTTTTATAAAAGGGTTTATATTGTGCCATTGCGTTTGTACAAAAAATGAAATTCTTCTTAATTGATTGACACTGTTCATATCATTATATATTCATAACTATAAATTTATTTTAAAAACATATTATTGGTTTAATTTTAATTATTATTTTCTATCGGTATAGATTATTTTTCATAAGAAAATTCATTTTATATATCTAAAATTAAGTAGAGGTACCTACTTAAAGTTAAAACTATATAGATTAATAAAGATTAACGAGGAAAATTACACGATACCTATTCTTCTTGGTAGCTGGAATTGCTATATAGAGCATATTTTTAGACACATAATAATATATCTATAGATCGTTATAAGTAATAGTTGACAGTTTTATTATACCAGCTTGAATAATTCATAAAAGATTTGTCAATTTTAGTATAGACACTATAATAAAATGTTTGTTTGATAGTTATATATTTTTTTTAACATTTATTCATTCTGTAATGGGTAATTTTTCTTATAAAAATTGCTGACAATAATTTCACCGTGGCATATTTTTGCAGTTAAACTGCAATGTATACTATTGGCAGCAATTTAATCATGTGACTCATGTGACCAACATTTCTACGTACCTACACTGATTTATGGATGAGCACAGTAAACTGGTTATTTTCTTACAGCAATTTCATATTATATTGTACTAGCACTACTAGACATTCAAATATATATTATTTTAATTTTTCAACTGTTACCTAGTAAGTAAATATAATAGTAAAGCTAAGATTTTATATTTTTTGTAATCGTGTATAATATAATGTTTTAATTTTAACTATGTGAATTTAAACAAATATCGTATAATAAAAAGTTGGAATATCGTTCGCCAACATTCATAGTAAGTTTATTGTCGACTATGGGAAGGAAGACCAACTATATTGTACGTATTATAATTTATAATAGGTACCTATATAAATCGAAATAAACAAAATGTCAAACGATAAAAAGCCGCGATTTGTATACATTATATATAGTATAGCGACTATATACTATACAGTTAACACTGGTATGTCGTTTACTCTACAGGTAGTCTACGGTTATAAAATGCCAAAAACAGGATCACTACGAGCGATAAACAATTTTTTTTTTTAATTTTAAAGTGTTTCCTTACAAAATATATAAAAATACAAATTAAAATTAATTTTAATGTTTAGTATTATAACCTAATCGAGTGCACTATGTGATGCGTCACCGTCGTTTCTCGATTATCCGCCGCTGTTGATAAAACACGCTGCACGTTATCGTCTTATCCGTAGTGCTGCGGAAGATGGGAGCGAGAGAAAGTAATACGTAATAATTAATAATATAAATGACAATCGTTGCGGATAATCATAACTTGTAGTTTGTACACTAATTTGATCGACGTTCAGGTGAAACGTGAAGGTTGATGGCCCGTGCGCGATTCGTAAGCGGACCAGTCATGGGCATTTCAGATGATGGAAAAAAAAACAAAAAACAACGAGTATGTATATACGAAATTAAAAATATTTCGATACGTCGTTCGTAAACAGGAAGAGAGTGAAAGGGGTGCCGCTGCTGCGGGCACCGATCGCATAATTTAACGGTAATTTCACCGACGGTCCACTCCGGCCTGGGGTCCTACGCACTATTACTACATTAAACGCGCTGAGATCTCATGTGCACACACACACGATAATAATAATATGCAATATATGTAATGTGCCTGACGATCGGCCCTGAGGTGTACGCATATAATTTCCGACGAAAGCCTCATGTCGAATGGAAATCGAGATAGCCTCGGGCATATATAGGTACTTCGCGCCGCAATAGAAACCCATATATACGCCTCGGGATTTATTATATTATATCGTATTCCGATATATTATAAATAATATAATCCGGTCCTATGTGGTGTGCATAACACACGTAACTCATCGGCAAAAGTGAAAACCCATCACGTCGTAAAATATTATTGGGTATTATATTGTGTTATTACGATGTATCGTTGGCAACCCCTTTCTCCGCGTGCCATGAGTCTACTGCAGGGGCGTCGTTTCAAACTTTCGTTACGTTGCTAGACGATGACAAACGTCTATCCGAATCCCGATTAGAATTTGCAGTACGGTCGTGATACATGCAGGTTTACACGACGACTTAATAATATTGTAAAGTATTATAATTATTATATAAATAACGGTGTGTATAAAATAATATACAAAATATTACATATAATATAAAAAAATGCATATAGTTTAAATCAATGTAATATTGGCATAACTGCTTCTCTGGCATACCAAAACCAAATGGATTTATAATTTGATCTACCTACGTGTTATTCAAAATTTTATGTGTATAAATAATGAAAAAAAAAATGAAAATCCACAAAATCGTAATCATTCTAAGCCTAAATAATAATAATCAATCATAGTAATAAGTAAAATATATCTCCATTGTGGCCATGTATTCCATTTATACCCACATATTCATGCATGATGATAATCATGAATGAATTAAATGATTGGAATGATGACGAGTTGACAATTTTTTTTTTGTGAGAGAGATGATGAAGCGTGTGTAATACTTAACATTTATCTACTTTTTATATCGAAGGTCTTTGATGTAAATTGTAGAAACTTGGCGACTATATGCCATTTATTAAACGCATTCATGCTAAAATATTATAGCGTGGGTACACGAAAATTTTGTTGGTCATTTCGTTTGTCATTTAACTCGCCAAATCTTTCAGCAGGCTCACATATACTGATATGTATATGGTATAACTGGTATACTGATACCACGATAAATCGAGTCTATTTCAATATTATGGTATCTAATATATTATTTAGAATCCGCAGCTGCGTGTATAATACAGTGGAGTATTACCGAAAGAAATTCCCACTCCTAGGAAAATTTTAAACTCGCGTGCGAGAAAAAAGTTTTTCACGATGATATAATGATCAATATAATATTATACGAGTAAAATATACATAATACATATTACACCGAGTATTGACACCCGTATACACCGGCAAACATTCGGTTGTTTACGCATATATTGCAGTATGCAGCCGTATATATTACTACGTATAGACACATTATAACGGTTGTAGAACACTGTGGTGCATATATAATTCAAAATATTGTCGTGAAAATATATTATATATTAGTTATTATATCGTTCAGCAATGAGAATCGTGATAACCAGCGGTAATATTGTTTTGATAGACATGGAAACCTAATACGCCTGCCAGTTTCTAATATTATGTGTATAGGTACACTCATTCTTGAAACAATCACGTTTCTTATTATTGTGGAGAAAAATATGAAATAATAGGTAACAAAACAAAAAAAATGTAGTAAATGTTATTATTTTTTATATCATGTCGTGAAAAAGGTTAGGGTTTCATATTGAAATCGCGCAGCGTATGTCATTATAAAGACAATATTATTAATATTCTATTGTCCGTAGTATTAAAAAATCAATGCCGTAACAGATTTCTGAGCAAAAATTTATTAATATAATTATAGCCTAATAGACTAACCCTAGGTGTAAACAGATATTAATGATATTATGAATTTATGTTATGCAGGTGATTGCTGTAGGGGAGTGAAAAGGAGCTTAGCCATTTTGTTTTATTTTTTACTGTTCTATCTTATATAATTATATTATATGGATAGATATATTCATAATAGATCGTCAGATTATTATAAGTTATTTTTAAACCGACTATTTTAAAATAAAATAATTATGATAAAGACATTTTTACACAATACTTGATATACTATTAAATACTTAATATATAATAAAATATTTAAATATCAAGTGTTAATCACTTTTTCTTCTATTTTTTTTAATTCTAAAAAATTATAATAATTAATAGTTATTATTTTACGTTAATTTATACTTAATTTAAAATGTTGCAAATATGCATTGTTTACTTTATTTTTAACAACTTAGAAAGCTATCTAGTTTAAAGTGTATTATAATTTTTATGAAAAATGGATTTGTTTTAATTTGATTCTCACACACAGAAAAACCTATTAAAATAACAAAAATTACTCGTTGTTACATTAAATCACGTAATATTTTTGTAATAGGTATGAACAACAACAATTATATGTGAAATCTCTATAGAATTTTCAAATTTATTAAAATAATTTGATAATTATTATTAATAGTAGTTTTTACGTAATGTAAAAAATATATGATAGGTATGTGTAATGTGCTTATAATATAATGTATATAATAATATTTACATGAATACATGTTATGTTTATATTATGGTATTTAGTGTGGGAGTAGTAATTTTTCAATGGTAATTTATAATATGTATTGATAAATAGAAGCTGTCAAGGACGACGAACGCAGTTTTTTTTCAAACGTTTGATTTTCACCTTTTACCCTCAACAAGTATTGCCGCCAGGTCATAATCGGTAGATCTTAAATTGCAAAAACCAAAAACAATTTATAAAAAATTATAGAGAAAATCGTGACCTAATGTTATTACAATTAACATTATAACGTGCTATATTGTGTTTTCATGAGCCTGGGGTTCAAGTATCCTGAGGCCAACCAATAGAACATTACCACAAACCTCGCTCTACAATAATTTTATTAACAATGGTTTTATGGATTTTTTTCATAAATCTTAAAAAGTTATGATAATTCAGTATTAATTCAATATGCAATTAAATTATTATTTACTCTAGAATTATTTTATAGCAATGTAGCTGAAATATACCATGAAGAATATGAACGTTTAAAAACTCTTTACATTAAATCTAAATATTCAATTTCACAAAAAAAAAAAAACATAATTCATCACTAAAACTATATAAATGAAAACTATATAAATAATACTATTTTTTTTATGAAAATGCTTATTTGTTGAAAACACAATATCGAATATTTCAATAAAATATACATATATTTAATCTTAAAAATATTAATTATAGTTTTATTTTACTTTTTTATTGAAAAAAAGAAATGATTCTATAAAACTGAATTAAAATATGTAATTTTTCATGAAATAGTTCAAGATATTCACAATACCTTTTAATTTTTATAAAAGTATTATTTAGTTAAAATTACTAATAACATTTTTTTTTTAATTTAAATAATTATTTCGACAATTAAGTTACCTATATGACTTCAGTTACAATAGTAGTTTAATACTATAATAGTATAATGTAATATAAAATATTGAAATATATATATACAGAGTGTACCACAATGATCTGAATTTAAGTATACAATTGTCATATCTTTACGATACTTCATTTATTATGTACATATATAATTATATTTTAATAATAAGTTTACTCCTATATGCATACTGTTGTAATATTTTGGTAGTGGAAAACGTTTAATTTTACAATAAATTATTACTTCATTGGAATTGACCAATAGCATATCATATTATCACGATCATTAAAAACAAGACACTTTTTTGTTTTGTTATCGATCATACATATTATTTTTTTTATCAACCAGCATAAATCAGTTTTCGTGAACGCCCGCGGGGGATTAGAAATATAAAAAGTGGCAGTTTGTATTAAAAAAATATTTATTAAAACATTAATTAGATGTACCAAGTTGTTCGCGCTAACTATACGACCAAGCATAATTTGTTTTTTTATTAAGTATTTAATTTTATATTTTATTGATTACATTTTATTATTCTAAAATATATTATATACCTACTTTATGACCTTTAGGCCATATCATATGTCGAATTTCTGCATATATATATATATTATATATATTTTATAAATTGTATATATTATTTTTTTGCAGAGTATAAAAACTTCGAGGAGTAAATATGTACTGAAATAAGTGAATTAGTGAATACGAAAGTTTTTTGAATATTTTACATACACTACTCATACTGTATTCAGGTATAAAATAATATACAATACAAATATCAATAACATCAAACGGTCAATATACCGTTTGGTCAATAAAACATTAATGAATGTGTACCTATCATACAACGATGTCTATATGGTTTTTATCCTTATTTAGTTACTTACCCTATGTGATGATGCGTTTGTATTTTATTAAATTCGTATCTTTGGAATTGTTCTGTAAAAAAAAAAATACATCGTTGATTAGTTAAGTAATGCAAAATAAATAATAAATATGTTATAAATACATTAAAGATACATGTGTGAATGGCAAAAATACATTTCAAATAAAAAACGATTAAGTGATTACAGAAGTAAAAACAATGAGTTTCTGTTAAATTAAACATTTTTATCCACTTTCTCTCGATTCCTTATCGAGTGACACGAGCTAATCTTAAATACGGATGACACAGTATAGGTACATAGAAAAAATCCTGCTGAAGGTAAACGACCCCGCTTGAGTTGGTTAGCCTACATTTAAACTTTTGCGGAAAATGTTTTCATTATAAATATCAACTGGTAATGTATAAATACAACACAATACTACAGGTACAGGTTTATTAGACTATATATTATATGTTATATTTATTTTTATGTTTTGATAAAAATCGCAATGTACCATAAGAAGCATTTTCAAATAAAATAAATGATATTATTTCAATATTCAAGATAACTACGTTATAAATCATAATAGGTACATAAAGACACCACAATTCATCTGCGAAAATCATTATACTCTGCATAGAAAGAGGAAAAAAATAATTATCTTTTGTCATTCAATACTTTCAAACCTTTTGTTTTATCGTTAGCCACATAGAATATAAACCAATATAATGTACGTATTTAACAGCCAGTTATTATAATCAGTAATCACTGATCAACAATCAGCATTCACAATTAAATTATTATCTAAATGAGCATTTTTATTAATTTATTTGACGAGACATCAATGCTCATTACAAAAGAGCAAATTAATTTCCGATTTCTATTATACGATTAAAATCAATTTTCAAACAGAAAAATTTCGTTTTTCTCTCGTCTTGCATCTATACTCTATAGGATTGCTGATACCTCTCTCTCATTCTTTCTCTTACAAACACTGAACTCTTATAAATTTCATGGAATTGTTTATTTCTCACGCGGATTTCAATCATCGTTATTATCATACATCTAAAACCACACACGGTACTAATGCAATACAAACCGTTAATGCACTTATATGTATGTAGGTAAATACAACATATAGATGTAATACTTGACTCTGTGTGTACTTGATGGATAATATGAAGTAATATTGACAATGAGAAAAAGTGAATCTTTCCAGTGACGTTTCAACTATGTATATACAATATGCATATGCACGTTCAACGTTCAACTGAATTAAAATCATTGCCAAATGTAGTTCGACCATTATTTTTTTATTATAAACCATTCACTTTCACTCAATATTTCTAAGTATGTATCTCAAATAAAATTATATACAACAAATTCGATATATACGAGTACTAACTAAAAACTACGAGTATATAAGTACAATAATAGTACTTTATAGCGGTAGATTTAGTTATATAGATATACCACCTAATCATTTCACAAACGAAAAATCGTCGAATTGCAAACATCGAAGAACACGCGAACCGTTTGATATTATGGTCTAGTTTATGAATAGTCAGCAACGGTTTCTCGTCGATTTTCTCATTGTATACGTCCTTTGGGTTAATTTTCTTCTTTTTTTCAATACTGTACGAATTTAGTATACGATTCTCATGATTTATCGAACATTTATTGTACAAACAATTCGCTGAAGTTGTTATACAACATCGTTGTTGACCGATAAAAAACCAACAGTAAGTATATCGTTGTAAGCATTTTTTTTCTCATCGCTAGTATAGCCCGTAGGCCGATACGGATCGTCGGGCAACACAGTTCTCCTCCAATCGACAAGAAAAAAAACTTCTTGTAATGATTATCGTTTTTCCATTGCTGTCTTTATGCACCGGAAGAGTAAATTAACAAGGTCAATGGTTCGGAGACGAAGCAATTTAAACCCAAATGACTGCAGTAGCAGTAGTGTAATATATATTTCTTACGTATTGATGCGGTTTAAAATCAGTTGGGAGATGATTTTTGATGAGCAAACAACGAGTAGTTTTTAAAATAAAACTATTTGGTTCCGTGTAAAATGTGATACTTGACATCTGTCAAAACAACTTAAGTATAAAGCGAATGATATAATTCGAAAATGTATTGTATTTTTTTATTAGGAAAAAGGAGTTAGAAAAAAACACAAATATTATATTATATTCACATTTATCTACCATTATTTTGAATTTGATAAGTTGATTGTATTTTTTTTATGTCACAATAAAAGTGTCTTCAGAAGAAATGTGTTATTGAAACAATAATAGTTTAAATCAATAATATTAATTTAACACCGTTATACACATTATTATTGTACAATAATTTCAATTACTACATTTTTTTATATATCAGGAAACAACAATTCTATTATATTTTATTGGTTGTGTGTGTTGACAATACATTTTATACATACCTATACTTTATGGAATAAAAAGTAATTATTAATTTTAGTCGGAGAAAGTCAATTAGTTTTTCAAACCTTAGTTAACTTCACATTAGTCATTACCGCACAAATACAAAATCTAAAATAATAATATTTATGCACTTAAAAGTCATATTTTAATATCTTTTCACTTGACAGTTACACTTCAATTTTGTATATTATATAAGTCATAATTTATAACCTTAAACTTATGTCGATACAAACAATTGTTATAACTATTATAAATGACAAAATACAATCAGACTTTTTCTTTATGCTTATAAGACGCTTTCTTCGACCGTATATATTTAAATTTAGTTTCTAGTTTTTTATATTGAACAATTTTAATGCGTCATGAGCAATCATAGAAACGTGGTCGCAAACATAGAAATGACTACATAAAAAAATGCATACGAATATAATGTCAATAGATAATACGTTTAGCTTTACGAATATTTTATGTTTACGCGAAAACAACTGTGAGCGAAAATTAAATTCTCATCAACGTCTGTCCTTGGAAGGTTGTACACTGTACAGCATAATGGTGCGTATACCAAAACGCGTGTGCTTATATAGGTACCACTGTACACTGTATACGTACGAATATTTAATACACCTCTACTATACTACTACTAATGTGTTGTGTACAATATGGTTTTCATAAGTATGCAAAACTACGATCTCAGAGTATTTACGATTTATAGAATTTTACATAAAACAACACGCACGATGATCGTACTTGTATAATATAAGCCGAGGGGCCCCCCATTGTTCGCGTACAGTTCACGACGGTCAATTAAACAACGGCGTCAATTTCACAACACCCGAAACAATACGCCATGTAATATTTCAATACCGAAATAATACTGGGTCGGTCTATTGTTTTCCTGGACCACGATGGTATCGTGTACCACGAGTCCACGACCCGACCGGGAATGAACGTTGAGAAATTTTAATTGTTATGAGTTATGCTATAAACTGCCAACAACGACGACGACGCGTAAATACGATGAAATACATTTCAATTGTTTGAGGACATCATATTATTTTTGAAAAAAAAAAATAAAAATGACAAAACGAAATCTTTAACACGATTAGGCAGCAACTACGACTTTAATAGGCCAACCGAAAACGATAACTAGTCTCGATCTACAACGGTGTTTACACTTGAAAGACTGGTTTGAAATTAGAAAATAAACATAGGCGGTCAATAATAATTATTATTGTCATTTCACGTGAGAAATATATGTAATTTTAGACACATATATAGAGATATATAAGCTTATTATACTCGCTTCATCAAAACATTGCCTAAATATAATATAATTCATATACGATATTTGAAACTCTTATTTATTTGTAATTTGACTTATAATTTTTTAACATGCAGTTATTTAGGTGATTGAAAAAAAATATTTTCGAAAATATTTTCTGTTCGGTTTAAAATAAATTAACCAAAACATAAAATAGCTGCAGCTATGCGCTGAAACGTCTCTTCTAAACGCGAGTGATATAGTATAGCGCAGAATATAGCAATATAGTGTGTAATACAATATTATCACATAATTATTATTCTGAACTAAAATAAATATAAATCATAAGTAAACAATAGTAGTTGTAATCGTGTATTATAATGACGCCAGTGACGGTTACGCATATTGCGTGGATTGAATAAATCCGTTATGGTGGAAAGTTTGATTAAAAAACGAAAGTTTAAAATGGATTATCTATTTCCATAAGAAATTTGAGAATGTTAAGGCGCTAGTGTATAAGTTACATGAACCGTAAGTTGTGTTATTCTTCACCACTTATATACCAACATACGGTGTAAAACAAATGGTTCCCACGGTATCCTGGTTAGTTTTGCAACTGCGTATAAAATCTTGCAGAACAAGGTTCGCTACGATGGCGTTTGCCTCGTAATACATCAATAGCCGTGTGTGTGTGTGTGTGTGTGTGTGGGTCATTATGCGATTTCGAGACGATTAATCATTCGACCCGGGGTCCTATATAGATATCCGTAGTATGAATGCGTATCTATATAATCTATACATGTACACGCGTCGTAAATATACGATCTAGAAATTGGCGGCAAAGGCTTCTTTAGATTTCTGATCTAACTAGAGCGTGACAAAGACATATGATTGCATTGGTTATTATTACGTTTTTTAAAAAAAATTATAATTTACAATGGCATGTGAAATAAATTAATAATGATAATAAAAAAAAAAATGGAAAAATGGTTATTAAATTGATTCACTTCAACGTGACAGCCGCGTTTAAAACGGCTTAAGATATAATGTCACAGCGAGGTACAAAAATCACGATATATTATATTACATTTCTCACATTAAATAATTTTTCATTCATATATTGTCACGAATTCATGATATACTATATTTTTTTTAAACTTTCACAATAAATATAGGTAGGTACAGTTTAATATGTTGGAATGTTACAAGTATAAATAACAACGTATTGGGATAACGTTGTTTGTATAATTGTATTATTATTATATTATTCAAAAACCATGCATAATATTAACTCGACGTTAAATAATGAATCATATGGTAAAACACGTACAGTTTATATTTTTGAAGCTTAGCTAGATTTAGAATTCAGTTGAAAACACGTCGCAACTACAACTTACAAGCGTATCTATATATTAATACATTATTCCTGCATAAGAAACGAAGTCATAATAAATGTTGAAATGCCGTGGTGATTGAGATGTACGAAGCTTCGTTACACATTGCACACAACTCGTAAATTCGAGATTTAACAATACGTGCACATTACAAACGGTCTTCTTCGGGTGTAGCAATATAACATAGACTTACTGGACTACCAGAAAAAAAAAACCCAAAACTAATAACATATTACAGAAGATATTATTATACATCATGTGCCATCAGGGTTCACGATGACGCGCTATACAATATAATATATAATAACAAACGACGAGATGTAAAAAGCGGTCGGCTCGACGATGACCCAAATGCACTCGCACGCAAACACAATATACACACGCAGAAATACACAATAACAACACACCTAACGACGGATGAGATTAAATTCTATTATAATAAATATAATATAAACTCGTCGAGAGGCGTTCTAACAACAGGCGCTTTTGTCCCTCGCTGCTCGCTTCCATAAGCCCTCTGCGGGTTTGTCGTCGCCGTCGTTGGCTATAGGATACCTGGCTGGCATGTGACCTTGAACGGAACACTCCAGTGGCAACAACGACAACAACAATAAATGGGTTCGCGCAGCTGCAGCAACTCTACCTCCACCTATACAATAAATGTTAATAATATACAGGGTGTATTGCCGTGTTTTTTCTTTCATAATATATATTATATTCGTTCGCATAATATTACATATATAGTACACAGGTGATAAACATTTCGCTATCTACTCCCCACCCAGCTAAAATGTAATAATCACAATATTTATAATTGAATTTTGAATACTCATATTGGTCATATACGAGTAATAATTGTACTTTTGAAATATTTAAGATACGTCTTATACTATTTAATACCTATATAACACCATAAATTCGTTGAGTCCGTCGAAGTGAATCAAGAACTGTACTGTGGATTATATAAATTAAAATAAAACTGTGGCTTCCCAATACAATTTAATGGTGACCAAAGTGTTATAAACTGGCAAACAGTTATCGATTTAGACGAGGCAGCCCAGTTGCGTAATTGAGGTGTTATATCATTGGGGTCCTACGTTGTATTTATTTAAGAAATATATTAGTAAATAAACATTAATAAATCGATTATCAAAATCCACAAAATCAAATTTTAAACATGATGATAAGACTATGATAGTTATCATCGCAAAACGTAATTGTTAACAATATTACTAGGCAAGGTTTGACATTTTGTCTATATTCTGTTGAAAATATTTAAAACAAAAATCGTGTCATCCCTTGCATACACGTTTTCATATCAGAGGAATGAGGCCGTTGAGGACAGCAGAAGAGCGGATTGAATATCCGTTATAAAAAAAAAAATTGTTAACCAAATTACAGTACTGAGACATCCTGTATACACACATCATGTGCTCGCTTGACACAGGTATCGCGGGTGTGGGTATGGGCAACATTATTGTGTCCGCACGCAAAGACGCATAATATTACGACCCGCGAAATGAGTCGGAATGTTTCCAAGGCAAACGGGTTGCGATCCTCGACGACGACGCTGCAGCAGCACCACTCGCCCTATAGTGATTTACCCCGCCGCTTCGTTATCACCCTGTAGTGTTCGTATTTGTTTTGTTTATTTTCCAGGCCCCCTCCACGACTCAAACGTAGGACGCGAGAGCTGTATAATAATATGCTAATGTTCATAAACTAAACAGTAAATATATTACAATATTATCGTAAAACGTAAATACCGCGAGTACGCACGACTTATATTTGTAACAACTTTAATAATATTTCTATAAAACGGACGCAACGCGGCAAATTATTTTCGTTAGATAGTAAAAACGTTTTTAAACAAAGTAATTTTTTCATGTATTCGACGTATTATCAAATCGAAAACACTGCGAAGTAAATATCATCTCCGTGTTTTAATATATATTATGTTAATTAAAAGAACGAATTAAAAAAAATAAGACAATTTAATTCTTTCAACAAAACGATTGTGTTGTTATATTAAAACAACGCTGCCATTCGTTGCATAATATTTTGCATTACCTACCTATATTATATAGATTTGATTTTGTAATAAGTAAAACGCACTATAAAATAATAACTACATTAAATTATTGTATATAAATATTGCAAAATCACTAAAAGTGTCTTTTTACGCGCAGTTTGCACTTGATTTTCGGCAGTCGTTTCCTGGTTGTACACACCTATATACGGAAGCAAGAATGATATTTTTTCACTTACGCATATTGTTATGACTAATTAGTAATTAGTAATCACACAAACGCGATTTGAAACGCTGCGTAGGTCATAATCATATACATATATATATTGTGTTATAAATATTTAGTATTCAAAAAACGATCGTAAACTGTAGTGACTGTCGGTAATTTTCACGGTAATTCCTATAGAAGTGTCATTTTTTTTTTATTAACGACAACGATAGCGGCGCAAACACACACGGCGATAATATTTGCACAGTTACACTATACGTGCTGCAGTGCCCTGGGTCCTATCATTAGTAGCATTCAATATTTCATTAACCTACTCTGTCATCACATTATTCACATTCAATAGATGTTCGAATAAAAAGTGCAAATAGTGCAATACGAATAAAAAATAAAAACAAATTCTTTGACCTCATAAAGTGAATTTTAAAGGCTATAGTTGTTGATATGACTAAGGCACGCGCAAAAACTCTGTCTAGTTAGATACATTTTTATGCTATCAATTAAACGTACTCTACACAAATGTATATTGTATCATACATGCAATATATTATAAACCCGTTAAATTAATTTAATATCATAATTACTCATTTGGCCATATGTAAATTATATACAAATATATAATTCAATAAATCTGAAAACGGACATTAGACTAATAGGAATTGATAAAAAAATAATATGATATATAATTAATGAGGTCATTAAATATTTTACATTATACAAATGTATAGCAGTGTTATCTGTTATTGATTCATGTAGCTATTAGAATATGCTTACAGTAATTATGAGATTACTGCAGACTTATTGAATACCTGTTATATTTATATATATATATATTATATTCTAATATTTTATTGTATTTTATTTATAAGATTTACAATATGAAAAATCAGAAATATCTTTGACCTGCAACATATTGTTATTTACATTCATGTGATTCTTACGGTATGACAAGCTTTTGTTCGATTTTGACGCCAAAAAACCAGTTGTTCACTGAATTTTTAAAATTGATACATGGATGTTTTTTTAAAAATATATTCAGACGGAATGTATAATAAGATGTGTTACCTACCTATAATATATATTATGATATACGACGATTTCGATTGATGGAATATAAATCGTGGTTGGCCAATCTCGCGGAGCACGTAGGCATTCAGGTCACGAACATTATGAGCGAACATAATTTCCTTCTTTTGTATAAGGCGAAAAAATAATCTTTAGAGCACGTTTGAGTTTGTTTTTGCATATTCGATATGAATTAAAAACAACGACAACCTTTTGTAGTGTCGTGGGCGTTTGACTACAGTGATGCCTCAGCAAGGATGAATGATTTTTGAAATCGTCGTCGAATACCATTGTGTTGAGTATGCGAATTTATTATTTAAATTTATTCATCAATGTAATATTAATTCATTGTACGAATAAAAAACGAAAATCGTGTCTATAAACAGGTAGGAATCTATACGTGTGCGCCATACACGTACGTGGTTTCGGATAAGTCAACTTAATTGGTTAAAATCGTTACTGATTATAAAAACAATAATAATATTTCAAAATATTTCGTACTATTAAATATAACAACTTCGTCTCATTGTAAAACTTCTCAATTTCCTATATGGTATTAGTTAAGATGGTAGTTATAGTAAATTATTTACAATTATTTCATATTTCTATCATACTAGGTAGTAGGTACTTTAGTTTGAACTAGAGAAACTATATTATTACATTTTACAATTAAATAGCATTAGGAACTCTCAAAAGGTTAGAAATTACATTTAACGGTATGTCTATATATCAGGTAATGTAATCAAAAATAATTATGGTTTCATTAAATATTTGTTAGCAAACACAAAATGTTTCTCATAGTGCTTACTTATGTTAAGCATACGCGTTCTTATTTTTATATACTATTAATTTATGACACATTTATTGCATTTCTAATTCATGTGTATACTATAAATTCTTACTAAAGACGATTTTAGTGGCCAAACATAACATATTTTATTACTACACAAACTTAAACAAACGGAGGTACAGATGGTAAGCTTATACACTTACAAGTTAAAATCGGCCATAATAAAAAGTGAAAGTAATAAATGAAAAACTATAATGGGTGCATATACACTATATATATATAACTATTATGTATTACATTCGTGTAAGTATATCTCATGTGATTACACCACTTTGTAGTTCGTATATCTAGTAGATCGTATTACAGTGGTGTCTTGAAACGAAATCTAGAAAATTGAAATTATATTCTAAGAGAGATCTATTATTTTGAAATCGTAGGTATTAGTGCAATTTAGATTATTATTAATTATTAGTATTATGATTATTGTTATTATTATTATTACTAGGTTGGTGAAACGAAATCGACTATCAAAAGTATAGATTAGGTATAAATTTAAATTTTATATTATGTAAGATTTCTCTTTGCCAAATGATAGTATTATGTTTCATTGAAAACGAAAATCCGTAACGTTTAATTAAAAGGTTCTATATAATTAAAATTTAAAATACATCTAACCATAACCGGTGCGGTCCGTAGCGTGAAATTTCATCCTGCAAACATCGACATCATACGATAATAATATGAATAATAATGACCCATTACACAAGACGTATTTCTTCTATCTATACCACGCCGTGGATATAATGTTCTTATCACCACACATGTGCTTCATATAAGGTTTCAGTACCGTGCCAGCTGCTAAGTTTGTAAAAATATCAATAACAATTTGAGAATTAAAGAAGTTTCAACTTTTTTAAATGAAAATAATTTATAAAATGTAAACAAAAATTAAAAACAATTGTCAAATTTAAAAATACCTTACTAAATATAGAAATTGATAACGATTTAAGTTAAAATCATTTTGTGGTTAATAATTATGTATAACCATGATATGAAAACTATAAAATATACAGAGTGAATTTATATAATATAATAATATATTGTTGTTGTCGTAGCTCGTATAGATGCCTAATTTTTTTTACCTCTCTGGCATTCGCGCACACGTACAATAATTCTATTTCCATAATTTGTATTTTATAAAATCAAATTACAAATTGTCGAAAGCGTTTTCAATTCATGAATTAACTAATGAATTAGTCATACTATACATAGATGCATAAGCTATAGTGATGTTCGTAATGCATTGTGGAAATATAATTTACTATATATACGTGTAAACATTATACAGCCGTGAACTTGGCGATGAAATGAGTGACGCAGTTTAGTCTGCGGAAGAGTCGAAAATGAGCAGTCGGGTACCGCACCGACGCCCCTGGTCTCTAGCAAATCGTTCTGGTGAGATGGGGGAGGGGGAGCATACCGAATCATTCCGCTCGAGTTGTCCGTCGTCTCCGGTGAACCTTATCGCGTGCGCGAACAGGTGTCACAGCCGATAACGCCATGTCCAACTGTAGGCAACGGCGACGTCCGTCTTCGGTATCTTTGAAATTTTTTTTATCGTTTCATTTAAGTCCACCCCATGCACACGCAAACATACGATGGCAAATATGATGATAGTTAAACATAACGGTTTCAATTTTTTTTTTATGTTAGGTATGTTCTATGCCCATCAGCAGGATGTCGACAAAAAAATAGGTATACGAGTAAAAATCCGAATTTCGGCCGATGAATATTATTATATAGGTACTACACATAAATACATAATATTATAATATAATGATTAGGTACGCTGAAAACATTGTCAAGAAAAAAAAAAATTCAATCTCTATTATAATGCGATATTTTGTTTTTCTTTTAAACTGTTTTACTAATAATAACCAACAATTTCTTCTTAAAATTATAACATAATGACATTATTGCTAATAATACGCAAACATGATGTTATTCCGGTATCTATAGTATTATTATAAAGTGTAAAGGTATACCTAAACTGCAACACTAAAATATTGGAAACCGGAAACTATCAAAATCTTATCCTCAATCAGCTGAAAATATATATTATATTTATCGTGTGAAATCCAATTTTTTTCGTTTGTTTCGTTTTGAAGACGCGCGCTAGACCGGCTCATCGGAACGAGCGGATATTAAAACACTTCCGAACTATTATAATACATTCATTGTTGTTATAGACGATGAGAGTGAAAGTAAATGTTTACAATTAATAATAATGAAAAACAGTTAATATTCTTGTTGGAGAACGTTCATTAAAACGTTGATGAGCTCGGAAGAAGAACGCATGACGTTACTCATCGAAAATTCACAGAAACAATGATATACAAAAATATACGCGTAGTGTACAAATATATCGTATTACTTACGTAATTTAAAAGAAACTATTTGAATTGCATGCAAGTTATATTCGTTTAAAATAATCACTACTTTTAAGCTATACACTGTATAAGTTAGCAGTGGCAGATCTTTTAGATTCTAAACGGAGTGATGAATGTATTGATTTTACAATGATGTGTTTTTTTTTTTGTGTCTGACGACAACATTTGGAGCAGTAAAAATGCTTCGATTTTTTACTTCAGCCCCTCTTTGAAAAGGAAATTAAATCTAGTTGGTACTTTGGGGGGTCAAAAGTTAAAAATGTTCAATATGCGTCGGGAAAACCCCTATAAAAATAAGGGGGAAAACGGTATTTTTTACGCAAAACCAGTTTTCGACAAAATCGAATTTTTTATTTTGCTATAACTCAAAAGCTAATCGATGTAAATACTTGAAATTTTCACCAAATGTTTATATTAACGTTCTCTATACACAGTTTTTTTTTAATTATAATAGGTAAAGATAATTTTTTTTTGTGTTTGTAACAGTCAAGTGGGGTGGTCACCTTGAATCGGCCAATGCTGGTTAGTAGACTATACATTGAAAATAATATCGTTCTCTGGGTAATATTGAATTTTGAGTTCGTGGAGACTTTGATAGTCGCACACAAATTGATATTATGTAGTTTTGTAAATTTTCTTCGAGATCTCTAGAGTAGTATTTGTTTTTATATGTTTAATAATTTATGAAAATGAGCTTAATATGTTTACGTCTTATATAGGTATAATATAAATATGGAGTTTATATGATTAACATTGTTTACTGTTAAGCACACTTAAGATGATCAAGATAATACGCGTGATGATGCCGTGGTAACTGTATATACGCGACATCGCTGCAGCGGACGTTCAACTCTCCGTAAATTGCGAAAAAAAACTAGTGTCAATAAAATACGAGAAGACAATTGTTTCGTTTGTTCGGAATAATAAATAAAACAAAATTATCAAATTTCAAGAGTATAGATTCCCAATGTTACAACTTGTAATTAATATATCATATTATTTTACAGTAGCTGGGTGTTACTGTAAGTGTCTGATGTATATAAGTATACAACTAATATGCCGTGTGCAGTTTATAGTTTAGGCGTACATTTGAATTCCTATTGATATTTGTATTGTTTTAAAGAATTTAATATAATCTTTTTATTGTTAACCTTCCGACCAGTAAATTTTGGAACACACAAATATTTACATATTATTATTATATAGTCATATAATACCCACGTCAATCAAGGAAACAGAATATATTCGTATACATCGTAAAACTATAGAGCATTTAAATAATATATTAACGTCTCCATAAATGTAGTTGGCACATTTTAATTTTAGTGGTTTTTAAAACTTTTGTTTTCCTAACCTCACACGAATTTACTATAATATACGCTACGAATCATATATAACATATATATATATATATATATTATATATAACACTAAACTATTTTTCCATACGCCCATTATCATAATTTATAATCTCGGTTTGAAACGAAATCAATTGTTTTTAAGTTCTTGCAGAAGAAATCGTCCATCATATTTTCGCGACACATTATAATATATCAGGTCAGTCATCCATCGGTGTAGTATATAGGTATATATACACACTAGGTAGGTATATACACTTCAAAATTGAATAGACGACACATTCCAACGCGTGTCAGTGAGAGGGGGTAACCTTACTATAAACTGTGATGGGCGTGCAGATAGCATAATAATGTTAATAATAATAACAAACAACAACCACGACGACAATAACAATGATAATAATTTATAAAGTTGAACACACGACAGAGTGTACATTATACACACGACCGACCGACGTCGGTTTCGATTCTCCGACCTAATTACGCGCGCAAAATATAAGTATAACGCGTAAAGGTACATCTTCCATACATATAATATTTTAATATGGCGATATAACATAATATATGTATAGCATTGTACTCGTACCTATGGCTCTGCACGGCCGATCGCGTGTGACAGTGACCGCCGCTAGACAGTGTTATATTATTATATAGTCGCATATATTCGCCACCGTTGTGGTCGATCTCGAAAACTCATGCAAGTATACAATAGACGGACGCCATCGCATGTACGCCGTTTACGAGCTCGATGAGCGTGTAGTACTTATACTATATTATTATCATTGGGTATATTTTATTTTTTTTTATTATTTCATTATAAACGTTGCGCGGTGCACACGTAAGTGACCATTAATCTAAGCATATCCGAACAAAATCGCGATAGAAAGCACATTTTTTTGATAACCACAAATCACAATATACAGCTAATATAGGTTCACACACATTTGTACCGAATCGCGGTTTTCATTTCATTTTTTTTTTTTTTTTTTGGGTAAAATTATAATGTCTGTGCACGTGAAAACCATGACCTACTACCTGTACGTAGCCGTAAGAGTTGTCACTCATTTTTTTTTCGCGTTTTTCTTTTATTGTACGACGTGAAAATAAATAGTCTTGATTTTAGATCCATAAAATTCTATAACTATCACATATATATTATATATATTGAAATATTAATTGTAATGTAGTAAAATAATTATCAAGCTGGTAAAAATATATGTCGACGACATATATGTTCGACGATTTTCAAAAAATATATACAGACTACATAGTATTAGTACAAATAAAAAACACACGATAGACAATTATTTTAATGCCACCTTTATATTATCTAGGTGCGTAATAAATCTTATGTTTTGGCAGGTGTAAATCATATTGATATACATTATACATAATATACATAATTATACATATATAGTATTTTTCAACGGGTATTGCTAAAAATGTTTTAATATTATAGACATGTGTTAACTGATTCGATTATTTAATTATTTATATAGCGTGTTTCATCGTCCATGCTCATTCTAATTTTTGTATTAATATGATTACCAAATTTATTAAAATTCAAATACTTGGAATTTTCAAGTATACTTAGATTATATTATCAATTATTCAGATTTTTATACCATTTTAGTGGTGTCTCTTGACGATACAAAATTATTTTTTTTTCAAATGAGCGAACTTCTTTTGCAATAAAGTATTTAGCAGATGGCTTATTTGAAAATGCTGAAGTATCTGCATCAAAATGTTACCAAATAGTTTCTGAGTTATTAAAATATATAGACTCACTAAGAATGATAGTCCTTAAAAGTTACAAAAATATAAAATATAATATGTAATGTTAGATTTAGTATTTACTATTTTCGGAAAATGTTTACATATTACAAAATGTTGATAAGTATGTTACTAAAAATGTTCAAATCATCATAATCCCTATATTATATATTTTCCAACCCCATTACCCTGAACCTTTTATCCTTAATTATATAACTCAATAACTACTTGTTCAAATTTCGACTGGATAAATACAATTTTTTTGAAAGTCATGTGGTTAAAAATATATGAGGGAAATGGTGATTCTTGTTCAAACAAAAAGTCATTACCATAAATGATGTAAAAATCTAATTATTTAGAAATATAGTTTTTAATAATACTAAAAGTTTCAAAAGGAAAAATGAGAAATTCTTGGTGAATAATTCAATCACTCTGTATACCGAAATGTACCTTTCGATAAATCTTTATAATAAATTCAAATACAATATGAAGAGTAAAAGGCAGGTGTCCATTTATATATGTGGTACACTGCGGGGTGCAATTTTGATATACGTCCTTCACCCTCACATCCTCGACAACGGCAAAGCACTAACCATTCCTATAAATGCCTCACTTGGTTAAAAGTAATAATCGTTTTATTTCTCACAAATTCCAAAATATGTGTGAATACGATGTGGTGTCGTATAGTTTGTCTAAATGTTAAGTATATTTTTATGTTGTCGAGAAATACTATTTCAGCCTTATACCAATTTATAATTTCCATAAAAATAAAAATAATACCTATAATATAAGGCTGATAATAAAATAAAAAATATATTTAACTTTTTTTGTATTTTATTCCTGGAATTGTCGAAAACGATATAAAGACAAACTATATGAGTATATAACGTTAGTGACTAGTGTTAAAAGTAATAAAATAATACTTAAGTTATAAGTAACAACTAATAAATTATTGAGCGAATCACATGGGTGTATACTGTATTTATAATTTATTGTAAACCGCAATGTAAACATTATTACTTAATACATGATACTATAATATTATCTGTTGCAGAACCGCACGTCCAAACATTACAAGCCATGATGTATTTTTAACTGTTAATTTTGAAATCAATTAGACATACTTTAGTTTGTTAATCATTTTATAAACGGCGTCAACAATAACGTCCATGATGCGAATAAAATATATCCTTGAGTTATATAATATGAGGCTTACTCATAAATCTCGTTAAAACAACTTCCGCGTGGCTTCATCGATAATCAACAGCACTTAAAAGTAATCATTATAAAATGACGAATTTACAAAGGTTGGTTAGGAATTAATATTGTATGTTCGTACAAATGTTTATTTGATTAACCGATTGTGAACTATACATTTGACGTGAACCGACAATTTTCTTTATGCTTATTAAAGCTGGAGATGAAAATATGATTTCTTATCGAATACTTATTTTGCTTATTCTTAAAAGACTATTGACGTCAAAACTAAATTCGAATGGAAACAATAATCGACAATTCGACAATCGACATTTTTTATTTTGAATTATAAAAATGAGGCAAGTAAGTCAACGATTTCGCGTATGTAAAATTAGTTTCCGGCTATGACTAATTTGTAAAACTACAACGTACTCTTCATGTATATTTTAAACTGATTGAAATTATAGATACAGATTTCTAATCGTCTTTAAACATACCAATATTTAATCATAAAAGTAGGGTTTATTGCTGTTCGAAATAGAAAATCATTTTTTCGTGTGAAAAAATGACGGAACAAACATCACTAAACAAGTTTAAAAAAAAGTATTTCCAATTTCCATATAATGAGTGTAGTTTTTTCGCCCGCATATAGTTCCATGGCCTTATTAGATATTAATATTTAAACACGATCACTGTTTTATAGATAGGCATATTGTATTCTTACTATCTGTTATCTGCACGCATAGTATTATTGCTCTCCCGTTGATTCGAGGACTGGTCCTGTACCTGCAAACACAGCGAAAGGACTATGTTACTATACGTAAATACTAAATATATGTACGCGCTGCGCCTCTTCGCATTTTAAAAAGTCAATAGAAGTCCGCCGCGACAAAGGTGCGGCTCCTATAAACGAGTCGTGTTTTCTAGTAGGACATTTTCTCTTTGTTCAATTTCAACCATGAACAAACGTATATTTTAATGGCCCATCAGATGCTGTAGCAATCGGCATAAAAGCGTGTAACATACTACTATAGGTATAGGCTCGTATTATTATATATTATGGGTTGTACCACCTATAACTATTGCCTACCTATAATATATTTACATTTTACCGATGATATTTTAAAATAGAATAATGAAACGAGTTTAATGCACAACGTACCATGATAATGCACATTCTTATTGATGTAAATTTACATGATGGTTTGATCAATATAATGCAAGCATATAACATATATATATATAAATCTATTTAATATTATACACTGTATATATGTAATGTATTTTGGTTAAAAGGTTTTGAAAGCACGTTATAATGAGTTCGCTCACATGGTCATTACTCAAAAAATAACTTACCATTACGTGTTACCGATTTTAGTTAATTTTCGAAAGTTACATACGGCAATCTAACAATTTGAAAATGAAACTGTTTAAGATTACGAATTAAATAATGTGTATTATCTCACAGAGACGAATAAGGAACATAATTATATAATTATCACGACAAACGTTAACTAGGTATTCGTTTATGAATTAAGACGAATCCCGTTCAATATTACCATACATGTATATACATTTTAAAACGGTTGATGGAAGGTTGACAACAAATTATTATTTTCTCGTTTATATCAATTAGGTAGTAATTTATGATTTAACATATATCACAACAACGACTGTCTATATATAGACCACTTTTATATCGGTTTGTTTTATAGAATTTTCTTTCCATACATTTTGAAAACATATCATAATAATATGCGAGTATAACACTCGTGCGGAAATAAAATTATGTAATAATATAATATTTTTTATTTATCAGCATAATAATATTAGCAAATTAAATGGCTTTGGCGGCACTACGTATATGAACGTCATACTATATACTGTAAACATTAAATTTTCGATTTACGTTAATTAATCACACGCTGCAGGTATTTAAATGTGTATCGGTGGCGGTGTTTTCACTTTCTCACGAATTCCTCTTGTTGTAACTGTATGTGCGTACCTATAATACAACCCTCAGGGCGAACCAGATCGTGTGGGTCGCCGAACCACTTTCGCATTCATCCGGTCATCGTACCATTATTATTACGGTATTATCGCGTATATATAATATGTATCGCTGTATGAATAATATTATGTAGGTATAACGAGCAAGAAATATTATGATATTATCTAAATGAGCCGGTTATCGTAATTTTTTTATTATACGCGAAGATCGATTAACGGTAGTTGTCCGAGAAGTTCAAAATCATACAGTAGTGGTGCGAAAAGATATAAATTGGTGAAAATAATTCGATTTGACGTGTTCGTATAGTGTAAACTAGTATAAGTTTCTATACTAAATATTAATTGATTTTTTTCTTTATGTAACACTTTACTAACAACAGGTCTTATGAAGAAAAACTGAAATTTTAAATTTTAAATAATTTTTAATATAACAAGATTGAAGGCAAATATACTTATTTAGATTATATAAGATAATAAATATAGAAAACGAAAATAAAAATATAGCATAGAATTTAATAATCTGGTTTTTAAATAAATAAATTTATTATTTGATATTATTGAACAATATATTATACTCAGAATAAGAATAAGTATCTTTAATATTAATTGTAATAATCATTACATCTATAATATTTAATATTGTTTGTCATTAAAATTGCGTTTGTTGTTACTTGTTTAAAATAGACAAGATTAATATGCATATTAATAAATTATTTCTCGTCGAACTACATCAACGAATACGTAAAATCAGAGTAAAATCATCGGTGCGTATTCAGTTTTGTCAGCTAGGACGTTCAAATTGAAATATTTTTGTATAATATTGTGCTCAATTTTTATTTTTTATTTTACTATTAAAATAGATATATGTGTTAAGGGTAATCAAATCATAATTTCATTATCATGTATATTATCAATTAGAGTAAAATGTAACAAATACATTTTGTGCTTACATTTTCGTGACGGTTTTTAATATAATGTTTATGTATATGTACGAAAGAAATTACAAATCAAGCAAATCAATAATGTTGAGTCAAATTTATAAATTTACTTCATATTTGATGTTTATCTATACATAAAAATATTAAATATTAGCACAATATTTTAAAACAGAAAGCGTTAGGAACTTATTTGAATTTTAAATTAGTAAAACGGTGACAATTTTTTTCAAAAAAGTGAAGAAAAATATAATACTATTTATTAATTAGTAATTCGATATGTTCATAATGTAACTAATAATTTTTTATTACACCTAAATAAACGGTATTTTGCATGTTTAATCAAATTTGCACTTCTAGAATTCCTCGAGTTTGTCGCTATATTATATTACTATCGCGCTTCATCTCTCTCTAGTCTCTCCATTTATAAAAAAAAAACAGTTTCCAATAAATTTTAAAATCAATAAATTCCTCCACTGTGTAAATATCAAAATATTCTGATATGGTATACATGTTTGTTTAGTTGCAAACATACATTCTGACTGAAACAGTGAAAGTTCTGTGCCAGGACCTACCGATTGTTTCGTGTCTTCGACCGGTAATGAACTCGACGTAGGTTTCGAATGCCCTTGTTTAGAACGGAAACATCGAGAAAGCTGAGTACTGCCGGCGTTCGATTATCCTCCCAAAATCACCCGAAAAGCAAAAGTATGATGATATCACTATGATCATAGGTAAATTTAATGTCACAAAAATATCGCACTCGTCGTCAGTTTATTAAACTGATGTAGTCAAACGGCAATTAAATTGAAAGTTCAAAACAATAAAACGTTATGATAATTGAACTTGAAATAGCAATAGCAGTAAATATAACAATAACAGATGCACAATGTGTTGATACTTTGTTAGGTAATACCTATTATATTATTATCGTTTTTTTCCCCGATAATATTTCCTATGTATTCCGTTTAAAAAAAATCTATAATTCGTTCATAGTAATAATAAAATTACAATCGAAAAGTAGATATAAGGCATACTTAAGTTGACATAAATGACAAACTGCCTGCAGTAAAATTTTTGAAGAAAAAAAGAAAGAAAAGAATACCACGCGTAGAAAATTAATCACAATGATAATTGATATGTATAAAATGCTATCTATATAATGAAATCATTAAACATGACTACAATATATTTTCTATACATACATACTGGTTTCAAGGTTAGAAAATGATTTCTTTTTTACCCCGCCGGTGTCCATATATGTGTCGTCTGTAAATACGACATATTTTGAAGCAATAATGCATACAGGCAATAAGTACCCATTAAATCGTCTTACCTACTCGTAACTATTATCGTGTGTTTTAATAAATTAAGTCGTACGCAGACGTTTACGATCGGATGTAGCGATAATGATAATAATATGACACCGTGGGATGTACATACTGTAATATCATATGTGTATACAATTATACATCGATAAACGATATAATAATAATAAAAAGGCGAACGAGTGACTATATTATTTTATTCTGTACGATATACATAATATATGCTTTATCCTATATCTATGTAATGTATATATATATATTATATATAATATGTATAATATTATATGAATTTGACGATTTCGAATGAGCATAGAAATACGATTTTCAGCGTTTTATCGAAATCATAATAATATTATATGCATATGTAGCCACTAGCCGCACTATATGATTTCTCGAAGGAAAATGCGTTTTCTAAACAATTTAATGAACGGTTGCAGACACACGCGTAACTGCGTAAGTGCAATATATGAAACATTATAATAACAATATATATTATATTCACGTAAACAACAATAATAATAATGTGTTATCGGACGAAAAAGATAACGATGTGAACTCGTATTGTATATTATTGTACCGCGGAACACGGAGAAAATCAATTTACGCGCGAAAACGTTATATTTTCTCTACCCGCAGTATACCCCCTTTAAACCCCCTCCACTGGTGTCTGCGATCGCTAAACGAACAATATTTGTATCTTCATAAATTCATAATTTATATTATTATCCCGTGCGGTTTAAGTAATCATCTACTAATTCTACTACATAGTCGCAGACGAATTTTCAACGTTACCCCTTCGATGGCGCTAGAACTATTGAACTTGTGATATACAAATGTGATATGATATGAGTTACACTATTGCGTTTTCCGATATCAATACCTATGTATATACAATATGCAATCTTCAAAGTTGTTGCTTTTGCTCGGTCTAAATTATTATATATTATTATCTCAGTAAATCGTTTCGTTCGATGTTTTATTTTCTTATACAATGTGCGTATTATACAGTCGCCGTGTCGCGACCTTGTCTTAATTATTGGTATAAATATCATTATCGCATTAATCTTATGAAACGGCTAACATTGTTGACTGAATCGATTTATAAGATTGTAGAGTTTAAAAAAATCGACCTTGGTGATTAACCACATTGGAAAACGACAATATCCGTGCCTTATTACATGTAATGTGATGACATTCATCGACTTCCATTGAGATCTCCCAGTCGGTGAAAATATTGTTTTCCACTGATTCGTAGCGCGGCTCGAGAAATACCTATAAAATAATATATTCACGACGGTTATGTCATACATACATGTGGAGTACACGTAATGCGTACCCGCGATTTTCGAACATTTTATATCTAGTGCACAGCTGGGCAAACAAACAGAATTATTGCATGGAATGGAGGTGTTTGCTCTCCTAATATAATATTGTAATAGTTTATAAGTTATAAGTTATAGCTATATTATAGTAGAAGAACACAACCCTGAAGGAGAACGTCAAAAAGTGATATGCACGCGTATAAACTATAATTATACAAGAAAAATAATATCCCCTAGCCTATTGTAGGTTCCAATGTATACGTACATTAAACCGAACGAAATCGTTCCCACCGAAAAGTTCAAAATCGTTTTGATTAAATCAAAATATTCAATTGGTTACGTATATAATTTACCAATACACACGTCTACTGACCCATCGGATGTGTTTCGCCGAAACGATTCGTACACACTACACACAAATAGTATATTATATGTGTGTGGCTTTAAAAATCCGTAATGCACATGAATTTAAAACGGTACCTATATGATTGTGTTAAGTCGTATTATCGTGTTGTTTTTGCTAGAGACTGTATAATATAAAATATTGTAATTTATACGATACACACTGAAGGTTTATAAGTACTTACAAAGTAATATTCGTATCATCGTTATTATTATAATTCATAATGTATAGGTACCTATAAATATATATTTACAGGCGTATATAATATAGGTCACGAATTACCCAGAGTCCCGGCGCATCACGTGATACATCGCGCGGTCGAGATGTGTGCAGATTTATATAGTAGTAAGTAGTCTATTATATTGTATTGTACCTAAATACATGTATATATATTATTATTTATTACACACACGGTACACACGTCTTGTAATATAATATAAGTTTTACTCGCCGGTCGATGCCGACGATCGTCGTTTCCGATTTGCGCGGATCGGAAGGACGCGAAACCCGTTACGTCCGTTGCGGTGTATTATTATCGTTATTCATATTATATATTGTTATTGCACTAATAATGGCGTGGTATTATCATATTATGCGTTATTACGCGTTTGGCCTGCAACCGTTTTCGTTCGGCAGTTTTTAAGCGGTTCGAAAACGGAGGATTATATACTGATCGCCACTTTAATAACAAGCACAGTCACCGGCGTAGACTATACATTATAATCGTACACTGCACTTACATCGATATTACACTAATACAAATACGTAAATACCTATATACACTTAGTACTTGTGCGAAAATACTCGGCGAAGAGATTATAGGTTACTGGACTAACCAGTTTGTCGCATGGGCGTGCCGTCCATAATATTATATAGGTACAGTAGGAACACGCGTTTTGCAGTTGTACGACCATCAAAATACTCGCATCATGAAAATTAACGCAGATTTTAGACTAGATAGTATGGTGTAGGGGAGGAAACATAATTCGTAAGGAAGAGACACCATCGTGCGCAATATATAATAATATGCACGTTTATAAATATACTGATTTCTTAGATTTCTAGTTAAAACATATTATGTTTTAAGTCTCGAAAATAATAATTTTCATTATGATGATGCGTACCTATACCTACTTGCAAATTATATTCTTATACTTAGGATATACTCGTATATTAGATTTTAGTATTTAAAAACGCAATAGGTGCCCGTGTAATTTTATCTAATTCAAATGTAATACATACGTATATGTTTAAAATTTTAAATCCGTAAAAGCAGGAGCGACTTACGAAGCAGCCGTTTAGATATTGATTATTTATTTATTGTATTCGAGAATAAAATATTATTTGTTGGTTGTTAATTCATCCCCTTTCTACTCGCCACATTACCGATTGATAAAAATCAATCACAGCTAAAAAGTACATCAATATAACACTTGGTTTGAAAATTGTTATACTATAATAGCAGTATAGTTAATCCGAGTATATATACTTCAATAGTCTGTTTTCAATCATCTGCGCAAACCTTTTTATTGCCATTCGTATAGACTATAGAAGAATGCAAAACCAACGCACGGGGTATTTTCTGGGGTACGGGCGACCTTTATACAATAGCCGCCTTCATTTCGGTGCCTCTATAATACAGACCGTATTCACTGTGCGTGATTCGCAAAATAATATATAATAATCTGGACACGCCTGTATAATATTGGGCAGCGTTCGAATGTGTATTACTGTCGATTCTCATAAAATTGATCATCTTGACGGCAGTTACCTATATAATATCATACCTACCTATTATAAACTAAAATATACGCGGGTAAACGTCTCCGTCGAGCTGCTCACGCATTTCAATATTTTACTTATTTTTCCATTTTTTTTCTTATTTTTTTTTTATTTTATGTATAATACCTGTATAATATAATATAAATGTAGTTGTACGTATCACATTTTTCGAATTTTCGAGTGACTTTCACGTTTTATACCTCGACGATGATTGCGATTGGAAATTCGGACGTGAAATGTGCCGCGACCGACGTCCGCTGTTTTTTTTCCTTTACGCTTACATATAAAGGAAATATACTTATTAAATATGCTACATAGTATGCTGATAATGTATAATATATACGCCGAAGTGACGCGTGGCGTTTAAAAACAAGCTCGGCATTGTGGTTTTTATCGTTTTAGAAACACTGGGCAGTTTAACACGCATATACATAATAACATATCGTAACTACAGCCACCTTGAAATATAAACAAATATATGCGTATATTTATCACATTATAGATGAAAGTGCGTGTGAGGAGGAGGTTGCTACTCATTCCGAAAACATATGGACACAGAATTATTGCTGTTAATGCGGTGGCAATGCGATATGAAAGTGATAATCCAATTAAACAACACAAACAACAAGAGGCCGCAAGAACTGTTAAGCTCTGCCGTGTAAAAGATATTGCCCGCGGTTTTTGTGCGCGATAAATCAAAACGTTGCTCAAGGTTTTATATATATATACTTTTATCTTAATTTACACCAGACTGCAATTCAGTCATACAAAAACGAACCTGATCGTCTCGACTGAAAACGTTTATACGATACTTCAGAAACTCGTTACAAATTCTTTTAAATGTCACTAGAACGACGTATCATAAAAAAAAATATTATGCTATTAATATACACGAAAGCGGGGGTAATTATCTTCAATGGCATTAGATTATCGGTTCAAATGGTTTTTAATATAGCTAGCTGTAAAACAAATTACATTTTAATTTATATTTATAGTCACAGCAATTTAATTTTTCTTCTCAACTAAAAACTTGTACATTACGCATGCACTTACATTTTTTTTTTTATAGAATATAATATATTTTTAATATTTAATTCCTTATAATAGATTTAACGAAAATGTTGTTCAAAATTCAAATAAATATATAAAATATATAATGACTTTCAAATATAACTATATAATAATATATAAAGATTCAAATTGTTCCTATCAAAAATAAAAATTTATGACTAAAAACATTGTATTCAATACATAGATTGTACATTTAACTGTTAAAGTTACTTACCAAGTTTATCAAGTATATATCATACAAATATAATACACATGGACCATGGACTCACAAAACCACTTCCCAAAATTAATTTTATTTTTATTTAGAAATATTATTTAATTTTCTAAATGACATTAAACATTTTAAACCGCATATATACTATACAGTTCAAAGATGTAGGTATATATATATATATTGGCGTTGATATAATAGTTTGTGAACATTTATGTGCTATTACGCTGTTATCAGCAGAAGAATTCCAATCGGTCACGGCCGTGTCCAAGAAACATAGTAAACATCTAAAAAATGAGTATATACCAAACAAAAGATCACTCCATGCAGTCTCATCATCTGCTCTTGAAAAAGAGGGGATTTATATAGTTACCTCCGATCGACATTCTTCTACGGCGGATTTTGACCCAAAAAACAAATAGTTCACGATTCTTGTTTATAGATATATCAAATTATTGCGTTTTGCGGTAAATTATTGAAATATTATTACATTACCCAAATTATAGTAATTGGTTAAAAATAAATAAAACCAGCCATTACTCTGGTAAATTGAAAAATTCTAAAACTAAAATAAATCGACTAAAACGTCTTATTGTTATGGCTGTTATGAGTTAAAATAAATAAATTACAGTGATTAAGGTTAATCATTCAAAAATTATGTTTAACTGCATAAACGTCGAATGTTAATCCAATAAACTATAGTGATATATTGTTGTTTCAAATACCTGTACGCTGTACACAATTTTATAAATTTTGATACGGGCTACATTATATTTAGGAATTATAACAGAAATTTCAATGTTTTCTATTATAGTCTATTAATTTTACATTCATAAAATCGTTGTTCAGATTATTTTTTGGGTACTTATATATATATACAACAAGACTTCTAGTTTTTTCCCATTTTGTTCCTCGCGATTTTTCACATTATACTATGACTCTCGACGCGAACAAACCAAAAATCCCACGTATACATAATACTGCAGTAGTGTAAAAAAAAATGTAACCGTTAGAACTCTTTTACACCGGAAATAGGATTAAAAAAAAAAAAAATGAACCCATTTTCAGTGAAAGCCCTCAGGCGAATTCATTTTAAGCAATTATTTCTCAAGTTGGTTCACATAGGTCCACTGATTTATATAAAGTACATATATTTTAAGAGTTCTATATTATGTGTAATATATATATACATTTATTTGTGTATCAGTGCTTAAATTATGTTTTCTTCAAAGTTCGTCTTATTAATATAATGATTATTAAATAATTTTACGTAACAATTAAAAAAGAAGAATACATTTTATAATAATAATTAATTTCAAGTTGATGTAAATCATGCTTTCACCAGGTCACGTAATGTCGTCGCTCTGATTACGACACGCACTACCAGTAATACCACTGCTGTGTTTTGTCTCATCAGAATAATCCTTTTTTTTGTGTTATAATTTTTATCCGTATACGTATTTTTATTACAATATAATATTATACAACTAATACAGGTATCGTTGGCACATTCAAATAGAACAATAAATTTATTTTATTCTATTCAGCTTGAAAATAATAATTTACGTGTTCTCGCAATATCCCATTTATTTTAATGCCCTCCTTGTAAAACGTAGAGATTGTATTGTATTACCTATAAAATTATTCATTTTATGTCAAGTAAAAAATGTGTCATCGCTGGATTTTTATTAGATAATTCATAAAAAAAAAAAAGATAATTTACATTTATATATTTCTTATTAAAAAATATTTTTAATATTGTTTCATATAATATGCACTTTATTTAATATGGTACAATATTAAACAGACCAAAAAATAAAACTGTAATTGAGAGCAAAATTCTATGTTTAACAGACACCAATATATGCATATGATGAGTACACTATATGAAGTGAAATATATTTATACATATACGGCGGCGGAAACTTGGAGTACATTTATGATGGAACAAGACATTATAAATGTTTTCAATTACGTCCAAAAACATATAGTGATGAGTGATGATAATGATGATATGACACCCTTCTATCCTTCAAATAATTTGCCAATAATAATTATATATATATTTATAATATATAAACACTGCAGTAAATAGCTGTTTTTAAATTTGTATAGAATTATAAAGTAAGTGAAAATATATCAAGTTTGTATCATTATGTTATTATCCATAATATAATGTTTAGACAAGAACGAAATCTATACCCCCTATAATATAGTTACGGGAGCGGCAACTGCCCCTTGACCCTCCTCTTGATTACGCCCATATACATAATATTATATTATTATAATTTATAATGTATGTGTCAACGCTGAATACAGAATAATACCAACATTTTAAGTCCAGCACATTTAGATCTACGATAAAATAAATTGGTTTGTACAGGTATATAGTTTGTAATTATCTTTAGAAAATCCAATAAAATATTTACAACTATTATAGTAGGTATGTATGTTTAGACTTTAAAACGTATAACGTGTACCTACTAATCACTGTAAATTGTAATCGTTTAGGATTAAAAAAACAAGTGTGGATACAGTGAATTAAGATAATATCTTAGTTCATGGATATATCTACTAGGTTTGCCCTATAAAAATAAGTATAGGTACTTATGGGTCACCACGACACCATGTAGTATAGTTTCTATAAATATTAATATAATATGTATATAGAATTTACGTAATTTCTTAATACCGCATGTTTATTGTACAATATAAATATTATATTTGCTATGAGAAAAAATGTTTATGAACTGCAGTTGGATAACTAAAACGCGTAAATGAGTTCATGAATTCTACTAGATATGCAAGTGTTATTATATGAGTTATTGTTAAAATATTGTTTGAAACAATAATAAATGAATTATCATAGAGGACAGTATAAATTATAATGCACGCAAATATTATAATATGCTATATTGCAGTAAATGTAAATTCCAAGGCTTTTCATGTAAGATATCCGTGAAATATGACGGAATCATCTATATTTCTCATATACCTTTACTCACGATTACACGCTCAGGTGTGCACGGACGGACTAATTTAACCTTCCCGTTTTGTTGAAGTCAAACACAACAAGACTAACATTTTTCTACGCCAGTATTATACATGCACGCACGTCTGTATCGTTCGAATTCTAGAAATGTAAAAAAAATAACACTATTTTTTAATATACGTAGTTTTACGACATTATATCATCGTTATACAATGAATAGTTAGGTGACGTTACCAGATACATTCAAAACAGTGCAGAGAACATCTCGCACTTTGATGACCGATAAAATATTCAGTTTTATTAGTATACGTATACCTATAATCCATTCCATACACATAATATATCTATACTGCCTCACAGCCGGGTAAACGTGCCTAGAGTCTTTAACATATTAAATTATTGGACGGAGGTATAAAAATATTGAAAATAAAAAAAATAGTTAAAAAATGTACGAACGATGTATATAATAGGTATACCGGTAAATACATTATTAATCCACGTACTACATAGATTTATATACATTATTGAACTATATATTGTACTTGCCATTTCAAATATTGCAGTGGATGACGTTGTACGAACTTAATAATACATTATTATCCATAAGGATAACGTCGTTCGACTCGAAATCTTTTAGAGTTATTTAATATACCTTAATGTTTAATCGAACACATACAAGTATACTGAAATTATTTTAATACTGCAGCGAATTTTACAGTCGATGTTATCGTTTGAATGTGTAATAAGACCACTGCAACACTTTAGGCATAGGTATACACGGTGCAGCACACGGCCAACCGTTAAGAGATACTCACAATGTAATAATTATGCTTTCGTTTGCGACGTTATTATTACTATTATAATACAATACTTATACACATAATACATATATATTATATATAATATGTTACAAAACAACGAAACCGTTCTCATGGCTATATAATATATGCTGTGCAAATGTGCAATAGACGCTGTAATCTGACCAGACCAATACGCTGCAATATTGCGATAATATATATTATTATATATTTATGCGTGTGTATTATGGTCGATCAAACTGTACTAATAGAACGCACGCGTTTCTGTATACGTAGTACGTACACACTATACACACGCATAATATTTATAATAAATATATTTTATATAGCGTTACTATACTATGATGGTTTTATATTATGAAGTAAAAAGAAATACGAGAACCCGTTCCAAATAATATGATACAATATATAATAATTTGTTTCATGTAGATACAAGCGCGAGTTATTGTCAGAGATACTTCTTATTTTGGAAAATTCGTGACGACGGGTATTTTTTCCTTACCGTGGAGAAATACCTGCATAGTGCATAGGTACCTACATCTAAATAGTAAATACTTAATACAATGATATAACATGCATAATATATACATGTTGCCAACTAGCTACTCTTGCGTTATAATAAAATCAACGTTAGTTGGGTATTATGTTGTTATTATGAAATGGCGAAGCGATCACGTCTACAACAGGATTTAAGAGCGATATCCGATGGAATCGCAATCAACAGAAAGACATAATGATGATAATTAAATAAATCGGGGGTAATAAACTAATAACATTCTGCAGTTACCTGACACACACATCGCAATACCAATAATACCATCTCATACGAAGCAGTTGAGTCATTGTTAAATACCAAAAGAATAATTTCATACTTTAAAATAAAAATTACCACATTTACTCCTTTTAAAAACAACCCCCGAAATGATGATATTTTTACAACAAAATCACTGAACTTTTAAAATTAATATTAGAATTGTGATATATTTAGCCTTATTCGCCAATTTAATTTAAAAATATCATTAAACGTACATTTTTTCTGTCCTTGTTGTTAAAAATACATTATATAGGTACTAAAAATGAACAAAATAAAAAATAAATTATTTGTATCGATATGCGGCGATTTGTGAACATTACTAATCAAATTTCTAGAGGACGGTGCAAAAAAAAACATTCCAACACATATAAATCCTAGCCCTAATGATAAATAATAATAATAATAACAGTCTCTAACGCCGTCGGACCCGTGGGATCCGATGCCGGAGGCGCGATAAAATTTAATATTATATGTGAAGCGTTTCTGCCGGCCCGGCAGTCCGACGGAGTAGATACAAATACCTAATATATATATAATATATATGTATATAGGTAGGTATACGCATTATCATTTTATGGCCAAGGAGCAAATGGCATCGGTTCGTAAGGTTCGTTTATATATAAATGTTATTATTATATTATATAGCGGGCGGGTCAGGAGAAGAAACACTAAAAAAAAAAAACTACGCCGCTGCTGCACCCGTCGTCATAGTCGACGTGACCTTGAATGCCAATCGCGGTGTGTAGGTATACCTAGTACGTACCTCGGGTGTTGTCTGGGCTGGGCTCCGGGGTAAGAAGACGTGCCTGTGTAACAACGAAAACGCGCGCTCCGATGGCGGACTTTTTCGTTTTTATTTCTGATGATTGATGTGCGTCAGCCCCCACAACGCACCCGCCCGTCCGGCAATCGTGTTGATTGATGACTTTTCCCCTATGGGCAGAAGTAAATCGAATAAAACGAGGGGGTCAACGGCGGCGGCGGCGGTGGTGGTGGCGAAGATCCGAGACGCAGATACGGGTATAGAAATAGTAGACCTCGCGATAGATAATAAATATTGCGTAGAGACATATACGCCTCGTATTTTACAAAATAGTTGGTAAGTACATCCAAGTCGTTCCGAACACAACAATTTGTAATTATACCAACGACGGACACCGCCGCGTTAGATGTCGGGCGATTTTTAATTGTTTTATATCCGAAGGTCACGCGTCGTTGTTTTGATTTATAATAATAATAATATGAATATAAATGTATATAACTTATGTAATATTATAATATATAGTGAATGGAAAGCATTACACGCCTCGTCGATATCAGCCAAAGGAGCTCTTTCGAGAACGCGACATCCTTTTAATTCGATTTCAATATTGGTCCAAGAAATGTGTGATATTTGTTTATATACTTCTGTTATGGACTTCAATCCATACTCTAACCACGATTGTTTGTGGTCCAAACTGCCGAGAGATCGATATATTAGAGATGCAGTACTTGAAATTGTGCTATATCAAAGGGTATTTTTCTGCGATACTCTGACTTCTGAGTGTCCGCTATAATGGCGAATATTTGGTAAATATCTCTCAATTATACATAATGGCTATAGTCGGAATATCTTATTAAAGAATAAAATAAAACGGATAATATAAACGTGCATCACAACAATCTAATAGATAATTAAACTGTCATTGATTGTAAATACAATTTTGTATGTCGTATATATATCACTCGCAAGTTCACGACGATGACGTCTAAAATATGATGTTAGTTTTTATAAACTTACTGTTATACCTATAAAACATCGCTCGGAGCACTTTGTGTTTCAATAATTGTTATTCAGTAGGTAATAAATCGCATTAACTTTTAAATTACGTGCTTATACGGTATATCATTAGCCATTAGATGCGAGATGAACGTTTTGTTAAAATCGGTTAAAATGCAAACCATATCCTAAATGGCTGAATAAATTTAAATCATACACATAGATGATTAGTTAAAATATATCTTCATTTTTAATGGCAAACGAATGTATATGCATTATTGTAATTGATTATAATTAACATTTCGTTAAAATCCGGTTTTCATAAAATATCTTAAAACCATTTAAATATACACCATATTACCATAATATAAAATATGTAACTAACCTAACCTACCAATGTTTTTTTTTAATTATTGAATATTTTATAGGAATTGTTTTGTTTTCTTATTCATAATTCACTACTACTAATAATAGTCGAAAAAAATATATTTTATAACAAGTAATAATCTATACTATTAGTGTTGTCCTAAATTCTTATAAAATTATCATTTATCGCTCTATACGGTGCTGGTTTGATTTTTTACGGAATACAAATATTTTTTTTTACTATAACTATTCAGTATAGTAATTACTTTCTAAGGCCGCCAACTTGTAGTTAATACGTACCTATATATAAGCTATAACATATTTCCTAAACCTCCGCATCACACCTGAGACACGCCAACAGAGCTATATAAAGAGCTGCTGTCGTCTCTCGTCAAAGTTCAAAGTAACCACTAACCTGCATAATATAATGGTATGTCAATTTATAATAACATGTTTAAGATGTATATGTAACTATGTATAATATATATATGGTAAATAATTATTATACTATGGGTACAATTTCGTTAATTCATTGAATGTTTATTGAAACCTGAAATTATATTAAAGAGTCCAACATTATTTATATAATATAACCCACAGTGACGAAAAATGAACTTGAGATATTAAAAAATATATCAAACATAAGAAATCGTAATGCTCAGAACTAGTTGTCATAAGACAGAAATAATAGTCCAAGGTGAACAGGTATCAAAATAATTAACATTAATCAACTTCGAATAAATTATATTAAAGAGCAAAATATAGTATAAGTATATGATGTGCACATTGTATTAATCATATAATTTAAATGGTTTATGGATGGGTTATTTTCCCTGTCAAGTTTAAAAGTTTTATAAGACTTTAATGTCAGGCAATTACGATTGGATATGTCATCAATTTATGTATAATATTTAATTCTTTATTTTTTTTATAATTGTATTTTATCAAAAGCTTTAGTGGTCATTAGCTATTATATACAATCATTGATCTATTTGGTCTGTCGATTCAATTTGAATCCTGGGATTTAATATAATAACTGGTAGGGTATATTGTATTCATTTCCTGTAAATATTGAATAACGACAATACATATTTATAAATTATACTAGGTAAATATGTTCGTGTATAGATTACAAATTTTAATAATATATGTATATTATGGTATTATTAAATTTAAATAAAAACCTTATTAAAATCGTTAATTTGAATTATTTAGATATTTTTAATCTTTGAAAACATGTTTTATAAAAATCAAAGAAAATTTAGTAATGGTAGTTTTTACTTATTAATGGAATCTTCTATAAATTAATAAATATCACGAATAATATATATGTAAATTCTTGAGACTTTTTTACTACTTAAAAAGTGTCTTTTATTTAAATGAAATCCTTTAACTGTAAACTATTTAGTGAAAATTATTTTAAAATATTATAGTCCTCAAAAATGGTTTTACTAAATTATAAAATAAATTATTTGATTCAATCTTCATTATACATGGATTATTGTTACAAATCATAAATATTGATAGGTTAATATCAATTACTAAATTTTTTTTCTATTATCCTCATATTTCTTCCACTAACAAAGTCTCAAGAATTATAAAATATCAAGAAAAATATCATATTTAAGTATATTTAAAATTTCCAAAAATCAAATTTTGAATAACTGTATTATTGAAGAAAAAATTGGTGAACATGCTTGGCGAATCAGGCTGTATATAATAATGTTATTTTTTATTTAAAATATAAAATACACTAATTTATTCTTTGTACTGAAGTTACGAGCGTTTTCATCATATCGTAAAAGAAAATCTCGGAGTATCTATCGGAAAAAAATCACGATTTATAATTGATCGAAATAAACCATTGTTATTGTTTAGTTTATTCATAAAGACCCACATTTTAATTTTTACTCATGAACAAATACAAATTACAATTAAAGTTAACAGAACGTATCATAAAACGTTATTTCCCAGAATCATTTAGCATTTACTATTTAGTTGTTTTAAAGATTTTTTTAAATTTTTTTTGTTCAAACATTACAATATTAAAAATAACATAATATAGACAATAGGTATAGGTGTTTAGTCCCAATGGAAACCGAATAAGAAATGACCAAATTCGGTATAGACCAAAATAGGAAATGTAGGATTGGCTCGCGTTATGGAATAATGACTCCGTTGTATTACTATTATTCCGTTTTCCCGAGGCACTTAATGTGAATGGATGAAAATATATATTATATATATATTTTATGGGCTAACTACTGCAAACAATACATGGGACCTGTATATGTGGGTCGTTTTCAATCAGCTTCATTCATGCGTTCAATAGTTTTAACAATACATCTTTGGTTTCATGTGTTAAAAAATAATCCAACATTAAAAAAAAAAAAAAAACAAAAAACAAATAGTAGACAGCAGCTGAAAACCACCAAAAAGTGACCCACCCGTGAGTACACACACCTAATGTTTAACTATATGCATCAAATTGTATTTGGAATGTTGTTTTTATTTTCACCGTTAATGTTATCGATATAATTAGCTATGGAAATAATTGTATAAATTAAAACTTTTCAGTTTTATTAATGGCCAACAAATTATCTTAAGTATCTAATTATCTTAATATGGCATTAGAACCCGTAAAATTTGATTTCAAATCCATAACGATTATTGTAACGCATTCGCGGGCGATCACACAAACTTTTTTCAAAAACACTATTTTCTCATTTTTCGAAATTTTATATAAAATTACCGACAACGCATTTATGTTTTAATGGAGAGTATAATGGGTGGTTCGAAGAGCACGGCGATGCTGCTAACATGTCCTATGGGCGAGTCAAGTCACGCGTTCAAGATGTACTTACATATTATACATATATTTTTTTCATAACGAAAATATGGGAGTAAAATATTAATTTATTTTCATATTTGTGATTTTTAAATTATATGTTTGTCAAATAATAATCATAGTAATTCAAAAATACAAGAAATAACAATGCATTTCCAGACATTTGTAGTATAAAATAAGCCTTTAATCATTAGTATAGTAGGTACATTATAATTTACAATCTTACTAGTATGAGTTCCAGCTTGCAGGCCATAGAATAAGCTACAGTGAAGAATATTTTCCTATGTCAAATGTGTTATTTAAACAATAAATAATAATAGGATGTCATCTAAATATTAAAAAAATAGATAAAATGCATCGTAGTTATCATCTATGGCCTTGTGGGTATAGTTTATTCATTATAGTAAACATAATAAGTCTTTATTCATTTTCATTCGATTTAAAAACGTTAAAAATAGGTATTATTGAATTAAATTAAATAGGTACACTATTTAAAGAATAAAATATGGGTATTGAATCCCAAAATACAATATGAAATATGAATGATGTAAAAGATTAAAATTATTTTATATGTTAGCATACGTTTACAACAATAATACCTATGTATGGATAGGTCATTAATACTCATTACTCAGTAGAGTGATCAAGATTTCACTTTCTACAGACGATTTTTCCATTGTTTTTTTTTTTAAATTCATTTTAGCATTAAATATGTAGATTCTATGTACATTATTGTATTCAATGAATTTGGTTTGTGTTAATTTATGATGTTTGTTTTAAAAATAAATACATCAACCATGCGTGAGTGTATTAAATAAACTGATATAGGCATTGGAAAACTAAAACGTTCAAAATTTTTAACATTTTCTACAGTAAGTATTATCAAATCTTGAACTATGTATTATAATTTATAATTATTGTATTTAAATAATACATTTAATAGATAATTAGATAATATATATTATATTATAAGCATTATTATCAGTTATTGCATTGATTATAAATTATTTAAAACCTTATAGTAGCCTATGTGAACCTATAGTCTTCAGCTCTGGGACAATGTCAAAAAATTCAACACTAACAAAATTCAAACCTTCCAAAATAACTTGACTTCCTTCGTAAAATCCACAAATTCTCCTCCTTATATCTCAAACCTAACCTTACACACCGATCTTAAAATTAAAACAGTCCATGAAGAAGCAATAACCTTTTACAAACGATTCCACTCTAAACTCCCTTCTTATACCAATCCTCTAATTTCCAACCTTACCACTTTTACAATTCCTGATAACCCTCCCAGGAGGCTCAGAAAGTCAGAAGGAAATGGTGTCGTGATCTTCTCAATGAGTAATTAAGTATAGCAATATACTTAGAAAAAAAAATCAAGTAAGGGCAGTTTTACCACTGGGTGACTCCTCCCATCAAACTTTCATGTATTTTATTTCTATTATCTCATATTCTTATTGTTCCTAAAGAACAGATTGTATGTATCTTTAAAAAAAAAAACCTTATAGTATTAACATATTATTTGTAATTAATGGTTTAAGAGACAATTTTAGATACCTAGTTTTAAAAGATAATAAAATTATGTATTAAACTGTGTATTATGTAAAATTTGAAATAAAATGCAACCGGCATTCAAAAACAAAATACTATGAATAATACTTAGTTATTTTCGATTTATTGAATGAAAACAAAAAATGGTTTCTGAGAACTGCTACGTAATTATATAACAAAAAATATCGAATAAAAATGATTACTAATTACATAATATAATACGATAAAAAAATAAGATTTGTTTATTTAACTGACTCGTTGCATCGTATGTTTACATTCAGATATGATCAAATCAATCAAATACGTTTTTTTGTTAAGCTGTATAAAAAATATTTTTAAATGGATTGAATACACCTACCTAGGCCCAACGTTATGCATATCTATTTCCTTTCAATCATTTGTTTAATCGAAAAAACGTAAAAACTAAACAGTAAACATTGACGATAATGACATACAAATGTATATAAACTGCTCACAACGTGTACACAACAAGCGTATCTCTAAAAATTATATAAATAAATATAGGATTATAGGAATGCTAATACAATACGTCAATACCTACCTACTACCTATTTATTACAACGTACATTTTATCGAAAAAATATACCTATTCGATAAAGAATACTGAAATGGGTAGGGTTTATTGATAAATCCATATTTTTAGTTTTGAACGAAAGCAATTGGACATAATAATTTATATTACTTGAAATGTCATCACATATTTTTTCCGTAAGGATATAATTGTACGCATGCGTGGTTTTTTTCAATTTACCGGCTAACCTAAATATTACTTGGAATGCAAATGTTTCGATATTCATAACGTCAATATCAGTTAAACTAGGATGACGTACAAACGACGTAGGTATTTGGTTACGTTTAATGTTTAAAAAACATAATAAACAATAATACAAACTTGCAATAACCGTCATATACACTCTACACGTAGGTGGTAGGTGAGGCGCGGGCAAAATATTTGATCGCGATGGCGTCGTCGCCGGTCGACAGAGTAAGTTGTTATCGGGAATGTTTGCGGCGTACTAGTACAACATTATAGGAATAACCGGAAATTCTCCCTGGCCTGCAGCAGGGGTAACGCGTCTGCACGTAGTCAATAATTTTGGAGCCAATTATCGGCAACCACTCAAACCTTGATAGGTAATACATCGAAATCCTAGAATACCTCATGAAGAAAAAAATCTTCATCTAAACGCCATTGTTATGCTTAAATATTGGCTTTTCGTATCTCAAATTTTGTTGGGCCTATCAAACTCGCGGAGTTATCGAAATTCAACAGTATTATTATTCATGTTATTGATAAATACTTACGTTCAGCGGCTATTCAGCCAATGGACGGTTCTCGATGGTCGCCGTGCGGAGTACAGGTACACAGTAGATTCGTCGCGATATCGTCCGACGGAGTCCGTGATAACAAGACCGTAAGCCGTAGGCCCAAAATAGAGAAAAATCACAACGATTCGCGTACTCGGATCGCCGCTAAGACGCGGGTTACCAGTAGTAAACACAACAACGCACGTACACACACGAGCACGACCGTAGTACCGCTAACCGGTGCCGCGAAATGACTGACGACGATATAATATGCGTGCCACGAGGTCTTCGTCGGAGACTGAACCTGAGCGAGTAGGAATCCGAGCGAACAGGTGTCTTCTCATAACCGTAAAAACCTTCCTTGCCCCCCTCGCCGCCACTTCACCGAACAAGCGGCCCGGTATACGCGGACGCGATTGCTCCTCCTCTCAGCCACCCCCACCCGATAGCCATTCCGTAGCGTAATCGTAGTCTCGTCGTGTGTTCAATTTGCGCATTAAATTATATTATTATTTATTATTATTATTATTACGACGGTTTTCGTGTATAGTTTACAAGTATGTTGTTATTGTTGTTATGTATTAAAATATTACAATAAAAAAATAAAATACCCGAAATACTCGAATAAAATATAGTCACTTACAAAGGTTTTTTCGTTTTCGAATATGGATTGGCGCGAAAATTATCTCATAACCGTTACGATGACTGATGAAGAATATTCTCCGAGTAAACACATTGCACATTTTATATTATACTATTTTTAGACAATAATAATTAATAGCTAGCGAATAGTTATGATAATTGATAATAGGTATGTGTTTTGTGCATAAAATAAAAAAAATAATAGGTATATGTAGATATAAATACAAAACATATCGACGACAACTACAACATTAATATTCGTTACTTGTCCTAATATTATAGGTTTTATAATTATGAAATATTTCGCTTATATAGTTATATCTACGAATATTACGATTCCATGGGGACCGGTTGTCCGGTTATAGATAAACTTTGACTCGTTCATTCATATGATCGACGACGTCGCCGTTGTAGAATAGTAGAATACATTGCATATGAAACTGACCTACTGACGATAACATACGTATTACATCACCAATTCTTTTTTTCCTATATTAAATCTTTCGTCTTTTATACCTTACTATAACTTTAATCTTCCATTTTTGATTGCTAAATTGTTTTGATTTCAGTCTTTAAATTATTGACTTCCATACTATATTACTATCGGTAGCAAAGCTAAATAGTATACTTGTAAGAAAAAATAATAAACATAAATTATTCGGCTATAAACTACTATCACTAAACAAAACAAAAAAAAAACTAAAAAAATTATCATTATAATATGGTTTTACTATCAATTGATTCGATTCTGATCCCATAAACTACAATGATCATTTCCTAATATTGTATTTATTGAACAGATAAATTAATATTATAAGAACCTATTATATTATAATTTATATGATATAAGGACGCCAGACGATATAGTAATTAATGTTATCATAATAATTTAGTAACTACACAGCCACGCGGGCCAGGGTCTAAAATACTGTATCCTCATTCCTCTGATACACTTTGTGTCCACTAAAAATCAAAATGAGACCCCTGAATAACAAATATGTGTCCCAAGTTTTGGGCCCAGGGATCATACGTCATGACTTTTGCTATTTTGTGGTCATAATATTATTACAAATTAATAATGGTAAAAATGGTAAAATTAATTTTTATAACGATTAACTTCTTGGCGATCCCTATTATATACGATATCAAGCATGTAAAGACGTATTCCATATTGACCATATTAAAAGCCAAATATCATAAAATTGGATTTTCAAAACTTAAACATATAAAAAAAATTGTTATGAATTTCTATCTACAAAATAGTTTGCAGTTGTTTATGATTCTGACGAATTTCATTACAATATCGATAATATTATAAATTATAATATTATAATCGATATTAAAATGTATAATACTTTAATTGTTTAATTTTAATGTATATAGCCATTAGGTATATGATAAACCATTATGTTTAATTCTTATTGATAGGCAACATTTTGAGTAAAAATTTTTATTTCTAAAGTTATAGGTCAAATATCAGTATTTACTATATTTATATAATTTCACTTCGAACAAAACGCGTTTAATTGAAAATAATAGTAGTTTATATATTTCTTAGAATAGTTCTAATTAAATAAAAAAAACATGTTTTTATTAACTTATAATATAGAAGAAATGGATTTCACTTACGTATGTATTGATTTTGTATGCTCTAAAATCAATTTACAATTATTAATACAAGTAATATTTCTTTTTTATAAAAATATATAAATAAATGTAAATTATACGTACAATGTATATTGTAGTATTGTACTTAATTATTTGAAATTATACATTATTAAACCATAGAGTTAGAGCATTATTTATTATGTATATTGGTTTTTACGTTATTTCAATTTGTATGAGTATAGAAAGTAGGTAGTACAATTATTTCAAAATATTCATAACTGATTAAACAATTTAGATAAAAAAAAACACCATTTAAACATTTTAAACACAGATAATACCTTTCAATTTGATAATTTGTTCGTAAATTTACTCTAATAGTTAATTATTCAACATTTGAACTACATAATTTAAATTGTTTTAGGTATATTCAAGGATTTTGATAAAGCTTTGAATGTTAAAATGTGTATTTTTTCTGTTTATCATCAGCTTTTGGGATAATAAAAATGCCTCGATTTCCAACTTTTTAGTTAATCTAAGCTAAAAACTGTCCAGTACATTTATTAGTCATTATTAAGAGCTTGACGGTTCATCGAAGATCTGCGCTACCACTAATATAGTACTCTCTGTTTTATTTATCCAAAGACCCAAAGTCAATTCTAGTTTTGCATTTGCATTTACCAATCTCATATCATTTTCTACAGTATTTTTCCAACTGGCTCTTATAGTTTACCAATAAACGGATTTTTCTTGTTTATTTTGCTTATTATGAAATGTTTTAATACATCCCTCATTTGCCCTCCATACTGTTTTATAATTAACAGGGGAAAAAATGGAAATGACGTAAAAGGATTTTGTATTTTTTTTATTATTGGTGTAAGTGATTTAACTCAAAAACGAATAACTACTTAAAGACTTGACATTTTGACCAATTGTTTATAATAACATTTTTATGCATGAATCATTTTCTAAATATTTTGACTCCTTTTGAGACATGTATAAACATTTGAAATTTTATATTTTTTAAATTTTTTTTTTATTCACGTTGATACAACTTTGACAAAAGATAATATATGGCTATATAATGCTATGTGTACCTAAGTACCTATATAATTTATAATATGTTTATACTATAACCAAAAAGTCTAAAAATATATAAGTACAACGATATTTTCTAATGCAGTTCGACATAAATTATTTTATCCTACTGTATAACAAATAGTAAAATTAATTAATTTAATAGGAATATAAATACATTATATAATACTATATATAATAGACTTAGTATAATATAGACTGACAGACCATCTTCAATCGTTTTTTGTTTGCATAATGAACTCAAATTTAACACATCTGTTTTAGTAACCTAATCATACAATGTACACTAGGCACCTATCTACTGTATATCAGAAAGACTACCCATTTTCCCATTTTTTTTTATTTATTGTGAGATTGAGACAGCTTACACATGAGCGTATAGGTAATAATTATGTCATTCTTTTAATGATGATTTAAACGGCAATTTCTATAGTTATCACTTAAATTTTTATGAAATCTAACGATTCTAAAAATAAATTCAGAATATACAAGTATTATGTTGACTTTTAAATAATATACATTATGATTCGTTAAATATGATAATAACTTACAGTAAAGAAGCGGGAAAAGATAGATTAATAAATTACAAAACGATGTAATGGACCATTTGTGTCATTACACAGCAAATGGTTGTTATAAAATGATACCCAAGGAAACTCGGTAACTCAGTTTTGATAGTGAAAAAATAGAAAATACTAAAAATAAAAAACTAGCAGTAACTAATTAAATTATAAAATGTAGACAAGAATCATTGATATTTTTGTTTGATAAGAAACTGTTGAATATTTTGACATATCATTTTAGATTCTGAACGGAGTGATGAATGTATTGCTTTTACAATGATGTGTGTTTTTTTTTTTTTTTATTTGTGTCTGACGACAATATTTGGAGCAGTAATAATGCTCCGATTTTTGACTTCAGCCCTTCTTTGAATAGGAAATTGAATCTAGTTGGTACTTTGGGGGGGTCAAAATTAAAATTTTCAAATAGTTTTCAAAAAAATCGAGAAAAACAAAAAAAAAAAATGACAGAAAAACGGCAATTTTACGAAAAACCACTTTTCGACAAAATCGTTTTTTTGATTTAGCTGTAACTCAAAAACGAATTATTGTAAACACTTGAAATTTTCACCAAATGTTTATATTATGGTTATCTTATCTTTTTACAGTTAAATTTTCAAAATATTTTGACCATTTTTAAGCTACTTATAGACAATTGAAATTTTCGACTTTTCTAAGTTTTTTTTCTTCAAATGCCGATAAAAATTTTTTGGGTGGCCAGAAAATCTTGAAAATTTAATACAAGGTTTCTTATAAGTTTTTCTTATAGTGATAAAAAAAAATCCAAAATCGTTAGTCACAATTTTTTTTTATAAGGGCTTAAAGTTCAAATTTATACGAAATATGTCAAAATTTAAATTAAATTTCATACTCTCATTATGCGTATGTTGACAAATACTTTTTTTTATTAATAAACAGATATTATAAAGTAACTATAGTAACATAATATAGTAACTATACTATTTGTTTCAAAATAGAACATATGACAATATTTAAATATAATATATCCTAGACTGACAAATCATCTCCGTTCAGAATCGTTTTTCGTATACAATGATACCTATCATTGCATTCAAATTTAACCTACCCTAGTCCGAGGTCCACCCCACCCCCTAATGTACAGCAGAGCGATACTCACTTACCCACTTTTTTATACTATTACGTTTACATATTTATACATATGTGTACTACAAACAGTGGAATAACAATTTTAACAAGTATTATAGTAAAAAATGTAAAGTAGGTACATTTCTACATGACTATATAAAATAGCCAATAGGTATAAATACTATGTTTATTCATTGAATAATAATAGGTTATTTGCTTATTCATATGCATTTACTGATTATTTACCAAAAGATTTAAAAAAAAAAAAAGAGAAAAGTAGCCAACCAATGAGCTGTACAATAGGAGTTGAGTGTAACTCGTCATCGAGTAGACACTATAGATAGGTACTACAGTGGTACAACACTAAGGTTACCAAACAATTATTTTAGTGATAATATTAAACATTTTACTCATGTTTCTATTTATTTTTTTCCTAATTATATTTTAAAAAGTTAATGTTTTTTAAAGATTCTGAACGGAGTGATGAATGTATTAATTTTACAATGATGTGTGTTTTTTTTTATTTTTTTTTTTTGTGTGTCTGTCGACAACATTTGGGGCAGTAAAAATGCTTCGATTTTTGACTTCAGCCCCTCTTTGAAAAGGAAATCAAATCTAGTCAAAAGTTTAAATTTTTCAATGTTTTTTAAATGAGTCGGGAAAAACCCTAAAAAAATGACGGAAAAACGGGATTTTTTACGCAAAACCAGTTTTCGACAAAATCGAATTTTTTATTTTGCTATAATTCAAAAACTAATCGATGTAAACACTTGAAATTTTCACCAAATGTTTATATTAGTGTTATAGTAGTTACACACAATTTTTTTTTATAAGTGCTTAAAGATCGAATTTATACGAAATATGTCAAAATTGAGAAAATTTGCAAGTAATTTTGTGGTTGAAAAATCGTAAAATTTTTCTTTTTATAACTAAGTTTTGAAAATTTGGTACAAGGTTCTCCATAAAATTTTCTTCAAATATCTGTAAAAAAAACTCTACCGGATTCAGACAAAAAAATTTTATGAGTGTTTGAAATTTAAATTTTTACAAAACCGCGTTAAAAAACCGTTTAACCTCAAACGATTTTTAATATTTGTTGTTATTCAAATAGTTTAAGTCGTAAATACTTGAAAATTTTACCAGTTATTTAGATTGTCGTTTTCTTTACGTGATTTGATTTTCAAAACATTTTGAAACTATTTTTGAGCTATTTATAGACAATTGAAATTTTCAATTTTTTTTTATTTTTTTTTTATAAATGTTGATAAAAAAAATTTAGCTGGGACAAATTACTTGAAAATTTAATTGAAGGGTCCACATAACTTGTTCTAACTCTTATTCAAAAATTATAAAAATACATAGGCACAATTTTTTTTTATTAGCATTTGAAGTTCAAATATTGACAAAAATTCGTCAAAATCATGAATATTTTTCACTGTTTGGTAGTTAAAAATTTATAAATATTTTACTATCAAAAGCTAAGAATTGAAAATGTAATACTATGCTGTTCATAAGTTAAGCTTAGAATAATTATAAAAAAGTTTGAGGATTATTCAATTTAAAAAATTTTACTAGTGTTTAAAGTTTTAATTTTAATTTGAAATCAAATATACACGTGTAAAATAACGTTTTACTAATAAATAACTTTCGATTATTGTTATTTTTAAAAAATTACTAAACGTAAGATCTTGAAGCTTTTACTTAAATGTTTGAATTAGTTTCAAAATAGAATATATGACAATATTTAAATATAATATAATATTATCCTAGACTGACAAATCATCTCCGTTCAGAATCGTTTTTCGTATACAATGATACCTATCATTGCATTCAAATTTAACCTACCCTAATCTGAAGTCCACCCCACCCCCTAATGTACAGCAGAACGATACTCACTTAACCCGCTTTTTTTTTAATTTTGACCTCCTAAAATTATAGAATTATAATGATGGAACATAAAAATATTAATTAGTAATTATCTACTGTTAATATTATTTTTTATGGATCTATTATTTATTAGTAAATGTTTCTGTTCCTTTTTTTGTGCTACCAATAAAGTACCGAATCTTAAAAATTTTACAAATCTTAAAAATTAAAATTCGTAGAAATGTATAATTAAAGTAAAAAACGGTGACAAGCGTGCTTTAGAAATACTCGTGTTGTGATTTGCAGTGATCAAATTTAATTTTAAAAGAATATACCTACATTGTTATAATTTTTTTACAGAATAATAAATTAATATGAGCATATGAGCTTTGAATTTCTTTTTTCATTCAATCTATAGTTTGTGAGTGAAAATTGCATTATTTACTACTTTTAAAAACAACCACACAAGTAGTTAAGTAAAGCATAAATTATTAAATTCTAATATGAAAATCAAAAGTATCAATTTTAGCCGAAATAATTAAGAATATTCATTAGTCGTTATTGATGGTTAAAGTTGAATTATATTCAAGAATCAAGAAGATAGAAGAAAACGTTGATCCATATGATAAAATAAATAATTTATCACTTACAGTATATAAATTAAAAGTTTAACTCAAATAAGAAACGATTCAGCCCCCGGGCATCTTTATATGGTACCTAAATTATTTATTTAATTTTAATATCACAATTTACACTATAATAATTTAATATTAATAAAATAATAAAGAATAGTATAGTTATTAACATTTACAAGCGCTTGATGTATTATTATAATTTAATTTCGATCGATCTTTAAAACTTTCTTCGTCAAAGGAAATAACAGAAATTAGAATTAGAGAATAAAAATGTGTCGTGCGGTTGCGGTATTGCCAGTATTATATGAACTTCATGTGCCTATAGCCCTATAGGCACTCAAAACACCAACGTATATTATAATATACAATATACATCCAAATATTGCATAATGTGTACAAATGTAAATTATTATGTAGTATTTTATGTACAATATACTTCATAATATATTAATACAGTCGAGTCGTGATAACTAGAAAAACTTGATAACAATTTTTTTTTTATTCCCCTAGAAATATGTATTATACATTATTTAATATAAATTCGAGTTAGTTATCTCGAAGCGAATTTTCATCTCCCTTCAACTTCGAGTTATCGCGACACAACTATAATATTATATACTATTCAGTATTTAGTATTTGTACAGCCGTACAAGTAAAACGTAATCTACTTAACAGTTAACACTATTATTATTTTACTTAATTTAAATACATAATAATTTTTGATTTGCATACGATGTTAATATTGTCTCATTAGTGTTTGATAAATGATAATACGATTAATACGTACCTACTTGACAGAATTAAATCAACAAGGTATTGGATATTATATTATTACAAAATATCGTCGTCGTTCATATAGGTAAAATGTTCAACTGTCATGTGTTTTTATTGCAGTGGAGTTTGATAGAAAGATAATTCTTGTATTTAAACCTATAATAACAGTCTAACACCATGATTGCTAGAAATAAGTGAAATCGTCGTCATAAAATAGATAGCTGATAAAATCATTATCGGTAGCCGGAATATTGTCGAAGTGACCGCAAGTCTGTAATTACAGTTTTATTTACGACTAACTTTTGGAAAAACATTTTGGGTCGCGCTATCTAGCAGTGAAATTGATCGTCAGATGAGGTAAACTCATCGTCCGTAAGTGGAAAACGCGACGATAGATTTTGCTACTATTATCGCCTAGAAATTCGATCGAGCACAATAATTATTTGTGAAAAAATGTTTCAAATATTTCGATGATTTTTCATGCATACACAGCAGTTAGCAGAATTGACATTTGACAATGACATAAATTCCTAAAAAATATACCTAATTTAAATTTTCAATGGTTTATAGTCCATTGTACTTTGTAAGTCAACTAATTGGACGTAGAAAATTCGAAACAAGCTGTTTTTCGTGATAAAAATATTAACATTTTCATTTCGATTCCAACCTACTGACTAATTTAGTTGCGTTATTCAAATTTTGAAAACAGATTTTTCGTCTTCTTTAAATCTTATTGATAACATTTTCACAATTGTATAGACATTTGAGGTGTATTAAAAATATTAAAAAGTTAGTACCTACGATAGGTACCTGTCTTCAACTGTGATGACTAACGAGTGAATTGAGCGCGTTAAAAGACATGAAAAAAGTTATCCTTAGTATTCAATGTAAACACAATATCGTGGCAAGGTGTGCAAATCACAAACTTCTTAACAGTATATAGTATATAAGTATGTGGTACAAATGTTAAAATGTACAATAGCGCCATCACAACGATATGAAGGAATGACAATTGTATATCTAAGCAGTGAAATAATTTTTGATTATAATATTTATAAGTGACATGCTAAATTGTTGATTTAATGATGTTCACGTGCGCGATTTTCATTCCGCAATAATTCTACGAAGCACTAACACACTAATGAATGATCGTTCATATTTAATTCCACGAATTCGAATTATGTATTCATTTTTTTTATCGGCAGAATTCTTTACAGACGCACAGTTTAAAATCCTAAAAGCCACTATTTTAAAAATTGTTCTATTAGGTACTCAAACATAATATCATGTTTTAAGTAAAATAAATTTGCAAATTATTCAAGTTAGATTCATTGTGATTGTGTTTTGCTTTTATAAAAGAATTAGAATATTTAACAGTTAAAGGTTGTTCAATTAACAGATAAAACATACAAATATTATAATAGTTAGTTATATTATGAAGTTGATGATCATAAATTTTAAAATTGAATGTTGACATTTCCAAAAAACGACTGAAAGATTAAAACAAACAGTTATACATATTTGATGTAAAGATTACATTCATAAATCATAACATAACAATAATAAATTAAGTAGATGAGTATATTATTTACTTATGTCTATAATATTATATAATAATCTTATTATTATCAGTAGGTTGTCCATTATTAATTTAAAAGTTTAGTAAATATAGGTAAAAATATATGAAAACTAATATTTTAACATAATACAAACATAAGATTATTGCGCCATTAATTGTAGATAATTAAAAAAAATATATTATATAAACATATATTTTTAAAAAATTGTAAAAGATTTTTATTTGATATTATAGTTTCTTAGTTAAAAAAGTAACATTAGATATATGTATACATATAAAAAAAATATATAAATAAATAAATACAATATAATTTTTAAGTTAAATTATTTTTTGACTAAGTATGGTAAAATAAAAATAAATTATAATACTACAATTATATCATTTTAAACAAAACATTTCAAGTAAAAACTTTATTAAATTTAATAAAAAAACCGTCGATGTTGATTTTATAATATACACAAACACATTATTATAAAAAATTAATTTTCTCAAATTTTTAAGTTACTTGCTCAAAAAAACACACTATCATAATTTTAATATATAGCTTTATGCTCTTTGCGTGGTATTAAGATTTGGTGATTTTTTGTTTTTGGTATAACTATATAAAAATATTGAACACATTACAAGCATTGTACCTACAACAAACTGAATACTAATTGTGAAATCAAAGAAGTACATCGAGAAAACACACGCTACAACAATAGCTAAAGAAGTAGCAAAGCCTTTTAATATATTATCAGCATATTTTACAACCATAGCTACAATAAGTCCTCCAGCTGCTTGCAAGCTTATCAAATAGGCTATGTAAAGGTCATAACCGAAAAAAAAGCCTTTGTCATTGATATTGTTCCAGTCAGTAACAAAGCACATTATAAAACCCAATGGGATAGAAACAAAACTCAATTGGATATTTCGCATCCATATTGATATTTCAGCTCCTTTTAATATTTTTTCAAAATAAACTCCGGCAAATCCAGACAAGCAACATGCAATGAGCGCTGCAACTAATCCAACTATTCGATTTTGATCAGGGTAAGTTTTTTGAGATTTATCGGTTGAATTATTCAATTGAACAAGAACGACACCTAGAATCAAAACTATTAACGCAATCCATTGGTGTCGTAATAATTTACGTTTCAAAATCAACACTGAAAAAACGGCTGTTGTAAATATTTTAAGTTGATATGTGACTTGATAAGTAGCTGCGTCCAAGTTTGAAGTGGAGACATACAGTAAATTGTTTTGTATCAGATATACTAAAGATGGTATACAAACTTTCAGTGTGTCCATTGGTTGTTTAATAATTGTATTGTTTAGTAATGATATAAAATGTTTCCAGGAGATAGACTCTGTGTGATATACTAGTACCAAACAAACAGAGAGCTTGAACACCTCAGCCATGACGACAGCCGTCGACGATATGAACATATCTCCAGGTCGAGTACGCGCATAACGCATGCTGAGTGCAACCATGGCATTTTGAAGGGTGAGCGTCACTAAAGTGATCACTTTCAGGCTAGATTTGCGACTGTGACTGGTCTGCATAGTCTCTACTTGTATTTCTAGATCAAGTTCTTCTTTTTGTTCGGTCATTAAATATGTACTTGACTGGCAGTATTTTTAGGTTACTGAAGTCCAACTATAGACCTCTCTAGGACCATTCGTCGAAACTCGAAATACCGACAATTCTGTGGAGGAGACATCATCCGGCACAAGGGGAAAGTCAGACGAAAAAATTCAAAACACAAACGTTATCTCTTAAAATTTCACGAACTGATCGGTAAAAACGAATATAAAACCGTATATTGTGTACGTAAACGCCGGCACAGCTCGTAATTCGTAAAAAACTTACAAAAGTGAATGTGGCAACTGGCAAATAGCAATGATCGGAACTCGGTTGGCACTTAAGAGTAAAGTTGGCGCCTGGCGGTTGCCGACTACGCGAATGTTTACATTGATAAATGATAACGTGTATCTCTCGGTGGCCACCACGTAATTATTCTATAAGATAAAAGTTCTATCTACAACCGTGGTTGCTAATTTACTACTACGATTTAAGATATTATTTTATTTATAAGGATATTATGTGACATCTGCGGAGTTTTAGCAGCTGATTAGCGACGGAACATGTGTGTCTGTTATCAAAATATATCAATAGTGATTTGGTAGTTAGAACCTATGTAATATTTAGTATTTATTTAGTATACTGATTTCTGATTTTTTATTGTTTCTAACATTCTGAATATTCTGATATTCTGTATTAGATATTTAGACGTTACTTCGTTAGTACGTGGACTGTTGAGACGTTGAGTGTAGACTGTAGTTGTCTATGTTGACAGTGTCAAGTATAGTAAGTTATAGATTACTGTTTTTTGATATTTTTTTTATTCTTTTCATCACACAAATTATTGTTTTAATTTTGTCTTCTTTAGTGATATTTGTTATAACTTTTTGTAGGTACAGAACGCGTTTTGATTTTAAAGTCCTGCTGATACTTCAAGTTGGTCAGTCATGAACACTAAAATAATTGTACGATTTTATCAAGTAAGTTTCAATAAACTTTTTTTAAATTTTTGATGAGAATGTTCACTGCAATGTTATTGATAAGGATAGGAACAAATCATTGAAATTTGTAAAACACACTTATGTAGTTATGTACCCACTATAAGTGACCAAAATATAAAAACATGAATTATCTAAACTGATTTTTATTCTGTTATCTTTTTTGGTACCTTTAGTTAAATTTTCAAGTAGGTACCTGTAAAAAAATTAAAAAAATTATAATCAAATCACATTAGTCGAAACAATATTGTTAGATTGGTAAATGCTCAATTTTTCACTGACTGTGTTTAGTTTTGTTATATATCTTCCCTTCAAATAAATTTTTTGCTGTATACATTCCCTCTATTTTTTTTATTATTTAACATTTCCATTTTTTTTGTCGTGTCTAATTTTTTCTAGACATAAATTCAAATATTTCCATAAATATAATGACTTATAGACGCATATTTTTAGTCATTCTCTATTTAAAATAATAAAAAGTTAATATACGTATTATATGAATATATCAATTTAAAATACAAACTTATTTACTTAATTAAAAGTTAATCAACTATATAATTAAATATTTATTTAAATGTGGGTTTTTTATAATATTTTTGATTTGATTTATAATACAATTTTGGGGGGTTACATAACTATTCTAAAACAAATTTATTTCTAACAGGATTTTGTCGTCTTAGTAATATTATAATATAAAAGCATCATATCTAGTCATGTTATAGCTAGTTATAATTCAATTTTAATATTAAAACTGTTTTATATATGTTTTTTAGACAGTAAAACCTCACCAGCCATTAATCCGGTTTCGACATGGAGTCCCAGAGATAAGTATGTACAGTTTTTTTTTACTTAATAATAATTGTGATTGGTAAGCAATTTAAAAGTATCTACATCAAATTGATGTATTACTAAATTGGCCCATTGAGTATTGGTGTTGTTTTGGATTAACTTGGGTAAAAACACTTAGCATTTTTTTCTTTTACCACCAAATTATAATATTACATTAATACATCGTTTTTAATCAAATAAATATTTTTCTGGAAATTAAAAGTGTGCAGTAATGTAAGTCAATTTTAATTGTGACAATATAAACTATCAGTTATTTAATTATCATTTTATACGCAATTAGGTATATTTTAATTCATATTATTTTTATATTTTTAATTGTTAATATTCTGTGATATTTAAACTAGCACTATTAAATATAACATAGATTGATTAATGACAATTTAATTTAATTGGTGACACTATTTTAGCAATTGAATCTTTGGCTGTAAATTTAGATTTCAAAACAATGCTGATGTGAGTGTTTAATCAATATATATTGACCATCAATGATAGTATCTATTTTAACCTATGATATTAATATTATATATAGTTATATTTTAATCTGTATTATATGTGTTGTGTTTGATTTATCAATATACTTAAGTATTTCCAGTAATAATTGTAAAATAAAAAAAAACCAAAAACCATTACATATTTTATCAAAAAATGCTCAACTTACTTTTAATTGTTTGAGTTGTTGTGTATTAATGTTCAGCTCTTTAATTTTCAAGACAATGCAAAAATTAGAGGTCCTCAGCCCTTGTGATTATTATTTTTTTAATTTTCTTTTAGAATATTCTTGTCTATACTTTGTTTTCATTTGGCAAATCTTCAATGATTGTTGGCTTTAACTCAACTGTAACTATTACTAGTATTACTTATTAGTTATATTGGCCCGATTAAAATTTTATTACAAAATCCAATCTGAAATTATTTACTCTTTATGATAATATTGGTCATTGAAAATAAATTGGTTTTGAATTTTTTGATGTTATTCACAGTTATGGTGTTAGAAAATTAAAAATTTATGTTTAACCAGCTAGTGTAAATCAATTTTTAAAAAACTATTAACTATTACAACTTTTTAGTTATTAATAATTTATTAGTTTGTAATAAAAATAATTGATAGTATTCAGCTTATTGTATTTCTGGTTTAATTTCATCTAATCCAGAATTAGAATATACAATTGGCATATTGATAGAAGATCATTGTATTAGAAAATGTTTATTTAATCTTTATGTTGCAGATAAATCCAAGTCAACTCCGTCATCTTCTGAAACTGGTGCAGTTCAAACGATGGAAGACTATCAACTACCTACAAAATTTAAAAGAGTAATGATGGAGGATGCTGAAATAAATGCTATTAACGTATGTAAATTAAAAAAAATTATAAAACAGTAGAAATCAGTTAATTCAAAAAATTGGATAAATATTTTCAATTTAATTTTTAGTTTTTAGTCATCATAAAATATGATTTCTGTTGTATGTTATTTTAAATAAAAATTGTATTCCCAAGTTATAATATTTTTTTTATTTTCAGAGTGGTGGAGCTGAATAAAGTTTTAACTCATATTTAGATTACATATTTAGTAATAAAATATATAAAAGCATAATGATTCAATATATTTACACAGTATTAAGGTGCCTATTTATTTATTAATAATTATAATGTTTGTATAATATATAAATAATTGTTTATCTTGACTTAATATTAATAAAATTATTGATTTGAATTATTTTTTTGTTTGTAGTAATAATTAATATCCCATCATTAACCTTACCCATGTTTGATGTACATTCCTATTTTGAACAATTATTTATTATTATATTTTTTTTTCACTTCCTTAGCTTTGAATATTTTTTGGTCTGAAAAAGTGACCTTAAAGCTTCAAGGACCTAGCTCAGCCATTTCCATAGGAAATAACAATAATCAACTAATACAGTGATATACCTACTATTAGAAAATCCTAGACTCCCTTTTAAACAGTAGTTTACTTTGAATATTTCTAAATTATATGTATTTTATTGTCTAAGAGTAAAAATTGTACAAATATTTTTTTTTAGAATTATTTTTATTTCGTATAGATTGATGTAAAAAGTATCAATTACCCAGGTTATGACTAAACAATTAAGGTAATAAATACTTCAATATATATATTCTTATAGGTACCTCATACCTGTTAAAATAAATAAACGATTTGAAATTTAATTAATTATTAATAAATACGAAAATGGGTTGTTTATTTCAAACATATTTTAGTAATAATTATGATTAAATCTGTTATGAAGTAATGATTTTATAGATACATATTATGCATTATGAAATAGATATGAGTACTAATTTAAAATGAGCACTAAGATAAACTTATCTTGATTCATGGTTATAAAATAATTTTATTATGATATACGTATAACATATTACATAAAAGATCAATATAACAGTACAAAGGTAATGTCTTCTTAATCACTTCATATTTGGAATAATAGGTTTTATACACTATACACAATATATGTTTTTACTATTTTAATTAAAATAACTAAGTAGCTTATTTAGTATTTAATTAGTTTTAAACTTAAACTTAAATTATTTTATTATTATCTGTCATAACTAGAGCGCGGATTTTTATGCACTTAAAAGTATCAAAATATGCCATATAATATGCAGTAAAAATCATGAAAATATATAAAAAATATGCAGTCAAAATTATGAAAAAATGTAAAAAATGTGCAAGAATTTTTTATTTATTTAAAATTTACAATAAAACTTATAATAATTAATTACTTAAATACTTAATAAAAAAAAATTTAGGGAATTTTCTGAACTTAATTTATTAACTAAATTTATTTTTAAAATTTTATTTATTATTAAAATGAATAATCATATGTATTTCAAGTTTTTCTTCTGTGAAGCTGTATCGTTTATCGCCTAACATATTTTTAAAGACTGAGAACGAACGTTCGACATCAACCAAAGTTATTGGGGCATATTTGAGGCAACTTAGTATTGTCGAGTCTTGATCTTCGAGCTGAATGTTTTTGCCTAATAACACTGAATTAATTTTTATGTTGTAATCGATTATTTATCTTATAACGAAATGTATACCTATATAAATTATTATTTAGTGACTATGAAATTTGGTTTTAATTTTTCTACTTGACAAAATATTATTTTATACATTTTTTTAAATTTTCGCTTCAATATACAATAAATTTTGAATTTTGCCAAAATATGTAAAAGTATGCAATAACCTTTAAATATTATGTAGAAATATGCAAAAAAAATTCACCATTAACTTCAAATATTATGATGATTTGTGGAGATAACTGACAAAAATCCAAAAATATTAAAAGGAAAAAAATATGTAATTACATAGAAATCCATGCTCTAGTCAAAACCAACTGCTACTGCAAAAAATCTTGTAGGCAGGTACTGATTTATTTGATGTTACCCTCAAAAGTATCACCCATCACAAATGTATCATACTTTCAATTCTCTAATTATTTATCATAAAATTAACAGTAGATAGGTACCTATTATACAAAGTAGTTGATACATTTCAGATAATAAATATTTATATCTTAAAATTATTTTTATAATACAAAAAAAAAATGTGAAAAATTATAAACTATGTATCTACAGATTATATTTTATATTGTATAATTAAAAAGTGAATTGATGTACCTATTAAATATACAGTGTCATATTATGATGTACACAATGCTTGGTCATATGTATGTAAAAAAAAAATATAACTTATGAATTTATGATTTCAAGAACATCAATAGTATCTTTATAAGTAATTTTTTCATAACTATTATTAATTATTTTAGTATTCTTTACACAATAAAGCATTACAACATTACATATTAAATGCATAAAATAATTTTTTTTAATTTAAAAACTATGGAAAATTAGAGAATCAGAGTAGTTGGAGATTTCTACCAAGTTGATTTGTGGTCTCTTCGTAAAGCCTCTTATAGTAATTTCTCAAAGATATTTGATATTTAATTGCATCTCCTACGGTGTCTTTCCTGTTTACTTCATTGCATATATTCTTCCTATGTTTACCAAAAGTTATACACAGAATTATTTTTAATATTACTTACTAATAAGTTAAGTGCTTTAAGCATATTATGACAATTTCATATATTTTTATCTTATTAGCCATAAATACTTGGCTAGAATTGGTGCAATTATGAGGGGGTGCATTATACCTAAAGACTTATAAAACGGTGATGCGGGGGCCAATTCTCTACTCCTAATGTTTCTTTTTAGGAATATTTTATGAAATATTTATTAGTTTTAAAAAAAGCTTCGAAATAGGTATAATAAAGTTGTCTATATTCATAAAAAATGTGGTTACTTATTTCATTATTTATTTATGTATAAATGTATTATTATTACAGTGGGTCAGCGGGTCGACCCAAGAAAATATAAAAAAGAGAATAAGACGCAAAATTAAAAATATAAAATGTGATACCAATATCATATATTATCATATGATATACGAGCAATCAACACTACAATACCAAATGGAAGAAAAATAATATAGAAGGTTTCCATAATATAAATTATAAACTTATAAACTACCTACCTATGGCTAATTATAATAAAATTAGAATCTGTAATAACAATAACAGTAAACAGACTGCATGTACATATTAAGATAATTAATGGTGTAGCCGTAGCGTATAGATCATGACGTAACAAATAAAGGGATAAAGAGAAGAGTATGGGTGTTATATTGTTATTCTTTGATTATAGCATAATGATAGGTACTAGAATTAACAAAATAAAGGAGCGTAAAAGACTCCATTTTGTCTGAAGTGAGATTTAAGAGGACAGATTGATTTCGATTTCTAAGTATCTGGAATTATAATTGAGTAATTGACAGCGACCATTCCAGTATTCCACCAGGCACCAGGTGTACTAGGTGTAGCGATTGTACTGGAGCAATGGAGCATAGTCGTTTTCTTATGCTACGTCATTTATGGTACTATACCTATGTTAATAAATATAGGTAGTGATAGCGAATAGTGATTCATTAGTTGTTGGTCGCGATTATTGGCGTTCGTCAGCATCCTTAATACAACTCGCGTCTAATTTCGATGAACTTCTACATATCAGTATAGGGGGTAGATTTCGTGGACAATTCCATGGTGGTTTCAATGTCTGTAGTTTGTTTATCTCTGCAATATTGTGGTATAATAATCTCCAACGAATCGGACGTGGTTGATGTTGATGTTATTGCAGTAATTTTGTTGTTCGCTTGTATTTATTTTTTTTTGCGGACTTCTGTACAGCAGGTGGTTTCAACGATTGTGATGTCTAACAAATATATCGTTTTTAGTTTTTACTGATGTTATTAAGTAGGTACCTACTAAGTAGTTCGTTTTCAGGTCTCTAGAGACTAGAAGTCTAGACATCTACGCCCGTGGTCGGAATTGAATTGAAGATTTGACGTCATGATTATATCTGAATTAACTGAACTAATTTCATTTAATGTTTGACGTAGGTAGTCTCCAATAAGTTCAAGCATATCCGAGGCGTTTAACATAATACTAGCCTGTTAGCATCGATCAAATACATAAGGTTTTAGAGCTCAATTTTTTTCTAAACAGCATTGAGTAAGTACTATAATATATTTAACAAGAATTTATTTAATTTTTATATTTGTACAATAGTTTAGTAATATTTGGGTTTTAATTACGCGATAAACAGTATTTATATTTTTTTACCTTTGAAGAACATAATTTTTTAAACTATAATATTTTACTTAAGTATTTAAATAACTGTTGGCACATTTTAACAAAACAAAGTTTTTTTCTATCATTATACGTACCAACGAGCTAACATACATATTATTATATATTTTGCGGCTATACATATTTCATAAAGTTTTTATAACTGTTACTTGTTTATTATTAATTATTATTTTTATACAGATTATCGTAGAAACATTTTAGATTTTGAACGGAGTGATGAATGTATTGATTTTACAATGATGTGTGTTTTTTTTTTGTGTCTGTCATTACGTTTTGGAGTAGTAATAATGCTTCGATTTTTGACTTTAGCCCCTCTTTGAATAGGTAAATTCATCTAGTTGGTACTTTGGGGGGAGGGGGGTCAAAAGTAAAAAAATTTCAGTAGTTTTCAAAAAAATCGAGAAAAACAAAAAAAAAGTGACAGAAAAACAGCAATTTTACGAAAAACCACTTTTCGACAAAATTGATATTTTGATTTTGCTGTTACTCAAAAACGAATCATTGCAAATACTTGAAATTTTCACAAAATAATTATATTATGGTTATTTATTTACGGTTAAATTTTCAAAATATTTTGGCCTTTTTTAAGCTACATATAGACAATTGAAATTTTCGACTTTTCTAAGTTTTTTTTCTTCAAATGTCGATGAGAAAAATTTGGCTATCCAAAAAATCTTTAAAATTTAATAAAAGGTTTATTATAAGTTGTACTTATTGTAGTAAAAAAAAAATCAAAAATTGTTAGTCATAATTTTTATTTCTAAGTATTTAAAGTTCAAATGTTTACGAAATATATCAAAATTTAAATTTAATTTCATACGCTCATAATGCGTATGTTGGCCAAATACTTTTTTTATTATATAAAATAAACAGATACTATAAAGTAACTATAGTAACATATAGTAACTATACTATTTGTTTCAAAATAGAATATATGACAATATTAAAATATAAAATATCCTAGACTGACAATTAATCATCTTCGTTCAGAATCGTTTTTCGTATACAACGATACCTATCATTGCATTCAAATTTAACCTACCATAGTCCGAGGTCCACCCCACCCCCTAATGTACAGCAGAGCGATACCCACTTACTCGCTTTTTTAAATTTAAATTAACAGTTAATATTTATAACTTTATTTAATTTACAAGTGATAGTGAAATTTCAAATTTGTCACGTTAACCTTTTTAAATATACTGTCATTGACGCTTATTGTTGTGTGTTAATAAATGGAATTTCGATATACTTATTATTATTTATTATCAAATACTGCTATTATAAATAAAGATTATTTTATAGTTTTTATAAATAAAGTTATTAAATGTATATATATCATGTATGTATTATATTTAAATAGTTTATCATTTAAAATATCCATAGTATTCCGTGGAATAGTTCAAATATTTCACACAAAAAAAAAATGGAATGTTTAAGGTTTTTAAAAAACCTTAAACCTGTTATTTTGTGTTCTACTATTTTTAATATACGTATTATATTATAGAGTATAGATTATTGGTAATGCTCTTATATGTTCTGTCTGTAGGTATTTTGTTGTAACTGGAATAAAAACAGTAGGATTCTCAACAATACATCTTGCAGTAAAAATTCAGTTTTTATACGAGAAATAATATATAAACTTGGTTTATCCATCATATTTTTACTATCTGAAAAAAAGACTAGGTAATTAATTCTATTAATTTTATGCTGAACACGAATTGTGTCTCAGCTATATATAATGACTACACTAATTGACTCTCAACGTAAAAAAAAAACATTATTTTCCTTCCATTTTACACAGACTTAGGACTGTCAATAGCAAATTATGACTATCAGTAAATTAAAAATATTGATTTTTGTCCTTATTATGCAATTAGAAATAAGTAAAGTGAAAATGTGTAGGTTTAAATAATAGATAGGAATGTGCAATATAATAATTAAAATAAAAAATAATAAAGAAGTTATAAATATCATTATCACTAGTTACGTTAATGTTAGCTAGGTTAAAGCATAAAAATACTATCATTAAACATAAAGTAAGCCGTAAGGTAATACATATTTACATGTCTAAAAACTATCCATCATTTAAAAATAATTTTCGACGACAATAACTCTGTTTAATGTTTTTTTAATTTTTATATAGGTAGTAGATATATTAACTATTAATATTAATAAACGCAAAATAAAATGTTGGAAATATTATGATTTTACCAGCTAGGGCTTAACATACAGCCAGGCATTCCGCATTTGCAGCTGTACACATCCAAATGTAAGCGAGCTTTAATCTTTGGGTTTATTTCCTTTGGTCCTTCGCCTGATTTCTCATGTATTACAGAGATTTTTGTGTTTTTTTCTTCATATGTAGAATCTTCATCACTAATAAATATTTATATCAACAATTAAAAATATGAATAAATGTAGATAGCTCTGGTAGCTTATACATTTATCTATGAAAAAAACCTTATAATTACCTTGTTTTTATTGATTCATTTGTACTGCTGCCTTTTAGATAAAAAAATTTTTAAATGTCTAAAAGAATTAAAATTATAATGTTAAACTAAAAATTAAATTGTACATACTATTATTTAACTTTGATTTACAGCACTTATAGTGATGTGCTCTAACGTTGAATGTCGCTTTCATATTTTTATGAAATTTATTCGATGTAATTCCCGTATTTTTGCATTCATCGTTATCCAAAGATTGATGTTTCAAATTTAAAGACTCCTCAATAATTTTACGATCACTAAAATAGGTAGACGCAAATGAGTTTTAATAGTTTTGTATTATTTATATTTTTACTAGGTAAAACAACAGATAAGACTCCAGTTCAACTACCTAATAAAATTATAAGCCTAGGTAAGTAGCACTAGATATTAGATACTACATAATATAGACACAGCTGGGCAATTTAATCATTTATTTTAGTTAAAGTTAAAGTTATTTTAAAATAATTAAAATTAAAATAGATAATAAAAATTAAAATTAATTTTAATGTGTAACTAATTTAGATAAATATTAATTTAGTATAAAATAAATAATTATTATAAAAGTGAAATTACTTTTAGATTCTGAACGGAGTGATGAATGTATTGATTTTACAATGATGTGTGTTTTTTTTTTGTGTCTGTCATTACGTTTTGGAGTAGTAATAATGCTTCGATTTTTGACTTCAGCCCCTCTTTGAATAGGTAAATTCATCTAGTTGGTACTTTGGGGGGAGGGGGGTCAAAAGTAAAAAAATTTCAGTAGTTTTCAAAAAAATCGAGAAAAACAAAAAAATAGTGACAGAAAAACAGCAATTTTACGAAAAACCACTTTTCGACAAAATTGATATTTTGATTTTGCTGTTACTCAAAAACGAATCATTGCAAATACTTGAAATTTTCACAAAATAATTATATTATGGTTATTTATTTACGGTTAAATTTTCAAAATATTTTGGCCTTTTTTAAGCTACATATAGACAATTGAAATTTTCGACTTTTCTAAGTTTTTTTTCTTCAAATGTCGATGAGAAAAATTTGGCTATCCAAAAAATCTTTAAAATTTAATAGAAGGTTTATTATAAGTTGTACTTATTGTAGTAAAAAATAAAATCAAAAATTGTTAGTCATAATTTTTATTTCTAAGTATTTAAAGTTCAAATGTTTACGAAATATATCAAAATCGCGGAAATTTGCAAGGAATTTTGAAGTTGAAAATTTATAAAATTTTTGTAATTTATACTTAAGGTTCAAAAATCTAATACAAGATTATCCATAAGTTTTCCTTCAAGTAACTCTAAAAAAAAATTCCAGCATCAATATAGAAAACATTTTATGAGCGTATGAAATTTAATTTTTTACGAAATCGCGTATAATAACGATATATTAAAATTTAAATATAGATAATCCAACTAATTATCATTGACTGAAAAATCATCTCCGTTCAGAATCGTTTTTCGAATACAATGATACCAATCATTGCATTCAAATTTAACACATCCATTATTGTGACCAGTGACCTACTCTCCATCTCTATACTATACAGCAAAGCGATACCCACTTCCCCACTTCTTTTTAATTACAAGAATCATTGATTACATTTTAATAATAAAGTTTATTCAAAGTTGTGGTCAGTTATTTTTTTTTTTTATTAGATCAAAATTATACATTACATAATATTACATACTATATGAAAATGTACAACTTTATTAGATCCTTTTCTTATGTTTATTAATTGAGAACAATGACAACTTTTAATATACAATCTCAAACTATACGTGAGCACTTGATACCTAGGCAGTAGGTATTGTGGATATCTATAGTACATTATAAATGTTTTTTAAGGTGATTATGTAATAGATATCATATATTTAATGAAAATAATATTAATATGTTAATAGCTTTTTTAAATTAATTTCAGTTATAGAAAAAATAACTAGGTAAAGTTAAAAATTGTTTAACCAAAAGCTATTAAGTTGATAGTTTACCTACCTTGATTTTTTTTTTAAACACTGATAGACTGTAAACATTTTTAAATAGTAAGCTAAAAGTTATTGAAAAAAGTAATTTCATTTTTAACTTTTTAACTAGTTAGTAGGTACATTATAGTTTTTTACTTTTATACATTGGTAGTATATATGTTACGGGCAAAAGTCAAAATCGGGCAAACCTCAGAAATGCCCCGGCAAAACGCGAATTGCCCACAATCCTTGGGCAAAATGTCATATTTCGGCTTTTGACCGAGCAAACCTAGTTATAATCAATCTCATTTGGGCAAAACGGCCGCAAAATCGTATACTGACTTTTATCGTAAGGAGAAAACCGTAGTTTTAAATACGTTCACTAATATTATACACAAATTTAATAATTATAAAATAAGTATTATTGTACTAATATAATTGAATAAACTCAATAAACTTAATTAATACATTAAAATTATAATCATAAAATATTGTACAGATATAATTGAATACACTTAAATAATAATAAAAATATAATGATATTAAGTACTCGTATAAAAATAAACATATAATAATATTAGGTACTCTATAATGTTAAAATAAATAATTAATAAAAATATTGTACTCAAAATGCATTAACTGGAGGACAGGGTTTATTTTTTGTTCTTGCAAAACGAGACGATGCAAATGTAAACAACAAAATATTTTGTGTAGTTCTAAATGCCATAGTTTTAATATGTATAGCACCAAATAAAAAAAAATATTATTTTTAGATTTTGAACGGAGTGATGAATGTATTGATTTTACAATGATGTGTGTGTTTTTTGTTTTTGCTTCTGTGTACAGCATAACTAGTCGAAATAATACTTCAATTTCAAACTTTGGGAGTGGTTTCCGATGGCAAAGTGGATATCCTTAGTGCATTATAGAGGTGTAAAGTAAACATTTTCCAACAGTTTTCAAAAAAATCGAGAAAAACAAAAAAAAGTGACAGAAAAACGGGAATTTTTACGCAAAACCAGTTTTCGACCAAATCGGTTTTTTATATGTTGTAATTCAATAATCACTGCAAATACTTGAAATTTTCACCAAATGTTTATGTTAGTGTTCTTTATACACTGTTAAATTTTCAAAGTACTTTGACTTTTTTTGAGCTATTTATAGACAATTGAAATTTTCAATTTTTCTAAGTATATTTTTTTTAAATAACGATAAAAGTTTAATACAAGGTTTCTTATAAGTTGTTCTTAAAGTGATAAAAAAAATCCGAGATCGTTAGTCCCATTTTTTTTTATAAGTGCTTAAAGTTCGAATTTATACGAAATATGTTAAAATTGCGAAAATTTACAAGTAATTTTGTGGTTGAAAAATCGTAAAAAATTTTTCTTCAAATATCTGTAAAAAAAACTCTACCGGACTAAGACAAAAAATTTTTAGGAGTGTTTGAAATTAAAATTTTTACAAAACCGTATTAAATAACGGTTTAGCCTCAAACGATGTTTGATATTTGTTGTTTTTTAAATAGTATAAGTCGTAAATACTTGAAAATTTTACCAGTTATTTAGATTGCCATTTTCTTTACGTGATTTGATTTTCAAAATATTTTGACTTTTTTTGAGCTATTTATAGGCATTTTAAATAATCAATTTTTTTTATTTTTTTTTTATAAATGCTCATACAAAAAAATTAAGCTGAGACAAATTACTTGAAAATTTAATAAAAAGGTCCACATAACTTGTTCTAACTCTCATTCAAAAATTATAAAAATACATAGTCACAATTTTTTTTATTAGCATTTGAAGTTCAAATATTGACAAAAATTCGTCAAAATCATGAATATTTTACACTATTTGGTAGTTAAAAATTTATAAATATTTTACTATCAAAAGCTAAGAATTGAAAATTTAATACTATGCTATCCATAAGTTAAGCTTAGAATAATTATAAAAAAGTTTGATGATTATTCAATTTAAACAATTTTACGAGTGTTTAAAGTTTTAATTTTAATTTGAAATCAAAAATACACGTGTAAAATAACGTTTTACTAATAATAAATTTTCGATTTTTGTTATTTTTAAAAAATTACTAAACGTAAGATCTTGAAACTTTTACTTAAATGTTTGAATTTGTTTCAAAATAGAATATATGACAATATTTCAATATAATATATCCTAGACTGACAATTCATCTCCGTTCATAATCGTTTTTCGTATACAATGATACCTATCATTGCATTCAAATTTAACTTACCCTAGTCCGAGGTCCATCCCACCCTCTAATGTACAGCAGAGCGATACCCACTTACCCGCTTTTTTATTATTATGTTCAATTATATCTGTACAATATTTTTTATTAATTATTTATTTTAACATTATTGAGTACCTAATATTATTATATGTTTATTTTTATATGAGTACTTCATTATATTTTTATTATTATTTAAGTGTATTCAATTATACCTGTACAATATTTTATGATTATTATTTTTTTGTATTTAATATTAGTGGTTATTTAAAACGCGACAGTTTGACTCAAATGAGATTTAAATGTATTAATTAAGTTTATTCAATTATATTTGTACAATAATACTTATTTTATAATTATTAAATTTGTGTATAATATTAGCAAACGTATTTAAAATTCTACGATTTTGTCCTTACGATAAAAGTCAGTATACGGTTTTGCCCAAATGAGGTTGGTCATAACTAGGTTTGCTTGGTCAAAAGCCGAAATATGACATTTTGCCCAAGGATTGTGGTCAGTTCGCGTTTTGCCCGAGCATTTCTGAGGTTTGCCCGATTTCGGCTTTTGCCCGTAACATATACGTATCTAAATGAATATACCTGTAATTATTTTAATAAAAATTATGTTTTATTGTTATACCTGGTTTCTTTTATATTTTCGTTTATTTTGGATCCATTCACATCTTCGCCTATATTGTTAACGTATATAATGTTATAAATATGACAAAACGTTAAATAAATATACATTTTAACTTACCGTGTTTGCAAGATTTTTTTGAACGATTCTCCCAATCCGTTTTGTTATCATTGGTCTAATAAATAATATGTAATTATTATATAGATGGTTAGGAATGTAGGTACATAAAATATTATGAATAAATAGTGGTCGAAATAATTTTTAAAATAAGTGTGATGGATGCATTGTATTTTGTATACACTATACTTGTTTAATGTTTTACTATAACCTATTAAAAATGTTGTTCAACAGAGAAGGTATATATCTACATAAAGTAAAATTGATATTTTGATATTTTTCAGTAAAAAGTTTAATATTCATAAATAATAAATTAGTAATTTGATAAATGGTAGTACATAGTGTAACCTGAAGTATCTCTTTATTTTGAAGTATAAATCCGTTATGGTATAGGAATTATAGGATATAATGGGGATATATAGGTAATAATATATAAAAGTATAATGTTTGAATTTTACCTAACCCGGCTAACCCATAAGCATAACATAACATGTTGTGTTCATAAATTATATAATTAATATATTTAGAAAACAGATAATTACTATACTATTATAAATCACGTAATATACTAGCATTTTATTATGAAAATAATTTAAAATTGGTAATTATATAACATAGTATATTACATATCAATCTAAAATTAGATAATATTCAGATCATTAGTCTTAAAAGTATAATAGTCAGTTGTTCAAACGTTAAGGTCTAATTATATTGACATATTTTCTGTCATAAATATTATACTGAGTGATTCTTTTATGAAACAGTAATTTTTTTTTTCGAGAATTAAAAACGTTTTGAAAATATGTTTCTTTTATAGTTAGAGTCAATAAAAATCGACATATTTTTACTATTTTTTATCATTATTATTTTTTTAAGTTTTTTACTTTTCAATGACAATATTATGCATTTTTAATAGCATATTCCTAAGCAGAATATTTTTCAAGATTTGTTCGATGCATAAAAATTTAAATTTGGATGAGTAGGTTTTAAATTATAGGTATTTAATGTTTTGATGAGTGGTGTGATGTGTAAAGTGGCAGAGGGGTATCTAGCCCGCAAAATGTTGGTCCACTTCTTCGCTTATCAATATGACAATATAGATAAATTAAATTTTTATAATAATTAATGGAATATAGTATTTTGAAACAAAATAGGTAACATACCTAGTATAAATTAAATATGTCTATGAAAAATGATAATATGATATTATATCGTACATTCGTATCCGTTCTACTTCGACCACTGTTAGTGTTAGATATTTAGATATATTACCATATTAGTATATTATATATATACTTAGTAGTATATACGTATACTTACCATTGTAGGTACTATTAAACTATTTATACAAGAAAAAGAAACATCGATTATATTAGTAATTATTAATATTACAATGTTCTTTAATATAATATTCCTAACATTACCAAAATTGACTAAAAAGTCTTTTAGTTTAATCAGTTTAAGGATTATGATCATATAAAATATTAACTTCTCTTTTAAAGTTTTGAACTATAAAGTCTATGAACCAACTAAAAATAAATCAAATTAAGTACATTAGAATCATTAGATACATTTTTAAAGTTTTTATAAAATTGAAAATCTTTCCGAAATTGTTGTACCTATATACAAAAATAATATCAAGATTTATTTTGAAACACTATGACTATGTATTATTTGTAAAATTAAAGGTAATCCATTATCTACCATTAGGTATTAAAACAATAATTTATTATTCTTTAGTATATTATAATTTATATATTATAAATCCAGCCAACTCAGGGACTGGAACTGGTTCATAATGAAATATTTAAAAAATAATTAACAGGAACCCATATTTTTTAATGAAAAATATCTATTTTAAAATGATTAATAAATAATTTTGTATGTACTTCTGTTATTATTTTTGTCAGGTTTATCTAAGGATTAAGATTTGATAAGCTAATATTATTGTTGTCTATAGTCGTTTATTGCTCATAAAGTCTTGAAATTTAAATGGATATTTTATTTACATTACTTAATTATTACTTTATGTAAGTATTTATATATAAACAATTAAACCGATTCTAAAGAATATATTTAGAAGAAATATTTGAAATTATTGAATAATATAAATAGTACCTACAATATAACCTTACTTTAATCCTTAAAATTATTTTTCAAAAAGCGAAATAAGAATCAGAACTTAAAAAAAAAAAAAAAAAAATTGGCTAAATACTGAAACCAGAGTCGAAATCAAAAAACATAATTTACCTATGGAGTATAGGTACCAGTTCATGTAATTAAATTGTCAACTTTGCTGGTAGTTTAATTTAAGTGAATAAATTAATACATTTTATTAAGAATAAACTGATACCTACTAAACTAACTAATATAAATTAAAATTGATTTTACCTTTATTGATCTTAAGCAATATAGTTGACTGTCTGTGTCTGAATCTGAATTATTATTTCCATCGTCGTTATTTGTCCTATATTAGTAATATCGATAAGAAATTAAATATAAGACTATTAGTATAGTTGCGTATGTTATACAACCTATTTTCTGTTTTTTGTGAGCGCGGTGAATTTATGAATTTAGAGTGATGAACTCTTTTCATTCTGTTTGGTTGATTTTGCGTTTCTAAATATTGTTGTGAGGAATGATTTACACGTGATATTACGTTTATTTGTTCTGTCACACTGGTTTTGGTGACCAGAGTAATTTTTGGTGAAATGGTTCCCTATGATTAACCATTGTTATTATTATTATTACTATAGTTGAATATCATCACGTATTATGCACGTTCTTCATTATACGCAATTATGATGTAAACAATGGTCTCAACTTTTTTAATTATTTAAAAATCCGTAGATATATATATTATAATTAATATAGTTAAAAATAACTAATTTTTAAGCTAAACAAAAAGAACGAAAATTTAAACCATGCAAATTTCATAGGTAATGGTTTTCATAGGAATTTGATGCTGTTTTTATTTGGTAAGTATATAGATATTACCCTACGAATTTGTCCAATAAATTTAATAAATATTCAAAAATTGACTTAAAAAATGTTGATTTGTAAATTCTTAAACTAATTTGTAATTAAAATTTGCAAAATAATGGCATATTTGTCGATTAATCAAACAGTTTTGGGAATGGGGCGCGGTGAGGGTGAACTTCATAGGTTAGACCACGTATGTAGTTTCCTTCTTATAAACGTATAATAACATATTAACTATTAAGTCTAATGTTGAAAATAATAATCTATTTTACTTTGTATTTTTAATATTTGAGTGCATTTACTAGTGACAGTGACCAATGTTAAAATTAAAGGTAAAAATCAACTCTCAGTTTTCTTTTAAATTTTAAAACAAGTTAAGGACATTTTAAAATTATAAGTTTATTAAATATTAAATATATTATTCAATATACAACATTTGTTATCATATACACTTTTTTTGACGTTGATCCAGAGCCGCGTTTAACGGGGGACAAGGGGGAGGGGTAATTGCCCCGGGGCAGCAAATGTTATGATGTTTGATGGGGCGGCTAATTTTTGAATTGTAATTTACTTAAGGGCAGCATATTTTAATTTGCCCCGGGGCGGCAACATAGCTTAACGCGGCACCACGTTGATCTTTCAATAAGGATTTTTCATTTTACGTACGTTAATTTTGAAAGTATTTCAATTACTAGATTACAAGAGAAATTAATTAAATATACATTGTTTACATAAGGCAACGGCCAACGCTCATAAATCATAATAATATAATATGAATGTTTTTACTTTAAAAAATCCTTATTAAACTCGAACATTTATCTTTACAATTATTTCAATATTAATATTATTTATTATATTCATTATAGTCATTATAATACCTATACTAACCGGAAATAAAGGTTCATTTTTCATGAGCAATGCCAATTCTCCATTTTTACTCAATCGGCTACGTTCAGGGTATAATACTTCATTGACATAGGAGCTGTATGTGGCTAAAGTGACTTGTTTCTTTTTATAGGCTTGCACTAATGCTATTTTCATGCATTTTTCTTCTAAAACTTTCTGAATGTCTCTCAAGTTTGAGAGTTCTGCAAAGGTCTATAACATTAAATAAACAAATAAAAACAAAATTAGATAAAAAATGATTAAAACATAGAATTAGTCATATTTTACTTTGTGAAAGTTAAATTTTTCGTTGAAAGCTAAAGGAAATTTGGGTTCTACATATGATGTACTATTGTTACATCCAAATAACCAAATATCGAGATATATCATTCCTTTGGGACATATCCATACACCAGGACACGTGACCTATAGTTAAGTATAAGTATTTGATATTGTTGATTAACCTTTATTGAATTTATCATCAAAGTCATAATAAAATAGTAAATAATAATACCAGTGTATTAGTGTTATAACTGATTAATTATACTCACGTCTAAAATATCTAAAACTACACATATACTAAACGATTTACACGACATGATCGGCAACAATTTACATATGAGTATTTTAGTGTGCCAGTACGCGAGAATGTGAATGAATAACAATCGAACATTCCTACATAGCACTGAATACAGGACGTATACTTGCGTGTTAAGAGCTTTTACCGGTGTATCCAAGGTAACGTGCTTTTAGGTAGATACAACACTAAGACTTAAGACGTAAGATGGTTCAATAATAACTCTATATTATTTTACACGTATATAGTTATTTCGGAATAAAACACTGTAAACGTGAGTTCGTCGTCCTATCAAATCTCATCCGAGGACTTCTGGTCGCAATTTTTGTTGATCACATAACAAAATTGATATATTTATACAAGAAAATAGATAAATACTATGGAAACGGCATCGAAAAAATAAAACTTACATTTCCCTAATGGAAAAAAATACCTATAGTTTAATAATAAATACGTCAGTTATCTATTTTTCGTAATTATTTTGTGAATAGTGGATATTGGGCATAGCTACATAGGTACTGCAGGACTGCGATAATGTATCGACGATAATCAATAAAAATTTTAATTTCTAGTCATAGTCATACATTTTTAAATAAATAAAATGTTTATAAGGACATTGAATATACTAAATAGTAATAATAATAACGTGACGACGATCGATCAACTAACTTTTTACAAGTAATATAACTACACAACATAGGATTATAATTGTTTTAAACATCCAATAAAAATATGTAAAATTATTGATCTATAAAAGATAATTTAAGTTTATAATACATAAATATTACATACCCACTATATGTATTTACTTATTCACCAATAATAACAATTAACATTCTTAAATAAAGAAAATTAATTCAAGATTTTTATTTTCATGAAATCATTTTTTTGGGAATACTGATCCTGCAGGAAAATGCTCACTGTGTATCAAGAGTGTCTGTGGACATAAAATCGTTTTGATTTCATCATAATATATACGCATTAGTATTACTTAAAGGGCTAAAGATATAACTAAAATGCATATTCAATCAATTTATTATAATTTTTAATGTTCAATGTCAAACGCAATTGAAAAAGAATACATTAAATATAAACTAAATAATAATATACATTATAAATTATCAGTTATTACGAAGTGGAGTTTTAATATAATAGTTACATTTATGATGATAGAAGATAGAACTATATGTAATAACTATAATGATAGTAACGTGCACCCGGCTATTGTGGTGTATTATAGACACGAATATTATAATAATATAATATTATCGAGTATAATTCTCTAATTCTCATAAGAATATTTTGAATAATTGCAAAAAATTAACGTATATATAGGTACGATGAGGAAAATATACATAATTCATCCATCGATTGCTCAATACACGCGACGAATGTTTGTATGCAGTCTTTGTTTTCAGTTGGCACAACCTCGGTGGATTGCGATCGCGTGTTTTTTACCGCGGAGGGCAGGAAAGCTGCATCCTGCATGAAGCGTGTGTTTCACATCTTAATTGTTGTAAAAATGTAAAAAAAAAAATCGCTCGATTAGAATATTCTGCTGCTCCGTATTCGTCATTATCACTATCATAGTATCAATATGTTTGGAAATTGGGTACGGTTAATTTAGTAGTTATTACTATTATTTTTATAGTTACTATTTTTAGTATGAAAATATTCTATGGACGTTTAGAATAACATTGTACCTAGGTATTATAAGAAATTATTATAATAATAAGTACATACTTTATTCGTGTTTAGGAAGTTTTAGGTACTTACGTGATGGGAGCTGCTGAGCCACCCTTTCCATCATTCACCAATCGCGTTTGCACACGCTTAAATTGGACGTCAAAAACAAAAATCGTAGTTGAATATTACAAAGGTACGTTAGACATAAATGACTATTACATTATTATAATATTTATATTAACGTATCTATTTAAGATTTCTAAAAAAAATCAAACTCTTAATCGTTATTCTCGTACACGTGCATCAAAACATTTAAAACCGTAATTTTTGAGTTAAATTTTAATTAAATTTTTTTTAAGCAAACTAATTATAAAGTATTTTCTTATCTTAAAAATTGACTGATTGAAATCAAGTTAAAGTTTTAATAATTATATTCGCCACGTGGTATACTACTAGATTTATGCCATTGTATTGCAGTTATTACTAATATAACATGGGGATTTGTAAAATAGCAGGTAGACTGTTAAAAAGTGTAACATAAGTTTTTAAGAAAAAATTAGATCAAACTTAATGAAATTAATTTAATTCAAATTTAAACTTAAAGAAAGAAGTGAAATTTGATTTTTCTGTGCGTGTTTGAAAAAACAATTGATTAAACATTTTAATTTTTCAGAAATTGTGTTGTAACTAATTACTTATAAATACAAATTTGTTAGGTACCCCGTTAGATTTTCAAAAATGTTCCTCTAAAGACAACGGGTTCCCGCCAACGAACGCATTGTCCCTACTTAAAAACGTAACTGTACAGCTGTTTAATAGTACTGAGTACTGACTGCACACTGATGTATTGTGTTGAGTATATCATGTTAAGTATTAAAGTATAATAATATAATATACATTTAGTGTCGCGTGGTCCGACCGCAAGTCCGCAACCGACGCGTGTGTACATAGTTATCTGTAAATATTTTCCTACGTCACGTGCGTTAAATTATTATTGTTATTTAAGCGAGCGGACGACGACGACGAAGATATATTATTATTATAATTTGTCGTGTCCGCGAAATAATATGCGAGTTCGTCCTCCCGCACGGACGCTGCCGCGACAATATCCGCACTGTACCGCTTACCCTGCGAACTGTTGGTCTACTGAAACCGCGGTCGCCGTATCGAAAACGCGCGGTATGTTCGGTATACTGATCCTGTACTTGTCAACTGCGGCGTTCCTGTTTGGCCGCTGTGGTTGTAACGGTCAGACAACCACTGATGTCGGCTCGCTAACGTCCCAAATCGGCGGTTACGCGGTATTCAAATGCCCGACAGTACCACAACCACGGTTCGACCACGACGGCGGTCTTCGCCGTCTTGTGGCTGTACGATGGACAAAAGACGTGAGTAGATACTCACTTATTATAGCGATATTTGCAACCGTTAATAAATTTTAATCATAACTTTCTGTAAATCCAGTATAATAACTAAAATGTAATCTTGCTCATTGGAAGTCGCAGATGGAATAAATTCGGTAACGACGGTAACCTAACCTACTAAATTGTTGTGCTCTTTTGCTCCCAGATGTACCTATTAAATTATGTTCTACATAATAAATCTAATACATGAATACAATTATGTTAGCGGAAATTATATATAAACTCAGATATTGTCAACAATAAAATTACTATAGGTATAATATTACTAGACCTCATTAAAGAGACAAGATATTTTAGGAATCAATGATAATATACGTAATGATTTACATCATTGACTTACCTAATCAATTAGGTAGTGTTTTAATATATTTTGCATTGTCAGGTTTTTTGATGATCGTTAATTACAAACTATTTAATATGATAACGAAAATGATCGCCAAGCCTGTCGTCATTATTTAAGTTATTATTTTATACGTGTTTATGGGTTCAAATTATTAATTATATTAAGTTAGGTAGGTATTACTGTTTATATTTACTTTTGACGATAAATTCCTGACTATGACTATTTGCAAGCAAGTTTTTATAATATATTATTGTAGTATGATTTTAGGTTTAATTATAAAGGATTCAAGAAGAAAAACGTATCATACAATTTCAGAGTACCTATTTATATTTTATAATTTATTTATATGATAAATAGTCAATCATTGATATTATTATTATTTTAAGCCTCGGCTGCTTGGCCTTTGGTTGACATTTAATTTATATTTTACTTACATGTAATGTTATAAAAATTATTTCCTTCTTAAATGCTACTGAAAATTGTTTAACAAGATACTATCAGTATTAATTTCTTTTGTAAATCAAGGTGTGTTTTTGACGAATGTCTCGTCTTAACTGCCTAAGGACTGGCGGAGGAACTCGATGATGTTACGCATTTTTCTGACTGCTTCTGTTAGTCTTCATTCTACAAGTAGGTGTTTCGTGTTTACTATAAGCGGAACTTCACAGTTTGTGCAAATGATTTGTTCCTCTTTGCTCATTACTCATTAGGTATCCATGATTGAGTGGGGTGTGTCATACTCTAGGCGTATTAAATTTACTTATTATTTTCTGGTAGATTTGATTGTATTTTTTCAGCGTTCAGTTGTTAAATTGATTTCATTTAATTTGGTTTCTTGTCTTTTCCATTTATTTGACCATTTTGTTCCAATTTATATGACCAAAGAGTGTATTCATAGTTACTGTATTTTTTTTAAACGTAAAAAATGTCTATTTTTATTGATATTTGATAACAAACATGTAGCATAATATTTGTTTCATATTGTAATAAGCTATTTACTTTAATTATTATTTTTATTTGTTAGAATGTTTAAATTTATTGGCTTGGACATTACACTCAATATTATTAATATGTAAAGTATTTTGTACTTAAGTACTTTTTAAAATTGTAGCTTGTAATACAATATTATTAGTAGTCGTGTACCTATATAAATTTATTAGAAGATATTAATTATTAATCAATAATAATATTTTAATACACAGACGACAAGTACTTAAAAACAAGTACAATACGAACAGAATACATGGTGTTTGTACCTATAAAAAAAAAAACAATGTGTTAAACGCACAAAACTCTAGTCTGCCAAGACTAATTTTAAAGAGAAAGATTTTTTTACTAGGCTTGGTTTCATTAATTAAGGGTAGTGGTAAGAGTGAAGAAATGTAAATAACATTTTTCAGATAGCTATATTGGGGTTTTTTTTTAATAATTTATAAAAAGTAGTGTTTTTCTTTTAAAATAATAATAAAAATAAAATAAAAAATAAAATGATTATATAATAATTTAAATTTCAGAATAGTATGCATTTTTAGTAATTTATAACTAATAATTATAAATTATAATATATTATATTATAAGAAGTTGATATAACCGTCGCAGTAGTTTGTGATGATGTTGAATTTAATATATTAATTTTACAGGGGCAGACAGTATTTACGTGTTCAGAGGGTACGTTAACCACCGACGAGCGATACGACGGACGAACTGCCGTGGTAGAACCTCCCGAGTTCAGTGATGTTGTCTCCATTGCTATTAACGTTTCCAGTCTTCGCGAATCAGACACAGGTGACTACGAGTGCCATGTAATTTACAGTGGTGATGCAGGTCCGCTGCAGCATTCATCGTCACAGCCACCTTTATCCACACTGTCATCACCCCAGTCGAGCACAGATTCAACGTTTAATATTGTCGACAATGACATGGGTGGTACAGCAGGTGTACGGTTCAGGCTTGATGTCGAAGGTGAGGACTAACAGTTCGTGCGTATAATTATTGATAACAATAAGAATTTTTCGATATTATAATCGTCAAACCTGAAAGAGAATAAATTAATTTGATTTAATTAGAGTATAATATTATGTTATACGTATGCCTTATTGGTTATTATTTTAATAAAGTTGAGAGTATTTTATTGTTCTTATTGTTCTTAACATAGCATCAAAATTGCAGCATAGTAATATTTGCCTGTACTCTGTAAATATAGCTATACTATATTAATATACTATAACTTTATGCCCATTAAATAATTGTATTTACATTATAACATTTTTAATATTAATGTATCATGCAGAGTGTATTTATATATACATTAAGATAAATTATAAAAATTACGATGTGTAAACAATAAATACCGTGATATTCATGAATTGAATCAATTTCTCAATATTAAATAGACATTATAAAATTTATACTTGATTAGATAATAAAAATGGTTTGAAAAAAGATAAATTTGCTAATCTTAAAAACATAAGTCACTATACTGAAGTTACTATAATGTCTGTGTGGCTATGATGTACTTATTGCCACACTGTAGTGTTTTTTCTTCATTACAGAATCATCAGAAAAATATTGTTTGAATTAAACAAAGCAAGAGAACTATAAGCTAAAATAGGCATATACCTAAAATAACAATAAATTAATATAAACGATTTAATAATAAAATTAATTGAATAATTAATAAATAAGTAAAAATAAAATATTTATGTAAGGTACTTGGGTTCCAATTTAAATAGGAGGAATGGTAAACTCCTACAAATGTAGTGTAATCTCCTACAAAATATAGTGTTAACTCCTACAAAAAATTAATACCACTCGTATTGCTGTAAAAAAATATCAGTATGACTGCTTCTAATTTTAATGTATGTTTCGGTCTGTACATCTTTTAAAACGCGAATAAATAGAGATTTGGATGATAATGATAAAAACTACTATTAAATCTTGAATGAAATGATTCACATGCATTAGTAGTATCATTAGAAGACCACAATTTTGGAGGAAATAATGAAAACGAAAAAATATAATTTTCAGATAAATAGTAGCAATATTGTTGGACTTTATCGTCAGATGGCATACTTTCTAACAAATCAAATACAAAGCAATCTTCAATATCGTTAGCATATTTCAATAATGGTAAACCGAATGTGAGAACAAAAAATTTTCCAGTTTCAAATTCACCATTATTGTAATCATTTGTTAGGCCTAATTGCTGAATTTTTCTGTACCAATTTTGGCACAAATAAAAATTACAACCATGAATTTGCACTGTTGGCCATATATTTTTAATTGTATTACCTATGAATAGTAATTTTGCAAGTTATGATAATTTTGAGCTTTTCAACTTCAAAATCGTGAATTTAAGTAATATTACTCTATTTTTTAAAGGTAAAAAATTTCTATGAAGAAGATAACAATATCTTTGATTTTTAGGTAAAAATTTTAAAAGTTTATTAGTGTAGGAGTTTACATTTGGCCTTAAATAGTACCTATATAAAAAGTGATACAAAAAGACATGAGTTATGACAAATTTATTTGTTAATAATAATTATTTTGTTTAATAAAGAATTAAAGGTATATAATTATTAGTTGAAGTTTGAAGCAAACATTCCGTTCTAACAAATAATTTGTTATAATATTAAAAATTATTAAAAGCATTAATTTTAACTTAAATTTCAAGACTATTTTAAACTGGTTGTTCAAGTTGATATAATAGAACTCTATTAGGTTATTAAATATTAATTATTTATATTATATAATATTAAATAGTAGGTACCTATAGAAATAATATTTATATATTTTATCAAATATTATTAGTACGTATTATTATAAAATAAAAGAATACAGAATATAAATATGACAAAGTTTTAATGCTTGTATATGAACGAAATTTCTGTGATGTTGTGTATTGATAACTGATATAGTAAATGGTAATATGAACGGATCCGTTTCTGTTGTGGCTTAAAGTTATTTATAAAATTGTTTTGTCAACTTCAACCATCAAATTTGTCCATAAAATAATAATTTAGATGTTTTAATAAATTAATAATAATAAAAAATAAATAATAATTATAATCGTTGTTCGTGAGTGAAACATAATTTATATGAATAGGTTTACAGCATATTTCAATATATCTATATCTAATAAGAGTTTTTTGAATTTTAAATGATTTATTTCATTAGGTTAATTTCTAAATAATGTATTTCATTGACTAGCTTAGACGATTTAGTCATATATGACCTTGACTTACTGATAAAATTGAACATTGTTGGAGATTACGAGGTCAGCCGAAGAAATTACGAGTAAATATTATTCAGGGTCCTTTTATTAATTATTTATTGGAGGTATTGTTGACAGGATGGGCTATATGAAGAAGTGAGTCGAAGGGCTTGTACCAATCAAAAATATCCCACAAAAGTCTGTCAATGAAACTAACATATTATTTACCGTGATACTATTTTATATTTGTTTATGGTGTAAATTATATTTTCATTAAACCCTTCCCTTCCATAATATATACTTAGGTTAGGTTTGCATAATTTATATATTAGACATGGTCCTTAGACATTATAAATTGACTGTATACTTACTTTTAATTTCTATAGCAATTGTATAATATTTGTTATAGTTTCTCAACACAATAAAATTGTCTAGGGTTTTATTATGTGTCATTTAAAAAAAATGCTGCATCAGTGTTTATATTAATTATAAGTTTAGGTATAGTGTGAAATGTGAATAATAATATAATAATAACGACTATAACCTTTTCCATACTAAAATTAAATTAATACTTCCTTGTACTATGTAATATGTTGATTATATTATATCTACCTACATGGCTGCATGATAGCAAAACAAGAATTAATTTATTAAAAAATATATTTTTTTAATACATAATAATTGGTAAATATTTTTTTTCGAATAATTTAAAATTTGTTGTTAAAATTGAATTCAATGATAAATCTTAACCTATATTTTGAAGTATATTTTATGATTTATTTATATTTATAAAAGAAATAGTACCAAACCTAATTTTAGAGTAAATATAATTGATTTTGGCCAACAATATGGCATTTTAAAATATCATAATTGTGTATTTGTATAATTTTATGTATAAACTATAAGTATAATAATAAACTTTAAAAGTTTCAAGTATCCACAAATATTATTCAAATACAACCAAAATAATTTAAATTCTTCGTTTAAATATCTAATTTTGTCCAAATGTGAACACTAAATAGCTATAAAAAACTGTATATGATATAAAAGTTGAATATTTTATACATTTTAAATGACAATATCGTTATTTTAAGTTTAAATATCCAATTTAATCAAAATTTAAATTTCAGACGCTAGTACAAAACATTTGTAGATTTAGGTATATTAACTTCTTATTTTAATTCTTTATGAGAATAAGGAATCTTGTATATAGTAGTATTGCATTTTTAAACATTATGTATGATTGTTTTCAATTTTATGAATTCAGATATTTAAACAAAAAAAAGCGGGTAAATGAGTATCGCTCTCAGTGGCGTGTCCAGAACTTTTTTTGCGGATGGGCCACAAAATTTAAGTTCAGAATTGTTTTACTCCCTCCTCATATTATAATTTGATCTATTTAAGTTTTAGTATTTTTATTCTAAATGACTAATTTTAATATTTTTATAATAAATGGTAGCTTACCTTTTATTAAAACATAAACTCTTATTTAAATATTTAAATCTTTCATATTTATTGAAATACCTAATCTAATCAAAACTATTCAAAACTAATTTTTTTTCTAACTAACCATTGAGCATCGAACTTAATATACTAGTCTAGTACTTATATAAAAATGTGGGTGGGCACTTGCCTACCAGGCCCACCCCCTAAACACGCCACTGATCGCTCTGCTGTACATTAGTGGGTGGGGTGGACTTCGGACTAGGGTAGGTTAAATTTGAATGCAATGATAGGTATCATTGTATACGAAAAACGATTCTGAACGGAGATGATTTGTCAGTCTGGGATATATTATACTTAAATATTGTCATATATTCTATTTTGAAACAAATTCAAACATTTAAGTAAAAGCTTCAAGATCTTACGTTTAGTAATTTTGACGAATTTTTGTCAATATTTGAATTTTAAATGCTAATAAAAAAAAATTGTGCCTATGTATTTTTATAATTTTTGAATGAGAGTTAGAACAAGTTGTGTGGACCTTTTTATTAAATTTTCAAGTAATTTGCCCCAGCTAAATTTTTTTTATCAACATTTAAAAAAAAAAAATTAAAAATTTCAATTGTCTATAAATAGCTCAAAAAAAGTCAAAATGTTTTGAAAATCTAAGCACGTAAAGAAAATGCCAATCTAAATAACTGGTGAAATTTTCAAGTATCTACGACTTATACTATTTGAATAACAACAAATATCAAAAATCGTTTGAGCTGGCTAAACCGTTATTTAACGCGGTTTTGTAAAAATTTAAATTTCAAACACTCATAAAATTTTTTTGTCTTAGTCCGGTAGAGTTATTTTTACAGATAGTTGAAGAAAATTTATGGAAAACCTTGTACCAAATTTTCAAAACTTAGTTATAAAAGGAAAAAATTTTACGATTTTTCAACCACAAAATTACTTGCAAATTTTCGCTATATTTTAACGATTTCGGATTTTTTTTATCACTTTAAGAACAACTTATAAGAAAACTTGCATTAAATTTTCAAGATTTTCTGGCCGGCCAAAAAGTTTTTATCGTTATTTTAAAAAAAAATACTTAGAAAAATTGAAAATTTCAATTGTCTATAAATAGTTCAAAAAAAGTTAAAATTCTTTGAAAATTTACCTGTATATGGAGAACGCTAATATAAACATTTGGTGAAAATTTCAAGTATTTAAATCTATTAGTTTTTGAGTTATAGCAAAATAAAAAATTCGGTTTTTCCCGACTCATTTAAAAAATATTGAAAATTTTTAACTTTTGACCCCCCAAAGTACCAACTAGATTCAATTTCCTTTTCAAAGAGGGGCTGAAGTCATAAATCGAAGCATTTTTACTGCTTCAAATGTTGTCGTCAGACACAAAAATAGAAAAAAAATACACACATCATTGTAAAATCAATACATTCATCACTCCGTTCAGAATCTAATAACATCAGAAATATTATTGGAGAAAAATAATATATAATCGTTTCATACCCCGTGTATTACTGCTTTTTATTACATATTTTTCTTCCGTAAATTCCTGCACAATATTGGTTTCCTATTTTTATCCAATATTCAAATGCATATTTTCTCTCTATATAATATGCTTTATCTAGTTTATCTATATAGTGATAGAAAATAAACTACAATTAGTTTATGTTTAATACATTTTTGATTTTTCCAACATGAAGTGACCTCGCATGACTATTGATGACTTTCATCCATTGGTCAAATTTTTGTAGTTAATGACTGTTATAATTATTTTCCTCAGGTTACTTGCTCAATACGGTTAATTTAAAAGATTGATTAAATTTTAGTTTTACTGTACTTAAATTAAACATTTTTTAAAAATGTTTCCTATGATTCGATCTATAAATATACTTATATTTTTTCAGTAATATAAGTATATACAATAAGGCTATTCAATTTCAAAAATAGATTGCTTCCATCGTAGTTGCTGTAAATTTTTAAATATAATTTAATTGTTGTATTATTTACTATATAATATTATATTATATTGGGTTATAGGTGGAGACGTATTGAGTATACCGCCGATCAACCAAACCCGAATGGAACATGAGTCCGTTCATTTCAGTTGTGTCAAAGAAGATCCCGAGTTCGTAGTCCAATGGTATAAAGACGGCGTGCCGCTAGACGATTTACCATTTTTGAATGGTAGATTTCTCGTAACTCCAGAAGGTTCCTTAGACATCTATGATGCAGCATTAAACGATAACGGTTTCTATTCGTGCCGCATAGTATCGGAAAAGGGAACACTGACTGCCGGTGCTTTTCTCAATGTTCAGTGTAAGCATTTAATGAATATTGATATCATAAAAACTTCTTAAATAGTATTTAAGCCTCAAAAAATGCTTACATAATATGGTGAATATTATTGTTTTATACAATATAATATTGGAATGGTTTTTATTATTTCAATAGATTTTTACTTATTTTTTTAAACTTAATAAACCTAACTATTGTTATAAAAAGATATTAATAATTATTCAAATTATTGTGTAGTATGTAATATTTAAAACATTGATGGAGCGTGTGTGAGAAGAGAATATTATGTAAATTGGTAAATGTAAATTATATGCTTTAAAAAATGTTAGGCAAATGGATACCGCTTTGGCTCTGCTGTACATTAGGTGTCGAGTAGGTCATTATTATAGCTATGTTAATAAATTTGAATTCAATGATACCTATATCATTGAATCAAAACGATTCTGAGTGGTAACGGCCCATCAGCCTATACACCAAGTAATAATATGTTTATTTGATATATCTATTAAATTCATATATTTGATTTTAAGTATTTAAATAAGTTGATACATTTGTTGTTTTTTCCAAAAATATTGCATTTATTATATTATTATTAGTATTTAATTATTATAAAAAAAGTATATAAACCCCATTAAATATCACATAAAAACGCACATTATTGTAAAATCAATACATTCATCGCTCCACTCAGAATCTAAAATGTGAGTTCACCCACCCTAAATTTTAATTAAATCCTCGGCCATGTATAATATACGGTTTAATCATATAATATTGCGCTTTTTGCAGATAAGGCGAAAGTTGTGTATTCACCTGCTGAAGTTTTTCTTGCTTACGGGAAGCCTGGTACTTTGGATTGTCACTTCCATTCTAACCCGCCACTGACAAAAATAAGATGGGAAAAAGACGGGTTTTTGTTCGATACATACAACGTGCCTGGAGTTTATCACAGGCTAAACGGGTCTCTTTACTTTGATCGGGTACGAGTTAATGCTGCTTTGTATTATACTTAAACAGTAAATGACCCTAAAATCTCGTATCATTTTATATAAGTATCTCTGAGACCATGGCAGTGTGACACATTAATACATTTAAAATTTAAATGCAGTTTTGTATAATCCATGATAATTTTAATTTAAGAGCACATATTACACATAATAGATTATAGGTTAGAAAACAGTATTTAGATATATTGATTGATTATACACAATACACATAGATAATTAAGGTGGTATAGAACTTTGGGGACAAACTAGGTATATATACATATATATATTATGATTATATGATAAGTGTAGACAGTGTAGTGTATACTATTTTTGATATTATGTATAACATGTGACAGCGGTAATAGTAAATATATATATGATTTTGTCTATTATATTATACGCATTGAATGTGCATGTAGGTAGAAAAAGAACACGGTGGCAAATACACGTGCACTCCATTTAACGATTTGGGAACCGAAGGGCCGTCTACGCCAATGGACGTTATAGTCCAGCACCCACCGAAACTAATTGTTGTACCGAAAGTGTTGTACTTCCGTAAACTCGGCGATAACATCACAATGCCATGTGAAGCAGAAAATTTCGACAATAGAGGTCCGGCAATTGTTTGGCAAAAGGTATTATAATATAATATATAGAATTATAGAATATTCCTCTTTATTTTATTGTCATAAATTAGACATTGCGCAAATTCAAGAGACACGCAAATGGTTGAACCTACAACCTTCCTTAAATTTTTCATCCAAATGCTAGATCTAATTATCGCATTAGCTCATAGACTCATGGTTTTATCCTAAAATACACATACAGGATACAGCCATCTACAGGCAGTGGTGTGCAAAACATTATTTAACATATTAACATAATATCATTGGACGGCTTGTGTTACTAATGATCTATTGCCGTGTACAACTATTAATTATTATAATATGATCCCTAAGGGAGACATATTTGGTTTATTGCTTGTATAATAACCTGCATATTTTTTTATTTTTAACGTTTATTCGTAAATCGTAAATACTAACAACAAAATATTCTTTTCCTACTTTTAACATGCATTTCTTGACTAAGCGAGTGGTTTGCATTAATTGCAGTAATTGCACTACTTCAGTACACAGTATACATATGCTTATGCAGTTATGCTAAGTTATAATATGCAATATAATTTTATAATAATAAGCAAATATTGTAATTGTACCGTGTGCGACAAAAACCATACAGATACAATTATGTAAGTGCCTGTACAGAGCAGTGGTCGGCAACCGGCGGCTATTGTATACGGCCCGCTTAAATTCTAGAATGATGGTTTTTTTTTTATTTTTATGCATTTTATAATTTTAAAGTTTAACAGTATTAATTTTTTTTTAGTAATATAAAAAAAATATTAAACATTTTTATTTTTGTCTGGCCCACGAACTTTTTAATTTGTGAATGTGGCCTGAGAATCCAAAAATGTTGCCGACCACTGGTATAAAAACTAAGGCTATTCAAATGGTAATTATAATTTATATTTATATTATTTTTATACATATTTATAGGCAGACGGTAAAAGTTTATTTTATCCACGAGTGACAGTCACTGGAGGTAATCTTACTTTAACTGGCGTGAGGAGTGAAGATAGAGGCGTCTATAGATGTGTGGCGTCCAATATCGCTGCTACTATATCGGTGGAAACAGAATTGATAGTCGAGGAAAACTTATTTCATCGTAAACATTTCGATTTGCACGTTAATTCAACTAACAAAAATATTGTGGCTTATTGGAAACGACCATATTCGTTCTGTACAGTGTGGTTAGTGATACTTATTTTTATAATATATCAGACTTAAGACTATAGAATCTAACCAATATATCTCGGAAACTCAGGACTTAATCTTACAAGATTACCCACAGGTAGAAAATTTTATTGATAGGTTATGATATAATATATTTAGTGAGATTAGTTGATGAAATCATAACTTTAAGTTATTAACTTATAACTTATAAGCATATATAAAAATTAAATAACATACTGCAAGAAAAAAAATAATGAATTTAGTTATTTCGTTGTAATTTTTATTCAAATAGACTATTTTTAGGTATTTTTAACATTTTACCACTGTTTATTATTATTTACTATACACAATGAAATTTTAAAAATATTTATATTAATTTTAAACTATTTATATCGTTCAAATGTTCAATGGTAATATGGTATTAACTTTTAATAGTAATTATAGTAATTAAAACTACATTAAATAATATAATAATAATTACCATTTACCATATACGTCAATACTTGTAATATAACTAAATAATTTGTTTTAAGATAAATAATTTCAATCTGCCTTTTACTGATTATAGAATAATTTATAATCCATGGAATTACTAATAGAGAAGACAATTATTTATATAGCAATATAAATATTTTAAATACATATTATACAATACGGTATATTAAACTTTATAATATATTAATATATACTCGGAAATTTAGATTGTCTTCCCGTTCAGAAATATTTTTTATAATATACAATGATTTATCATTGAATTCAAATTTATCACATATATATGCATTACTTAGACCTACTCAATGATGAGGTACCTCGACACCTACTATACCATTTTAAAAATAAAAAATGTTTAATGTATTACCTATTTTACCATTTTTACCGAGCCATTATGTATTGTTCTATACATTACGCATGATGACATCATGTGAATTGTAAATTAATTTTGTTATAAAACATAAAAAGTTTTATGTCAGAAAAAATGTATTTATTTTGGTGTATAGGCATATTATGTAGTACCTATATGGAATTTGTTTAACTTTTCGAGTACTCGTATATACGTGACAACTTTGTATCACAATATATTATTATAACAAATCAAATAGGTAGCGACGAAGACACAACGTGGCTTTTAATGTTTTATATAATACGTCGTTGTAGGAGTAGAGATACAAGCTCAGCGTCGTCAAACTGGAATGCAACGGCTTCTTCCAGCGATGGGAAAGCAATTCTATGGAATTTAAAAACCGATGGGGAATACGAGATAATGGTATCGTGCCGGGACGAGATGAGCGGTGAATCTATGTTTAGCAGATCCATTTTGACAAGATCAAGAGGTAAGAGCGTTTTCACAAATTATGATATCATACGAAATATAATAACTAATAGTACACTTTTGCAAACTGGAAGGTATTTTTTGTTTTTTTCGGTTCCGAGATATTTAAATAGGTACTCAATTGCTTAAAAGGTTATGTCCTGGTTCCGGTTTTTGAAAAATATAAATTAAGTGTTCTTAGTGTTCTGGTAAAACTAGTTTAGATTTCCAGTAATTAGTTAGGTAATTATCAAGAAAGGAGAGTTTTGTTATAAATGAAAAGTATATTAAACAACTTATTAAAGCTTAAGGTAAAAAAGAATACGTCAAATAAATAAATTGTATTTTTACATTCTTCATTAGAGCGTTCAAATATCGTTTTACGTCTTATCACTAGGTATATATTTTTATTATAAATTATTATTAAAATAGAGGCTGATGAAACTCGATTCCGGCGCATATGTATTTTTATCATAGATTATTACTAAGTAATACTTGTAAAACTAATGGTAGACCACATTCTATATGACCATGTTTATTAACTGGGGTTTACTAAAAGTCTAAAACTAAAACCAAATTACACCGATATAGTTCCGTATATTATGTATTTGTTCATTATTTTCCGGACAAAGTCATATAATACAGCTAATTATGCATATCAAAAGAATATATTATTAACAATGTAAATATCCATTTAAATATTAATATTTCAAGAGAAATAAACAACTTTAAATGAAATTCAAAGCATTCCCGAAAAAATTATCATTTCAATAAAATACAATTTAATTGTATTCTATTCATTATAAAATATTATATTATATTTAATTTTTCATTTAAAACTGCAGGTTCTAGTCTCTTCTACTTGTATGGTTATGTAATTTAATTTTTAATATTTAGTGATTTCCGTTTTTATGCAGAACAATCATTAATATTGTATTATCATCGTAGAAATCGTCGACCGGTCAACCGAAGAGTTGCACGAAAATCCTCCGAGTCTTGTTGATGACAACCACCAGTTTGACATTCGAGTCGAACGTTCCGGTACTGGTTATAATGTATCGTGGACAATGGATAAATCCAGTATCGAACATCGTATCAAACGATACGTGATAAAATGGTACGACTCACACGATGGCTCAGAAATCGGGTCAGCGTCAACCGAAGCCAACAAAAGATACATAGGTAGGTAAGGTTCAACATACGAGATTGGAGCTAGTTAAATTGGGTCCGCGATAATTTTTGTCCATTTTGAAAGCGGTAAGTTTAGTTCCGGACATAAAAAGGTTGTAGGTAAGTTGGGCAACCCATTGATGTAACTAGGTCTAAAATATTAAAAACTTAAAACTTAAATATTTTTTAATAATTCTGTTACAATAATACCGACGTATTGCATATTATAATGGTACACCGCCCGGACACCAATTAATTCTCGTAATATAATTACTCGTTTAGAATTTGTTAAAATTGTATCATTTAAGTTTTTACCTAAATATTAACATTTTTACCAGTACATATTTTTTTGATTATTTATACCATTATTCTTTATTTAGAACATAATATTATAAAAAACACTCATACTTTAATTTATATATTTTTTCCGACTCGACTTTCCTACCATCTTTTTTATTCCGGGACCTAATTTACAAATCCCGACGAAATTATACCTATCGGCTATCCAATCTCTTGATAAAATAAAAATAACCAATAGAAATTCGTTAACATTTTATTGCTGTATCTCATGTCTTTTCGTGTTTTTTTTTAACAATATTTTTATAACTATATATTTAAAATTCTTATTATTATAGAATTAGCATAATGGCCATTACTTTTTATTTTTAGCTTTTAAGGCTTGTTGGACAATTGTTCATATGAAATATAATTTATTATTTAAATTATGTATATATATCATATTTTTTGGGTATACGGACCCCTCTAAAAATTGATTCTGAAGACGTGCTTGATATAGCCACGGACCACAATTTAAGATGTACCTATTTAAGGTATATCTTAAATCGAGCTATGGACCAATATCCCTTCCAATTTAAATACAATAATTTAGGAACAATGTAAAAAATAGAGAAACTGAACTCACAGAAATATATGATTTGAATTAAAAAGTGTATTGCCCTGGATATATATTACAAATGTCAGTGTATACAGATTTGGATTACATTTTTAATTAATATCTTGGTGTGTCGTTTATTTTGATTTTAATTTAATTATATTTAGTAGGTAGTATCAATAATGTTGAAGTTAACAAAAAAATTATGATATGCGTATCTATTTTCTGCTATTAAATGTTAAGTGTAAATTAAAAATTTATTGGTAATTAAAAAAAAATATTAAAAATGAGAATTTTTAAGTAAAACTCTTGCTATACCTATCCAATATGATGTGTTAGAACTTTACTATACTCCATCCCAAAAGAGAATAATCATTTTCGCGCAATTAGACTGAGTACTATGGCAGTGCCGAGGCCAACTTTCTCCCACCTAAATCAGCCGACGGATACCGAAGACAATAGACGACCGTTTACGATTAATATTTATAATTAACATTACCCGCAACCATAGTATAAGAAATAAGAAGTATGCTCAACACGAACCGTGTTTTCGTCCTAGTTCGCACATGTGCATCGCCTTGTGTTTATTTGCATACTGCAATTGTACATTCGTGTATATTCGAAATATACGCGAGTGACGTCACCTAATGTTTATTGTTGGTTGCCTATATTACCCCTTAACGAAATATGCTTAGTCTTATCATTGAGCATACTTCTTATTCCTTATACTATGCCCGCGGGCCGCGACTGCAGTAATGTGTTAACCACTGTGAGATGTAGATGTTTTTTTTTCGTAAAATGTGAATATTTTTTAAATTAAATCAATATATACAAAATACAAAAATAACATTATTTACGAAAAAAATTATAGTATTATATACGAAAAAAATTATGTCGTATACAAAAAAATTATAATATTGTATATCAAATAAAAACATAAACGTAATATTATATACAAAATATAAAATATGAACATAACATTACTTACGAAAAAAATTATAATATACAAATAAAAAATACAAAATACAAAAATAACATTGTTTACGAAAAAAATTTTAATATACAAATAAAAATTACAAAATACAAAAATAACATTATTTACGAAAAAAATTATGCATTTATTCATCAGTTTCTGATAAAGATCTAACGTCGTCAAAATGGTCCAAGTCATCATCAGTTTCAACATTTAAAACACACGGTTCTTTTTCAGCCATCAATTCATCCACCACAAAGTCCAACTTCCAAAACTTTTCCTCCTCTTCTATCGTATGTTTGATGAAGTTTTTCCACATGTCAGCATTAACTCTTTCTGCACCTTCTATCAGTAATTGTTTTACGTCGTTCAGCTCGAATGTTTTATTGTTCCTCACGTGATTTTTTACGCTGGACCATGCGAGCTCAATTGGGTTGAGGTGGCAATCGAAGAATCGTTTTATTTTGAGTTTTCACTAGTTCGTCAATGACATATTTGTTGTATAAGGGTCTCAGCCTGTCCACAATCTGAAGTAACTCTGGAATAACCATCGGTCTACTAATTACCTCTCCTTTGCTCTCGAGCCATTCAATAATTTTGTCTTTTCTGGTGTTTCTTGTTGGGCATTTGTCCTGTTTCATCGAATGGTACGGATAGCGTTGTCCATAACAATCACTGCGTTATCTTTGAGTCTAGGTAAAACACTTTCCAACCATTCACGGAAACAATCACCATTCATTTAATCGTGATAGTCTTGAGTGTATTTCCTAGACTCAAAACACAGAAGACTGTTAGAAACAAATTCATTTTCCGACCCTATATGGCAAACTATCAGGCGTTTCCCCTTTCCGCTGGGATTTACAACTCTCGTTGTAAGACCCTTATTTGTGGCATCTCTCGCAGACTCTACAGATTTATAGCACCATACTTTATTTGGTACGTCACCAGCATTTACCCAAGTTTCGTCCAAGTAGTATATTGGCCGACCCTCCTCACGATATCGCCGAATATCCAATAAATAATTTCTGCACCAAACAACAATTTCATTTCGCTCATCGCGCTATTTCGACCACGTTTAATAAATTCGAAATCCATACATTTTAATAATTTATGAAGCGTGGTGCGTGAAAAATTCGGCAAATCGACATCTTCATTTATGGCACATAAAATCTTATCAAGAGTCGGAATTTCACGCCTAAACCAAAATTGATGCACTTTTCGCCTAATTGCATATTTATCGAAATCGTCAATTTTCTCTTCAACGCATTTAAAAATTGTAGTTTTATTTGGAGATGTAATGGTTTTCGTCCTTTTGTACTCCAAAATTGTTTGGTATATTGTACACATTCCAATTCCGAGTTCAGTAGATATAACTTTGAGATGAAGCATTTTAATTTCTGGATTTTGTGCAATTTTGGTTTTGTAAGTGTTTATAATAATTTTCCTTTGGGAAGATGACACAAACTAAAATAATAAAAAACATTGTAAAAATCAATTTTATTACTAAACGATCAGATTTGTTTATGTTATCGTTGAAAATGTATTGAAAAGTTTTATTTTTACAGTTTTTTTTTAATATCTTATTAGATATATAATATATATATGTTATCGATTTTTTTAATTGATTGTGGATAAAAATTTTCAAATGTAATAGGTAAAATATTTCTAATTTACATTAAATCGTTTAAGTACACAATTGTTAATTTTTTTTCAATATTCTTAAAAGAAAAATGATAATTTTATGCCTTAAAATAGCCCGAATATAACCAAAATATTTTAAAAATTTAATCATGAGTTTAAAAAATGATAATTTCAGGGATTACATTTTAAAAAAGATATCGTTTTTCTGTTTAACGTTATTATTAGAGTACGGATGTCTTACAACAAAAACTAGTAAAATTGATTGCGGTCTTACACTAAAAAATATCCAAAAATGTACATAAAATATTAAAAATTGCACTGAATAATAAAATTGATTTGTTATAAATGTTTTAAATTTACTGTTACTGTTACTGTTATCTCTTTTATAGCTACTTTTAGCTCTTGGTCTTTCATCGGTCTTGGTTCTTCGTTGAGTGGTAACAATAAAGGTCTACCTTCCAACTTACGAATTTTGAATCGATCTAGGCTATTTGAGATAGCTATGGAGATAACCACCATGCTTGTCCTGTCCATCATTGAAAACTCAAAATCCATTATTACGAATTTATGGTTTTTTGCTCTGTTATAAAAATAGTTCAACATTACATTATAATTGTCAAAAGGTTTTAATATCAAGCAACGACGTCACAAGCTTATATACATTATGTTTAATTTTATAAAAATTTTGTTTTATAAAATACCTATTTTATCAATAATTATATTTTACACTTATTATTTTATTTATACATATTTTTTTTTATTTCTACTATATTTTATACTTAATGTATACCTTAACTCTCTCTTTTTTATTCTGTAATTATGAGTGGTAATCCGCCCATGCGGCCATGCCTAATCTATCAGGTTACCACCTAGTAATTTTTCGTTAGCTTTATTTCCTTTAAGTGGTGATTCCACATAAAAAATACTTCGACTTTTCGGTACGTTATCATTAATTACTGACATTTGCTGGTGGCCTGACGCTCTTCCAGTGGTCAAATTGCATCTGTACGATATATGTATATTATATAAAAAATAATAAAAATAATGAAAATATTATTAGTCCTATAATTACATACATTAGGTATGAATTTTTGTTTTCATTATGTACTCCTGATTGTCTTAATAATTCCTCATTTATCATATTATCTACTTCGTCCAGGGAGTGTGCCATCTCATGTACATTATCTAGTTTATGTGAATCAAATTTAGTTTTGCGTATTTTAATATTTTTCATGCTAGTAAGTTTTGTTGGTAAACCACTCACACCTATTTTTGGAATGAAATTAATATAGTATTTCGATTTTATCTCCCTCGTCGGGTTCAATACTATATCCTCCGCATATTATGCTCTACATTCCTGGTTTAGTTTTATTAACCCTTGATTTTTAATTTTTACTATATACGGTTTCTTATTCCCTTGGCATACTATTGTTAACGTGTCACTAGTGGTGGTGAATATCCATGCATTTGCATATTTTAATTTATGAAATATATTTTTCGATATTACTATCACTCCTGCTTCACATGTAGGTGGTAAAAGATCTGGTTAAATAATGCTATTTCACATGGTTGTTTATTCGATTCGTGCTGTATATGTTGAAATTCTGGACAAATTTTAAATACCTCTGTCTCTGTACAATGTAGTAATTGTGTTTCAGTGAAAGTTGTGTATTGCCTGCGATTTTTAGTTATACCGACATATTGATACTCTGGTTTTAGGATTAAAGTGATTAAACTACGTTCTTTACTATCGTTGTTATTTTCCACACGGTGTGGTATCGGTATTATTTTATCAAGGGTTAATTCTAAATCTGTTACTAAAGATATTTTTATTAGAAAAACTATTCGATTATTTTTGTAAAAGACTGCTATTTTGGTTATTTTACTTAGTTCATAAATTTCACTTGGATCTGTGCCCATAGGTAAATTCAAATTTATTGGTAAATTAATTTTTATTTGTGTTAAGTGTTTTGCCAATTCACGAGGTGTTACTAAACTAGAGTAGTAGAGTGTAGGACCCCCGTCCTAGCTGCTGTTATTACAGCACTAAGTGTCGTTGTTTCATAAGAGTATTGTGTTAATAATGCGGTAAAAATGCTATGGATTCTATTTGTTAACACCAAGGTGTCTAATGTGGAAGTATGATTAACTAATTTATTTATTTTAGTGTCTAATTCCTGTTGTTTGTCTTCTAGTTCCTTATAAAGTTTATTAATTTCCAGTGAAGCGCCCCCTATTTCTTGTACTGCTGATTTAACTACCGTAGTTTGATTTTTTAATAAATGTATCATACGTTCGTTACTTTTTTCAATTATTCCTATTTGATCAGTGGTCTCTTTTGCAAAATCGCTATCGCACACTCCAAATAATGTTTTCATTGCTGAACCTATTATATATTGACTAGACCTCGTTTACGTCTACCCATAGTTATGGTTTTATGAATGGTCATGGTTGTTGTTTCTACACTTGTTATATACCTACCGATTGATTCATACATTTGCTCCATTTGAGCAGATGTTTCGTTAAACATTGTTTTTAAATTTTAATATATTTTCAAACCTAGAACAAATTCATGTTTCGTCATTTTATCTTGACAATGATGTGTCATAGCTAGTGTTAATTTCAATTTCTAATTGTTTATGCCTATCATTGTAATTTGATAGAGGTACATAAGTTATTAGCTCCCATTGAGCTCTTATTATTCTGATATCGCCTTGATTTTCATAAAATATGCTTGTCTCGGTTTTAAATTCTTCGATAGAGTATGGTAGTTGTCCTTGAACAGCTGTTATTTAAAATAACCTATATCATAATACGTGTATTAGATAATATTGGTGTTACTAAACAAATATTTAAATAACGAATGTACTATATTGTTACATTATATATATCATATTTTTATTAAAATACTCTATTAATTACTTAAAATCTAATTATCATATAAATATAAATTAATATTAGTTTACATGTGAATATTATATACAATTGGTCACTATCGTGGTTTAAAATATCTAACGATTATACTCTACAATATTCATCAAATAATCTATTTCGTTAAACATTGTTTTTAAATTTTAATATATTTTCAAACCTAGAACAAATTCATGTTTCATCATTTTATCTTGACAATGATGTGTCATAGCTAGTGTTAATTTCAATTTCTAATTGTTTATGCCTATCATCGTAATTTGATAGAGGTACATAAGTTATTAGCTCCCATTGAGCTCCTATTATTCTGATATCGCCTTGATTTTCATAAAATATGCTTGTCTCGGTTTTAAATTCTTCGTTAGAGTATGGTAGTTGTCCTTGAACAGCTGTTATTTAAAATAACCTATATCGTAATACGTGTATTAGATAATATTGGTATTACTAAACAAATATTTAAATAACGAATGTACTATATTGTTACATTATATATATCATATTTTTATTAAAATACTCTATTAATTACTTAAAATCTAATTATCATATAAATATAAATTAATATTAGTTTACATGTGAATATTATATACAATTGGTCACTATCGTGGTTTAAAATATCTAACGATTATACTCTACAATATTCATCAAATAATCTATTTCGTCTTTTATTGCTTGTTAGTTGTTTTAATCTCCAACACAACGGTTCTTTATATTCGTGGTAGTCGTACACTAGTGTTGCCAAAATCTTCCTATTAAATACTCCTGTGTACTAACACGTTCTCTATGCCTTAACGGTACTCGCATGGTTTCAAGTGCCGATCTTATATGTCCATAATAACAGTGGGGTATTTCCGCCCATTTCCCCGAAAGACAACTATGACGCTGGTTTTTTATTTTTCGACCCAAATTTATAAGAAAATCTAACCTTCTGCTCTCTTGAAATCCACCCCCTTCGAAATGTGGTAGCGAACTATATATTAATTCGTACCTAGGTATCCATTCATTAGGAATGTCTTGCCAATTGTCCTCAACGAGCTCAACATGTATATCTGGAATATACGGTATCGGTGTTCGTGATAACTGCCCCTCTCTAAGTTCCCACAAAAGGGTATCTAATAGACATGCGTAATCTGTGGACCCCTCTGGCCGATCCATTCCATCGTTGTGCTCTTCCCCCGAGTGCCAGCAAATTGCGGTATGCTGATCAAGTACTGTGGATGGAGCATTTGGCCTGCGCCACCGTGGATCATTGTTACGCTATCCATTAATTTTTCGCCAATTAATTCACCGTGTTTATTTAGCCTAAGGTTCACCTGGCGTCCTTCCCCCAGTTCAACCTTTGTAATTCAAAATCCGGGATATCATTTATGTTTACACCTGTTATTAGTGGTACCTTAAACCTTTGCGAGCCCGGTTGGCTGACATACATAATGTCCATTCTTCCTTCCCTATAATGTATATAATTCACTTGGTTAAAAATGGTCACAATAACTAACTACTACATACATAACTTTACATTTATTTTTCTAAATCCGAAAAATTATTTTATTTTTTTTTTTTCAATTCCCAGCTATTATTTATTTATTTCTATATTATTTTTATAATTATTTTATCGATATTAAATTATTTATATACTTTTATAATAAAAAAAATTTAATTATTTTGACTGTTAGAAAAATTTTCTATGTTACTTATATTATTTATTAATTATTTTTATTTAATTGTTTGTAATTATTTTTACTTCAACAAAATATTTTATTTATTAATTATTATTTATTTAAATTTTCCTCAATTTATTTTATTCATTAATATTTAATTTAATTTAATTTATTTATTTAAACACAAAAATCGGAACTTGAAAAATTTCTTAAGTATTATAAAAATTATTTACGTATTATTATTTTATTACTTATTATTTATTAAATGTTTACCTAATTTATTTTATTTTATTTAATCGCAACAATTCCAACTTAAAAAAAATTATTTTTATTAATTTTTATTATAATATTAATTATTTAATTATTTTTTATTACTTAGAAAAATTATTATTGATTATTAAAAATGTATTATTTTATTTCACAATGGAATAATAATTCCAAAGGAAACGGATCAGAGCTAGCACTTAATAATTATTTTACATTAAAAAAAAAAATTATAACTCACACTACGACGGCTTGAGCTGTTGTCGATGGCTCCATTGCTAGTTGTTGAATTTTTTGAACGTTGATGCTGATGGCTCGCTACGCGTACGGTTCTTTCTCGGAGTCGTTGAAGTTGACAGTGATCAGTTGCCCTCTTCAACAGTGATTCGTTGATGAATTGCCTCTTTGAATTCTTTTTTGATTTTTTTTTTCAAATATTTCGAAAAAATTTGTAAGTCGAAAAATATTATTTTTTATTTAAAAAAAAAATAAATAAATTCAGCCAAAGAATTCTGCTAGAAAGAATTCCGTTCCCGACTGCGCCAAATTTGCAGTGGGCCAGCAGCTTGTCAACGATTACAGGTCGTGTCGAAAATAAAATAGTCAAAATATTTCTAAGTGTTTTATTAAACTGGTTGAAAAATTATTCTAAGTCCAAATAATTAATTTAATTGAAAAATATTCTAAGTCCAGATGAGCGATTTCTGATACAGACTGGCGTGAAGGTGGCTTGCGCTAACTCTGGAATATCACGTCTGCGGGAGTCTTCTCCAGGGCCCTCTTATATATAGTCAGTGTCCCGTATCAGAGCATGTAGCACAATGTAGCTGAAGAACAAATTATAACAATATAACGCATAATTATTGTCTAATAGTCATATTTCACAAATTACTTTTGCACTATATTAAATACCTATCAACTTGAAATTATGTTTATTTTATAAGATAACATGAACGTTACAAAGGTTGAGTGTAGAATATATAACTGAATTAATACTATAAATTAAATTTGAGTACATTCAATAAAATTGCAATAAAAATCCCAAAATTGTAAAAAATTGCACTTATCTAAAACTTTTAGATTTTAGTTCATACTTTCATAAGTACTTACATGATACGCATTTAAAACGAACTTAGCAATATATTGAAAAATTAGAAAAAAGTTACAAATGCAACAAATGTTTTTTGTTTTTTTTTAGACATTTTTTAAATATATAGTATTATAATATAATAATATAAAATGATTGTCATACAATGCAAGAAAAGTAGATACGTATCTATAGTTGGGTTCGATTTTAAATTTTATTAATTAAACGTTTAAAAAAATAAATATTTATGCATATTTTTTATTTTTCGCGCATATTTTAACATTTTAGTGCATATTTGGTTGGTGTTTAATGCATATAAATCGGCACTCTAATTATTATGTTTTTAAACGCTATTTTAATATTTTGCTTATTGTTAAACGTTTTGAAGCCGTATATAATTTTAACATTTTCAAACATTTTTATAAAATAAAACAATTTTTATAAAAAAATTCGTGTGGTTTGCCTTAAAATCATTAAAATTGATATATATATGAACAAGGAATTTATAGGATTTATAAAAAATCTTGTATTAAATGTTCAATTTAATGGCTGTAAAAATTGAAATGTTTTATATTTTTAAGTTTTAACTACAAAATAGTTTCTTTATATTCACATTTTTATAACCGTATTTAATGAATATCTAATGTCATAAAATTTTGAAAATTTCTCATGCCTATAAGGAGTACAAAAATTATCAGAATACTTTTATAATATAAAATAATTGCTATGCGTTAAAACTTGCAAGTATTTAAGATTTTTCGTTTTTGAATTGTACCAAATTAAAACAAAATCGTCAGTACCAGTGTATTGTTTAAACATTTTTATTTTTTACTTTTTTCTTTATTTATTATTTTTCTTATTGACCTCTTAAGAGGACGCCATACCCGCATATTGTGTTATTTCTGTCTTACAAGTACGTAACATAGCAAATTTACGCTAAGCAGATCACGTTTAGCTCCGTCAATTTAAAAATTAGAGTGAATCGACTTATTATGAAACTTGATGGTAAGATAATTATCTGTGTTTGTATGTTGGTTTTTTACAATTATTAAATTTTTAAGTGAGTTATGGGCATTTTTAATTTACGCTATGTTATATACGCATAACTTGTTAAAAAATTGAACTATCGTAAAAAACCAACATACAAACACAGATAATTTTCTTACCATCAAGTTTCGTAATAGGTCGATTCACTCTAATTTTTAAATTGACGGAGCTAAACGTGATCTGCTTAGCGTAAATTTCCTATGTTACGTACTTGTAAGACAGAGACAACACATGCGGGTATGGCGTCCTCTTAATAATATATACAGGAACGGATTGGAATTTTAAACCGGCCCGGGAAAAAAACTTTTTAGCGGCCCGCTTGCAATTATGTTTTTGTAGGTGGTAAACGCACCATATTCAAGGAGGTGATTTTAAATTATTTAAAGGAGCAATAAATATTTATTTACATTTTTTGGTATATTCATTGTTCCTACAAAAATGATTATATCATAAAGATGTAGTGAGGTTTGAATAGACAGATATATGATAGGTACCTACCTAGTTGTTATTGGTTGTAATTTTTAGTTAACAACTATTTGGCCTACTTTAAATATATATGTACTTTTTTTGAAAATACTACATTATTACTAATTACATTACTTACATACTAAAACACATATCTTACCAGTATAAATAAACAATATTAATTAATAATTAATTATACATATTATTTAGAATTATTTAGTTGGTAAACTATTATATCAATTCGACAGTACTTATTATACTATAAATAATTACAAATTTAAAATAAAAATATTCTTATAATTCAGACTACAGACCTATGCCGACTTGCATTGTTAAAATTCGTTATCGTCACCCACCGAATACTACCAAACGCCGATAAGTAGACAACCTGAATACGGAATAACAAATTATTTATAGGTGTTACTGTTCACGGAGGTTGATTTTTTGATTATAATTATTGTTATTACTTATAGTAATATTTATTATTCATGTTAATTATTGACCTATTGCTTCCTAATTTGTTATTTAAAAAATAGCAATTCTTGCTATGAGAAAAAATTACAAGTTAAAAAATAAGAAAAAAACATCTATATCTAATTGATGTTACTTATTACTTTGCGATAGGCTACAGCTGTAGAATTTGGCGTACGTAGCGGCTCCATCGACTAATTAGCACGCGGCCCAATCCGTCCCTGAATATATATATATATAATAATAAAATGAAGTATATTTACCTTTCCTTTAGGATTGCGTAGCACTTTAGGAGATGTAACGTTATCCATATTTAAAAAATATGAAAAAATAATTGTAAACACTAAAAAATGATGAGCGCAATGAAAATAACAAATACGAGCGTAGTGCTTCTAGGTTACACAAAGCAGAAGTCGGCAATTTCCATGTGCCCAGCACGTATCACGGCCAAAAAACAAACAAACAATCATGGAGTAAAACATGTGGGAGGGGATGGGGATGTTTATTCCCTTTGATTTTTTAACGTTTTTTTTTAAATTAAGAGCGGCGCACGACGCATGCACGCGCATGAGAACGTTACGGCTCACGACGCACAGTTACAGTACAAAACCACCGCAGCGCTAGATAAGGAACGCCAGATCGCCCAATATTGCGGGTAGTTGGTGGGAGATGCGCGGACATGGACAAAAACCGGTCGGCCGACTGATTATTCTCTTTTGGGAATTTGGGATGGTGACATACTGACATGGAGTGTAATAGTCTAGTCGCTAGCATGACAAAGTATTTTGTCATGGTCGCTAGTAAGTACTAAGTAGTTGGTACTAATGGTACAATAGCACTAATAGCAGATAGCTTAAAGAATTTTTTTCCATGTAAAAATCGTCTAATAATTTATCAAAATGTCTTTTAATTTAAGGGATTTGATGCTGACTGTTTCTGTTTTTGTCTAACACACGTGGAACATAGAATTTTAAATATGTTATTTGTCAAAACGTACAGACTGATCTAGTGAATCAATAAGAAATCTGAAAATTGATTTCAATCTTTTGTTAAGTATACTTGATATCGGATTTTCCACATTTTTGATTATAACTACCTACCTACTTCAAATAGATATTGAAATATGAAATTTTTGTAATATAATTGTTTTTAGATTTAAGGTGATAAAATTAAAAATATTTGAAAGTCGATCTTAAGTAGACTTAACAAAAAATCAAATCAGTTTTCAGATTTCTTATCGCTTCACTAGATCAATCAGTACAAGTTCTATGTTCTATGTGTATTAGACAATGACAGAAATGGTCGGTATCGAATTCCTCTAATAAATTAACGATTTGTTATTCAAGTTATTAATTAATTTTTAAAGACATTATTAAGTCAAGTTGCTATACCCTGAATTTTTATTAATGGTTAATATATAATATACTAGAATATTAATGTGAAAATATTTATAAAAAGTATTCAAAATATATTTGAATAGTGAATAAATATTAAATACTAATTGTAACCTCAAAAATTAACATTAATAGTACATTGTATTTAAAATAAATAACTAATTAATTTAAATCCGTGATAATTTAATGAATTAACTTACACATACTTGATATACTTTTTTGTAAAAATAATTTTTTTAAAAAAAAGCTAGTATTCAATAATATTAATGATTGTATTTGAAAAAGTATTTAAACATTTTACATAAATTTACAAATAATTTTAAGTATCAATATACAATATAACATTTCATAATGTAATTTCTTGCAACATAATACAATGATTAATATGTATTTAGTAGGTATCTAATAATTGACTTTTATTGGACATACAAATTGCTCAATAGTGATACATCGCTTACACCCCTTACCAGCTTATCTGCCTATATTCACTTGATTTATCTTACCATACAACTTTTATTTGTTTCTAGACTAAAAACTACAATGAAAACTTAAAAGTCAAATTTGTGAATGTTATTGAGATGATAAAAAAAAGAGTGCTTAAAGATAATTTAAGAGGAATAAGCATGTCTGTGGCCAGGCCAGGCTCAAGGGGTAGGCGGCATTTAACATTTTTTTATTGTTGATAATTTTGAAAAAGATTATAATCCCTAGTACCTATTTATATTGTATAATTGCTTTGCTTTTGTTGTAATAATAAAATATAAAATTCAATCAGTATAATCGGACAAATAAAAACGTGTGTGTTACGCTTATTTGTCAACCTTCGACCATAGCAATGTTCGGTATCTTCCCGATGGGTTTTAATCGGTTCCCTATAAATCGATCTTATCTTGCCTAATATAACGCGTTTTCCGACTTACAAATTAGATAATATTAATGATATTATTTTTATTTGCCTGCCGACTTTCATCTGAAGAACATTGGCCATTAGACGCTTCTATTGCTATTTTCTTTACAAATTACAGGTTTTCTATTCTAATAAATTATAAAAATTTAACATTCAATTTGTTCATGTTATTTAAATTTAAAATAATTATTTATTTGAATTATGATACTTACTGATTTTTGTACGGCATTATTTATTTAGCTTATTTATCAATTAAAATCTTCATAACTTATCAATTTCTTCATTTTTAAATGATTTATATATACCTACTCATAATTTTGTTATCGAACGCTCTTCGGTTGTATCAAAATCGGCGGTCGTCATAATCGCACACTTACCTTTCATAATCATATTTTACACTGTTCAACACCGCACACATTTATAATATTAAATTACACATTAAAACATATTTTATTATTATTAAAAATAATTCAATATATAATTAAATCGAAATAAATTTACAACCTAATGTTTTTAAATAATCAATCAAACTAAGTAATTTCGTTTTTGATTAAACGATCATATTATACATTTAAAATCAATTTTTCTTTCTATCTACATATTTTGCGTATACGGTACACGTTGCCGTTTCGTTTGAGTTGTATTTTAAAAAAATGTATTCATTATTGATATAAATCAATGTGTGCGGTTAAATCAGGGGAAAATATGATCCACATAAACAGTACAATATTAGTATTTAGTAAGTATTAATAAAATGAATGTACCTAAGAACTTAATGGTTTAATTATTTAATTTAGGTACCTATCTTTAAATATTAATAAGTCAAGAATGTCTAATTTTGACGTGAGTAACAGGTAACACTAAAAAAGCGACATCGTTTATCGGGCTTAATGCTTAAACTTTTTAAATCCAGTCTACTGAAAATACATTATTATTGAAAACTGATGAGGACGAGTGGCGTATATAGGAATTATTTTCACTATGGGCCAATTTACCCACACCATAGCTATAACTAGAAATTTTTAAGGAAACGGGTGATTTTAATTATGAGATAAATGATATAAATATAGGAATTTAAGTTTATTAATATATAATTATTATTAAATAAGATACTTAATATTTTTGTCTTAATATTATATAAAATTCATTTTTCTTTTTTTTTTCACTATGGGCCCAGGCCTAGGGGGCCCCTCCCCTATATACGCCACTGATGAGGACGCTTGTACAAATACCATATCAAATAATGACGTTATGAAAATTAATGTGACTAATGAATATGATAATACAATTAAATCTGGAATTATCGATGAAGATATGAGATCTGAAGTTACAGATTTTAACTTGGAAAATGACCAAATTGACCACAATAAATATTTTATGTAAATAAATAAAATTAACTCAAAATTAAGACTATTTTAGTACTGTTTATGTAAAAAAAAGTATTTGATGTAGTATTTACATGTAAGGGGCGGAAAAATTCAAGTTTGCCTAGGTGAGTTTAAGCACTTGAGCCAGGCCTGTCTGTGGCTCTAATATGTTTTGAATGTTTATTTTTTGTACAGACCCCGTATGCTATAAAAAAGGTGAATAAATTTTAAAACCATTCATATTATTGAGAAAGGCAGAAAGAGAAATATTAAATATAACTACCAGAGAAGTTATTATTTATTTTTAACTAGGGACCACAAATAGAGGTAGAAATCAAAGTTTATTTTTTAATTTTTGACAAAATAACTAAATATAAGCAGCAATTAATTTATTAGTATGAAAAAGAAATGTAAATAATACATGTAGTTAATAATTTATTTAGTCAAATGTTTATATTTGTTTATATATATAATAACAAAGTGCACGCGTGTTTAAGAGGACGCCACACCCGCATGTGTTGTCTCCGTCTTACAAACGTATAACATAGCAAAATCTGTTTAGCGCGGGACAAGTTTTCTCCCTCAATATTTATAATAGAATTACCAAAATTTCACAACGCATAGGTAAGAACTTTATCTGTGTCATAGCGTCGTTATTTTTTTGATAGCACAAACCAATATTTTTTAGTAATTTAATGAAAAAATAAAAAATAAATGTATTTTCTTAAGCTTATAACTTTAATTATATTTATGTTATCAAAAAAATAACGACGCTATGACACAGATAAAGTTCTTACCTATGCGTTGTGAAATTTTGAAAATTCTAATATAAATATTGAGGGAGATAACTTGTCCCGCGCTAAATAGATTTTGCTATGTTATACGTTTGTAAGACGGAGACAACACATGCGGGTGTGGCGTCCTCTTAACACTTTTTAACAGCCCTGATTGTTATAATTATATGTAATATTATTACTTGCATTAACAACATCTAATTCAAAACTTTTAAGTTCTTCGGGTTTGTGTACCCAAGTTCCAAAATTTAATGACTTAAATGTTGATATTAATTCATTTTTAGCAGCTATATAGTTTTTATTTTTATTTTTCAATGAATCATAAAATATATTTGTTTCATTTTCAATAAGAGTCGATAAATTATTTGTAGCAATACACAGTTTAATATATTCATTAGCCAATGAGGTTTTACATACTCTGGATAACTTGTTTTCAATTGTTCTACCTAAACTTCCTTTAATAATTTCAATACCTTCGTTTATAATCCAATTTATGCAGTGAGGTGAATGTGAAGTAGATCTACGGGGAAGTATACAATAACCACGGAGGTGAGGTTTTTGTACTCTGCAGATAAAAAATAATTAGATAAATAGATAATAGATATTTAAAATAAGAAAATGGTTAAGTACTCACTTATAATCTTGTGGTAATTCATTAATGCTGTTTTCAATACGACCATAAATTGTTCGCTTCATATGATTTATATTGAACATACTTCCGATCGATATTGATTCTAAATAAATAGGTTCAACAAAATTTGATAATAAATTTCCTTGAAGTCCAAGTACATTCCAACGTGTTAGTTTGTCTGAACATGACATAGTAACAAGACGTTCACCCTGAGCAACTCCATCATATGTTTGAAATTCTCGACCAAATACAGATACAGTGCCAGCACCATTTTCTATTTTTGAACGAAGTAAACCACGACTTAATCGATTTAACTGGTGTTCTGTGTCAGAGAAACTATAAACTCTAGCTTCACCACAGGGAGCAGTGTTTATGTATAAATGAAACGTAATATCTTTTGCTAATTTGAACTTAGATTTGTTATCATCTGAGATAAATATAGAAGGATGGCCTTTCACCGATTCCATGAGTTCTTTATAAAAGAATTTCATTAGGCATCTACGAGTCAATATTTCTGCATGACAGTCGTGTAAAGATTCACCACATAGGCTCAAATAGTTACCAGATAAACATTTTGTACCAGTAGCTAAACAAATTACTTCTGCTGAGTTCAAATCTTCTTTGGTCATCTATATAAACAAACAATAAGTACATCAATATATGTAAAACAATTCATTATTAACTAATAATTCATTTACTTTGATAATACTTGCTATAACTGAGTATTCTTTAAATTTACTCTCAGTAAATTCTAATTTTTGATATACTTTGTCTGTGATTCCAGCAAAATGATCAATAATTTTAGAATCATCATAATCAGTGCACAACATTTCTATTTGGTTTTTGTACTTAATATTTTCTATTGGCTGTGTCTCGTACAAAGATTTTAAAGCATTGCGACATGCAATTTCTTTTGCTTCTTTTTTATTTTTCCCATAACCTATATATTTATTACCAGAAACAATGACACTAATTGTTTCCAATAGACCATGGGACTGTTCGTGTTCATATGTCAAGGTTTGTCCTTGAAATATTTCATGTAGGATACATACTGCTGATGTTTGATGTACAGCAACCTGGGATTCAATTGCAAGTTTTTTTGAAAGTGAGTTTTCAATAAAATCATCTGTACATTGTCTGTTAAATACTGGTATTGCTGATGTTTGATGTACATTAACTTGAGATTCTATTGAAAGTTTTTTCGAAGGTGGGTCTTCTATCAAACTGTCTATACGTTTTCTTTTGAGAACCTCTTTATCACTTTCTATAGTATTATTGGTCTTAGAATTAGCATTATAATTCATGGAGGATGATTTGTAATTTATTATTGCATTTATTTTTGCTCTTTTCTTTGAAGAGCCATAACCATCAAACAGAGAACCATTTAAATGCAACGAAACTTTGAACGTAGGCAAATGTGAAGGTCCATAGCATATAAAAGGAGACCACTCGTGATTAGGATGAGCTTCATTGAAATCTCTTAAAAAAGTTGTATTAACAATACTAGTTGACTCCTCCATTTTTGTAAATAGTTTTAACTTAACATACTAACGACAGAAACAACAATTTTTGGTAGTCTATAAGAAAAATAAAATAAAAATATAATGATAAATATTCTTAGTTACTTAACTTTTAAGTAGATAATATATTAGATTAGGTGCGTACATAATTAAACTAATAAGCAAATAAATAACAAAATATAAATCTATAATAATGAATAGCGCTCATAAGTTCATGCATTACAAAACGCATAAATTAGCATGCATTCATGCTCTAAACATTGGCAAATTATGCATTAAAATATGCACTATGTAAAAAAATCATAAGCAAATTTTGAAATAATAAGATAAAACATAAATTCATTTTAAATGTGTAATTTCTTTTTAATTTTTATGCACCTTAAAATAGTCAAAATTAATAAAAATAAATCAAAACTAATACTATCATTTTTGTAAATAGGAACATTAATAAAACAAGAAACAAAGAAGTGGGTAAGGAGTAGTAGTTACAAGGAGTAGGAAATTACATTAACCACCCTTTGTAGTTGAATGTGGTTATGTGAAGTACGAAAACCAAATTGGGGGAGGGGGTCAAACAATAATAATAATTGGTAATAATGGCGTAAATGTGTTTGAGAATTAACCTTTCTAAAATGTTGGTAAAAAAAATATAAGAGGTTGATAGATTTGTAGGTTTATAGAACTTAAAAAATATAATAATTATTAAAAAAATTTATAATAATATAATAACATGATTGTAAAGAATTTCCAGATTCGAGCAAAATAGGAGTTTTAAAATTTGTGTTGTTACATTAATAATTTAACAATATAAAATGTATTTAAATACCCAAACACTTATACAATTAAAATATTTTGTGATGAAATGGAAATTCAAAGAACACAAAATATATCATATTATGTTAGATTTATTCATTCGATTTTTACTTAAAAAAAGGTACTGGCAAGCATGCAATTAAAATATAAGTCACTGTCATATTTTTTTTATACCTAACCATTAAATTGTTTATTAGATATAACAATGTAAAAGCAAAAAAATAAAATACTCATTCTCTATGTATAAATAAATCTGTCAGGTTGTATAAAATATGAATTATGTACAAAAAAACGTTAAATCACTAACATTATTTAATAATTAATATCCCAGCATTTTTACAAGTAATATTGTATAATAATTGTTATTTATTTATACGATTATTGATGTTATTCGGTTTGGTATTATTATTATTACATAATAGACAATATGTGTCATGTGACCAACACCAGCCTCTATCACCTTATAATCTTAAATAATAAAATATTGATTATAGCATAATAAAGTAAATAGTCTATTATAATCAATGCTTATACCAAGCAGTAAGTTATCTATGAGTTAAGATTAGTAAATATTATATTATGTTTCTTAATATTAATATTATATCTGATGTAGCTTATAGAGTGGGAGAAGGATATGGTATTCAAAATAACGACGAAAATGGGAATATTTTAGTTAAATTTAAAATTAACTAACTTTATCATAGATTCACAGCTCATTGGCTCGTTGCCCATAGGTAAAGCGCCAAAGTCATACTATTATTAGTATTGTACCACAACGAATAATATATAGATAAGTAATAAAATGTATGTACGTAGATATAATGAATACTTGAAAACTGTAAATAATTATAGGCAGTGGCGTATCCAGGGGGGGGCTTAGGGGGCTTCAGCCCCCCCCCATTGGCCGTGTTATGGAGTACATTTTGTAATAATAATAAATCAGTCCCTACTTCCTACTATTTAAATATATCACTAATATATTATGTATATGTTATAAAAAGTATATAATAATGAAATATTACAATTAACAGCTATAAGACTTTATTGAAGCTAGTGATAAGATGTCAAATTTTTATTTACTTTGTTTAGCCCCCCCCATTCAAAAATCCTGGGTACGCCACTGATTATAGGTACAATAATGTGCGCCACCATAACACAACACTACTACACTAGCAAATAGCCATAAATATTAGTGCTTAGTACTTACGCTTAACGAATGGCGAATTAGTTATAAGTTATAAGTTATAACATATTAAACTGGTTGAAATATGGCTTTTGGGTCTGGGCCCCAGACTCGGGGGGAAAAAATCCGAAAAAAATTCATATCACTACCGTAATACTATCACTACCACAGAATAAATTATTATTTTTATTCTGTGTCACTACATCAATACTCCGCAGTGTTACCACAACAATAATAATTTTATACTTATTTTATTTCAAAATATCGAAAAACGTCCAAGAGGTTTTTTATTCGTATACCGTAATTACCGTAGTAGAAAAATAGTCCGCGGTGGCGCGGTCGGATTTTGTTATTTTCGATTTTCCGATCGATTTTCACCGTTTTCACCATTTCCGTTTCACCGATTTGTTCGCGCGTACTCTGTCATTACTTGGAATTATTTTGTCATCACAGCTGTCAAGGGACAATGTTAAATTATATGTTATTAAATAGGTACAACAAAATATTGTAAGCTTGAAATCTTTATATTGTTCGCTTGTGCTATTAACCTTGGATTTCGAGTCCATAATATGATTTCAAAACTTATCTCTCTATCCTCTATGTCTTTAGACCAACGGTTCCCAACCGGGGGATTTAGGGTCTGCTCGGGGGAATATAGTGATAACAGAATTACGAAAATAATTATGTATTTTACAATGTTTATATTATATTCAATAATTTTTTCTGATACTTAATATTATTACTTCGTAAATTGATTTATAATACATTTTTAAAATGATGAAAATAATAAAAGTAAATATTGTATATTGTATAATATATAGTTATTTTGTATGATTTAATTGTACCGCTCACAAAAAAAAATCACTTAAACTCTAATTTAAGAAAGGGGGATTAGATTTTGGTAAATTTATAAGGGAGCGTAAAATGAAAAAGGTTAGGAACCACTGATTTAGACGATCTAGAATATTAGTCCAATAAACATTTTTTTAAATAATTGTTTATGTCACAAATACACTTAGTTATATGGATTATCTAGTACGAGTATATCCTATACACTATATAATATTCAGTTATCAGTTGGTGTGGATTCGTAAAATAATATTCGAAGATAATACTTTCTGAAATATTATTTGTATAGGTTTATGATCTATTAAATTGTCACATTAATTGTACACATTCACTGAAAGGATTCAAGATTCTTTCATAATTTTTCAGAAGCAAAGATGTGCGGTGTAGATTTTTTTCGCGGGTTCTAAATTCTAATGTTAGCTAATATAGTAATATAACATCCTTAATATAATAGAGTTAATAGACCATTTTGATTTTAACTCTGATACATTTAAGTTTAATGTTTCATTGATGTTAAGAGGCATTCTAAATGTATAAATATTAAAGAAACTCTATTTTTTCATGTTAAATTATTCTTTTCTATCAATCCTAAATCTAATTTTCAGTAGTACCTAGTGCTTTGTTATAAGCTATAACAGTTGTTAAGTTATGTTTCTCCATAATTACCTATTGCTAATTTTATTTTATTAATAATTATTATTGTATATTCAAAGGGTTTCCGTTCGTTAAATATTCATTAATGAATTAATATTAGTTACAAGTTATTATAAGAATAATATCGTGTGAAACTTAAAACATTTTCGGGTGTATATGTATTGTAATTAATTTACGAAACCAAGTTTAATTCGCATCATCTTATATGCGCATGTAACATAATACAATATATTATAATATTAATTTATCGTTTCCTAGTGGTAGAGCTAGCTGGTGGCAAGACCTACGGGATTCTGGTCACGGCCACTTCAGCGGATGGTCGACAGACGTCCGTCGGCAGCCGTTCGTTCTATTCCCCGGCGGCAGCGTTGGCAGCAACTACCACGTCGTCGACGGCTTTTACAAAATACTATTACATGGTGCTTTTCGGTCTGCTCATTGCTGGTTTCGTCGTATTGTGTTGCAATTGCTGTGGCGGTAAGGGCAGATGATATTGATATTTGATGATATATATGTATGAACGACAAACATTAGACATATTGTATATTATGTATCCACTGACAAATAGTATCCGTGGTATGAGTAACGCCGATTTCTACAAATATTTATTGCTCATATATTATCTAATATTGTATATTATGTGTTTATGTGACAATATTTAAAAAAAATTGTCACCCCAACCCAAAAACCTACGTTACCTACGCCTGTTATAAGTAACGCTATGTTTTCATATCGTCGATATATTTTTATTATTACGTTTTACAAAATACAAACCCATCACGTCCATCCGTACATCAATTCACCATAGATAATATAACTATATAAGTAAATAAGTAATCGACTGTGACATGTTTCATATTATTATATATAACGATAATTACAGAGTTCGGTATAACTACCTATTATAATATACTGTGCATACTACATATTTATCGTCATTAATTATTATTATTTATTATTGTAATTAATACACTATTGACACGTTCTTTGTTGTGCCCAATCGAAGTCACATTATTATTATTATTATTATTATTATTAAAGTTTTGTCAAATTTTCATGTGTACGTCATCCACAGTTTATATTCAGTATTCACTATTCAGGATTTTAGTATTGTATTATATGATCCAGCCTAGATCATGAGAGGCCACTCGTGTATCATCATGAACCAATAAATATAATATTGGTAATATGTATAATTATCTACTTAATTTCTTTCATATTTTAATACGTGACAAAATGAATAATTTAAAAAAAATAAACGAAACAGTTATTCTAAAGACTGTACAGCGTAAGGTTAAATTGTAATATTTTGTTGTTGTTATTTTATACCACTGATATTAATTATAAATACAATTTAATAAGGTAATATTTGTTTTAAAGGATTATTCTAATAATAATAAATAATAATTAATTGAGTACTTAGGTATAGGTATATTATTCAAGTAAATTAATGTAAAAAAAATTACACCTAACCTTGTAAGAGAACGTTATTATAACGTGTATAATACCATTGATTTTATAATCATTTTATAAAATCAATGATAATACACACTTGCACATACACACGACAATAAATGTATGTTCATCAGAACTATACATTTATGCAGTTATGCTACATTAAAATATTAAATTTTATGTTATAGACTATATTTAACCCTTTAGTGGGCAATGAGCATAAGAAAAAAATAAAACAAAAATAAATAATATTATTTTAAATCGTGTAAAAAAAGTTAAATGGAGAAAAAAATAAAAAAATGAACTATATAGTATACAATTTTCTGAGTTTAGTGATTTATTGATATTTGCTTTTGCGCGCTCTACTGATGAATTACTAAAATAGAACCTTTAAGATTTTAATTTTTTTTGTGGGAAATGAATCCCCATTGTCCTGTTATATTGTAATATTTTACATATTTGTAACTTGCTCAAACTTTTTTATCTAAATTAGTAAACGATATAATAATATTTTTTAAATAAATTATACAAGTTTTAATAATATAGCAAGAATAATATATTGAGAAATAATCTAGTACAAGTTTTACTATAAATCTTAAATGATAAAATAATTGGACAAAATTATTTATAAGATTGTAATATCTTTATATTTATGTATTGTATCATTTATAATTTAATAATTATATGTCTTTGGAGTCCAGATGTGAATACATGTGCATTGATAATAATATAATCACAGCATATAAATTTGGTCAGTATTGAAAAAAATGGTACCTAGAAAAAATAATTACAAACATTTTTTAAATATAGGTAGTGTTGCAATAAAATATATGCCATCTACCTCCAACATATAATTAAAAAGTTACATATTTTCTATTTTTTAATATTTAATAGAGATAAATTCTATTAGAAAAAACATACATATATAATATTATTTAATATACATATTTTTTTAGAACAAATAAATCTTATATATTTTATCTCTTTCAAGTAGGGTTTGTTGGTTGGAAGTAGTGACAGAGAGTTACATATTATAGCTATTAAGGTTTACGCTATACAAAAATGCAAAGAAAAAAAGAATAACATTTACAAATAACTGAAATTAATATTAACAAAATAGGTAACTAAGACTAAAGTGGTGGATAAATATTTAGAAAAATTATGTACAGACAATTTTGTCTCAACAGCTAAATTTCATATAGAAATTTACGTAAAAATGTATTGAGGAAAGTTATTTTTAATTAGTTTATAACTTGGTCTTTCATATATATTTTTAAATAATATAGCATGAACAAGTTGAATAGTGAAAACTAAAATAGCTAATGCATTTTTGGCTAATATTTTTATTATCATTGCTTAATAAAATATAATAATATTCTGTATTCTGTTAAGTTTTGGATAGGCATGTATTATTAGTGTTATTGATTGATAATTGTTTAACTGTTAAAATAATAGTAAATTTATAGGAAGTACACCAAATTTTTTGTAATATAATTTCGTAGATCTGTTTAGAATATTATTATCAAGTTATAAATTAATGATTTTTTTACTGGATATATTTAATGGCTCGATTGAATTTATATAGGTACCTCCCTAAACTATTGTCATAATTATATAAAGCTGGACAGTGGCGGCGGGATGTAGGGTTATTTGAAGCAATTGCTTCATGTCTGAAATGGGTGGGTGGGTGGGTAGTTGAGTCCGGGTGGATATATAATTGTAAGATCACACTATAAATATTAAGACAAATATTAAATAATATATATGAAAATAATAATGTGTGAAATTATTGAGATTTTATAATTACCTATGTCATATTCAGAAATCTGTAATCGGGGGGGGGGGGGGTGGTAGTCCTTTTATAATATTATTGTTCACTGAGGGGATGGTGGTCAAATTATTAAAAATATAGAATATGCTTCAAAGACTAAAAATGTTCGAGCCGCCACTGAAGCTGGATAGAAAGAGAAATACAATAAATTAGTTTTGTAAATCGATTAACTCACTCTTAATCAACAACAAAAATGTTTTAATTTTAATATTATAAAGCATAATTGCCTGCTGGATCACTTCATTTCTCACATAATTCATATTATTATATTTTAGTGTGTATTATTATTACAAATACAATTTTACAGATTGTACTTTTGTACTATATTTATAATAAAAAAAGAAAAAAATTAAAGTTTAACTAAACTAAAAAAAATCTTAAAATTATAATTTATCATTAATTTAGATTAATAATTTCAAAAAATATTAATAATTAGAAAAAGGTATTGATGTCGATAAAAAACAAAAACATATCACATAAATTGTATAATTACAATATTCTGATCGGATTTAGTCTTAAATTCCGTTGTAACATTTCAACGAACAATGGAGTCTTAATCTACAATTTTTTTTTGGCTTTAAATGCTTTTTGATAAATCGTCTGTTAAAACTATAGTTTCCAGGAATTTAAATCCTAGTTACATCAAGGATTTAAGCGTGTCCAGATCTTGATCGCAAATCGTGCACAACAGTATCGTATCCAGAAGAGAGGCAGAGGGGATTACAAACTCCTCCTAAAAATAATAAGCTTAGGGTTTGGGGCATATGACCCCCAAATTTTTAAATAAGCTTTATCATCTAATAATAATTAAATAAATTTGTATTTGTATTTAGTGTTTTAAATTTCGCAGGCCGTACCTACCTGTGCATGATAGACAGTATGACCCGTAGACATGCCCATGAATTTTAGGACATATAAGAAATTAGTTAATATTTATTATACTATTCAACAATTTTTGCATAACGTAAACCATATAATATGTCTGTATAAACAATATAACTAATAAACATGTTAAAAATTATTTACCTGTGTTAAATCAGTTTTCACACTGAACAATTATAACAAGTTATTTTTACAAGTCGTTATCAAACAATATTATCGTACGTGTAATATGAGTTAGTAAAAAAGTCTTGCAAACGGATTTGTATATCGGTATTGAGGATAAAATGTGTAAAATTTATATCCATTTTGCTGAAAAAAAAAATATGGTTAATTTTTCTTCTTATATTTCTTCAGAAAGTTGTTTTGAATAGGTACACAAAGGAAATTCAGTCCCATCGAAATTAAAAAACGAATCTCACCGTATTATTATTGTTATTAAGAACTTGAGTGTCAGTGTCTTTTACAATATTAATATCAATATTCTTCTCTTTTTTAATTTTTTTATGTCTAAGCCTTTTCTGTTTCAGCGCATCATCATCACTAGTAATGTTTATATTATAGGTTTCTTCTACATTATTTTCATCAGAACTTTTATCTTCCTTATCTACGGGTATTTCTTTATATTTGTAAGTTTTACTAGTTTTCAAATATTTACCATGCTTCTTATGTTTATGCTTTTTATCTTTTAGTTCATTGTTTTGATTATATTTTACGTAGGTTTCTTCTAAATTATAATTATTTTCATTTGTATCTTCATCACTGACATCTACAGGAATCTCTTTATTTTTATATTTTATATTTTTGGAATGTTTTATATATTTTGACTTCTCTTTAGGTAACAATTTTTTGCTATTAGTTGAATTTGTTTTTTTGGAAATTTTTGATTTATTATTTTTGATTTTTAATCCTTTTAGAGAATCATTATTTTCCTCAGATGAATAAATATTTTTTTTAATTTTTTTTTTCTTTCTATTATCAGTGTTTTTACTTCGTAATATTTCGACATCTTCATCATTTAAATAATTTTTATTATGCCTACCAACATCATCATCATCATCATCATCATCATCATCTTTAAAATTTTTTTTTATATGATTTTTTTTTTTATGCCTGCCACCATTATCATCACTATTATCATCAATTCTTATATTTTTTTTACGACCTTTATTCTTTAGATGTTTGCCATCATCATTGTCATTTATATCTTTATTCTTATGACGTTTATTTTTTTTATGCTTACCATTGTCACCATTAATTAAATCTTTACTTTTATGATGTTTCTTCTTTTTATGCTTGCTATCGTCATCGTTATTTATATTTTTATTCTTATGACGTTTTTTCTTTTTATGCTTGCCATCATCATCATTATTTGTATCTTTGATCTTATTATGTTTACTTTTTTTATGGGTTCCATCATCATCAACATCATCATCATTATCATCATCATCACTATCACTATCATAATCGTCATCATCATCATCATCATCACCACCATCATCATCATCATCATCATCATTATCACTTATATTATTTTTCTTATGATCTTTTTTTTTGTTATGCTTTCCATGCTTTCCATGTTTTTTTTTTTTATGTTTCTTTGCTTTTGTAGAATCCTTGGTATCATTTCCATCAACACTTTTATTACTTGTCTTTATTTCAAGATTTTCTATTGGTTTATTTGTTTTTGAATCAGACTCTTCGATATTCGTCAATTTTTCTGGTTTAGAAGTAGGATTATCATTTATTAGTACAAATTTGTTGATACTTGAATCGTGAGATCTTATGTTGTCACTTTCTCTCATACAAGAACAATTATGAGATAATTTATCTAGTTTAGAAAGTTTATCATCAATATTATCGATTTTATTAAGTAATTGCTCAGACATTTTTTTAATAAAATCATCGTACAGTTTATCATGAATATCGGTATTTACTATATCATTATAATTGTTTTTGACCGTTTCAGTTTCCGTTACAATATTTTTCTCGTTATTAATATGATTTGGAATTTTGTTATTATTAAGAGTATAACCAGTAGATTGATTTAAATTATTCATATAGTTATCATATCCCTTATGTATATTTATGTCATAATTTCGTTTGGGTGGAATTGTTTCCCATAAATTATAATTTGAATCACCACCATCAATATACTTAGTGCTAAACTTAGGTATCATATAACCATATGGATTACCACCTTCTAATGAAAAAACATCATTGGAATTAAAATCAACTATGGGGTTAGTTACATAACCATAATTAACATTAATATTATCATCGTTACCCAATTTATTATTATTATGCATTAAATTTAAGCCCGATGAATGCGCGTCAATTTCATTTGAAGGAATCTCTGACAAAGGTGTTTTATTGTCGTTCTTTATTTTATCAGATGGAGGACCAAGATTCAATGTCAATGCGTCTTCATTAGAATTGTGTAATTTGTTATCTAATTCTGATTTTGGAATAATATTTGTATTTTCAATAGCTGGACTAGGCGATTCTTTTCCATCTAATCCTATCGGGCTACCTAATAAATTGTCAGTTACATTCGAATTTGATGTATCGTAAAAGTTTTTTTTAATACCTGTTGGAGTACTGGGAGAAGGTAAATTAATATTATTATTATTGCCCACAGCGTTTACAGGATTAGATTTTCCAGTATTTGAATTCAATACCGTAGGTTGATTTATTTTTTGGGGACTATCATCAAGATCTATATTTTTAGGGATTTCTTCCAAAAATTCCTTTAATTTGTCCGTTTCTATTGGAATAGTATAATCTGTAATCTCAGGTGTTTTTAAATTTGTGTATTCTAACGGATTTATATTTTCTGTAGATTTATTTTTTAGTAACAGATCAGTATTGATATCTTCATCTGGAGAAGTCGTTTTCAATGCGTCTTCATTAGAATTATGTAAAATGTCATCTATTTCTGATATTGGAATAACGTCTGTATCATTGATAACTGGTTTGGGCGATTCAACTCCATCTAATCCTAGGGGGTTTCTCAATAAATCATCAACTATATTTGAGTCCAATGTATCGTCTTTGTTTATTTTATCTTGAATATCAGAAAAAGTATTAGGATTTTCTTCAATATCTGTTTGAATACTCGGAGTAAGGGAATTAATATTTTTGTCATCACCCACATTATTTTCTAGATTAGATTTTACATCAGAAACATCCATTGTCAAACCTCCTAAATTATTATACTCTCCCGAAATATCGGAAATATCGTCGTCATCATAAGGAATTTCTGCCAAAAATTTCTTCAATTCGTCTGTTTTTGTTGGAACAGTACCATCTGTAATCTCGGGTAATTTTAAATCTGTATTTTCTAAAGGATATATATTTTCAGTAGATTTATTTTTTAGTAACAGATCAGTATTGATATCTTCATCTGGAGAAGTCGTTGTCAATGCGTCTTCATTAGAATTATGTAAATTATCATCTATTTCTGATATTGGAATAACGTCTGTATCATTGATAACTGGTTTGGGCGATTCAACTCCATCTAATCCTAGGGGGTTTCTCAATAAATCATCAACTATATTTGAGTCCAATGTATCGTCTTTGTTTATTTTATCTTGAATATCAGAAAGAGTATTAGGATTTTTTTCAATATCTGTTTGAATACTCGGAGTAAGGGAATTAATATTTTTGTCATCACCCACATTATTTTCTAGATTAGATTTTACATCAGAAACATCCATTGTCAAACCTCCTAAATTATTATACTCTCCCGAAATATCGGAAATATCGTCGTCATCATAAGGAATTTCTGCCAAAAATTTCTTCAGTTCGTCTGTTTCTGTTGGAACAGTACCATCTGTAATCTCGGGTACTTTTAAATCTGTATTATCTAAAGGATTTATATTTTCAGTAGATTTATTTTTTAGTAACAGATCAGTATTGATATCTTCATCTGGAGAAGTCGTTTTCAATGCGTCTTCATTAGAATTATGTAAAATGTCATCTATTTCTGATATTGGAATAACATCTGTATCATTGATAACTGGTTTAGGTGATTCAACTCCATCTAATCCTAAAGGGCTTCCTAATAAATCATCAATTATATTCGAGTCCGATGTATCGTCTTTGTTTATTTTATCTTGGATATCAGAAAGAGTATTAGGATTTTTTTCAATATCTGTTTGAATACTCGGAGTAAGGGAATTAATATTTTTGTCATCACCCACATTATTTTCTAGATTAGATTTTACATCAGAAACATCCATTGTCAAACCTCCTAAATTATTATACTCTCCCGAAATATCGGAAATATCGTCGTCATCATAAGGAATTTCTGCCAAAAATTTCTTCAGTTCGTCTGTTTCTGTTGGAACAGTACCATCTGCAATCTCGGGTACTTTTAAATCTGTATTTTCTAAAGGATTTATATTTTCAGTAGATTTATTTTTTAGTAACAGATCAGTATTGATATCTTCATCTGGAGAAGTCGTTGTCAAAGCGTTTTCATTAGAATTATGTAAATTATCATCTATTTCTGATATTGGAATAACATCTGTATCATTGATAACTGGTTTAGGTGATTCTACTCCATCTAATCCTAAAGGGCTTCCTAATAAATCATCAATTATATTCGAGTCCGATGTATCGTCTTTGTTTATTTTATCTTGGATATCAGAAAGAGTATTAGGATTTTTTTCAATATCTGTTTGAATACTCGGAGTAAGGGAATTAATATTTTTGTCATCACCCACATTATTTTCTAGATTAGATTTTACATCAGAAACATCCATTGTCAAACCTCCTAAATTATTATACTCTCCCGAAATATCGGAAATATCGTCGTCATCATAAGGAATTTCTGCCAAAAATTTCTTCAGTTCGTCTGTTTCTGTTGGAACAGTACCATCTGCAATCTCGGGTACTTTTAAATCTGTATTTTCTAAAGGATTTATATTTTCAGTAGATTTATTTTTTAGTAACAGATCAGTATTGATATCTTCATCTGGAGAAGTCGTTGTCAAAGCGTTTTCATTAGAATTATGTAAATTATCATCTATTTCTGATATTGGAATAACATCTGTATCTTTGATAACTGGTTTAGGTGATTCTACTCCATCTAATCCTAAAGGGCTTCCTAATAAATCATCAATTATATTCGAGTCCGATGTATCGTCTTTGTTTATTTTATCTTGGATATCAGAAAGAGTATTAGGATTTTTTTCAATATCTGTTTGAATACTCGGAGTAAGGGAATTAATATTTTTGTCATCACCCACATTATTTTCTAGATTAGATTTTACATCAGAAACATCCATTGTCAAACCTCCTAAATTATTATACTCTCCCGAAATATCGGAAATATCGTCGTCATCATAAGGAATTTCTGCCAAAAATTTCTTCAGTTCGTCTGTTTCTGTTGGAACAGTACCATCTGCAATCTCGGGTACTTTTAAATCTGTATTTTCTAAAGGATTTATATTTTCAGTAGATTTATTTTTTAGTAACAGATCAGTATTGATATCTTCATCTGGAGAAGTCGTTGTCAAAGCGTTTTCATTAGAATTATGTAAATTATCATCTATTTCTGATATTGGAATAACATCTGTATCATTGATAACTGGTTTAGGTGATTCTACTCCATCTAATCCTAAAGGGCTTCCTAATAAATCATCAATTATATTCGAGTCCGATGTATCGTCTTTGTTTATTTTATCTTGAATATCAGAAAGAGTATTAGGATTTTTTTCAATATCTGTTTGAATACTCGGAGTAAGGGAATTAATATTTTTGTCATCACCAACTATATTTTCTGGATAAGATTTTCCAGTATTTGAGTTCAATGACGTAGGTTGATTTTTTCTTTGAAGACAATCATCATGATCTTTGTTTGTATTGTCAATTAATGTCGAGGAAGGTAAACTATCTTTTTTTTTATTTTTATCAATATCTTCCATTGTGTTACTTCCTAAATTATTAAAACTTTCCAAAGTATCGGACTCGTCTATGTCATTATAAGGTATTTCTGACAAAATTTCTTTTAATTCTTCAGATTCTGTTGGAAAAATACCATCTGTTGAATCAGGAGTTTTTAAATCTGATTTGTCTAAAGGATTTAATTTTTTAGTAAATTTATTGTTTTGTAACGGCTTAGGTTTGATATTATTATCTGTTGGAGACGTTGTCAACGCATTTTCTGGCTGTAAACCTTGAGGATTGTCAACGTTTCCAGCTTTTGTTTTTTTGGGAATAACGATTGATGGAGTTTGTTGATTGCTTTTACTTGGATGTATAGGCGTAGCACTTTTGGGTTGTGATCCTTTTTCGTCGTCGGGTTTTACTCCCGATGGAGAATTTAGCTTTTGTTTGTTTGTTTCTGGCAATTCTCCATCATTATCCGGTCTAATTTTCCCTTGTTTTTTCGATTGAGGGGATAATGGATGATTTTTATTGTTTAAAGTATCACGTTCCTTTTCATCTCCAAGATCGTCATTGTCTGGAATTTCTTGTTTTGTTTCTATAGACGATGGATTCGATTCTGAATTTTGATCAGCTGAATCTGAATCTGAATTCATTGCATTTAATAATGAATCGATTTCATCATTTCCAGGAATGCCTTGTGGATTGCCAACGTTTCCCGCTTTTGTTTTTTTTGGGATAACGATTGATGGAGTTTGTTGATTGCTTTTACTTGGATGTATCGGCGTAGCACTTTCGGGTTGTGATCCTTTTTCGTCGGGTTTTACTCCCGATGGAGAATTTAGCTTTTGTTTGTTTGTTTCTGGCAATTCTCCATCTTTATCCGGTATAATTTTCCCTTGTTTTTTCGATTGAGGGGTTAATGGATGATTTTTATTGTTTAAAGTATCACGTTCCTTTTCATCTCCAAGATCGTCATTGTCTGGAATGTCTTGTTTTGTTTCTATGGACGATGGATTCGACTCTGAATTTTGATCAGCTGAATCTGAATTCATTGCATTTAATAATGCATCGATTTCATCATTTCCAGGAATGCCTTGTGGATTGCCAAAGTTTCCCGCTTTTGTTTTTTTTGGGATAACGATTGATGGAGTTTGTTGATTGCTTTTACTTGGATGTATCGGCGTTGCACTTTCGGGTTGTGATCCTTTTTCGTCGGGTTTTACTCCCGATGGAGAATTTACCTTTTGTTTGTTTGTTTCTGGCAATTCTCCATCTTTATCCGGTATAATTTTCCCTTGTTTTTTCGATTGAGGGGTTAATGGATGATTTTTATTGTTTAAAGCATCACGTTCCTTTTCATTTCCAAGATCGTCATTGTCTGGAATGTCTTGTTTTGTTTCTATGGACGATGGATTCGACTCTGAATTTTGATCAGCTGAATCTGAATTCATTGCATTTAATAATGCATCGATTTCATCATTTCCAGGAATGCCTTGTGGATTGCCAACGTTTCCCGCTTTTGTTTGTTTTGGGATAACGATTGATGGAGTTTGTTGATTGCTTTTACTTGGATGTATCGGCGTAGCACTTTCGGGTTGTGATCCTTTTTCGTCGGGTTTTACTCCCGATGGAGAATTTAGCTTTTGTTTGTTTGTTTCTGGCAATTCTCCATCTTTATCCGGTATAATTTTCCCTTGTTTTTTCGATAGAGGGGTTAATGGATGATTTTTATTGTTTAAAGTATCACGTTCCTTTTCATCTCCAAGATCGTCATTGTCTGGAATGTCTTGTTTTGTTTCTATGGACGATGGATTCGACTCTGAATTTTGATCAGCTGAATCTGAATTCATTGCATTTAATAATGCATCGATTTCATCATTTACAGGAATGCCTTGTGGATTGCCAACGTTTCCCGCTTTTGTTTGTTTTGGGATAACGATTGATGGAGTTTGTTGATTGCTTTTACTTGGATGTATCGGCGTAGCACTTTCGGGTTGTGATCCTTTTTCGTCGGGTTTTACTCCCGATGGAGAATTTAGCTTTTGTTTGTTTGTTTCTGGCAATTCTCCATCTTTATCCGGTATAATTTTCCCTTGTTTTTTCGATTGAGGGGTTAATGGATGATTTTTATTGTTTAAAGTATCACGTTCCTTTTCATCTCCAAGATCGTCATTGTCTGGAATGTCTTGTTTTGTTTCTATGGACGATGGATTCGACTCTGAATTTTGATCAGCTGAATCTGAATTCATTGCATTTAATAATGCATCGATTTCATCATTTCCAGGAATGCCTTGTGGATTGCCAAAGTTTCCCGCTTTTGTTTTTTTTGGGATAACGATTGATGGAGTTTGTTGATTGCTTTTACTTGGATGTATCGGCGTTGCACTTTCGGGTTGTGATCCTTTTTCGTCGGGTTTTACTCCCGATGGAGAATTTGGCTTTTGTTTGTTTGTTTCTGGCAATTCTCCATCTTTATCCGGTATAATTTTCCCTTGTTTTTTCGATTGAGGGGTTAATGGATGATTTTTATTGTTTAAAGCATCACGTTCCTTTTCATTTCCAAGATCGTCATTGTCTGGAATGTCTTGTTTTGTTTCTATGGACGATGGATTCGACTCTGAATTTTGATCAGCTGAATCTGAATTCATTGCATTTAATAATGCATCGATTTCATCATTTCCAGGAATGCCTTGTGGATTGCCAACGTTTCCCGCTTTTGTTTGTTTTGGGATAACGATTGATGGAGTTTGTTGATTGCTTTTACTTGGATGTATCGGCGTAGCACTTTCGGGTTGTGATCCTTTTTCGTCGGGTTTTACTCCCGATGGAGAATTTACCTTTTGTTTGTTTGTTTCTTGCAATTCTCCATCTTTATCCGGTATAATTTTCCCTTGTTTTTTCGATTGAGGGGTTAATGGATGATTTTTATTGTTTAAAGCATCACGTTCCTTTTCATTTCCAAGATCGTCATTGTCTGGAATGTCTTGTTTTGTTTCTATGGACGATGGATTCGACTCTGAATTTTGATCAGCTGAATCTGAATTCATTGCATTTAATAATGCATCGATTTCATCATTTCCAGGAATGCCTTGTGGATTGCCAACGTTTCCCGCTTTTGTTTGTTTTGGGATAACGATTGATGGAGTTTGTTGATTGCTTTTACTTGGATGTATCGGCGTAGCACTTTCGGGTTGTGATCCTTTTTCGTCGGGTTTTACTCCCGATGGAGAATTTAGCTTTTGTTTGTTTGTTTCTGGCAATTCTCCATCTTTATCCGGTATAATTTTCCCTTGTTTTTTCGATTGAGGGGTTAATGGATGATTTTTATTGTTTAAAGTATCACGTTCCTTTTCATCTCCAAGATCGTCATTGTCTGGAATGTCTTGTTTTGTTTCTATGGACGATGGATTCGACTCTGAATTTTGATCAGCTGAATCTGAATTCATTGCATTTAATAATGCATCGATTTCATCATTTCCAGGAATGCCTTGTGGATTGCCAAAGTTTCCCGCTTTTGTTTTTTTTGGGATAACGATTGATGGAGTTTGTTGATTGCTTTTACTTGGATGTATCGGCGTTGCACTTTCGGGTTGTGATCCTTTTTCGTCGGGTTTTACTCCCGATGGAGAATTTACCTTTTGTTTGTTTGTTTCTGGCAATTCTCCATCTTTATCCGGTATAATTTTCCCTTGTTTTTTCGATTGAGGGGTTAATGGATGATTTTTATTGTTTAAAGCATCACGTTCCTTTTCATTTCCAAGATCGTCATTGTCTGGAATGTCTTGTTTTGTTTCTATGGACGATGGATTCGACTCTGAATTTTGATCAGCTGAATCTGAATTCATTGCATTTAATAATGCATCGATTTCATCATTTCCAGGAATGCCTTGTGGATTGCCAACGTTTCCCGCTTTTGTTTGTTTTGGGATAACGATTGATGGAGTTTGTTGATTGCTTTTACTTGGATGTATCGGCGTAGCACTTTCGGGTTGTGATCCTTTTTCGTCGGGTTTTACTCCCGATGGAGAATTTACCTTTTGTTTGTTTGTTTCTTGCAATTCTCCATCTTTATCCGGTATAATTTTCCCTTGTTTTTTCGATTGAGGGGTTAATGGATGATTTTTATTGTTTAAAGTATCACGTTCCTTTTCATCTCCAAGATCGTCATTGTCTGGAATGTCTTGTTTTGTTTCTATGGACGATGGATTCGACTCTGAATTTTGATCAGCTGAATCTGAATTCATTGCATTTAATAATGCATCGATTTCATCATTTCCAGGAATGCCTTGTGGATTGCCAACGTTTCCCGCTTTTGTTTGTTTTGGGATAACGATTGATGGAGTTTGTTGATTGCTTTTACTTGGATGTATCGGCGTAGCACTTTCGGGTTGTGATCCTTTTTCGTCGGGTTTTACTCCCGATGGAGAATTTACCTTTTGTTTGTTTGTTTCTTGCAATTCTCCATCTTTATCCGGTATAATTTTCCCTTGTTTTTTCGATTGAGGGGTTAATGGATGATTTTTATTGTTTAAAGTATCACGTTCCTTTTCATCTCCAAGATCGTCATTGTCTGGAATGTCTTGTTTTGTTTCTATGGACGATGGATTCGACTCTGAATTTTGATCAGCTGAATCTGAATTCATTGCATTTAATAATGCATCGATTTCATCATTTCCAGGAATGCCTTGTGGATTGCCAACGTTTCCCGATTTAGTTTTTTTTGGGATAACGATTGATGGAGTTTGTTGATTGCTTTTACTTGGATGTATCGGCGTAGCACTTTCGGGTTGTGATCCTTTTTCGTTTTTTTTTGACTGCTTTTTTCCTAATTTTCTCGATTTAGGTTTAAATGAATGGTTTATAGTTTTTATAATATTATGTTCTTTATTATCTTCGATATCGTTATAATTTGGTATTGTTGGTTGTCTTTCTGATAATGAAGCATTTGTTTCAGAATTTTGACTTTCTGAATCTTCTTCTGAATTAGAATTCATTGCATTCATTAATACATCGATTTCTTTATTTTCGGTAATGTCTTGTGGCTTGTCAGTGAATCCTGCTTTGGTAGTTTTTGGAATATCTGTTGATGGTATTTGTTGATCGTTTTTATTTGGAGTTATTGTACCTTTTTCGTTGTTAGTACTTAATCCTGATGGGTTACTTAACTTTTTTTCATTTTTTTCTGGTAGTTCTTTGTTTTTTTTTATTTGTTTTTTCCCTAATTTTCTTGATTTAGGTTTAAATTTATTATGTTTTATATTTTTTATAACATTCTGTTGTTTATTACCTTCAAAGGCGCTGTAATTTGGAATTTCGTTTGGTGTTTTTAATGATGATGAATGTGATGAAGAATTTTGTTCATCAGAATCTGCTTCTGAATTAGAATTCATTGTCTTCATTAATGTTTCAATTTCATCATTTACTGGATTATTTTTGGCAATGTTACTATTTGTTTCTGATAGAAGTTCCGGATCATCATATGATATTAATAGTATATCTCTTGAATTTGGCAAGTTGGATGTAATAATTTCCTGATTTGGTTCATTTTCATTAATATTATTTGGTTTCTTAACCTGGTTTGGTTGCCTTAATTTATTTGTTGGTTGTTTTCTATTTTTTATTGTATCCTTAAATTTATTATTATTATTTGGATGTTTTAAATTTAAAAACTTCTTGTTTTCGTTAATATTATCACTACTATTACTGTTTATACTATTTTCATCTTCGTCCAGATTATCAATTAATCTTAGATTTTCTTCAAAACTGTTTTGTGCTTTAGACAGGTTTGTATTAATATTTTGTTTATTTTCTATATTTAATTTATCTTCTTTATTTTCCTCCAAGTCGTGTTGATTATCGATTTCGGTTTGTAATCTATTATCCTGAAGTTCTAATTTATTATTATAATCTCTTTTTTGGCGGATTAATTGATTATCGTTTAACTGAAACATAGTTTAAATAACCTTTGATATAATATTTCTGAAAGTATAATTTCTAATTTTCATGTAATTGTGTTGTGTTTATGTTTTTTCCATCTGATATACTTAATTAAATTTTTAAAATGTTTTAATGAAGAATTAAAATACCATTGTATACATAATCAGTGCACTTTTATATGCATCCAATAAATTCAACTCGATGTTTTTGGGTTTTGTGTGTATGTATTTGGTTTTTTTTTGACAGAACTGACTTGTTTGAAATAATAAGAGTGATATATATTTTAATATTCAGAATCCAAAGAATATTATTAAATTTTAAAATTACGATTAGATACCAATTTTAGGTTGTTATATTTTTGATAAAGAAATATAGTTCTGTTTGTAAATATTAAGAATTACAATTTGATAAGTATAACAATCTACGTATACAGAGTGATTCTTTTATCATAAAATACTCATTATTTCGAAATGTATTCATGTTTTCGAAAACGTTTTTTACATGATTTCAAGTAGTTAAAAAGACTACGTTTTTATTAAAAAATTATATCTTTATTCTTTTATTTTTTAAGTTTTTATTTTTTTGAATGATAACATAGAATTTCAATTTCATATTTTAAAGCAGAATAATTTTCTCAGTATTTTTATACATAAAAATCGAATTTTATGAGTTATACGTGTTTTAAGTTTAGAAAAGCAGAGTAGTGGACAAAAATTTTGCGAGGTAACTCCTTACCACTCTACTCCGCTTGTCTTAACTTTAAATACGTATAACTCACAAAATACTCGCCCTAAATTCGATTTGTATGTATAAAAATACTCAAAAATTTATTCTGCTTTGGGATATGAAACTAAAAATCTATGTTGTCATTCAAAAAAGTAAGAAACTTAAAAAAATATAAAGATAAATAACCGGAGTCTTTTTAATTACTTGAAATCACGTAAAAAAATGTTTTCGAAAACATGAATAATTTTTGAATTAATGAATATTTTATGATAAAAGAATCATCCTGTATACGTAGATTGCTGTACTTATCAAATTGTAATTATGTTTAATCACTAAAATATTATAGTATTCTAATCCAATTATTGAAAAAAATCAACACTGATATTATAACAGTAAATTGAGTAATTTTCACTACAAAACAGATATGTAGTTTGGTAAAAGCTAGTAGTGTGTTCAAGCTTTTACGCATGCAGTGGGAATCTGTCACAAAAATATATTTATGTAACTCAGTTCTGTCGCAAAAAAACCACAATTCGATTTTCAACCAAAATTGCTCTTTTTTTGTACGAAATTCTGATGCAGCCATAAAAATAATATACTATCTACAATATAAATATGTATTTTGATGATATTAATTTTTATATTTAATAAATTTAAAATAAATCTTACATTGTTCATTGAAAGTGCGCCAACATGCTCGTCCAATACAATTTTTCGTTTTTCGTCCCATGCCAAAACAATCTTTTGTTCATCTTCATGATTCATATATTCTGGTAAATTACCCTTACCAAAATGTCTAATTACTTATTAACTAATGTTATACTATAGTCTAAGTTGAAATGCTGGTTTATAAAATATTTAAATGTAAAAAAATGCAATTTTTTGAATTTTTTATGTAGGTATTCTATAAAAATAAAAATTGTCCATTTTCGTACGTAAAATACATTTGTTTACTTACTAGTAAATATTCCACTGTAACCATTTTGTACCATTTGTGTCTTCCCTGATTTATGTTACGTTTTCCATTAGGCTTATCATTTTTTATATTATTATTTCTCTTTCTTTTTTTATTACGATTGGGCTTTTTGTTGTCAGGAGAATCATCATTATCACTATTTGTTATACTTGGATCGTTTGTATCATCATTATCACTATTTGTTATACTTGGATCGTTTGTATCATCATTATCACTATTTGTTATACTTGGATCGTTTGTATCATCATTATCACTATTTGTTATACTTGGATCGTTTTTATCATCATTTGATGGACTTGGACTGTTTTCATCATTCTAAAATATTTCAATAAAATATTTATTGATAAAACTCTACTTTAAGTTATTAAAACACAAGCAATTTGTTTTATATTAATAATTTAGACAGTACATATCTAAGTATACTTTAATAAAAGAGTTATTTCCAAAATACAAATCTTAAGTTTCTAACTTTTTTTTATGATAAATGTAAAATTAACTTATTTTTTAATTAAAAAAAACGGTATATATTTATAATCTATAAACATTTAAAACAAAAACTTTATGATTTAGAATATTGGTCATGGTATTATTAAAAGATACAAGCTGCTCTCTAAAGTAGGCTTGGTGTCTGATGATATTTTATAAGATGTTGATGATGCTTATGTACGTTTTTCATAAGTTATGAATTTAAATCATTATGAGAGGAAATCGAGTTAAAAAATATATAAACGATGAAGAAAATACTATACTTTTATCAATTATCATTATATTATGACAATAATTACAAAATAATATTTTTTTGAAATATTTGAAATCATCTTACTTGTTTGTTAGAATCTGCATTCTTATTCTTGTCCTGCATTATATTTATAAATAAAAATATTAATTATTCTATATAATAATAAAAATAAAGATTTTACAAAATGCTCTAGTGAAATCACTTTACCTTTTTTTTTGAATGTGGTTCCTGAATAACATAACATTAAATTTACAATTAAAAAAAAAATTATTTAGTTATAAAATTAAAATATTTACTTTACATTTAATATCCATTTCGGATTAATAATTGCATCTGCAATATTACCAAATTTCTGAAAAAGTGATTACATTTTTTAATATTTTATTTACTTCATGTCTTATGATAACTTGTTGAGTTATGGTTTATAAACTACATACACCTTAGAAAGTATGACATTTCATTATTTTATTATTTCGGGCATCACTCATTTGCGTGAAATTTATGTCCGCTGTATAGTGATTTTACATGATGTGATAACAATAATCAATTAAGTATATTTTTATTTTTAATATTATAATAGTTATCTACGTATACTAAGTCCAAATTAAGGTAAGAATCTTTTCACAAGTTCTTCATATTTTTTTGTGATTTAAAAAATATGGTTAATATTTAAAATTTCGAAAATCTAAACCTATTTGTATTTTTTATCAGTTGTATTTATGTATTTATCTAAATGTGTTTTAAATCACAGACTATTCATAGAAATTATTTTAATTGTTTTTTATTAATTATTATTTTGAACTATTCAAAATCATATAACATATATAGCACATAACAATTAATAAAACCGTGTGATATATATTACCGATGTCGAACGGCTTCCTTTCCCCTAAAAATAAATTAAAAACAATATTATATTTTATGTAATATCATATAGTTATAGTACCTAGATAAACAAAATAATTATCTTAGTTTTAAAATAACAACGCAATACATATCATATGAGTTATATATTATGTAAATACAAAATTAATTTCAGTCAATAATTCACAAATAAAACTACTTTATTCCATAAGACTGAAATATCTATAATACCTACTTACTATAATATAAGTCATTCAGTGAGCTACATAATAGGTACCAAGTTCGCATTACTTTAATATTTTATCAGTGTTTAAAAATTATTTTAAATATCAACATAAATATTTTTAATATTTTTATAGTCATAAACGGCTAAAACTCCAGTTAAATTGATTATTGACTGTATTATTGTATCATAATAATATGAAAATATTATTGTAACCTCTAATAATAGATTGTTATTGCACAACGATCGTCTATAACAATTGGTACTGATCAGCGGTCGCCAACAATTAACAATATTAAATTCGTCTAAAATAAAAATATTACTTTAATAATATACCATCGTCCGTCAGAGAAACTGTCGCATTCATATAAAATATTTTTTGTTTTATTGTTTTTTTTTATGTTTTATTGATTCAGTATTAATTACAATTACAATATATACATGTTTTGAACTCTTTCTCTCCTAAAAACAATTTATTCATACAGCCTTTATTAGCACCTAGTTATACTAGTTATAGGCGTAACTAGTCTTTTAAGTTAGGAGGGGCTAGATTTTTAAAAATGTTTTATAGCAATTTTTTTTTTTTAATTAGATGATCATTTGTTGTTTTTATTGGTGTTTACAATTGAGTTGAATGATTATTCGTTTATATGAAAGATTATATTGGTATTAATATTGTTGGCCAATATAAAATTTATACTAATATGTTTATAAGCACATGCATTTACCCAAAAATTCTGGGCTGAAACCCACCCAAGCCACCCTTAATTAGCCTATGACACTTACCCTTAAGACATGAGGTTTTCATCCTACTTTATAGATCTTAAACATATTTCGTTAATTATTACATCATTAAACTACCAAAGGACTTATTATATTTATATATACATTAACTTTTTTCCGTAACATAGGTATAGTATCTATAGTACCTATCGTAAAAGTAATTGAATAATAACAATGTTGAGAATAGCTAAAACCATACGTCCCCCTTAATCAAGTTCAACTCGTATTTATTTTATAACCAATGACATAATTTTACAGTTTTAAATCTTCTGAATTTAATAACTATGTATATATACCAATATATATATATAATATATATATATATATGTAATAACCATAGTTATAACTTATAACTACAACTATATCCATTTAGCATCTACTAATGTTATTAATAAAAAAAAAGTTGAGTTTATTCTAAAGTTTTATATTTCTCATAGCTCTGCATCTCATAATCTAAGATAGGCGTTCCCATTGATTTATTACGGTTGTAATATTAAATTATTAATCAATATGGTATGTATATGAAGATTATGTAGTTGATATATTATATATAGAATTATTGTCTAAAATTAATGAAAATACATTTTATGTATTATTGTAGGTACTCACTGAATTATTCACCGGGGCTGTGGACACCTGCACAATAAAACATACACATTATTCATATATATATATATATATATATATATATATATAATATATATATAGGTCGATAATAGCTAATTATGAAAGACTGACATTTCCCCCGTTGAAATTTTCATTGTCTAGACATTTTCAACCTTGAATGAAAAAAATCTCCAAATGTATGAGATTATTCCGATTAAAGTATTACGTAATAGAAAATATAACACAATATACTACTTGTACAAACTCCGCCGTAAACGTAGATATTATTGATGGCGTTCAAAATTTAAAAACTTCGATAATTTACTCAAACCAAACATTTGTATGCTAATGAAAGTCTTCAAAAGAGCAACCGTATTGCTACCATACAATTACGTACGCATTGTCGCCACTAGGAGGACTTAGGGAGCTTAGCCTCTCAAAAATGTTTTTAGCCCCTCCCCTAATTTTGTTGAATATTAAAGATATAATAATTTTAGCATAAGATAGTGAGAATAGTAAGATACATCTTATGAAGAATTATTCAAAAGTAAATTGTTTAAATATAATATCAATGTTTATTTTGCAATAATATTTAATCTAATAAATATTATGCGGGTATGTAGCAGTAGCCAGCGGCATTGCGGTGATTATCGTCCAATATTTTAGTTTTATTTTGATGATTAAAAATGGACAAAAAAAAAACGTATTTAGTATTTTAAATATATCAAAAAAAGTATCTAGTCGTACCTACTTGTACAGTTGTTAATATTGAAAATGAAAACAACCTCCTTGTTTTTTTGAAAAGCATAAAAGTATGTGGATTAAATTAGGTATTTATTTTTGGAGTTGTAGCCTCCTTAATATTTTTGATAAAACGTCAGGCAAGATAAAACGATTTACTGTTTGTTAATAATATACCTAAATATGTATGCGATGACTTTGAAGCAAAAAATATATTTAATTGTTTCAAAACAGTTTATTGAAATTAGTTAGTTTGGTTATGAATAATATAAATATAGATTTTAAATAATGATTTTGTATTATTGGCGATTTCGCATTATGAGCAAAGAGGTAACCACTTGCGGTCGGCGAGAGTAATCAGCCCGTTCGACTACTCTCGCCGACCGCGAACGGTTACCTCGTTGCTCATAATGCTAAATCGCCAATAGTTTTTAATTTTTATATTAATTGTTTAAATTTTTTCTGAGTAGAAAATGTTCTACGCAAGGAGATAAATGTCCGTTAGCAGTAGGGCAAATATTTCTGGGAAGTAGGAACGTCTTGATAATGTTAATACTTACGTGAGTCAGGTATATTATATTTATCAATATAAAGGTAGTCCATATCCGCATTTTTTCGTTTATCGTTGGTTATATTTAAAAATTAAAACCATATTACAGTTCGTTCGTAGTAATAAAACTTACATTATACCGAAACGCAACGACGATAGCTCGTTGTTTGAACAATTGGTTGCATCAAGACTTGACAGTGATTTGATGTCACAGTATATGCATTACCTACGCGGTATCTACTCCGCATGAACTTTAAACGTCAAAATTGAAAATATGTTTAAAAAACCAACAGTAATGTATTTAATAGGTATAACGTCTATATAGTCTAAAATGGTTACCTACATGTATATTATTATTGTAACAAATTTTGGTAACGATATAGGATACTATTATAGTGTGCAAATATAAACGTTATATATAGGGTGATTAAAAGATTCACGGTAAACAGCTATGTTTTATATGATATTATATGGGTGTTGTTGTTTTTGAGTAAAATTTAAAATGCACACGATTCTAACAATTTTATGTTGTCCTCTTAAGGTTTTCGGCAAAAACATTACCAACTCCATAATGCCTATTTTTTTTTTTTATAGTATACCGTATACCTAACTAATAATTTTATTTTATAACCATAATAATTAGAATTAGGTTAATACTCTAAAAATTTTGATGTGCTTATATTATATTACAGTTAATAGTATAAATTGTAGTAGATATTTGGGTAAGTATATAGTGAGTATAGAGAGTATAAGTACTAATAGTGCTGTAATATTAATTTTGAATATTAAATACAATTTTTTTTAAATTTAACTATTTATAGTTTGGATTATTATAATGAGTACCTACTACTTAGCACCTATCACAAATTTAGTTATTTCGAAAATTATGTAACGTACAAAAGGGTCCTCCACTCATTTTATCTACAATATAAATTATCTTAAGAAAAAATAAAATAAAAATGTACCAATGCACTGCTCTGATATTTAAAAATATAAATAAATATATTTATATTTGGTGCCTTATATTATAAGGCTTATAATATATTACGTGTAAAATGTAAATGATTATAACTTACAAGAATCTTCATACGCAATAGATTATACAAGATTATTAAGTAATACACTAGGTATTATATAATCAAAATTATATAGGTATGATATATTTCTAAAGAGTAAAGACTGCCAATAGTAGGATTATATAGGGACGTACGTTATTAAGATCAAAGAAATTATAAGAATGTATTTTGTCTCCCCCCCCTCCCACAGAAAAAAAATCGAGAAAAGTGAATAGGTAGGTTTTTATCGAAGTATAAATTATTTGGTGTAATCAAATCATCCTGTATTATATGCATATATACCATATTATATTTTTTATATAATATATAAGTACTCGTGTATGCAATATTAGTATTACAAAGGTATAAGTAGGTATAACAGTTTTTAATCGGAAACATGAACAGATGAAAAATGCATTTCGTCAAACGATAGGGACTGAACAATTGTCAATAACAAAAATCAAATATTTTAATAACATACGTAAGCGTAAGCGTATACGTAAGCGTAAGCTTACGCTTACGTATCTATGTACTAGTACTTACCTACTCATGTTGCACATTATGATGATTATATCATCAAATAAGAGTAAATAATATTATAGGTAGGTGAACTATATACTATTATATACATAAATCGATGATAGGTACTCGAACGTAACACAGGTAATATAGGTTAATGTTATGATGTAGGTCATCGATTCCCAACGGGAGGGGGGAATGGATAGTGATGATGGAATTACGAAAATAATTATGTTACTTTACAATGTTTTTATATTCAGTAATTTTTCTTATAGGTACTTAATGTTATTACTTTGGTATAGTTGATTCATAATAAATTTTTAAAATGATGAAAATAATAAAATTAAATATTGTATATTGTATAATATATAGTTATTTTGTATGATTTATTTGTACCACTCACAAAAAAATTAATTCACCTTAACTCTAATTTAAGGAGGGGGAATGAGATTTTAATAAATTTACAAAGGGTGTGTAGAAAGAAAAAGGTTGAGAACCACTGACGTAGGTCCTGAATTATAAATCAATTTTCTATCAATATACATCTTATATATCTAAGTTATCTATGCGTAACTGCATATTTCATCGAAATTACGTTAGGAGCTGGGATGTTAACCAATTTTTTTTTAACAAGTTAAGTTGTTATCAAAAAATAAATAAACAACAAAGCTAAGTTAATTTTTTAAAATAAATTAATTTGAGTAACTAAGTTAAGTTACGTATTTTTAGAAAAATAATAACTTTTATAAGTTAAAAGTTAAGTTATAATTTCTCTATAACTATCAAACTATATGTATAACAAAATTAAACGTATAAAGTTATTTGATTTTTGAGTTGTGACACAATTTTTGCGGCAAATGCAAATAGATACCTATGCGAATTATACAATTATTATATTATTATTGTATGTCGATGATACCGATGGAAAGACCTGATAAACGACGACTACCTATTGCTTTATTGCGACCTACCTAACAAGAAATAATATTAAACACTAAACCTGTAGCTCTCAACTTTTTTGCGGTCGTAAACCGACAAATTACTTTTTATGTAGAACTACAGTCTACAGACCATTTAGGGTACAATACATTAAAAATATAATTTTTTTCCAATACAACGTGGACCGGTGGGCGGTGATAAACTCTCCCGATTTTTAAAAATAGTAAACTCTCCCGATGGTAAATTCTCCTGGGTTAAAATTATGTTTACCTGTAGTAAATGTGTAAACTCTCCCGAGTCAACTTTATAGTTACCTGTAGGAAGTATGTAAGCTCTCCCGAGTTAATTTTTTATAATTTAATTTATATTTTATTATATTTATATTATATTAACTATTTTTAAACACAATCTTAATATTTTTACGTACATTTTGTATTTTTAATTATTATTATTGACTATTTTTAAAAGAAACTTCAATGTATATTGGATTTTTTGAAATTTTATTTTTTATTGTATTTTGACTATAATATCATGTTCGTAGAAGCTAAAGACATTAATTTATATTGTTATTATTATTATTATTATATGTGATTGACTATTTTTAAACGCAACTTAAATGTATATTAAATTTATTTTATGATTTTTACTAGACACGGGAGAGTTTACATGTTTCTGTTAGATAGTACAGGATTAAACATAGGCGTAAATTTGGCTTGCTAGACGGGGGGGCTAACACTAAGATTATAATTTATAACATTAGAACTTTATAACAAGCCTACTATGCGAGCTTTGTCCTCTCTCTCACCATCTACATCTAAATTTTACAATTTAAAAACATGTATATAAATACTTCAAAATTATTTATTAAATAAAACCATACATAATTTAATTCAAATATTAATAAGTAATAACAATTAATATCATCTTAATATTACTTTACTATAATTACAATACAAAATCTATTACTTAAACGTTCATAATATAATCTTATACCTACCTATCGGTGCTTTACTGCTTTCCTGCTTAGAAATTACGTAATAAATTGAACTATTTTTCTAACAAAAAACTAAAATTCGAAGATTTAAAATAAGGGGGCTATACTATTTTTTAGGGAGGCTAAGCTCCCTAAGCCCCTCCAATTTACGCCTATGGGATTAAATCCGGGAGAGTTTACACGTTTTCGTCAGGTAGTACTGGAGTAGACCCGGGAGAGTGTACCATCGGGAGAGTTTACAATCACCCGGACCGGCACATTCGCAGACCGGCAGTTGAGAGTCAATGAACTTAAGTTAAATAACTTCATTACTAAACGACTAAACGTTGTAAACTAAACTTGAGTATTAAATAATTAACTGTTTTTATTTTATTGTAAACATAGTACACATAAGTACCTACAATATAGGCAGTACCGTGCTAACCATCAGTGGCGCCCTAGGGCAATTACATTTGGCGCCCCTAATCACAAGTAATCATCAGGGGAGGGGAGGGGAGCTAAAATAAAATTTCTGAAGCCCCCAAAAATTGAAACTATTCAAAATGTTATTATTACCGGGTCACTTTATATTGGATTATGTATAAATTCAAACATTATAAATGAACAAGTAAAACAACTCAATTAACAAAAATTAATAAACAATGAATTTGGTTAGGAGGTAGTAAGAATAAAATGTATAAAAATATGAATAACAACAAAATATATTTTATAATAGTAGTGAATAATGATTTTACAAATAACTTTATGCAAATGTTTTTTGTCTAGCTTTAAGTTTTGAGAATTTTTTAACAAGACTTGTCCAACTGATATTCTTGACAATTGATGTTTTCTCATTTGATAATGATGACCGTAAATAGTTTTTGACTCTCTTCAAAACAGAAAAGGACCTTTCTCCACTTGCATTAGAACATGGCATACAAATAAATAATTTTAAAGCGATTTCAACATTAGGAAAAGTTGTGTTTAATGATGGATTATTAATAAGGTATTTTAACATTCCTTGCATGTTTTTAGTTTCAATGGGAAAATTTGTTATGTATTTTTTAAATTGAACGATTTCTTCAACAAATTCTACTTTTACTGAACGACTGACGAATTTGGAGTATGAACTAATGGGAAAGTACCAACTTTTTTGCCGCCCTATAAAATATTGCTACTTTTGCCACCCTAGGGCACTTGCCCTAATTGCCCCCCCCCTTTGCACGGCTCTGAATATAGGTATAGGAACAAATCACTAACGCTTGGGGTTTAGGAATTTTAACATTATGCAAGAGGTAGGAGCTATAAGTAGATACATATCGCCTTATCGGGATATATTTCTATTACTTATACTAAGTATTTACAATTTACAAATAGATTATACCAAAACCGTTTATCGAAGAGGGAAGTTTAGATCAGTGGCGTAGGTAAGTACTATAATATGTATTATACCTATACCTAAGTGAAGTTCTAATTATACTCTATTCTCTAGAGTCTAGACTCTAGAGTATCTAATCGCTTTTGCCACTTTTAGTCGATGACTCTGAATATTTTTCAATCCTCAGACCTAAATCGACTAGACACCGAGAAGTCGCCACGAGTGCATAACTCAACTGCGCGCATAGTGTATAAGCGCAATTTGAAAGGGCCTTGGATGTGTTTATAGCACCTTCGAATAGTTTTATGTTGATTTAGATTTTTACAGTAATAGGTACCTATCCGTAATCATGAGAAAACATCATAGAAATAAATATATAGAGGTTAGAGCACCGTTAATTTTTTTGTTTATTGAAATTACACATCCCTTGTATAAGGGATGTACCTATTTTAGATAGAACGGTCTATGGACACATCGTATATGTATATGATATATTGATGTAGATGGGTATGAGCTAATGATAGAAAAAAATTTTCAAAATGAATGTAGTCAATAATTACAGAATTATTTCATGCTCATTCAGTCTTTATAAAAATAAAATCAACTAGAAAATATTTTCATTGTGGGTGGTATTAGAGGTAGGTATACCTATACCGGCTATATATATTTGACATTTGTGTCGCGGCCTAATTAACTAGTACAAAAAATGCACCGTTACCGTATTATGTGTCAATGTGCCGTATGTTTTAATTATACCTATTTCATATTGTGAACGTATAAAAAACAACCAGTGATTTTTGTTCGCATTTAAAGTAAACACGTAACATACAATATGATGTGTTGGCGTGCATAAACAATTCTGTTTAAATAGGTACTGTGTACCTATTATAGTTTGTCCAATACTTACTCATTTAAGAGTTAAAAAATTATTTGAAAAAGTACCTATACCCAATATGCGTACCCAACACGTTTGGGTGCAGTCTACGGAAATTTTACCCGAGAATTGATACCTAACAAGTTTGGGCACAAAACCGTATCTGGTAGGTGATTTAAAGTCTTGTGTAATCTATAATGTAATTTGGGATCACCTGAGTTGCGTCCAGTAAAAAAGGTATACACGAATTGCGTCCCAAAAAATACAGGACGCAATTCGTGTATTTAAATCAGGGGTTCTTAAATAACTAACAAAAATAAATAACAATTATAAATATTATATAAGTAATATAAGTAAATCAAAATACTGTATATTAAATATAATAAAAAAGTAAATAAGCGTTAAATCACTTAAATCCAATCAAAATTAATATAGTCCATAATATAATAAATAAGTTAATTAATAAATTATAATGTTGGTAAAATAGCTGTATAAATGAATAAATTTAACAAAATTGCACTTAAAAATTTAGATTTGAATTTCTACTTACATAAAACATATTTAAAACTTATTAATTAAAGAACTAAATATACCTCAGAGAACCCCTGAAAACGAAATAAAAATTCTACTACCTAACCAATATAGTGGGACGCAATTCATGTATACCTTTTTAACGGGACGCAACTAAGGTGCCCCGTGTAATTTAAGTGTTATAATATCGACGGCTATAAATTTAGTAAAAACAGGTAGGGCGATGAAAAACGAGAATGTTTATTTTAAATGTATATTATGTATACAGTAGTAGATTAATCGTAGACCGTAGTACTTTGCAAAAATATTAAGCTATTTCTAACACAATATTATTATTAATCACCGAAAAATAACATCTTCATTAAGAAGAAAAACTATTTCACATATTACCTACTATGTTACTAGACCTAATCAAATTATTTGTCAAACGTTACAAACGACTCGTGCTGTCGATACGCATTATTCAGATATTTGTCTCTTAAAAAAAAAATCTACATATCTATAATATGAAAAAAAAATGTTAAATCTTTTTTTTTTAAACTCTTCCAAAAACTTTTGCGGAAGCAAAATTAACACTAATCGTAATAGAGAACCGTTTTGCTAGGTACTGATAGGATTCCAATGTTTACATGACGTATTTCTGATTTAAAATTACTTATTTACCGAATCGAATCATGTATTTGTGGACAGTGCATTTTCATACGCGTCAACATTTTTCTTACACATTGTACACTGTGCGCGAGTTTGATGAAAAACTGAATTTTATGTAGGTACCGTTAATCGCTTTTTTAAATTCAAACCAACCACTGAAATATAATCAACATTACGGACAACAATAACAACTTATGTCTAGAACTTCATCTTGGTCAAAGCCTATAAATTAAATTTTTCCATTTGGGTTTTGAAAAATGTATTGATGGATATTTAAGCGGAAATTAATTGTTTAACAATAAACTACAGAATTTTATGAAGAATAGGTAACAAGTAAATATTAAGAAAAAATTAAAATTTGTATACAAATGTTAGGAAACTTATCTAAAAAAAATAAGTTAAATTACTTACAAAAAAATTAATCATATAAAAATAAGTAGAATTAGATATTTAAATATAAATACAAAAATAAAATTAGGTTTTTTTAAAAAAAAAATCTTAATATTTTTGATAGACTATGAGTCAATCTCATTGTGCTGTCTTTTGGGTAACGTCAATAAGTTTAGAATTGCATAGTATAATATTATGTAAATACAGAGAAAGAAAGAAATGTGCCCAAAAATTCTATTAAAAAGGAAAATATTATGCTCAAACGTGTCATTTAATTGAGTACCTAATGATTATTATAATATTATATTAGTAATATTCAGAGGTTAAAGTGGGAAACAATTCCTGAGGGGACTAATGTCTACATATAGTTTTAAGCGTTCCATATATAATTTTATGTATAATATCTAATATACAAAATCCTAATTTGTTAAAGGGGACGCTTTTTAACCGCTGTCAGAGGTGAGGGGACTGAGTCCTCCTGCGTCCCCCTTCACTTTAACCCCTGGTAATATTCTATTTATAGAATTATTAATCACAGTATAAAGATTAACTATTATTAAATTGTCAGCATCATATTATACGGAATAATGGAAATTGATTTATCTATTATTGTGTAAAATCAATTGTTTTAAAATCTCCATGGTTTAATCATTATTTTTTTTGCACATTATGGCCACAAAAAATATCATAAATATTTAGCGGAATAATTGTTTACTATTAATGCTTAACAAATAAAAGATGTGCGAATTTATTTTTTATAAAAGAACATATTTTGTCAAAATTACTTGCATAGGTGAATCATGTACATACACATTTCTGCGTAAACATCAATAAATATTGTTTAATAGAGTAAATATTTAACATTGCAGAGCATCAATGAAAATTAATAAAAAAACAGTATTTTAATAATAAAAAGAAATATTTACTTATTTGTTTATATATTACACAATTTTATTGCAACGATGTGTAAAGAGAATATAAAGCGTTTTTATCTGTATTAAGTAAAAACAATCTTAAATATTAATAAAATTAATTGCAGTTTTAAATACAATTCAAGCCTTTATTCCCAATAGCAAAAAAGTTTGCTCTTAATAAAATATTTTTTCAAATGGATTTTAGGATGTTCTAGAATTTCATCTTAATACATCTATGTGAAAATTAGCAAAAATTAAGTAGATTAAGTGGTTCAAGATTATTTGAAAACACATAAATTAATTAAATGAACATTATTTTAGTCTTAAAGAAATTATTTATCTACTATCATTATTTATTTATTTTTTTGATTTCATTAATTATCCATTAATTTACAAAAATATGTAAAGCATACATTCCATACATTTTAGTGCAATGATAAAAACACAACTAATTAAAATAATAATAATAAATTGCAAACAATATTTTCATATAGAGAAATTTTAATATTAACTATTATACAGTTCTAAACTAAAAAAAATAAAGTAAAATACATTCATAAGATAATTAAAATCTTAAATCAAAAATATTATAGTAGATAGGTCTCAGGTTAAGTCGTCTGTATTTGATCCATGCAAATATAGTATAATGTCCACAACGGTTGCTTAAGAAGCTTTGATACAATTTTATTGACTGTAAAAATTAAAAAAAAAAAAATAGTTATCAAATATATAATTTTGAAGATATTGAACATAACTTATAAATAAAAACCATTAACAACTCACATCATATTCTTCTTATCGACTGCGAGATCTTGACTTGGAAATTGAACGACCAGTTAATACAGACCTTGAACGGGAACGTGAAAGAGATCTCGAACCTGAACGAGAACGACGACCACGGCTATATGATCGTGAACGAGACCGAGAAGGAGTGTATGACCTTTTTACATAATACAAAATGATTAGCTACATAATAAACAATTATGTTAATGCATGTTTAAGTTCCCCAAATTATTTATACTCAATATTCTAAACATATGAAGAATATTATAGGAAATAGAACATTTTTATAACCAGAAAAAATGAAAATAAAAAGTTTTGATTTTATTAATTAGTTTATATATTCAATATTATTAAATAACTGATTTTCTAGATTTGATATGTTAAATTCAGGTATAAAATAACAGTATTTCTTGCCTTCAAGCATTTTACAAAATATTTGTTAATTTTAATAAATTATATTTTATTTAGTTGGTTATTTAAATAATCCTATGTATTATTTTATAAAATGTTTAATAAAATTATAAAAAGTTTAAATTATAACTTTTGTGGTTGATAAATGGTAATTATGGTTTAATATTAATTATATAATTTATAACTATTTACATCAAATATATTTAATATTCTTTTTTTGAATATTGAAAACCATTTTTGGGTATTATGCAAATAAATTATTTTTTTTTATACATGCTATAAATTGAAATATTATACTCTACAATTCCAAAACAATTCTTTAAATCAATAGGATGATGAATGTATAAATTAATAGTTAATCAAAAATATTTAATGATGTTAAATTGAATCTACTACTTAAAATAATAACATGTATTTAATTGTAATATACATACTTTTTTGAAATAAAATTATATATTGTTATTAAATATGTGAAAAGTCTAGGTATAGTTACATTAATTATATAAAAAAAGTATTAAAATCGAATAATAACAATAGTAAATTATTTATACTTTTTTTTTTTAAATTTACTCAATTATATTTTTTACAAATTTATCGATAATAAACACATTTTATGATATTCATGCACAAATTAATTAATTGTTTTAATTATTATTTTTATTATATTTTTGAAAACTAAAACATATCTCATGAATATTCATTTTGAATTTAATAATTAAGGATACATTTAGTTAATTTTTTTTTTTTAAATTTGATTATTAAATAAAGTTTGTAATACCTATTTATATTATTTTTCTAATAGGTATTAATATTTAAAAATTAATGCATTTATATAATTACTACCAAACATGTACTTTGAGTTAATTTGTTAGTAATACATTAAGTATTTTATAACATTAAAAAATAAATTCTATTTTAAACTAATTATAGAGTAATTTATTAAAGGTTTTTAATGTTCAATTATACTAAATTAAGCACACTAGTATGTATTTTTTTAAAGTATAAATGCAATAGTTTATGACGAAAATATTAAATGTTTTCATATAAGATTAATATTAGAAGTATTGTATTTATTTTATGTTTATTATTATTATTTAAGAATTTTAAAGAATGAAATATTTAAATAAACAAAGCAAATATAATATTTATCCCATTGATCAATATAATCCAACCTGCTCTTGTGATTTAATTAACTCACATAAAAAAACGAAGTTCAACATTCTCCTAAAATGACATTGTGGTAATGCTATGTAGACAGCCAGTGGCGTTATGCAGATCTAAATTATAATTCTTTCTGTCTCTGAATGTCTGTGTACGTTCACCGATAGCTAATTAGAGCATCAGAATAAAAATCATTAGGTTGGTTGGGCTCGATGGGGTTCTAGTGTAGCTGAGTACATCGATAAACGCAGACAGACAGATAGTTGCGCCGTAGTCCGACGACTAACACACATTGCTCGAAGTAGATCAAAATATATTATTTTGGTTGAGAGCTCTACGACGATCGACACTACGAGACGAGACGCTCTCAGCCGAACATCCTACAAAAATGGCCAATTATAGTCATTTTTACAATTCCATTATTTAAATGGATGTGTCAATAATCTACATTAAATAATTTATCTTAATGTTCACAAGCAGTTGAAGACTTCACCAAAAAAAAAAAAAAATTAAATAGGTGAAGCCATTTGTAAAATAATTTGAATGAAAAATAAATTTACCTGCGCCGCCCTCCTTTAAAACGTCTACAATCACGAGCATAATGTCCTCTATCACCACATTCATAACATTTGTCTTCAGGATGGAATGGACGTCCTCGACGAGGTGGGCCTCCCCTATAAGCACCTTTACGTGATCCAGCATTAGATAATTCTACTCTGACTCGTCTACCACAAATGCTTCTAAAATAACAATAAGAGTACAAGAGATGGTTAAATTTCTGAAATGGTGTTAAATTTGTCAGATAAAAATCATTTAAATTAAATTGTTTTTTAATTACCTGCCATCTAGACCTCTAACTGCATCTTCTGCATCTCTTGGATCTTCAAATTCAACAAAAGCAAAACCAGGAGGATTACGGGCAACCCATACATTACGAATTGAACCATAATATGAAAAAGCATCTTCTAAATCTTGCTTGGATGCAGATGATCCTAAGTCACCGACATATATTTTGCAATCTGGATTACCAGAATCCCTGTATCTTGACGACGATGACATACTTGAAATAATATCTATAACACAAGACATAATTAATTTAAAAAAGTTATAAATAGAGATAAAAAATATGGTAAATACAGCTAATAACCCATAAAAAGCTAAAAAAAAGCTCAACATTTAACATAAATACCTAATATGCCTACAATTCTGAATAAAACCGTGATAGATATAATTATTGGTTATATCTATCTTATTAAAATATCATAAAAAAAAGTTTATGATGATTAGTTACTGTGTAAGAAGTGTAAGAAAAGTAACTTGAAAATTAAATATTTTCTAATAAAATAAAAAAAGAGATAAAATGAGTTTTTATCAAACTTTTTATCAGTACGGGATTAGGTACCTAATAAAAAGCCTACAGCTGAACAATTATTACACTGGTACTATTATCCTAATTCAGATATAAAATGTCTACTTCAAACTAATAAATATGTATTATACATATATTATACCTACACACAAGAATACTACAGATTAATAATGAGCAATATTTAACTATGAGTATGGATAATAAAGAGTACCTATAATTATCAATATGTTTCAATTAATTTTCTTTTGGTTTAAAGTATATTATCTTTTTTTCTTATCTAAATTTTACTTTTATCTGCGTATATTAATTATAATGAGAAAGTCATATTTGTAAAAGGTTCACATTGTATAAACAGAAGTCACTTACGTTAAAATAATATAAAATAACAGAACAATGTAAAATGTAATAGAAATTGACAACAAATATTACTCTTTTAATGTCTCAGTGGCACAGTGTTCTTGTATTATGATCTAATATGATCGGTAAAATTGACTTGCTCATACAGAAAATATTTGTCTGATGGGTGCCTAAAGCAAGTGGTGGTATAAAATCGATAAAAACTTTGAGGAGTCAGATCAATATAAAAAAAAAAAAAAAACCCTTGACGGCGGGTGACCGTAAAACGAGTGAAAACCGTCCGTTTAGCACTCGAGTCCGATCCCGCCGACCCCATTAAAAGGCCTTACCTTATGCGATTGACTTGTAGTTATGTATTAGTTGTCGAGAGCCGTCCTCGAAAAACTGAACGACGACGCGATGATGACTGTCCGTTTCAGATTTCCCTTCAGCGTTGTCGTGGAGGAGAATTATTGTGAATGGGCCAGACGGTGCGTGTTGACTTCTTGAGGGAGTGTCTGTGTACTAAAGTCTATAGACGATATTGTCGTCACTGGCCCGTGTCAGCACTCGGCATAGATAAGGCACTCGAACGTTGCCGCTTCAATCTGTTTAGTGGTTCGGTGTTCGGTTTGGACGTTCTGAATGGAAGTGCCGGCCGCCGGGGCCCGGGAGTGTGCTCGTGCTGCTGACGGGTGGGTGTGCGGGCGGTGTGCGGTGAGCCATTCGCCATTTTACCGAATAATGCAATAATTATTGTGTATTTGTGTCCGAATCGCGAGCCCAGTGTGACCACCGAGCCGCGGTTTATTGTCGGTGGGTTGGCTACTCGGCTATGCTCGAGGTGTACCAGTCCGTGGGATGCACCCGCGGTGTGGACCTTATACTCCTAGACCACGGGTCCTGAGAATTCAAATAGGATCCACGAAATAAGCTAGAGGGCGCTGCCGTTTTGGTGAAAGTTTAAACTACGGGCTGCGGCGTAGATATACACAAAATACAGAATATAAAACGGATCACGGATGGGTATTTTACTATTTTATTATATTATATTATCGGGGCTAAGAATGTCTAGGTAGCGTCCTATTATAACTGTATTTACCTACTGAAAACTTTAAAATAAGATAGAAATGAGATTGAAAAATACCCTGGAAATTAATGTGTTTCTTATAGTTAATGTATTCGATGTAATAACTATGTACAATTTTTATACCTACTTATTTATTACTTATTTATTATCATGATGTCGTGGTTTAATTTATTTTAATGCAATTTTTTTACATAGTTAAAAATCTAGGTAGTCATAAATAATCTACTTTAATATTATTAAAAGTTGTGATCTACATATTATAATGATGTTAAATTTATTTAGCTCTTTGTACATTATACATACTTATAACCAGGGGAGCAATTTCGAGGAAAAAGATACTTCAGCATCCATCGTTGCTGAATATAATAATAATATGTTCAGTTAGTATTATGTGATCATGGATTACACAATAAGCTACCTATTTCCCCTAACCTGCCATTCAATAAGTAATTTTATACAATAATAACTTTGTAATTTGTACTGTCGATATTCATTTATAATTATAAAATAAGAACTATAATGGAATAAATTTTAAAGCACTGATTTTAAAACTGAAGGAGCTTAGCTGGTATGCTCAGTGCTTACCCAGACCTATAGCCAAATTACTAATATTGCGTCAGTGAAATTTAACCTATTTGAAAACATTATAGGTAACTAAAAAGATACACAATATTCTAATAAAATAGATTTTTTTTCATGATCTCTTTAGTATCATAGGAATTTATAACATTCTCAGAAATATCAAATATTTAGTTTTGACGGTTAATATAATATATAATTAATATTTAGTATTTTCAAATGGTTTTTTATTATAATATCATTTTGGGTGAATACTATAAATATAATTAAAACTTTTGAAAAACCTTATAATACAATTATGATGACGTGTATGTATTTATAATAGATACCTACTCGTATATTATTATAATTAAATCTGACAGTGAATTTTCACTATTCACATAGTGAAATTCCAAGCGCATTGCACACGCATGTATAATATACGTATTTATATTATAATGGTTACTTACATATTATTATAATAATATTGTATTAGTATTTAGATGATTTCCCGTGCCGCCGGTTAGTATAATTATAATGTATACAGTATGCTGGTGCATTAAACACACACACACACACACACACACACACACACACACACAAATAATATTGACGGACTGTTGAAATAATTACGAGACAGTCGTTCCGTAGGGATAGAAGTTTGTATAGTGGATTCGATATGGCATTATGGTAAATAGATATTGGGCGCGCTAATACGGCCCCTGCGCAGTATTCCAAGATTTGAGGTAACAATAATATATTAGTATGCTGTATAATATGTAACGATGTACAGCCCTACTGCAGTCAAAGTGACGAACCTTCTTACAACGATACACATCGACCTTCATTGCTTGAAATTTTACACTGCAAGGAATATACTAAAACCCCCCCTTAGAAACAAACCATTCAATCATAAATTGAAAACTTATTCAGAACCATTCACATTGATATCAGTAAAATAATATACGCATGTCAAAAAAAAATACAAAAAAATATATTTTGTACTATTTATAGAAAAAAAAATTTATTTCATTTGAAATTTTTTTTTTTCTATAAAAGACGATAAGTAATTATTTGATGAATAGAAATTTTTAAAAAATATAGTATAAGATCCCACGTAAGTGGTTTTTATATCTGTATAGAAATATTTAAAATACAGATACAATTTTTTTTATATGCATTTGCAATTGAAATTTGTAAGAATTTAAAAAATACAAGTATTATTTTAGTAAAATATTTATAAATTCATTAATTTTTATAGCTAAGATTATAAACCATTTCCGATCAGAATAATTTTTTGTATATAGTATGCAGATCGGTAACCATTTGCCAACTTTTATTTTACAATGTATTTCATACTATAAAAGTATAGGCGCCTACATATATATTACATACATTATTTTTTATATTATTTCATAAAAATAATTGTTATATAGGTATTTACATAAATCAGTGACTTAAATTTGAATATAATAGCTGTAACGTATTGTATAGTAATTCAGTATATGAGTGTATATAAAAACCACTTCGTCATAACTCTCCGAACTTTTGTATGCAGTATAGAATCGTATTTTATCGAATTTATTCCACCTAAGATTTTTTAAGAGCATCGACGATATTACTTATTCATGAGATTAATTTCCAATAGAAGATTCAGTAAAAAATTATGTTAAAAACACAAAATATTCGATCTCGCGAAATTATATGTAATACATTTTATTTTTTATTCGATGCATGCCCATCATGTACGTGTGTGCCGATACCTTTTCTTTCAAATTTAAACAATTTTTGGATTATATAGGTAGGTACATATTTTACATAATATCATACATATTTTTTAAATACATTTTTTTTTCAATCGGATTTTAATACTGGAGTACCATTATGATTGAATTAGACATGTAAATCACGTATGACGTGCGTGCTAAGAGTTATATATTTATGATTAAAATTAAATCGTCTCATCGGAAACCTGGAAATAAAATATTTGATCGCAGTATCTACTTATATCTTTTAGACCAAACTCCGAGTTAATAAAATAAATTGTTATAGATTGCTTAAGGCTGGAGCCTATTATGTACAGAGAGCTTTCAAATAGCTATTACCTATATGAAGTCCGAAAGACGAACAAATAGGTATACGACCGGAACTAATGTTTTTATATGCGTGTAATAAATATAGCTAAGTGCTGCGCATATTATACTTGTATGAGCCTGAGACCCAGTGTGTTGTAATAACGTCGTAAGATCGAACCATTTCAATATACCAGTGATATATTTGATTGGGTGTTGAAATAGCCCGTCGAGAGCCAGCCTTATTGTTTTTTTTTTATATATATTTATAACTTTATGTAGCTGAAATAATAAAACTGTTAAGTTATCGTTAAATAAAATAGAAAATAAATATTTGAAAAAATATAATTTAATATACATTAAGAAATTGATTCATGCGAGGCGTATAGCCGCATTTGTCTGAGCTTCAGTTACACCGCAGATGTAGGTATACAAGCTACAGAATGGCTTAGGTAAACCATACAATAATTTTACGATCCCCAAGTAAATGCTATTGATACAATGTTATTGCTATATATTTGTATCTTGGGTTCACGGCTTTAATGTATGTCAAATAAATAAATAAATATTACGCTTTTACGCAGAAGTGTTTGTTATTCGGTGGTAGCTGGAGCGTTATCGCACTTAGCGTTTGGGGGTATGAAGAGGCAAATTTTATTATGTGTGATAACTGTAGTAATACTGTGTCAGCAGTTTTACGACAATCTCAGTACCAAAAAGGTATTTGTAACAAATAATTCCGAGAATAAGGTTGGTATTTGTAAAGTTGTAACACTTTTTCTTTAAGTCAATACTTAGTAGTCAGTACTACGCACATAATATGTAGGTAAATAATAATATAAGCGTTTTAAAATATTAAACTGCAATAAGATGTATATAATATAATAACTATAAAAATAAAATCTTTAAAAGCAAATAATTATTATTTAGTAATTCCACATCATCTTCCAATGTACTAAAAAATTGACTGAACTACAAATGGGATGATCAGAAAAACAATGTTGTAAGCACCTTATATACAATTAATAAATACATAATACAATGTATAAAACGGAATAAAGGTGTAAGTTCATACTTGATGACTATAAATTTATATGTCTATTTCGTTAGACACATATTTTAATTGATTAATTAAATCGTTAAAAAGTGTCCCTACATGGTTAACATTGATGATTACAAGTTTTTTCTGCAAATATATTATATTCGTTAAATAAATGTGTTTGTATTGGTATTACTTGCCATCCGTTTCCTCTTTATCCTCGTCCTGATGACCTGAACGGATCAACAAAATGTATTCAATTTATAGGTAAATAAGAAAAAAATTAAAATTGATTTTGTATTCATGGCCAATGTTTGTTTTCCACTACTTGTGTTTTCACATTTAATGGGGAATATTAGTCGTGACAAATTAATGGTAGGTGTTTTCGAAGTTGTTGACGCGTACACATAGACACGCACTGGCGATTTTCACATCATCCACGCAGTAATTTTGGGTCTGTCGAGTTACGAGTGTATAAAAACTGGGTGTATATATTGTAATGTATTTAATTTAAATTGTCGGTGTTTTTCTGATAATAAAATCATTGTTGACAATTGAATTTAATCTAAAGTTTATTGCAAATAGTTTTGTCTCCAAACAAGCTAAATGACTGAAGGGCGTTTGTTATAAAATTTTAATAATCATAACCATAACACATGTGAGATGAACAACAATTTATTGTACACAGAAAATCTCATGTTATAGTTAGTCAATCTAAAATGTAGACACAGACGACGACGAAATAAGGATACAAAAACATAGGTATTTAAGGTTAGACAAAAAATAATACTTATCGCTGAATTGTAAAACTGTTAAGCCTAGTTTGTTCACTTGAGACACGTGGTTAACTATTACGGTAGGTGTCATACAGAGGCAGACTCCCCCATTACATGAAAAGCTATGTTTGCAAATATAAATCTAAAAGAGGCATCTTTTCCTTTTCACGCGTAAACTTAAAAATTAGAAATGTGGCTTACATCATACATATTATTATAAACCATTGATGATTCTGTAGAAGATTTCAGACGTTGAAATGTCGTATAAAACATAATAATATTATAATATTATTAAATAAAATATATTATTGTAACACGGCGCATTGCATATGCAATTTTAATTTCGCAACTGGATGCAATATTAGCTATTCGACTTGATGCTATGATACTTTTTGTGTATTTATTTTTGTGTAACAAATTTATAATTATTATGAAATTTACATTGTTTCTGTATACAAGTACACAGACAAATTAATAATTTATCTAAATAAATAATAATAATAGTATTATTATAATTATTAATTATTATAAATCGAAATCACGACATGAATTAATCATATAGGACATAGGTACAATATATTGTGATACCTATGAAATATTAAATTGTTGGCTGCTGTGTTAACAAAATAACTAAATAATTATGTTTGAGATCGTTTTTATGATCTATACGCACTTGAATTATGATTATATAACTATTACTTAATTTATGAACATTTTTTTATAGTCTACTTCAAATCATCGAACTTTTATTGTTGTCAAAAAAGTGTATAATATTTTACAAATTATTAAGCTTTTATACTTTTGTGAGCATAGATTGGAACATAACAGAAAGTTACTTTATAGATGTTAATTTTGATAAAACGAATAAGTTATTAATACGATTCGTTGGTTTGCTTTAGAGTCTTGATAATCTTCGAATGGTTTAATAAGCAAACGTTCGCAATACCCGTAATATGTGTACAAAATATTCCCCCGTAGCTTATAAGCTATATTTGGTTCATGTACGTGCACCTCGGTGTTTGCTGGTTTGTTTTCTCTGTTAAAGTTTAACCGAATATACAGTAATAGGATTTCTAGTTTAAAGTTCGTGAGCTATAACAGATTTCATAGAAATGATTTATAAATTGATTTTTTTATTTAATTATTAATTATGTTTAAATTTATATTGTTATCCCTCTATGAAAATATAAACCGTAAAAAAGTGTCTAAAAAATATTTTTCCATATTCGTTCTGAAAATGTATTAATAATGACGATTATTATTGAGCTATTATTTTTTAATGCACGTGTATTGTAATAATACAAAATTTATCGTACACAATCGGCTATTTTCTATAGGTATTATTAGTGTGTTACTGAATATGAGTTATTCGTTATTATTTCCAATCAATATTATGTAGACCACTCAATCTCCACAGATTCAGACTTAACTCATAATTCATGTCTATTTTTAAAAACGTCGGAATGACAAGCAGATTTAGTTAAAGTTATGTTTTAAGAGGATGTCAGTAAACAATTTGTTTTCTCTCTAACCCACGCGAAACATAGCCAATTTACGTTTGGAAACCATCTTGTGTTGTATAAGATTTATTATTAGACTGACCTATTAATTGTTATCAAACAACTCAAAGATGAGAATATTATGCGTTTTTGTTTGTAGGGGTTTCATAAAAGAAGCTCTGTGCACAGACATATTACATTTTACATTCTTATTGCAAATTTTAAGTATGCAAGCTATTCGTTTTACAGTTTATAAATGCTTATGCATTGCTGGACATATAAAATATCGTAAAAAATTAACGTACAAACATAGATAATAATGTCCTTAAGTATAATATGTTTTATAATAGATCAATTTTCTTTAATACAAAACAACACATGGTTGGTTTTACTAAACGAAAATTTGCAATGTTGCATGACAGTCATAAATGGAAAACAAAGAATAGTACGCTGATGATACCATTTCGAGCATTGTCTATGAATAGATTAAAAATTTAACATTGTAAGTTTTTTTTATATACCTACGTTTAACACTCCCGTCTACTAGAACCAATTTTACGATTGAAATATAATATTATATTAACGGCTGAAAATACACCGAATTGGGCAGTAAATACATCGTATAAGTATATTTTCCGAGCCGTATGCAGAAATGCGATGATATCGAGTTGAACCAAATAATGATGACGTTTGGATTAATATTTGCCATCAGTATAATATAATATTTACGACACCATACAACGCGTGTTTTACGTGACATTATATAAATATATATTTTTCACAATATATACTATATAGGAGACAATTCGTTATTGAAATATACATATTATTATTACTTTTATCGATAGTATATTTTCCTCTTGTCGTAATAGGTTTTGCTTGCGCGCGTAATATGATATTACTTTATATATATATATGCTATGCACGTAATATTTATTAAAAATATTATATTATTATCTGAAGGTGGACAGAAAACAAAAAAAAGTATAAATCGTCATTCGCAGACATCGGCACAATTTGATCTTCGTTGTAGACGTTTGAAACTCGACATTATTATTATAGGACCTATTTATTATTGGGATATGTATTATAACAAACAGGTGTTGGGTGTACGCGTGGATGTCGTACGGTAACATATATAGTAATAATATGAATGATTGATGATTCAAGATAAATAATAAAAATCACCCACGGGCTATTCTATTATGTAATATTATTATATGGTATTCGCGTAAAATTTCGTTGTTCGTGATTTTTTGAACAAACACGATATTGCAAAGGAAAAAAACACGAACACAAACGGCAGTCCTCTATCTATTTCATTGGAGTATTGCAATCGTACTCCGTCTGTGAAAGTCAACATTTTTTAAACGTGAGTCCAGACTCCAATATTGATGTTTAGGGGTTATTACGTTGCTGAAGTGTGCATATAGGTTCTTACCAGTATTATGTTAATATAGTTGTACAGAGCTCCTAGTATAATGTTTTATACCAGGTAGAAGGTATCCATGTACAGCTGCTAAATAAAAAAATAAAATGGGGGAGAGTATAGGTAACCACAATGATGTATATAAGGATTGTAGGGTCCAGTATATCTATCTTGCCGTTGAGCAAGTCATTGTAATGCATGTGTTAAATTTAAATAATTAAATGATGAATCATTGGGTACGAAAAGCAGTCTGTCAGACTATATGAAATTACAACAAATAATTAAAATCATAATTCTCAGTTCAGATATCTAATTTTGTCCAAATTCCAATTTAAAATTTTTAAAATAAATATTTCTTATATATTTTTAAATTTTTAACTTTTAATGTTTATGAATAAAATTGTGTTTGTCTTTAATATTTTTAAATGGTTTTATTAAAAAAAAAAAAAAATCATAAAAATCATATTAAAATGAATCTATTAAATTTAAGGTTTTTTAGTCTGAGAAGATTATTTTATGGACATTTAAAGAATAAAACTAAAAACAAATTTAATACTTTAAAATGTCTATAAATAGTTCAGAAAGAGAAAAAAAAATGTTATCTTAAACATTTATTGAAAATTTCAAGTGTACATTATTTCAACTACACTATTTCATTTTTAATTCAACTATACTGCACACAAAAATAGACATATATCATTGTAAAATAAATATATTCATTACTCTGTTTTAGAATCTAAAAAATAAAAAATAATTTATTTCATATTGTAAAATTCACGGTACATTGCCATAAAAATTATATATTGCTTTATTCAGCTTTTTTAAAATTCGTATGTATTTTTTACAAAACAATCTATAAATTACTCTACTTCTACTAACATGGACAAAGTTTAAAAGGCTCACTTAAATTTTAGTAAATAAATAAAATTGACTCAATAAAAAAAAGTCAAACAAACAAAAGTACTAAACAAAAGTCAGATTTATAATTTAAAATAATCAAATGATTCTTCTATTATGTCACTTAAAATTGATAGGATAAATATAAAGCTCAAACAATCACGCCATCATTTAATTTTAGAATTGTTTAAAGTAAGCGCTTAAAGATTTTGAATTTGCTCACATAGTGAAAAACTAAAAAATAATCAAACGGCTAGCAGGTTTTGAAGGAGTTTGTTATGATATAGACATCTTTGGGTAAGTGAGAAGACTGAACTTTCAGACTCTCACGAATAACTTACTTACTATTGAGAAAACTTGCGGTAACATTTTTGAATTTGGGTAACTTATCCTTTAGAAATTATTTCACCATATTTGGGAAAAATGTATAAAATCTATTCACTATAATAAGCATATATAGGCATCGGTATCATATGGGAATATGCGTGAGTGACATGCGTTAATTTTGTTTTATTTTTCGTGATACATTAGATGAAATGTAAATTGGACGAAATTCTCTACGGAAATAACAAACACATACATGTACATACAAACTTGTATATTTATAATATTTGAAATATCCTGATTGTTATTTTAACACTGTAATATATGAGTATTTATAGTATTGTATAAAATACATTTTATATAACATTTTCTTGTTTCATTTACCGTTATATTTATTTATACTATTGTGAGGTACATAAATAATAAAATATATATTATATGTTAATATTATATTGTATATATATTCAACAGTAAATTTGAAGTAGTAGCATGATAAAATAAAAATTGTTTATAATAAATGACCCAAAAATACTTGGTGCAATTTTTACCTGATTAATGCACCTTCAATTGAATCAAATATGAACAGTTAAAAATTGCACCAAAAAAACCGTAAGTGAATATTTTTTGCACTTTGATTGAACTCGGTTCACACCACGTTAAAAAACGTATTCAAATCACTGGACGGTCGGGGCCAGGAACCAAATTTAAATTGTGTTCCACACCAAAAATTTATAATACGCACCTACTGTGAACCTCAATTGCTACTTGGGATAGTATTAAAATATATTAATCAATTTTTTAAATTTAATTATATATTTAACGTTTTTATTAAATTTTTTTTTCGCTTAGTATCGTAATATAAATAAATTAACCACATAACGCTTAAAATTCTATCTATACAAATATATTATATATATATATATATACACATATTTCATCCCAGGTTAGGTTGAAATTAGAAAGAATTAGACGTGGCCGCAAAGCGATTGGTCGATAATAAAAACGTTAAGCTCTGTTTAATTGGCACGTCGCGTGTCAGTCTAGTTTCAATACGGTTCGAGAAACACGACGACTGTAGTTTTCCACTAATTCTCTAGAGTATCGTGGACGACGCCAAGATTTACGCGTTACCCTAAATTTTACCGAAGAACGAACGATATCGTTCCCGTGATCGAGTGGAGTATGATTAAAGACACTATCGCGATAAAAATACAATCGCTTACGGGTGTACCCATGTATTTAAAATTAACATTTGATGACAGGTTACCGGATGTCACCGACATAACTTGTATGGGGGGAGGGGTCAGTGTTATAAATAATATTAGAGATTTTCAACTATTAATAATAATGACAATAAAAACTAGATTAAATGAATAGATATAAAAAATTATTTGGAATTTATAGTTATTAAAAATGGTGCATAAAATAAAAAAATAAAATATAATATATTTATGTTTATAGTTTATGTTCTAGCAGTATTATAATCATACAATAACCAGCGTGAGGTAAAATTTTAAAATAGTATAAATACTAAAAATTGTATGTCGGTTTAATTGTTGGGAGTTATGATCTATTAAATAACTGGGTTTCAACGAAAACAAAAATCGTTCGACTGCCGGATTTATCGAGCCAAACAAATGAAAAAATGTTTACAACATACTCGGTGTCCACTCCGTGATGATTCGTGGCATAATAAGTTGTTTTTTAAGGTAAGGTTTTTATATTCAGTCATTAAAGTACTTACACAATTTTTTGATCGGATATCTTTTTTACTTGCGATCATACTCGTAGATAATTGTATTTTGGCAAACTGTATGAGAACGATAAAGCATTACCATAACATTCATAACCCAATTTATCAAACTTAATAAATCGTGTTTAATTACAGATTCAAAAAGTGCTAAATAATATACTGTTCTAATATACTGAAACACAATATTTACTGTAGTTTGAAACTACACATTGACTGATTTGCAACCACATAATCATATCGACTTACGTTGACATCAGGTATTTGTTATACTTAAACATAGTTTAGAAAGCGAATGAAGTAAGATCACTTTTGTCAAAATTAAAAAATAAACTATTAATGCACAACACCATCGATATATTATATTAGATTTTTTTAAATATTTTTTATTACTTCATTCCGAGTACTACTAATACCAATTATTAAGATAGTGTCGCCTGCGTAGCTTAATATTAAGTGAATTTTTCGGTGGAGACTATACATTATTTAATTAAATACCTATATTGAACAAAATTGGAGATATAACGTGTATCTTGTGGTATTTTGCATCATATTGTTAATTCATCAATAATTACATTATTGGTTTTTACAATAAGTTTTTTGTTGTTCCTGTTGTTGAGAGATTGAGCAAACCAAAACACCCATATGGCCTATATCGTTCGTCATATAATATATTACTAGCTGAATAATTCGGCTTCACTCGTGTGTTAAATAGGTAATCGATTCGTATATAAATTCGTTTTTTATTGTTATTAAACTTTTTAAAGCTTAGCCATGTAATGTACAATATTTTTTTAAATTTAAATTAATTTATGATTAGGGTTCGGGACTTCTTGCACTTAAAATTATCGAAATATGCAATCAAAATCGTCAAAATATGCAGCTAATTTACTATAAAAAATTTTAAAAATTCATAAAATATATAATTAATAAAATAATGAATTATTGTTATAAAAAAAAATCTAAAAATTAGGTGGGTACTTAATATAATAAAAATAATTTTTACACGGGTTACTCATCCCTCATCTGTATCGTCTTCATGCTCATCTGTAACATACTAATTGTCGATATTGTCGATAAAAAGGTTGATTATTAAGCGATAAAGAGACTATCGTCGTAAACAGACATACGTGTTAGATACGACAGACTAGTCTACGACCATCCAATTATGATTTTTCCCGACAATTTTACGTTTATAAAAATATAAAATGTGAAATATGCCGAAATATGCTAAAAATTGCTCAAATATGCATTTTTCTTAAAATTTGACGAAATATGCAAAAATATGCAAATTCAAACTTAATATTTAATTTCGTAATTTCATAAAACAAATTTATAACTCACTTAGAATAGACTACGACCACTACAAAAAAACATGCAAATGCAAGAAGTCCCGAACCCTATTTATGATATTTATAATTGAAATTGACAAATAAATTGAAATTGGAAATGATAAGAATGATTTACTCTTAATTTCAGGCTCATTTGGCACAACATTGTGAAAAAAATCGTTAAATTATTTTAATGACACGCTATAAAACCAAAACCTTTAAATACAAACCCCCTTCTTACCTCCCCTCAGGCAAAAAAAAAAAATGAAAAATCGGGTGACACGGTGACACTCGGGAGGGTATTTGGAACATCTCTGTTAAAAAAAAATTGGAAAAAAATTAAATAGTGTCGTCACAAAATTGGAATATAAAAAAAGCCTGTTCTTCTTTTATGTATTATATAAGGATTAATTATGACGCGTGTGAAGGGACTGGTCATTGGTTGGATGGTGACAATGATGGAAGGTTGCTTTTAAATCTACTATTGATGTACTATACATGCTAGTCTTTAGACATCATATAATAGTGTACATATAATATGTATTTATATTATATTATAAATGTCAAATATGACTTGCGGCGTCGAAACGCACAGAAATGGATATATTTTATGAACTTTATAAACAGAATCAAAAAAAAGATTTTTTGAAATCTACACAGGGAATTTATATTAATGTTGTATTTATAACTCTCGCCCGTTACATAATATTGAGCGTACTGTATAATATTATACAATATCTTATCTCGTCAGAGTTGAGTCGCGTATTCGTCCTCGTATACGTAACTCGAAAAATGTTACTTATCTAAATTCACATCGTTTTCATTATTTAAGTGGCATTGCAATATCGTCAAAAACTATTTTGGTTTTTACAAACGTGTCTCTTTAAAAAAAAAAAGCTATTTTATTTAAATCAATTCAACCAAAATAGAATAGATATAGTAATCCAGAGCTTGTTTTAAGCGAACACCTAAGGGATTATAATAGTCACCTGTCTCAATATTTTGTTTTAATTTAAATGGCCTACAAAATAGTAATAGTATATTATAAATTCAAATATTATTAATATAATTTATAAGACTTTTATTATTTCCAGGAACCGTGTACAAGAAAATGCTGCCGTTTCAGGATAAAAAATATAACTAGAAAAAAATGTATTTGCATTTTGTAAAATGAGGCACGTCCGCAGGCGTTTTTTTACAACGATAATCACGTAAGGCTCGTGCCAATAAACTGCAACAATCAAAATATCGAATACTTGTATAATATTATCGCGGATTGAAGTAGCATAGTCATTGCTCTTTTGCAGTTTGCCGATATGTGGCTTTTATTTTTAATAAGAGCTCCTACCCTTCATTTAAGTACTGCGCTCCAAAATTTATAAATCAGTCTTTGCTTATGAATATCTATCATCGTCATCATATTATTTTACGGTCAGTTTTATTAAATATTTATAAGGTATAATATACTACAAAAAGAACAACCAGAATAAAACGCCTGGTCACACGTCCTGTTATAAAATAGTCTAATAGAAATTGAGGAAGTTTTAGATAATAATTGATTGATTTAACTTAATTGTATCGTTAAATGGACAAAAAAAAAAAATATAAATATATAAAAGCATTATAAAACTCTTTACACTGTCATCGTATTTTATATAACCGCGTGGCTCGTGTTTAGATTTATTTTTTTACATAACACCTAATCAAATAATATTATTTACTTAAAACGATTTAATTTGTTGCGTCGATCGGGTTTTTAGTATATATCATACATATAAGGTGTTTCATTAGTCCATTTGCTCGGACTTGTTTTTCTCGTAACTGTATAAAATTAAAGTAAGCGAATAATTATTGTGTGTTTATCATGTACAGAAATAAATATATAATGTTAATGTATATAAAGTGTTTAAAGGGGAAGTAGGCTTAAGCCGCTTATCGCTTCTAGCGCTACACCGGTACACATGTAAGACCGAGACAACATAATATACGAGTTCGACGGTATTTTCCGTACTAGTATTTGCATGTATAATATTATTACGCGTGTAATAGTTACATTAATAACAGAAGTGTGATGCGCAGATTTTTTTAATGAACGTAACGGCACGGTCAACCGGATCATCGAAGACGTGTATCATGTGCACGATACTAGTATTAAGTATAGTGTTTAATCGCCGGTAAGTACCGAGTAGTTGTGTATACTTTAGTTAAGTAGACTTTGTAATATAAGCAAAAAGCAATAACCCATTCTACATTTTATGCGTGTTAAATCATCATGCGTTATTATTGACGCTACAGAGACGCACAGAATGTTTGTGCACCGCGTGTGTATAATAACTCGAACAATATTAGAACGCTCCCTTTCTGCGTATGACCCCGAATAAAGCATATTCTAAAATGAGAAGTGATATTTCCGAAACCGATAGTGTTCAACTTTCGTTGAAACAAGTCAAATGGAACGTATGATACTTATATACAGTTAACTAATGCTGTATCGTTGTATAATATGACTTCTGTTATAAGTGTATAACGTACAATTATATACGTGACAATTTTTTTTATAAACAAATCGATTAATATAGTTATTCAATTTATCGGCATCTCAATCGCTTCACAATCGTGTTGAAGAGATAAAGCGCTGGAAATGTTGTATGTAATTGAATTGTAAATGTGTTATTTTCGATTCGACAACAATTTATAAACGCTCAGGTTCGTACAGACTTCAAACTGATTCTGAATCGACTATAAATAAATAATATTTAACTAGTGTACATATCATCATACAAGTTAATAGATTTATAACAGCAAAACTCGTTTTTAGAAACTTAGAAACTTGAAAACTTTTGGTGTTGAAAGTGGTACACGGTTCAGTTTTCCAATATTTAAGTATGTTATCGCCTGGCGATTACCGACGGGAGGATCATCTGTATTATAAATGTATAATGACACATATTGTCCCGGAAAAGTGTGATCAAAATAAACTAGTCGTTCGGTTTATCGTGAACAGTACAGTATATTAACATGATCATGTGTCGTCGTAAATTTTAACGACGCAGAAACCCAGACGAAACGATGAGGATACGTTGCAGCTGTAACGCGAAAACGTTCGGCACATGTAATTCGGGTGATGCGCCAAAAACTGACGAATACATTGATGCACAGACCGTTTACTTATTTCTAAAACGTTCCATCGTTTTGGTTTTTTTTCTTCCTTTCTATTATAAACTTGAGAATGCGCTTAAAACGACGAAATAAATCTTCCGTCGACATCGTATTCGGTACTAACACGATGATTATTATACTTCTAGAATCGAACAAGCAAAAAAATTACCGAGCACATAATGAATTCGTACGCTGGAAAAACTTTAGCCGTTTCTTATTGCTATTATTTTTTTTCTCCACTACGCGCTCGTTACTCCACAGAAAGTAAACTTCACGCCCATGCTGAGGTATATACTATTATTATAGCTATAATGCTGTATATCATATGTGTTGTAGTACACATAATCGATATCCGGTTTTCACGTATGGTTTTTACGCATGCATTGGTCTCGTTTCCTTTATATCTACTTCAAAATGTCTATACATACATGATGCATAATCTATCGCGCTACCGACATAATAAAGTACACGAATGAAAAAAAATTGGAAATCAATTCAGAAGAGAGCGTTTTTTAAGTTATATATAATTTATATTAACTATACCTACTTTAATGAAAATATATCGTGTGAAAATAACGATGAGTCGCGTGTATTTAAAAGAGATTTTTATTTCGCCAAGTAACTCCGGTAAACAGTATATGCATAGGTGCAATTCGAGTTAAATGTATGAGAGTGCTAGATGAGGTTTGAAATCGATTACTAAAACTATTTTTAATATCAATAAATATTGTTAAAAATATTTAAAAACAATTAAAAGTTATATCAAAATTGAAAAAAAAATAAATCAACAATTTATAACAAAATAATAACTGTATTATAAACAGATCAATTTGAAAATTAAAAAAAAAAATTGAATTAATCTATTAAAGCCAACGCTCAACATGTAAATTGTACAAGAATAATAATCAACCAAATTTAAAAATAATGAAAACAGTATAGCATTATTGGTATCATGAAAATGTCAAGATGATATTTTAAAAATTAAAATTAAAACTAAAATCGAATAAGTAAAAAATAATTTTTAAATTTAAATAAAAATCTGAAAGCAATAAAATTATGTAGCAAAATCAATATATTTTTATTAAATTTAAACAGAATAAACCTAATATCGATGATCAAAATCTTATTTTGATTCCAAGTCCTGGTGCTAGATTTATTTCGATTAAAGCGAACCTTGGGAAGCTTCGCCTATCCTCCCCGATTAACAAAATGTTATTATAATTATTTACAGTAGAATAATCATTATTATTTATTTATTTATCTACTTATCGTACTATAAATTCTTTACCAGTCGATAATAATACATAACTTTTCAGTATATTATCAATATTTTAATAATTAACCAAATATTTATTTTTATTAAAAAACAAACAATACCTTGGAAATAAAAGTATTTGAATGTCTATGGCATAATAATATAATATAATAAATAAAATTTTTTTTGATACTATAAAAATAGTAAAATTTCATGTTAAAACATGAAAGTTTAATTTTCGTCTTTTAATGGTTTCATTTTATAGGTTACCAAATTAGTAATACTAATGCATGATATTATATCAATATGCTAACACCTACAATGCGAATGATGGATAATATAGCAACCGAATCGGTGTGCTATAATATTCGGACCATTTTCGAATAGCCGTTTAACGCGCATGTACAGAGTGGCAAACAAAAAAACACCGTGGTTATTTACGTTCTATATCATTATGAGAAATAAAATAAGTAAATACTTAAGACACTTATACCTATTTATTGGTAGGTATCGGAATCGATGGGTTGTTTTAAAACTACACGCCCCTAAATTTGCGGAACGACGAACCTGATGCTAAGTCGCTGGAATCAACGGGACCCTGATAAATATTACAGAGTCATACAGAGTACGACATGCGCGCGATCGATATTGTAATAATATTTTCTGAGTAGGTACCGGCGCCAGCAGGTGTGGGACACGAAATCTCGGAAAAAAAGACGCGGGCTTAGTCAGAGTAGTAAGTCGAGGCCGGGCTTATATAATTACAGCGTTAAACTACTCGAATTAGTACCTACGAGAGTGTTCGGATGTACGTGCATTATAATAATAAGCCAGCTGCTGTGCTGTTATGAAAATTTTATTTTTTTTCTCGTTCCAGGACGAGAGCGACAGCTGCCTGCGTGTAGGTAGGCACTTCACGCGCACGCGCCATATTTGCATGCACGAATTGCGTTTAGGCATGTATTTTTTTTTCTATTCGTTTAATAAGCTAAACGAACAAGACAAGTGCCACACGCCAGACCGTCAAAAGTGCACTACTACAACGATGAGTCAAAGCTCGACGATGTATGACACGAGAGATTTTTTCCGAGTATATGATATTATAGAATGTGACAGAGATCAATATGCACACCACGGAGACCAGCTCAACGGAAATAACCGTTTGACTTTGATAAACACACAATACCGAAAATTACGTGCCGTCGAGACTTCTAATTAAGAGAGGGAGAAAATAAAACGAGGGGTATTTCGATTGATACTGTCGTCAGTGTATGTTGAAAAATGGCCGATTCAATCGAAATGAGACCCAGAAAAAACAATTGGGTTTTGAGACAAATCTATTAGAGTAATAGCAGTGACAATAATACAAATAAAGATAAGTTTTTGATTAATCTATAATAATTTGATGGGAGAAATAGTAGGAATTTACTATTTAGTAGGCGTTAATATGTGTGGAGCGTACATGGCGAAAAAATTAATACGATTGTAATAATGATTATCGATTTGAATATTATGAAAAAACACAGGAAATATACAGTAAATAACAGCGTTATATATTTTATTGCCTACCTACTATATAAATTATTTCGAAAAGTTTTTACTTTTTAAAAATTTTTTTTTTTTCATATTAATTTGATGTGGTTGCAGTTATTTTATATTGATTTTAATTTTAAGTTTAGATGAGCAGACTAAGAGTGGCACAGTATTACACACAAAAAATTGGTTCATCTTCGTCATTTCGTTCATCTAAAATGTAAGTATTTATAACTAATTAACTCGAAATACGATTTTTGTACAGACATTTTCATTAAACATTCTACTTTAGGATAAACAATTAAAAATAAGTATTTAAAAAAGTAAAAATTTAAGAAAAAAATTAAATAACAATAAATAAAAAGTAACTTTTCAAAATATTAAGTGTGAATCATTTGTTAATAAATTTGTTATTATCACTCTGTATAATATTATTATTAATGTGTTTTAGTATATTCACATAATCATGTTAAAGCTTGACATATTTCTAATTTCGTTATTTTTGGATTAAGATTACAGTATTTAAATCAATTAGATTATTAACTCAATAACATGTATATTATAAAATTAATTATTTGTTTAATATATTTTTTAGGTTCTCCAATATTATATTCTTAACCGATGGCTAAAAATCAAAATAAAATATTTATTAAAAATAAAAATAAAAATAAAGATACGATAACGATTATTTTATATTGATTTTGAATTAATAATATTTTTAATAAAATCGTAATCGTACAGACGTGACAAATGATAAACGTTACTACGTAAACAAACATATGCGAATCTTATGATACGATATGATGCAATAAAATAAAAATATGCAGTTGCTGCTAGACGAAGAGAATTAATAATATATTGTCAAAAGATGATTTTTTCTTATTTATTAATAGAATTCGTCTAAGCATTTGGTGACTAACACTTTATTAACTACAAGTTAAAATAATTCGTATAATCTAAACGAAAAAGGATGATTAGGGACCGGCTCGAATGAGCAAAACGTAAAATGTCGATTTGTGCGAATGACGAATATTCAAAATTTTGTAGAGATTCAGTGACGAGGACTGAATCGAATCGAAATAAGAACACATTTTATACCTAGCATTGATTAAGAAAAAATTACGGGAATCCACTATACGCTACATATTACTTGCGTATTATTCAACTAGGATTAAATTTGCCGTACATTGACCAAATTTAACTCTGTATCGTTTGATTCATACGTCTATATAAATATTAACACTCGTGTCTGGGTAAATGTTATTCACGTAATATTATATTAAGTATATTATATGTATGGATAAATTTATTCACTTTTATGTTAAAATTAAATTTGCTTATATTATTACGTATTTACATAATTACATTTCATGTGTGTAAATTTTAACTAAGCATAGTTGAGCCGTATAAACGTACTCATTTTTCACGCAGTGTAAATGGAATTTATACATTGACAATCAAAAGAACCGGAGGCAGATCAATAATAATAATGATAATAATATATTGTTACTAGAATATTGAAACTGATTACGTTAAGCCTCCAGATTTTGGAATAATTTAGTGTTGCTGATTTTATAGTAAAACTGCTTTGAAATTGTTTTGATCTGTGCAAAATTGAATTTCAAAAGCACAATACGAGTGGTGTCACGAGTACCCACTTCTAAATACATAGGATTACAGGAAATGTATATTATCGTATTACGTTTTAATTTTATTTTCCTTTATTTAGTTATTATATATTTTGTACCTTTTGTCGTGTCAGAACCAACAATGCATTATATTATTATAGGTATAACATGTAATGCACTAATACTCGCTTTACATGGAAACAAGTATAAACATTTACACATGGCCAATTGATGCGAAAAGTATATTATAATATTTATATTTTTTAAGGTGTTCGAAACATGACATTTTGTGTGTATGTTTTTTGCTGTAAAGTTATTTCAAGAGTAAACAAAAAAAAAAAGATAAATGTAAACATAAAACGCAGTCAATCGCGGTGTAGAGGAGTGCAAAAAAAAAAAACAAAAAAACAAAAATATAACATAAATTACTCGGTAAACATAAATCGTCATTGACAACGTTTTCGCAAGAACCGTGGCGCGACGGCTGTCGTACGATATGCATGTTATGCGTGTATATATATTTTATATTATACGTTAGTGCGGTACCCTCGACTCAAAAATAATACTAAATATATATATATATTATAACATAATATAAAGTATATACAAATCACATGTATCGTAATAATATTACGGTCGAAGAGATGGAAAGCGATGTACGCAAGCACTACATTATATGCTATTGTCTATAACGGTAGTTCTATTTATCTTGAATCGTTTTAATCGGAATTCTCCGTGTTCTTCTAAATGTGAGATCTCGCGATCTGGTACCATCTACGTACTTGTGATGGATAGGTGTTTGTCACACGGTGTATTGCTTATTGTTTGTCGTGCGGAAACCGTGGGTACAACTGATACAGGCAGTACCTACTAAAAATGATTCTGTCACTGATTTGTTGACAAGACTTTATTCATAAATTATAGGCCGAACGAGTAGTTCATCGTTTTCGTACTAATGTATATGGTGCGTTCAAATTTCCTGATAAATGTATTCTATAGGTAAGTACATACATTTTTTTTTTTTACTGGAATTGCCTCCGGTCGTTTTCTGAGTTCATTTGAATACGCTGCAGACAGTGCCATGACTAGGGAGTGGTAGGTGGTCTATTTTACAATTTTTAGTGTCCCGTAGGTAATAGTAGGACATCGCTTGAATAATAAATGAGTTATAACTACCAATATAATAATATAATTTTAGAGTTTATTGAAAAATCAACGGTCAATATAACTACACGTATTGACGTGCATCAGACAGAACAAAAATGCTATTTTTCCTTGAGTATATTTTATTGTGTAAATAGTATATTATAGAATCGATTAGAATATGAATTTAAATTGTGTCAAGAAAAAACACAATATAATGCTTATAACTCGTCAATATTTCGGGGCACTCGAATTGTAGAACTTAGCTAAATTTATTGTAATTTAAAATACTGGAAATAATACACATCATATTATGCAGTGTACTTAAGTAATTTTATTGTTATAATAGCATTATTTAGAATAATAATAGACATTGCATAATAGGGTGATCGGGTAATCTACTGTCCTCGGGCATGGACCAATTGCGCTGCATATATTTTAGGGTCAGTGTACCAATTGCGCCTCTTATATTTTTTGGTTAGTATACCAATTTCGCTTGTATTCAAATTATATTATTCTAATTGCCATACTCAAATTATTATTTAAAAAATTATGATTATTCTTAAAACATGCAAAATACAAACATCATGATTACTTTAAACTCAAAACCGTATATTATTATTATTATATCTTTGTGATTTAACCACCTATTCTCTTATTATTATTATAGTAGTATTATTTTATTTTCATTTTCATTAACTAAATTGTATAAAGCCTATACGTTTCACCGACTTGGAAAATTGTTACTTTTAACTCACAAAAAAATCGGTTATTAAGTTTTCCTTAGGTTATGTAAAATGTATTGAGCGCAATTGGTATATCGACCCCAAAATGTTTCAAGCAATTGGTATTTGAAAAGGTAATTTTAAGCGCAATTGGTAAACTCCCCTTTCCTCATATTAATCCACGTGAACAAATATTTAGTAGGCAGTAAGCATTAACACATAGTTATTTCAACTGTAATTTAATAATAATTGTTGATTGGAAGCCACCTCTCCCAATTTAATTCCTAATATATTGAAAATAATTCTTCTCTACTTTTATCATGAGTTACTTTATGGAGGAATAAAAATAAATGTAAAAACTATTTGTTTTCGTTTTAAGAAACTAGAGAAATTTCAAACAAATATGGTCTGATATTTTTATAATGCACAGAATAAAAGGTTTGTTTTTTATTAAAAATGTTCACAAGTACGTGTTTTAGAGTTTTTTATTTTACATAATCTAAAAAAAATTTAGAAACTAACATATTATTACACTTACATATTACATAATATAAGTGATGTACACCATCACTGATATTACCCATGTCAGAATGTAAAAAAGGTCAGCAACAACGATGGATCAAATTCCGGATATCGTTTTATCGTATTCTATATTGTTTTTAACAAGACTAATTTAACTAACAAATTATAATCAGCGTACTGCACCGATAAAAATAAAATCTATATTGACACAATTACAACAGAATGTGATTTTAAAATATTTAATATCTATTTAACGTAAGTATACATTTTGCATGCGTATTAAAATAATTACGAGTAGATTACTATAATGATAAATTTATTCAAATTTAAAATGTATGCAATTAGTATTGTTTTAATCGCGTAATATTTTTTTAAACAATTTTATTGTTTTCCATGATAAAAATGCGATCTCTGAAAAACTCATTACCTTTGTAGAATTAAAGCATAATGATTTCCATGACGTTGTTTATTATTCGAAATGAAAAAAAAAACACTTTCAATTCTATTTCACCATGTATGAGGCGAACTATTTCATTACTAGATTCCATTGATACTGAGATTTCATCAAACAATAGGAACGTGCAAATACGCCATTTGTCTACCTATTTATTAATCCCTTACCGTGGCGTACCATCACAATGACACATATGCCTGCCACTGTATTTGACGCGAATGATTGTAGGTTAGGTATTATATTGAACTTTATTGGCTTGTTGAAAACATATAGATAGGTATATATATTATCAATTAACCGGCAGATATATTTTAAATACGAGAAGAATAGAAATAAAATACGTTGTCATAAGCTATTGTGTTTTAATCGTTATTGATCGGGACGTGAACAAAAATACGTCATTTTTTCATCCGATTTACAAATCAATTAGTCGTCGATGAACATTTAAAATTAAAAAAATAAATTTATAGTTTCTAAACGAGTGTCACCACGACACGGGGTAAAAAAAACATAGCGTTTAATGATTTTCCAATCCGACTGAGATTCATATTGTCGTCGTCTTGGTGCTGTTTTTTTCGATATAAGTTCGTTTGATAGACTCTAAGCAGGGCGATGAATTTATTGGAATTACAATGATGTGTTCTTTTTTTATGCGAATAATGAAAATAGTTTTGCTTTTAGAAAAAATACTTTGATCATATTAACTTCGAGGGTAGTTTCTTTTAGCTAAATCAGATCTAATTAGTACTTGTGTGTGTGTGTGTTGTGTGTAAGAGGAATACTTAAAAGTGTCAAGTCCAAATAATTTCTAAAATAATCAGGAAAATTAAAAAAAATTAAAAAATGATGTTTTTAATCAAATCGATTTTGTAATTCAAAAATGAATAACCATAGAGACTTGAAATTTACTAATAAAGGTTTAAAGATGGAATGGTTATATTGTCAAAACATTTTGTTTATTTTCGAGCTTTTTATTATAGATATTATATTTAAAATACTAAAATGTATTATAATTTTTAGTTTTTATTAGATTTATGTGTGAAATTTTTATAGATATAGAAATTATAAGAAATTTGAAAATGTAGTACTCGTATAATATGGTTTTTTCCTTTACACGTTTTTCTTACAGTGATTTAAAAATATTGATAATTAAATGTAAATTTTTTCTTATATAATTTTAATTTGAAATATTGGCATGCAATATTTGTCAGTCACATATATTTGCAAACTTGTTTTATACCTATTCCACATATAAGATGACAGATTATCTCCATTAAGAAATATTTTAATCGTATATTTTTCACAATGATTTATATAATTGAATTAAAATGTAATAAAACGGTTGCATTCAGTGACCGACTCAATGATGAGACACACGTGAAATTACTAATATGATTACTTACTCGTCCATTTTTTATATTATCTTCTCGCAGTCCAGCCTACGGGAACACACTCAAGTCTTGTTCGTACACATAGAAAAAGGGTACAATTATTTTTAGAAATTTTAAATATTCATTTAAAAACGCATATTATGGTTGTAAAAAAGCTATTTCATTGTAAGTGATTTAATGTGTACTTTTTAGGAGGGGAATTATTATAAGTTTTGACTTTTTAAAACTATAAATTGTTATAACTAATTTAGTTTCAAAGATATATAATTACTTACAATTTTTTTGTTAACAAGAATAATATTATAGTTTAGAATTTCAGTAAGTATTACGATTTACGAATATAATAATTCTAGAATAGTTTAATGTTAAAATGTATTATATTTTGTTAAGTTTACTTTAAATACATTTTTCTGGTGTGTACTTACATAAACTATAATATTGACCTATCTGTATGGTTGGCGTTTAGACTTTTAGAGCATTGTTAATAAAACTATTACAAGTGCCTTTTAAATTAGCAACTATAAAGTGACACGATTTGATCTAATAAACTGCAAATAATTTACGTTGTTTAATGCACTTTTATTTTTATTGGATGGTTGTTATAATACATTTGTCATTTATAAACAAATTTAATCGTTTTACTGTTAATTAATAGCGCACACTATAATATATTATAGTTTTTAAATAAAATAAAATAATTGTATATAAAATGTCTATTATATGTAATACAATAGACATCATATTTTTGCTAACATATTTTATGATTAAGTTTATAGAATATAATGCAAAATATACAGATTTATAGAGAAAAAGAGAGTGATATCGAGAAGAAAATCAAAATACATTTTTACATTATTTATACAGTTTTAGTATACTAGTATGTGTATATATCATCGAATTTTTGAAAGTATTTTCCATCGAATTATATAGCATGCTGTTTTGGCATTACGACTGTTGATGCTCATCTTGTTCGTTTCAAAAGACCATGATACCAAGATACATCGTCGCGAAAATATGAATGTGGGTAAATGAATATTTTACGACAGCTCTCAGTTTTTTAGCGAAATAATATTATGCGTTGTCGCGTCCTTTGCGAGTAGGAAACGTTATTAGGTACGAAAATATCACATACATAGTGTATAATGTGATACGCATAATATTAATATTAATGCACCGCTTTGGGACTAGCTGTTTTTACGAGCGGTTATGTACTTATATAATATAATCTATTAAATTACATAACTAAATTAATTAAATAGCGTGCAAATGTATTATGCCGTTGTTGATGATTTAATTGATTTTATTTGTACGATAATGGCAATGGTCAATTTGTCACAAAGAACAATGTGTCTGTACAGGGAAGTTCTATACTAGGGTGACCATTTTAAAAAAATAAAAAACGGGACAGTTGCTACCCCCCCTCTAAAAATGAATATTGTTATTTTACTTTTTTGAGTTAATTAACCTAAATTAAATAATTAATATTTTTTTTATTATCATTAATCAACACAATAATGTTGCATTTAAAAACTAATACAATTTTTTTAAATAATTAGATAGGAAAATTTTCTTTTTATTATTAAACACTACCGCTAATTTAATTACTTATTAGATTCTTGTTTTACGAAAACTGTTATCTGTTATTTATAAATTTGGTTATAAAACTATTTTAGATTTGTTTCATAGATTGATTTATTTTAAAAATATAATGTAATAATTTGTAAAAAACGGGATTAAAATGGGACCATCTTCTAAAAACGGGACAAAAAGCGTCCCGTTCGAAGTTTGTCGGGACAACGGGACACGATGATCAAAAAAGGGACAATCCCGTTTTAAACGGGACGTCTGGTCACCCTATAATCTATACTAACGCGGTCGCAGGTATGTAGCAACGGTGAAATTGTTTATAAAAAAATTATATCAGATTTAGAATCAATTTAATTTGCTAAATTGAATTCTAAATGTCATGCACGATTTGCATTGGTTACTTTTAATTATATATTTTCATCTGGTATATATTTTTTTGGGACTTTCTTACCAGTAAATACAGAATTATTTATGTACAACATTGTTGTATACGAACATGGGTGTATGTGAATCACACCGGATGTTGGCCATTTTAAATACTTAATCCTTAAGGATTCGTATTCTTAGGTGCTTCGACTGTAAAAATGGAGAGAAAGAACCTCCATGTGGTTCTCATTGGATACGAATCTGCTTCACTATGAATTCGTAACTAATAGACGAACAGGTTATTTAACATTTAAAATCATTTTCAAACTGTACCTATACCTATTTTTTCTTTATAAAATCTACTGTTTAATATCTATGATAAAGTAATTGCCAATTTATATATTAAATATTATTGCCAGATAAAAATTTACAAAAGTGAAAATTTTAGTATTATATTTTCATTCGCTACAAGTTCAATTTAATAAGGAAAATTTATCTTAACGAAATAGACCACAATTAATAATTCTGGGGGGAGCTAATATTCACATTGGAGGAGGTTGTTCCTCCCAAGCCCCCCTAGTTACGCCTATACCGACAGTGATCTGCCTGCAAGTATAAATCTATTAGTATTTTTGTTGAAAATTTTATCAACATTAAATCTTTCAGGGAAATAGCTTATAACAATAATTTAGATTTTAAAGTTAACATCACTACTCAATGATTTTAAAGAAGAAATTAAGATTTTAAATGAGCATTACCAAATAAAAAATATTGTAGAGGAATCTGATATTTGGTATCAGTATTGGATTAATAAAAATTTAAAACCCAGTGCGAAGAAATCCTAATTATACGAAATCGCCTATAATATTTGTATATTATTAAAAAAACGGCTCTGATTCAACATTTTTCTATTTTTTTCAAGTATTTATACTGTATAGTATAAAAAAATATTGTTTGGATGAATAAAAAAATAAACAAGTTTAATATTAATTGTCAAAATGTATTTTAAAATATTGTTATATACAATGTAATGTTTAAAATATATCCATATACTTATAGAATTTGGACTATTATAAAATAATTAAGCCGATTAATAGAATTGTTCAACTTTAATAAATCATTCATATAATAAAAAAAGTATGTTTAATAATATGTAAATAATCGTTTCAACAAATAAAATATTACCTCGCTGGAATAATAATAATAATAAAAAAAAAATAATATTATTTTCTTGAAACTGTTTGCAACCTACGTTATTCAAGCATTAAATTTAATATTTAGATTATAAACAGTCTGTCTAGTATTTGTAATCACACTGTATTGTAATTATTTGTAAAGCGGTATTTATGTCATTTGAGCTCATAAAATACTGGAAAAATGTTTAATAACTAGATTAATTATTTTTTTTTGTTTTCATTTTAAGAAATGCATTTACTGTAAGAAAGTAAATATATTTTAAGTAGTTTTTAAGTATTCTGACTAAAACATGTTGCCTCAAATGTTTTAAAAAGTTTGTATTAATTGAGCAAATACGGATATCAAACTGAAGATATAATCAACCTGTGACAGAACTCATTCAGTCGTTCCTAATGCAAACAAAATTTTAAAGGTCGTGAACGAATGGAATCAAATGAAGCAGTTGTATGGAAGGATAATTCCACGTTGGAACCTAGTTTATTTTATTACAGAGCTTTAGATAATGACTGATTTTTATATTTTATAGTTTAGTACGTTTATATAATATTGTTAAAACAATATTCTATATTATAAATAAAAATTAAAAATTAATACTTTTACTGTTTTATAAAATTGTAAAGGTTTTTTTTGATAATGTTGACTTAGCGAATGAATTGCCAAATCAATTCAAAGTTTTATCAATGTCTGAGAATGGTATTCATTAATATTAATATGTTAATTGTTGATAACGAACAGGTGAATTGGTCATCGTTAATTAAGATTTGAAATTTATAATGCTCATTTTTCTTATGGCATACACTTTATTGAGTATTGACTAAATAGATACGTAAGTAATTAACAAAACAATCTAACAGTTTTATTTTTAATTTTAATTGGCAACAGAGTGGCAATTTGTATTCTACAAAAAGTGGTTATTGTACAATTGATACTTATAATTGTGTCTGAACAATACAAATAATAATGAGACGCAATTCAAGTGACAAATGAAAAAATGTCCAATTAAAACAACACGCTGTAGTGTATTGAAGAGAATCCGTAAAATGGCAACTTAATAAAAAAAAAAATCCGTTTATTGGATTATACAGGGTCATAAACATTTTGTAACTCGACATTTCGACGATCGTATGTATAAATATTTACATAACATTAATGCCTGTATATTAATCCCACGAAATTTCCGAAAAAACAGAACGCCCCTCTTGTCGAGAGTCAACACCCTAAATAGTATATATTATGCTTATACTTTTTTTTCGTTTTTATGCAATAATATATGTGTATTCATTTGTGTATCTTATTATTTTATGCACACACTATTACATTATCATTAATATGGTCGTTTAAAGATTTTTATCATTATTATAATCACAGGATTTTTAACCACGACGAATAATTTATGAGAATAATTTTAAAAGAATCGGACCACAAAAGAACAGAGTTCTGCGGTACACGCGATATTATCATATAAACCGTTTTTCGAGTGTAAATTAATTTACTCTCGGCATCATTGTACTTGTTTACACGAGTAAATGTGGCCTGATTGCCGGATATACATTAAAATAAAAAATCTAATTTATTTCGTTCCACTCACTGTTCGGTTTATTAATATCGATAAAAATAATGCATTAAATGTGGAGTTAAAAGCTTAATCGTTCTGATTAAACGAAATACCGTATACGTGCTTGTTATGCTCGTGCGCGCACACATAATAATAATTACAATTTCGACGGATTTCCAATAGAGATGTGATTTTCATAAATTCTGCATCGATTACAATCTGACCGTCAAACCACAAATTTCATAATATATAATTTTTATTATGTAAATAAATTGTTATTATTACTATAGTTTATTATAATATCTTAGGAGGGTGTTTTTGAAACGGTACACCTGTATTTCTAGCAGTGTATTCTATTTGTTTTTTCCCCTGGGACCTAATTAGACAACGCAAGTTTTTCAATCAAATAATATCCAAAATGTATGTTAGTATTTTATTTAGTTAATAGAATAAGCACCATACAGTCTTGTAAAAAGGTGACGAAGCAAAAGATAACGTATCACATTAAGTGATAATCGTAAATTGACTAACAGTCACATGAAGAAAATCTAGTTTAAGAACATGATTCGTAACCGTGATCTAGGCGAAGAATTTTTAACTAGTAACCGAAAAACCTCAACAAATTGTATCATTAAAAAGAGGAATTATTAGATTTTACAAATTATGTGGAAAATGTAGGAGAATGAATATGTAGAGAATTGATTTAATAATCTGCTGCTAGACATCGTCAATCAGTTGTTCGATTTAAAATGTATTGATTTATATATAAAAGTTAGTTTTTTAACGAGTCATTTGTCATGATGAAAATTGATCGAATTTTTTCATCTCACGATTACGACGAGTACTTGCATTTATTTTCTATCGTTATCAAATTATTAATGTTTTTATTTTGCCGATCAGTTGTTATTATTATTAGGTACCTACTCAAAAAAGATTTTTTACAAAATGGTTTAACGCAAGTATATTAAGCAGTACGAATAAAATATAAATATTCATATATTCGTTGTATGCAGCGTTCGATCATTAAACAGGTCCGCGGTATTATAATATATTAGACGTCAGAAGACATCTGACAAAAACAATTCCGCGACGAAAATCTAAGCCAAACCAAACCAAACGGAATTATTCTGACGATTTAAATGCATATTTTACAATACTGTTTATAGAATTATAGTCGTCAACATATCAACGACTGTCTTGAGACTTAAGTCTTTACGCGTTTATTATATTATTACGACTTTGTATGATTGTGTACATATATTATACCCATATAAATTTATAATTATATGACGTCAAAGAATTTCACCACCGTAAATGCAAAATAAAGAGAAATAAGAATCGTCGTTTTGCACAGAGAGATTTACTGGCAATATTAATTGTCACAAATGAAAATGCATATTATAATGTATTATAATCGGGTTATAAATCCTGACAGACTTTTTTTCCAGACATAAAATTAAATTATTAATTCGATTTCATCTAACGAAATTAACGCATGTCTATATCATAACGACTTTTAATTAGTTTGAGTCCATAACCTAATCTATGATGTGTATTGTCTACTAGACTGTTATTAACCGTGATGAATAAGTTGAACGTGGACACAATAAAAGATTAACATGCACTTTTAAATGTATTTTTTTTTATCATATTGTTCGAATTTAACAATACATATACATAATCTACGCACGCATTTCAGGGGTGTCTTTAAAAGAGTGATGACAGTTTTTCTCTGTAGCTTTTTAAAACAGTTTTTATTTTTATTATTTGTTAATTTTTTAGTGATTAAATTATTTTGATTAAATTAATGTTCATACAATTTTATGTGATTGGTGATTGCATATTAAAATATGTATGAAACGGGAAAAAGTCAAAATCGAGAAAAACTCTAAGTGTGCCTATAATCCTTGGGCAAAATGTCATATTTCGGCATTTGCTTGGGTAAACATAGTTGTGACCAACCTCATTTGGGCAAAACTGTAGTGTTTTAAATACCTACACTAATCATTATATTTTTATTATTACTTAAGCGTATTCAATTATATTTTTACAATAATATTTATTTTATAATTATTTAATGTACCTAGATATTTAAAACGCTACAGTTTTGTCCAAATGAGGTTGGTCACAGCTATGTTTACCCAGGAAAATGCCGAAATATGAAATTTTGCCCAAGGATTATAGGCACACTTAGAGTTTTTTTCGATTTCGATTTTTGCCCGTTACATATAATATATTATTAATGAAATAACTATTAATTATTATTAAGTTAAATGGGTACATTTAAATACATTTATATTATAGTTTGTTGTCTTATGTATAATCAAATTTATTTATCCACGATACCGTCGATACCTTAAGAAGGGTATCACAACTTAAGGATGCCCTCTTCAATCACTGCTACCATGGTTATATTAATTTTTCGTAAATTTCAAATAGATTATTATAATTGACATTTGAATTTGATCGATTATAAAATAATATAAATCTTGGAAAACTATTATTGCTTTTTAATATTTTATTTATTTTATAATAGTGTTAAAGAACTGATACATTAAAAATGCTTATTAAATGTACATAGATTTTCGGATCATAGGTATTATGTAATTGTTTCTAAAGATACGTCATTATATTGATACAAAATTTATTTTGTTGTTGTACTTGTACCTAATCAGAGTTAAAAGTTTAAATCTTCTTATATAACACAATTAAATGTAGTAGTTCAATATTTCCATCGTTTAGACTATGTGCTAGTTGTAATAAAGACAATTTATTTGATATAGCTATACGAATAAATAGTATTTAATACGCAATGCGTGTATATAAGTCATGTATTCACCACGGAGTGTGGTGGCGTAATAACTAAAACCCAAAGCTTCGGGAATTTGCACTTTTTTTTAATCATTTTGTACGATGCTGGTCTTGAGATTTGATTTATATCACGCAAAATTCAGTGGTATAAATTTTTATTTTTATTACTTTTACGAAAATGTTGGATAAACACAGTTTTTTTTAAAAGTAATTTTATTCAATTTTATACGTTTTTCTTCTTTTTGTAGGTATTATTTGTAATATCATTGTTTTGAGATGAATTATTTGTTAATGCATTATTTTGTTAAAACTAAATATTAAAAAAAAAATGTGGAATAATGTGTCATTTTGCCTAATAATTGAATTTTATTTATGTAGGTATTCGTATAATAATTATAATACTTTTATATTTGTTTGCAAAATCACCGCGTAGTCTATACTTTGATAAGTACCACATTATGACGTTTTCTTATTATGAACCCGTATCGATATTATATTTTATCATAAAAATAACTTACGATTTAATTTATTTAAATAGAAGGGAGTTATAGAAATTATCAAATCATTTTTAATGCTTTTGAGTTTTTTTTATAAAACAGTTTTAAAGTAGGTAATAAAGTTCGTCTATTAAAATAAATTAATAAACAGAAACACGGTACGCACAATTAAACGGATATAATAATCTAATGTAATTATTTTACCATTAAGTTTAGCTAAAAAAATATACAACTGTAAAGTGTATTATTGATAGTTAGAGTGATTGTAAAAATGTCCTCATAGGAAAGGGAGAACAATAATATTAATATATAAAAATAAATTATCTAATTCGTCATTACTTCTGGACTGAGTAAGTATGTGTGTTGTTTTTTTTTATGTCAACGTCATTTTTTTCGGGTAACCAGATTTAGATTTTCAGTAGAAAAATGAATTGCTTTAGATTTTGAGCTCAGTGAGGAATGTATTGGTTTTAAAACGAGGTATATTGTTTTATTTGTGTTATTTTTATCCTTTTTCGTGTTCACTTTGTCGGGAAAAGTAATGCTCCAAAAGTTTCAAGGAAATCTCTCCATATATTTTAAATTGAACACAAATGGTAGAGCGAAGATGTTATCTTAACATTTCCCAATTGTTTATAGAAAATAGAGGAAAACTAAAATAAGAAATAAAAATTTAATCAACCTTAGTTTTTGATTATTTTCAAAAGATTATCTACAGAATATATTGTATAATACTGTTCAAAAAAAAAAAAAAAAATTATAATAATAATAATACTAATCGTGACGATTTTCATTCAAATTGTATCTGATTATTATAATATTATGCATTTTGTTTACATTTTTTTGATATGCAAATAATTTTAAAAGTAATGGTTTTTTAAATTTCTTACTTTATAGCTAGGTAGTGGCACGATACGCTACGGTCGCCGATACAAAGTACATGAACTGCAGCGACCAGTCTGTCCCTTATCAACCGCCACCTCGGGCAACGGCGACACGACACTGTCGACTCTCCCTCCACGTCACAAAGGCACATGGTGGTACGGCAAGACAAGTCGGTCCGGACGAGTACCAGCCGCCGGGCGTCTCGCTCTCTTGCATGAACCTTTTGCCGATAACGGTGACAACGTCTCTTAGTCGTAAGACCGCGTAAAGCATAATAATTGTGTATTCACTTTTATGCCGTCAACACTTGACATAGTGATATTTGACAACTATATAATATTGTGTACCGTGGTTTATCATCAATAAAAAAAAGTTGGTAAGTGAGTATCGCTCTGCTGTACATTAGGGCATGGGGTGGACCTCGGACTAGGGTAGGTTAAATTTGAATGCAATGATAGGTATCATTGTATACGAAAAACGATTCTGAACGGAGATGATTTGTCAGTCTAGGATATATTATATTTAAATATTGTCATATATTCTATTTTGAAACAAATAGTATAGTTACTATATTATGTTACTATAGTTACTTTATAATATCTGTTTATTAATAAAAAAAATATTTGGCAATTTACACATAATGAGAGTATGAAATTTAATTTAAATTTTGACATATTTCGTATAAATTTGAACTTTAAGCCCTTATAAAAAAAAATTGTGACTAACGATTTTGGATTTTTTTTTATCACTATAAGAAAAACTTATAAGAAACCTTGTATTAAATTTTCAAGATTTTCTGGCCACCCAAAAAATTTTTATCGGCATTTGAAGAAAAAAAACTTAGAAAAGTCAAAAATTTCAATTGTCTATAAGTAGCTTAAAAATGGTCAAAAGATTTTGAAAATTTAACTGTAAAAAGATAACCATAATATAAACATTTGGTGAAAATTTCAAGTATTTACAATCATTCGTTTTTGAGTTACAGCTAAATCAAAAAAACGATTTTGTCGAAAAGTGGTTTTTCGTAAAATTGCCGTTTTTCTGTCATTTTAGATTCTGAACGAAGTGATGAATGTATTGCTTTTACTATGATGTGTGTTTTTTTTTTTTTTTTTTTTTTTTTTTTTTTTTTTTTTTTTTTTTTTTGTGTCTGGGGACAACATTTGGAGCAGTAATAATGCTCCGATTTTTGACTTCAGCCCCTCTTTGAATAGGGAATTGAATCTAGTTGGTACTTTAGGGGGGTCAAAATTAAAATTTTCCAATAGTTTTCAAAAAAATCGAGAAAAACAAAAAAAAAATGACAGAAAAATGGAAATTTTACGGAAAAAACCACTTTTCGACAAAATCGATTTTTTGATTTTGCTGTAACTCAAAAACGAATTATTGTAAATACTTGAAATTTTCACCAAATGTTTATATTATGGTTATCTCTTTACAGTTAAATTTTCAAAATATTTTGACCATTTTTAAGCTACTAATAGACAATTGAAATTTTCGACTTTTCTAAGTTTTTTTTTCTTCAAATGCCGATAAAAATTTTTTGGGTGGCCAGAAAATCTTGAAAATTTAATACAAGGTTTCTTATAAGTTGTTCTTAAAGTGATAAAAAAAAATCTAAAATCGTTAGTCACAATTTTTTTTTATAAGTGTTTAAAGTTCGAATTTATACGAAATATGTCAAAATTTAAATTAAATTTCATACGCTCATAATGCGAATGTTGGCCATAGTAACCATAGTAACATAATATAAAAACTATACTATTTGTTTCAAAATAGAATATTTGACAATATTTAAATATAATATATCCTAAACTGACAAATCATCTTCGTTCAGAATCGTTTTTCGTATACAATGATACCTATCATTGCATTCAAATTTAACCTACCATAGTCTGAGGTCCACCCCACCCCCTAATATACAGCAGAGCGATACCTACTTACCCGCTTTTTTTTTTTTTGTTTTTCTCGATTTTTTTGAAAACTATTTGAAAATTTTAATTTTGACCCCCCCCCCCCCCAAAGTACCAACTAGATTCAATTTCCTATTTAAAGAGGGGCTGAAGTTAAAAATTGGAGCATTATTACTGCTCCAAATGTTGTCGTCAGACACAAATAAAAAAAAAAAAAAAAAAAAAAATCACACATCATTGTAAAAGCAATACATTCATCACTCCGTTCAGAATCTAATACATCGTACAAATAGTGAAATTCGAGTTGTTCTTTTATCCTGACCGGCTCACTGCCGATTCACCGAACACTTACCGCCGTAACCGTGTGAAAATGGTTCCCCGGTGGGGAATCGAATCCCCGGTCACCCGCGTGACAGGTGGGGGATACTTACCACTATTATACTACCGAGGAGCCGTGTCAATAGTATTAGCTAAGGAGATATATTCTATTTTTATTTTTACTTAAATATCGATTTTACACACGGTAAATGCGTTCAACTATCAAAGTTCTATAAATGTATGTGCTTAGAATTCGGTGGCACGACATAAGATATTGCCACAATTGTTTTTTCGACAGACTGGCGCCAGGAGTTTTAAATTATAATATTATTATTGATTAGTTAAAATTTGTATTTGTTTTATGATAATTTTTAATTATTTTTAATCAAATTTTATTTTAATTAATGTCTTATGTTAATTTAATATTTAATCACACAATTAAATATCAGTCATACTATAAATAAATGAATTGTATTAAAAGATATATTATTAAGATTGTTAATTTCTTAAAATACATATAAATTCATATTCTTATATTGCTTTGTTTATGCGATTTTAATTCACTAACAAATTATCATTATACATTTATAATAAGTATTAAACATTTATTTCCAAATTCAATGCAATTATTAAAAAAAAATATTGCCTTATTGAAGTGTAAATTATTTCAGATTCCTCAACGCAATGTAAACATATTTAACTAATAATTAATTTTATACAAAGGTAGTTTACCAAATATAGTATATAAATAAAAATTAATAATGAGTACAATATGATATGTTTATTCTTATTGCTCATATTTTATATTGCTTCGGATAAATGAATCATTATTAGGTTTATCTTATGTTAATATTTTAAGGTTCTGTATTTAATTTAAATTTAATTTTGATTCGAATAATGTATTAATTTACATTCGATTTACATATAACGTATTTTTTGTGTGCTGTTACACGATATATAGTAGAACAATTCGTTAATCTTCATTTTAAGGGTAGGTTTTAGTATAAAATTAGATTTAATTGGTACTTTTAAGAGATAAAAATAGAAGATCCATATCATTTTTATTTTATTAAATTGTAAGAAAAAATTAGATGAAACTAGAATTTTGACACAAAACCAGTTTTTGAAAAAAATCAATTTTGTTTTTTCGAAAAAGAATTAAAGGAAATACTTGCAATTTTTAATTCAAAACATATTAACGCCTATATTTTTTTTTATGTATATTTAATGTTAAATTTCGAAAATACATAGTCACGTTATTTTTATAAGCATTTAAAAAAATTCATGAAAATTGTAAAAATTTGCAAATTATTTTGTAGTTATAAATATCTAAAATGTTTATTATTCATTTATAAGATTTGAAAATTTAATACAAAATTTCTTGTAAGCAGTTTTTATTTTATATATTTTTAAAAATGTTCAGCATAATTTCGCAAATATTTGTTATGACTATTTGAAGTTCAAATCTTAACGAAATAAGATATTTATGTGTAAAATAACAATTTATTTATTTTGATGAAATTCAAAAAAAAAAAAAAATGATGTAAATACTTGTAAACGTCACTTTAAAAGAAGTAATAGTAAATAAATAAAAATAAATAAATACAATTATATAGGTAAATGTTTATAATATAAACATCATTTTTTTCATAATATTTTACAAATTGCAACATTTTTAGATTATTTTTTAGCTATTTATAAATATGACCTTTTTAGTTTTCTTCTATATACATATCGTTAATATTGATCAAAAAGTGTAAAAAAAAATGGTCTTTATAAGGTTCTTTATAATTTTTACTATAGTAATTTAAAAATATTTAAGTTATCGTATGAATTTTTATAAAAATTATTTGAAATTAAATTTTGGACAAAAAATAACGATTTTAGTTCTTTTGTCGTAATATTATTACGTATAATATATTATATTTTATACATCTATAAATTTAAATTTTCAAAACATTTAAATTAATTTATAGTATTGTCTATTTGTATAGTGTATATCATATTACTTACAGTATAATAAATTACTATGAAACGTAATTAATAGAAATATACTCGACACTCGTATTTATATGCTAATAGAATAACAGGTCCGTTGCCGCTCAGAATCGTTTTTCTTATGCAATGATTTATTATTGAATTAAAATTTAATGCATCTATTACAATGACCTACTTTCCCCATTTTTATAGTTATTAATATTTTATTAGACACAGTATAAGTTTCTTTTTGAACAGTATATTATTATTATTTGTATTATTTACATTTTCGTTGAACAGTTAGACACATATTTTATCTGCTGACATACATCAATCAATTATGATATTTAAATATTGTGTTTTGTGGCAAATAATTTTAGTATTCACTCTATAGTCTTTGTCGGCAGTAGGAAATATGCTATATTGTTAAAGACTTATATTTTCACTGTTTTGTGAATTGGATTATTTTTGTTAGCTATGGTTACAAATAGTATCGGTATTTTTGAACCGTCCGGTAGTTATCATCAGGAGTTCGATCGTACTACGATAAACGTTATTCAATTTAAAAGTTACTAGCCCCTATAAATAAAACATTCGACAAGTAGAAAATATATATGTTACACATAATATGGATATTGTATACAGTATTTTTTGGATAGTCATATTGTTTTTGCGATTCCGCGCGTATTTGTAACCTAACCTAACGCAGAACAATTGTTGCAGACAAACGATAATAATAATATTATTACACTCTAATTTGACTTGACGTATCTAGACACTCTTATATAATAATAAACAAAACGTAACCGGAGACGACGCTGCTACGCTGCCCGTGTGCCAAAATCGTTGTATATTATAACGGCAATATTAAAACATATTTTTTATGGCGGACATGACGATACTATCAATAAACCCAATATTCCAGCTCCGAATACACCTATGCTGAGCGGATCGTCGAAACGGAAAAAAATACATTTACTGAACCGGATACTATGCCGTCGGGTATTTAAATATATTTATTTATAATATTAAATCACATGCATACGTATATAAGCTCGCTCCACGCATCAGTTATATACACGGTTTCGGATTGTGGTTCATTATTGCTGTTATAGATTCGAAAACTACGATAAATTATGGAGTTCGAAAAACGGTCCGGAGCGGAGCCCGGTTAAAACAACCACAAACGCGCTTACATTTCCTCTAGAATTTTCACAGTCGTGTGGGTTTTAGTTTCGCTCGAGGAAGTCGAGAAAAACCTCCCCCACTCGAGAGTTCAAAGGTACAGCGCGTATTCAATGTTTTCGACGAACGTATACTTATACGTATAGTGCAGGCGCTTTGCGAAACCAACTTACTGTTGGCCATTAGGGTGTTATCTGGACGAATATTCTGCTATTATGGTAATAGCCAATAATGCACTCGTGGCTATTGCGCGTAAGATATATATATATATATATATATAACCTAATCACGGAATCCGTTTAAGTCGAATGTGTATTATATAATATCGTACGAAGTCTGATAGGGTGTTGTACGAGCGGAGTCCTGTGACGAATGTATCAGCCTGGTCATATAACAAAATTAAAATATGTTTTAAACACGATTTTAACTAATTAAATTTCATGATAGAAATCTGAAACCGTTGCCTACATGGCGTTTAATATTGTCAGCCGTTTTCACTCCTTTAAACTCTACGAACATTTTTTAATGAAATATTACAACGTAAAAAGCGACACAAGTGCCGAGCTTATACTAAACGCATTCACCCGTATTATGTAATGAATAAGGGATAGTACAGTCACAAAACATTAACTCGACACATCAGGCCGGAACTCGATTGCGCACTAACACTTTTAAGTGGAAACGTCATGACAATAATAATATTACAATTTTTAATTGGGTTGACGTCGTCGCCGGGTTATTAAAAAGAACGCAGCCACTGGACCTATAGGTACCTACCTATTATGTTTAGTATTTAAGCGGCGTAACTAAAATTGTAGGGAACCGTGACGTAAAATCTCTTGGGGGCTCTAAAAATGTAATTATAAATAAAAAATCGGCCTACTTAATTTTAATACGAAAAATAAACATTGAATTATAACGCTAAGTCAATTAATTGGACATTAGCACAAAACCCAAGTACCAAAACGTGCCGAGGAACATAAACGTATTTACTATTTATATATAAAATAACGATCAAGTATTAATTATTAAGTTAATTGACAAAAATAAATATTAGAAACAAAAAAATTAAATCAAAATCAAACATAAATTATTCGTCGTTTAATTTGAATTTTGCATTTTGCTGGGCCCGGGTTACCCTATCTATACGGCACCGCTGAAATACACAGATTATTATACCTAAAACACGGAACAGGAGGCGCGTGCGTCCGAATATTAAAATATTTCACCGGGCCGGGTTTGGTGGGGAGCGAGAGCAAAACGATACCACTGCGGAAACCCGCACTCCGCCCAAATTCGACCGTACTTTTTTTTTTTAGCGTTTTTCTTTTTCTTTTTCCACTTTCCGCCGTGGCGCGTGATAATTAATTTCGCTCACGTTCGGTTGTATAATATCACTATAATCGGCCGATGGCGATTACACGCGCACGTCCGTCCGTGAGTCGCTCTCGGCCGCGGTACATAATATTGTTATTATTATTATTATTATTCAAACACACGTGCAGATCGTGGGGGTGTATCGTATTATATATATAAGCGTACAACAGTAATATTATAGTAATATGCATCGCGCACGTTTACAGCGGAGTTTGGGTCTGTTTCGGGGACAGGAGTAGAAAAAAATATGACAAAAAAACAATTTGCGCAGTAGGTATATAACCTATACGTATATAATATATATAGGTATGTATATACGTCTATATACGTATAGGTATGTATATATGTCTATATACGTATACATGAATATAATATATTTTATATGTTTATGTGTGTGTGTGTGTAGCACGCGCGTCACAAATTGAAATCACCGTCGCCCCGCACCATCGAAACTCGTAAAAACTTTTGATCGTATCTTGCGACGTTGGTGCGCGTAAACACGAATAGAAGCCCACGGGTACACAGATATCATTGCCTGAAAATTATCTCAGAAATATTTCCGATTTTCTCCTAAACATATAATTTTCATTGCCACGTGTGCGGTATCGATTATGATAATTAAATTATAATAATATATGTATAGCTTTCTTAACTAAAAGTTTAAATTGATTTGTCTATAAATATTAATGAATTATCAAAACACTTACCTTACATCTTATGATAATTTTGGTATTTCACGTCTTTTTAGGCCTTTTATTCATTATTATTATTTTTTTTCGATACACTATAACTTTTTACACAATATATTTTATGAATACATTTTCTTCTTATGAATATTTCACACGTTCTGTGGGTACTACGCCATCGAACTTAATCACATATTAATATAAGAATAAAAGATATATCATTTAAAATATTTAAAATGTTTATGTTTATGTTTATGAATTATAAGTATACCTATTTATAGTAGATTTCTGATTTTATACTGATTTTTTTTAGAATTTTGATGAATTTATAAATTGTTTAATGTACTAAATTTACAACTCAAATTCTGGTGCTTTGTTTGTGGATTTTCGAAATAACCATAACTATTTGTATGTTCTGTGAAATAACATAAATTATCATTAGGAGAAAAATAATGATAATTATTACAATAAAAAAAAACCATTTATTCTCAATACACATATTATTATAAATCACGTTTGCAAAAAACAAAAAAATAAATAAATAAAATAAAAACTGAAAACAATAATAGGTAAGTATGTGTAACATATTATTAATATATTATTGTAAACAGGTATAATAGGTATAGGTTATATACGTTTAACCTAGTAGTTTATCCGTAAACAATACATAACACAATAATATTTTAATTAACAAACAAAACGTACAAATTTCACGATTTTGATTCAATCGATTTTCGGTATTTATAATATAAATATAATTTTAATCGGTATACAATATTATAGTGTTGCGTAGCCTTATTATACATCATCATTATAATTAATAATAATTATTATTAACAACACGGTATAACTATTAACACGTTATTACATACGACGGAGGTATAAACGCGGTTTCTATAGACACCTACAATATATAGTTTTACTCATTTGTAAGCTAATTTTCTCAAAATATACACACAAAGCGTCTCATTCGCGACCGTACGACTAAATGTAAACCAAACAAAACAATAAAACGTCGCTTGGTAGGTGAAACGCTGACGGCTTTCGTAAATCGGGCAGTGATGCAATTAAGTCGTTAAACGGTTTTCGGGACAACAAACGACTTTGCGTGCTATAATACGATACTAATAAGTATTTTGTACAACAACGTGGTTAATTTCGGAGGATTTTACCTTTTCCGTAAACTGGATTGTTATGACGTGATATATTAATATTTGGAATGGTCTTGGCACGCGGTACAAGAATAAAAAATTATAAACACGTTTTCTTGTTATTTTCAAAAAATTATTTCGCTAACGAAACACAACAATTTAGAGAGTTACTTTTTTTTATGAAAGTAGTGTTAAAACAAAACAATAAAAATCGTTTTGAAATGCTACCATACGTTTTTTCTCATAGAATAAAAAAAAATCAGAAAATTAAATTGAAAATGACGCACGTAGGACTATACATTAATTCTCTAATTCAATTTCACGATGAGATCCGTCTACGTTAAATGTTGATTGCAGTGATTTATAAGCATGGGCAATTTGTGACGGACGTTGGTGTTTAATAATTGTATAATAATATTATATTACATACTTTTTAAAAAAAATATGATTTTCAAAATACCATGAGTTTTGAGCACACGACAACACAATTTTAAAGGATTTTAAAGGGAAATATTATTTTTTTATTTTGGTTTATTTGTTTTGTCGTTAATAATTTTGGGACTGTACCAAATCATTGGTTTACCGGTAGCCAAAATTAATTTAACTATCTAAAATTAAAAAATTGTTAAAACCTTTTAGTATAGTTTATAAATACCATTATAATACATTCAATAATATGGTTACAAATTTTAGTGTCCTATTTATTTGCGAAAAATAAAGTTGACTTTACTGCAAATTGGACTTCAGCAGATCAATCGATGGTAGATTATTTTACACAGTTGGACGTGAATAAAAACAAATCGGCAGCTAATTGATGGATATAACTAACCGATGATTGATGTTACGTTCAAAACGATACGGTTGCAGTGATCACACCACATGACACAAATCAATGATTATGTCGGGCATACATTTTTGGCGTAAATCAAGCAATGGATTAGCGATCGCAATGTTTTATTAAAGTTTGGGCACGTTGCGCTTGGAAGGGTGAATGGGTAGCTAGGAGGTCACGGGATGTAAAAGTTTCTTATCTCTGGTTGTATAATAGTAATATGTGCGCTGTATCGCCTCCACTCTCACTGATCTCGAAAACGGTTTTAATTAATAAACAGCAGTCGACTGCCGTATAATAGATTTATCGCAAATACAAACATTTTGGAACACGAGTTTCTATTCTGAAATTGAAAATGGTTTATACCAATATATTCAATACACACACGGGAGTACGAATACAATTTCGATACCTATATAAACAACATCAATGCATTTTGTGTAAAAACGTATGTAGATAAAATAAAACAATATTTTTTACGTAAAAAGAAAACAAAATCGGTTGAGCCATTCGCTCCTAACAATAGCTCGCTTGTGGTATTGAACTCGTATCACATAAACATATTATAAAGTACATATCTATAAATCGCGTATACGCATGTATTTTAAATTTCGTATACTATAACTAATTTGAAACTTATGTAACTATTTATACGATTTATTGGTATTTCATATAACAGAGCCTATGTATGGATTGGAACAATTTTACCTCACCTACAAAAACATTACAGTTTCAATAATTATTGTGTTGCATTATTTGAATCTGTTTGGGAAAAAATGATTATATTTACAAACATTTAACGATTAAACATTGTAATTAATTATTTTGTTAATCTTATTAAGGTACATCATGTTATAGGTAGTTTTTGTTAACAATTAACTATGGGATCCAACATGATATTATAGTATCACTTAATAATAATAATAATAATAGGTGAATAATATTATTAATAAAACAAAATGTCTTTTAATGTACAGTAGTAATCGGGCCAATTTGACTCAATGTGGGAGCGGCGGCAATTGGGTCCGTGGTATGCAAAGAAAAATGCCTATAAGATAAATATTCGGGAGGAAGTGGCTGTTCCCTTTTCGTGTCTTCTCTTTGTTTTTTGATTTTCAGATACCCAAGAACGGATACCAACACTATAAACACGACACAACCCAAACAGCTGCCAATGATCAGACCTAACCGTCTAGTCAATATTGAGCTTTTGTGATGTTCATCGGAGTAATATGCTATATCGCCTTCTAATGTTTTCACTTCGGTACAACGGCTACTCTGAGAATCGTCCTGCAGATGGCGGGAACTATTCATCGGTATCCAATTACCGAGACCCAACACACATACTAAGTACCGGGTCTCTGGTTTAAGGTTGTCCAGCAGAGTAGTTTGAGTGTTTTTATCGAGAAATTTGTTCATGATCTGTAAAAAAAAGTTATTAATTTTATTGTAAAATCGTATAATATGATAACAACTTTCATAATTAGGGCTGAGATTTGTATGTAAATACATATTTTGGTTTATGATCATATCACCGTCCGACATATCCTCATCCAATTCACCTTTTTTTCTAATTATTTTCAATATCAAGTTTATAATGCCTAAGTACGTAAGGTAAGCTGCTACTCTCGTGTAAGAACTTACATTCGCCCGCTTACCTTACGTACTTAGGCATTATAAACTTGAGGGCGAATGTAAGTTCCTACACGAGAGTAGCAGGTAAAAAAAATACACACGTTAGTTCCTACACGGCGGAAAAAGGTACGTATGTAAGTTCCTACACGGTAAAAACCAGATACCTATGTTAGTTCCTACATGGCGGAAAAAGATACGCATGTAAGTTCCTACACGGTAATATCCAGGTACGTATGTTAGTTCCTACACTGTGGAAAAAAGGTGTAAATATGTATATACGAATAAATACATATATTATGATTATACAATATAATACAAATTGCATAATGCATTTTAATTTTTCATAATTGAATATAATATAATATAAAGAGTAAAAAATCAAAAAAATAATCGCATAACGCATCGTCACAAATAAATATAATAATATGATGAGTAAAAATATAATAAAAATCGTATAATGCATTTTAATTTTTCATAATTGAATATAATATAATATAAAGAGTGAAAAATGAAAAAAAAATGAAAACTTATATATTTGTATTATATAATATATAATCATCATATATTTATTCGTATATACATATTTACACATATATACACATATAGGTACACTTACATATGTACCTTTTTCCGCCGTGTAGGAACTAACATAGGTACCTGGTTTTTACTGTGTAGGAACTTAGATACGTACCTTTTTCCGTCGTGTAGGAACTAACATATGTAATTGTTTACCTGCTACTCTCGTGTAGGAACTTACTATTCCCCGAATTGGATGGGGAAATGTCCAACGGGGAAATAGTGACGGGGATGTGACCTGATACCCATATTTTTACTAAAACATAATAAATGAAGTATGTGAAATGGTAAATTCATTTCACGAGGTTTGCAATAAAATAAAACATTTTATTTTACATATTTCGTAAATGTTGACAATTTCGGTGGTTTAGTAGTATTGTACATTTATATTTCGATAATAGTACTCGTAAAAATTGCAAGTATGTATAATGCATATGGGAAATAAGTATATGAAAGTATTAGTTAAATATTAATAACTTGATTATAGTTTATCTTATTAGTTATTTGTTTCTGTTCGATAACTATACATTAATGATCTTAGATTATACTTTATATTTAACATTATTATTAGACAAAATATATTTACAAATTTTTAACAGTATCAGTTCTTGCGTTTGCATGGTTGTAAAAGTATTTTATATTTTACATTTTTTATAATTAAACTGGTTAGAAATTAAAAGCAATTAATAGTTGTATATTATCATTCAAAAATTATTTAGAATTTTATTTTAATTTTACACGTTAACAAAATTTAAAATTTTTCTTAATACATATTTTTTATTTTATACTACATATTTTGGCCATTTTAATTACATATATATGTACATATTTTTGGTTTTTTATTACATATAAATCCCAGCCCTATTCGTAATTATAATCGGGGGTAGTAAGTGACTTACATTGGGCATTACTGCAACCGACGAAATGGCTGCTGCTGGATAATCCGGATCTTCTATTGGATAATACGCTACTCTGTAACCATGTAGGCCCGTGTGATTTCGCCCTTTCCATGACACAAAGATTGAATATGGCTGAATGTCTTGAATGGCGAGTTTGAGTACGACGGGCATGGCACAAAACGCAGGAGGCTCAAGTTCCATAAATTTCTGACCTTTGAGTTCCGGAGGGTGATGACAAATCAAGCCTTTCGTGCTTAGATCAGATGTTAACTTTTGGTGGTCTCTTATCCATTCCCATAGCTCTTGTTGGTCGCAATCACAGTTTATTGGATTTTCTAAAAAATAAAAATTCAAAAAATTAATTATTTGATAGTACCTACATACTTTTTACAAAACATAATATAGTTTTTAAGGAATTTATTTTTATTTACCTTCTGTACGCAAACTTTTTATTTGTGTTTCTAACGGCCTAAGAGCATTTATTGGCAAGTTCTTGAAATTATTTTTACCCAAATCTAATATCTTAAGTTTTTTTAATGATCGAAATGCGTCCGGAGATATAAATGATAGCCAATTTCCGTATAAATGTAGTTCAGCCAAACTTTCCAAGTTACGGAATAATCCTTTGCTAATTTTTTCCAGTTGGTTGTATGAAATATCGAGTACTTGCAGTGATATCAAGTCTGAAGAAAGATCTTCGATTTCTTTTAACGAATTACGTGACAAATTCAACAACCGCAGACGTGATAGCCCCTGTAGTCTTTCTTGGGGCAGAAATTCCATAAGATTATTACTCAAGTCAAGCGTGTGTAGTTCTTCAAGAACGCTGAATGTTCCGGGAGATATTTTTGATATTTTATTATCAGACATATACAAACGATGAAGATTGGTGAATGACAAGAAATCGTTACTTGCAAGCACTGATAAATTCGTTCCACATACGTGGAGTTCTTCTAAGTCAGTGTGTTCGATCGTCATGGGCTTTGTTGTTTCGTGTATTTGGCCCAGTGGGTTATGAGTGAGATTTAAGAACTGGAGATTTTTAGTAAGCTGGGGAACTTTTCTGAAATGATTATTGGATATGTCTAGATGTTCTAGTGATTGAAAAAAATTTAGTGGCAATGACGATAGAATGTTGTTTGACAAGTTCAAATCTGTCAAAAGCGTGAAGTATGAAGATGGAAACCCAGCAAGTATTTGAACTCGGTTTTCAGAAATTGAGAGGCTTTGAAGGTTTTTCATATTAGTTAATTTTGACATATCTAATTCGGTTAACATATTTCTGGCGACAGATAGTTTTTGCAGACTCTCACAATTCGCCAATGTAGCATAAGGCATGGCGTTGAAATCGTTTCCATCCAAAAATAACATGTTTAAACTGGTCTGTCCTTTGAATAAATCTACAGGTAGAGCTGTCAGCTTATTATTAGATAAAGACATCATAGAGACTTCGAGATTAAATTTGAATGTCGTGGCGGAAATTTGACCTATGTTACAACTGTCTAAATACACGCGCTTTACGTTTGGTAGGTATTTTAAGACAGTTGAATTAAGGCCATCTAAATTATTATAAGATATATCCAATATAGTCAATGTAGGCACGTCCACTTGGATTAACGCATCGGCAAATAAGTAGTTATGTTTCAGGTGAAGTTCATTAAGAACGTTCAAATTGGAAAATGTTCCGTTATCAATGGTTCTTAAAGAGCAATTGTTGAGATATAAATTTTGTATGGGCAAATCTTTTTGAAACATATACCTATGCAATTTTGTGAGTGGATTGTTGGACAAATTAAGAACCGTTAATTTTTTTAGCGCCGCGAATGAATTTGCGTCTATCCGAGATATACGATTATCTGTGAGGTGCAGTTCATTCAGTCCCCTGAGTTCAGCGAATGTTTTAGAAGTAATTTCTTGCAACTGATTAAAACTAAGATCCAGAAATACCAGTGCTTGCATAGATTCAAATGTTCCAAGTTCAATATTCTCGATGGAATTTTTGTTTAAGTAAATCCTTTGTACTTGATTTAAGTCAGCAAATAGAGATTTATCTAATTTAGTCAGTTTGTTGTGACTAAGCCACATTACTTTTAGATTTGATTGACCATGAAGTGACTTGTTGTTTAAACTCGCTAACACATTGGAATCGATTTGTATTGACACTAATGATGGTGCGTCGTGTAGGAATACGTCACCTAAATGAGTTAGAACGTTACTTTGGAGATTAATATGTTGTAGACTTTTGAGGGTTTTGAATGCACCCGATTCAATTTCGACTATTGCGTTGTTTTGTAAATGTAATTCCAACAATTCAGGTAATGTCTCGAACTGCGTTCGTAATATTTTTGATATTTTGTTGTTTTGCAGTCTGAGTTCTTTGAGTCGATAATTGTTTCGGAACGCACCGTTTTCAATTTTAACAATGCGATTGTTATCCAAGCTCAACGATGTAAGTTTGTTACAATAAAAAAATACATTGGCATCTATGGTTTCTATATAATTATCACTCAAATACAGTTGCATTAGTTCGGGTGAACTTGAAAAAGCACCAGATTCGATTATTCTGATAGCGTTTTGTTGAATGTATATTACCGATAACTTTGGAGAATTAGAAAATGAGTCACCCGAGATTTCTAGTATATTATTTTCAGAAAGGAATAGTTCTCTGAGCTCGGGAAGATTGGCAAACAAACCGCTAATATAATGAATATGATTATGGCTTAAGTCTATTGTCCGTAAGTGAATGTTGTACTTAAATGTGCTAAAATCCATAAAAACTATTTTGTTGCGACTAATGTCGATAGTTTCTAGTTCGACTAGTGTGCTAAAACCTCGTTTGTGTATGCTTTCAACTGAATTGTAGTAAAGAGACAGCATCTTGAGCTTAGGAAATAAACGGAATGCATCCTCAGGAACTGATTCAAAATTATTGGAACTCAGGTCTAGCTGTACAAGACTTTTCATATAGGAATAACGGTCGTCGTGAATCGATGCTATTTCGTTCCATGCGATTCTTAAGGACATGAGACGCTCTAGCCGTCTGACAGCGGACGTTGGAAACGTTTTTATCTTATTATCAGATAGATCAAGTTCGGTGAGACTGGTTTCTAGGCCAGCAAATGAGTACTCTGATATCTTATGTATTGAGTTACCCTTGAGGTTGATTTTGATTAACTGCAAACCAGAGAAAGCATAACTGCCTAGTTCAGCGATATCGTTGGATTCAATATCAATTGTCTTCAATAACGTCAAACTGGTGAATGTTTTTTGAGGTATTTCCCGTAGTTTACCCGATAGCATAGCAAAAGACTCTAAACTTTTAATGTTATTCAACCCATCTTCTGTGATTGCCGACAGGTTAGAGTGGGATATTTGAAGTTGTCGGAGTTTGGTGTTTGAAGGAAATAAGTCTGCTGATAAGATGGATACGGTGGATTCCAAGTCGTAGATGCTCAGTGACTGAATCAAACCACCGGATACAGAGGACAGTGCATTGCGCACACCCGTTCCAGTGGCTCCGGGACATTCGAGAAAAATGCCGTCCTCAAAGTCGTAACAAGAACACGACTGATCAGAAACTTGAGGCGGACACGTTGTGATTATAGTTGGTGTCGGTGATTGACCACCGACGGAATGAGCGTGGAAACAAAGGAATATGCATATCCACAGTAACGGCCACCAGTCATTGGATCTCATCTCATCGCCATGTCAACAGGAACGGTCTTATTGCAGCTTGTGCGTAATTGTCCTGAAACAAAAACAAAGTATTCAAAAATTAGTGCTTTTTTCTACAATCTAAACTTTTTTAACAACTGAATTTTGAAATAAAATGCATAAATTTTAGTTCAATACATTTTATGGTAAAGTACAATATGTATTGTTTTTATATAATATATAGGTAGAATGCTTTGCATAGTGCTTTTACAATAATTATATTTCAGTTGAAAGAATGATTATAATATTTAAAATCATTTCATATAATTCAAATTCTATTTACATAATACGAGTAATATAATAATTATAATTATTGGATATTTCATGTTTAAAACATTATTTTCAGTTTGATAGTATTGTACATGCTGTATTATATACTCTCGTACTACTTCAACTAATGTTAGGTATTAATAACTAAATTATTTTGTGCCACTGGTGATAGTCAGCGTTTGTTTACCTTTAAATCAAAAATCAATGGACTTTTATTTGTTATATGTAATAAAATGTATAGTTTTTTATATTACGTTTATTTTTCTTATTTTTATTTAAATATAATTTGTCTATAAACATAAATATTTACTAACTTACTGTAAAATTTTGAATACCTACATAATGTATTAAATTATATTAATACACAATTCAAATACATGTCTATCTATGTTTTTATATATTTATATAATCTTAGAATAAGTGATTTCACGAAGCGATATCCCAATAGGTACGAATAAAATAAATAAATATATATTATATAATATAATAAATTATATTATAGCCATTACTATGCTTCATTTATATTCAAAGTTTTTTATGCAAAATAATATTTATTTTTTTTAATTATATAATATAAATATATTTTTTTTTATGTATTAAGTAAGACAAATGCTTACTTTTTTATATTGATTATATTATGTAGTGTAATATATATATATATAACACCTAATCATAAACATGAATTATAAGTTTACGAAAGGTAATCAAAATTTTAATAATTGAGAAATAGAATTTGTATGTTTGATATTAAAAAAAAAAAACATAATTGGATATTGCTATACGTATACAATGTTACTATTTCAGAAATATTTATGATTTGAGTATTAAATTCAAATTACTTATATTTTCATTCACAAAATAAGAAGGAAACGACAGAGCAGTTAACTTTTGTTAATATTTAAAGTATATAATACCTCGTTTTAGTATTGTTTATATTTTTTTTCAAAAAAGTTATATTATTAGTAAAATAATTTATGTTTTTAATTTTATTTATTGATAATATACGGCCAATGGGGACTCAGTACCATATAATATTTAAAAACAACATTTAATTTTAATTATTTGTTTGCATTCTTTTGAAAGAAATGTATAAATATAAGCGAAATGTGTGTTGTACCTACAGATGAATTTATTATGTTTTTGATTCAGCACTAACGAAAAATATCCTCTAGAATGTATCAAAGTTAATTTTCTGGTCGCGAATGTATTCATTTGTATAGTGTAGTGTGGTGTAGAACAAGGACTGCTGCTTGAACGCGAATTTTAATGTAATTTACTCACGCGACCGATACACACTTTCTGTCGCGTCCCAGAAAATCCGAAACAAAGTTTCCAGCGCCGATAAAGGTTAAATAAATGCAAAAAGCACTGTCTATATATACGTATCTTAAGTTGGGATCAATTTGAATAATGAATCCAAAGTTGTGTGAAACCGAATAAGTGCAAAGCAGTGAACCCGAACCGAGTCTGGGACGACTCCGACTGCAGTGAGGTCGTATATATACGAGATTAAACTGACTATCAAATGTCAAAGTTTTAGTGGCGCAGAGCGCGACAGAAGGTCTTTGGATTTTTATCTGTTACGCCTCGTTTCGGCGTGCGCACGTACATATTATATTATTTTACGTACCTACGGCCGGCGTTTTTCTATTGGCCACTAAATTATATCGACGGGTGAGTGAGCGACAAATATATATATATACATAAGAACGAAGGGGAAAAAATCGTATCGTTTCGCTTTTGGCTGAATTTCTACGTCATCGTCACAGTCCATCTCGCCCATAGGATAGTGGTTTATTATTGAATTATAGTCTTTCGGGCTTGGTATAAAAACAAAAACAGAAAACTAAAAAAAGGCTTCTACTTTTCCCGTAGAACCCTTTATACGAGAACCCGTCCCGCCGCCGACGAGTGAACGGGAAACTACATTTTCTACACCACATCGTATTCTCCAGAGGCGAAAACCGATGATTTTCGTGTGACGACGATAGCGGCGTGCCCTCGTCAGTTTTGGGTAGCCGTAGTCTATATGTATAATATATATTACGCATATATGTATATATATATTGTATACCTGCGGCGGAGATGGTTGGGAGCATTTTATATTTCATACGAAACATTTTGTACCGCATATTTCTATCGCAGATATTATGTATCGTGGAACGTACGGTACTTTTATTTTTTTTTCCTCCAAACTCTCGAACGCTGTGAATTTTATTTCGGCATTTTACCATTTGAAAGGAACCGAACGACGTATGAAACTCACACTATACCACCGCCGCCGCCATCACCCCATCCATCGCGGCGTATATATAATATATGTACACATTATTTTTTCCACCTCGACGCCGTTGCGTATTACTATAGCAGCCGCCGAGTTTATATTTTCTATGGCGTGTATGATGTATAAATATTAAAACCAGTGAGCGAATTGTGGACAACATTTACTAGACAAACACGACAGAACGGTAGTATAGGATACAATATACTATTATAGTATTACATATTCTATATAGGTGAGCGTGTGTGTTACGCGCGTAGGTACTATTATTGTTGTATACGTTCTCGCACACGCCAGCATAGAATTTAAATTAAAAGCCCTTGTAAACAAAATTCAATAAATTTAATAAATTGTTTGGGCGTCAAGGGACGTATGGTCATGACATTATTTACACACGCCTTGCAACCTGCGAGTGTATGATTTGTAATAAAATATGTGTGGCAGGGCCGTCGGCCGTGGCCCGTGTGATGCGTGTATGGTGCGATGTGTATGTTATTATCGTGCACGAGATACCTAACCCGCGCGTATCGTTCTTAATATATGTATTACATTTCTATTTATTATAACTGCAATAGCAAACACCGCCGATACGTGCCAGGTTATTTCGCAGCTCCGTTGACAATGATCATCGAAAAATCGCTACAAAATATTATGCAAAAGTCGCAACAAAAACTAAATGGTGTACAATTAAGCAAAAAATAAAAACACAGTGATTCCCGATTCACGTTCTGGCACGCAGTGAATGTTTTTTTTTTATTTTTAAATTTCATAATTTTGTTTGTTTTTTTTTTTATTTTATCCACTCGTCTACGGAGACCGTTTAATTATCGTTTCTTTACAAGTTTCCAGTTCAATACACACACACACACACACACACACATATATATATATGTATACTAGCTATTATATAAATGCGTATTCATAAATCAAAATATTGTTTAGTAATATTTCATCCGAAACGGTACGATAGACGTATATTTCAATTCAATTTCCCTTCTGTAGGTATGTAGGTATATACCAGTAAAAATTCAATTTTTCACGTGTTTTTATACGCGTTTCTTAGTGCTTGTTTTATTAAAAAAAAAAAATCCCACAAAACGAAATGAAGAAAAATGAAACACATTTTAAGAAAATGTCATTTTTAAATTAAAATATAATATGTATATATATATTTGTACATTTAAATGTAGATTTTAATGTTTTTTTCTACTTATCATCCGCAGGCGGCAGTAAACCTAACATAATATTTATCAAATATCAGCTGTTGATTTAGATAGGATTGTTGGGGAAGGGAGAGGGGTTGTGTGAACACATTTGTGATTTCTCATGCAGAAATCTCGACAAATTCAAAACTCAATTACTTCCAACTCGGAAGTACCTACATCTACACTCTGTACTGTATAGTTATTAAAATAATAATAATGATTTCTCTAAAACTGTCTCATGGACGCGTAAAAGTCTACTAATTATTTTCTCCGTAAAAATCTCAATAGACTTCGTTTTAATCAATTAAAATTTTTTCCTGTCCATCACGTGCTCTCTTCATCATCGTCGTACGCGTATATTACAGCGAATATACACGATAGTATAATAATTGCGATTAATATTCGCTTCTGCATAAGTAAATTTTTAGAATTTACATACCTAATATATAATTTCGTAATAATAAATGTGTATGGTCGGAATTTCACGCCAACACGGTAAGGGTAAGCGTAAATAATCAACTATACACATTATATTTCTTTTATCGGGTCAAATTTGACGCTATATAGCCATATAGCCATATAGGTATATGGTAATACTGTGGATTATATTGTTATTACTCAATTATATACAAGATGCATGATATAAAAACGACGATATCGTAGGTTATGATTATTGCACGCGTTAGCCGGTAGTATTTCATTTTTGCCGTCAGGAACGCAAGAATTAGAACGAGCCGTCGCATTGTTGCGAGTTTGGTCGCGTGCGGTCTAATAATAATAACGCCGTAATAATAAATTATGTATAATATATATACTGTACAAAGAACATCTGTGGAATCGTCTCGCCGGCGAAAAATCTCGTCGGAAACGCGCAGTTATTCGGGGACCGGTCATCGGGGACTATAATAACAATATAATATATATATATATATATATAATTATTATCGCCTTTATGCGCCGACGAATTTTTGTGACGACAATAGTATAGTATAGTATTGTTGTGTATAAATAATGTATAGCATACATTTGTACTAAATATTTCGGAAACTAAAAGTAGGCGCCGCTACGACGACCGTAGATATCGTACAAATATTACATAATATAAACATATATTATATCGTATAAACATACGAATCATCTAACCGAAAAAAAAACTATTGAAACAAATGGCTCCGCAAAATGATCGTTTTATTATTTTTATTATTTTAACTCGTCTTTTAGTAATAATTCAATATGACAAGTCAAATTAAATTTTGTTTAATTCTTTTTTTCCCGACTTCATTAAAAAAACGGTGCGTATATTAAAGTATATGATACCATTTAATTAAAGTGTACTTCACGCGTTCAACAAAAGTAATTGGATTTACATAGAGTCTGCACCTGTTTATTTTGAGCTAAAACAATATTGTGTACAGAAAGAAATATCAAACGAATGTCTAACGACAAATTATATACCACTTATTGCTCACGAATTTGGGCCAGTGGACAGACTGTTTTCCGGTCGACCGACGAGAAATGTTTTTCTTCGCGTGGGTAGATTGGAAAACGTCAACACGCCCAAGTTTATGAACGATACTCTATCGGATGTCTACTATAGAAAACATAATACTTCAATAATATTATTATACAAATATAATAATATGTAAAAACGGCATAGTGAAAGCTGTGCAAAGATTTAGATAGCGTATGTACTATGTCGTCCCCGGTGCACGGATATTATTATCATACAGACGCGTAAGTTCTAAACAACACCTGTTATCAAATTATCGAAACGCTAACGCCATATTCGAGTTACGATCTCGCATTTCGCTTCCGCTAATATATCATTATGCACGCTGCCGTCGACCGTCAATTTACTCGTCGAGATGACCGCGGCGTGGATCGATCGTCGTTGAATAGGGTAGGTTACCAACTATAATAAATTAATCGTTGGGAAGGCTTTCGTTTTGATATTACCGTTTTAATTGCTGATACTCTATACAATGACAACGATAATAATTATTTAGACGATTAAAATTATTATAGTAATTTCATAAATTCCTATGTCATTTTCTAACCCACCCATTTTGGCATTTCTAGACATAACGTTTCGCGGTCACGAATTTAAATTATGCGACTGCCTACCTGTATAATTTATTTTTACAAACCATAATAGCATAATATTATCGTATTTTTAACAACTTTTAATTCAAATAATGACCGAACAATCGTTAATAATTATTGATTTTTCATAACATCAAACGTACGTGCAAGTAATTCTTTAATTATATTCAATGTTTTATTTAGATAGTAATAAACGCAACTTCTATTATAGTTCATATTTTTGGGGTGAAAATTTAAAATTTGAAATTTTTGAAATTTATTATATTATAACTATTGCATAATAATATGTTTAATAATAATTCAGAATTTCGAACTCACAATAATAACGTGCGTTATTGATAATATTTGTTAAATTTCAGTCAACCAATTAATAGAGATTATAATAGTTATAACATTATTATAGAATGCTTAAAGACGATTAATTTAAATGAAATAATTTAAATCCATATACGAACAAATATGCAGGGTTTAAAATTTCAAAACAGATTATTTGAAATTTTCCATGCTATAAAAAATAAATGTTTGTGTATAGTTATAAGTCTGCCGTTTAAGTGAAAATCATTTTTTAAATTTAATCTTTAGGTACCATCCAAGTCATTCGACAAATATTCGTTTAGATGGTAGAATAAACAAAATTATACTAACGAACCTCAGTTCATGTCTGTGAGTTGTGACCATTACAATAAATTATTTTTACATGATAAACACTAAACTACAATAAAAAAAATAATAAATGTTTTTAAATTAATTCGAATAAATATTTTAACAAGACATCTCAAAAGTAATTTATTTACGTTTCAAACGAAATTGTTTACAAAATCGGTTTTTGATTTAAAAAAAACCAATGCAATATTTGTATTGATTAATATAAGAATACTAATTATCAATTTTTAGTTATCAATAATATATAGCATGTATATTATAAATAATTTTTAAGCCAAAGTAAATTTTAACTTTAATTTATTTTTATAATTTTAAGTTAGGTATGTTTTTTTTCGTTTTAGAATATTTAAAAATTTTATTTATCCGGTATATATAATAATACATATTATATAATATAAATGTATATATTTTTCTCCTTTAAATATTGTTAAGTACTTACGTTGAAGGATGGAACTTTTCCTTTCGATGATGATTTTTAATGAACATTAAGGACACGGTTGATGAAATGAAAATATTTCTAGAGCACTCAATAAATGTATATTGTGTGTGTTGCGTATAATATTCAATAATTATTATCAATTGATATTAACTAGTATGATAAATAAATTATTTTGTAATCATATATTTATTGACAATTACGAGGTATTAAATATTAATTTGTTCGTGTATACTATGCTTAAAATAATGCACTCAAACAACACAAATGTCAAAGTTAAGAAAGACCTAAAATAAATATTATAATTTCTAAGAAAAACAAATAGTAAAACAAGTTATCTCGGGTATGCGAATATTATCGCGACGAAGACTGAACGGTTTGAACGTCATGAATCAACTGCGAAGGCGTCTCGACTGTCGTTGTATAGACATTGACTATTAACGTGCCCTTTCGATTGGTCGGTTAGCCGCCAGTTGAATAAACTCCATCATTTATCACTGGCTGATCGCGCGTACATCTTTAGACCACTCAATTTAACACCTATCACATACATTGAAACGCACCGACCGTGATCGGACGTGAAACATTACAAACCACAAAAAATAATAATAAACATAACAATAATATCGTTGAACACATGTATCTACAGTTACCTACTAAAAATATGCCAATATTAATACGTAATGTACAGAAAATACCATAAATCGCGAGTTGCTTATATGTTATGTATATAGTTTATAGTAGAGCTAAAGCCTAATCGTGGTTAGGATATAAAATGGCAAGTTAATGTTCAAATTTCACTCAATCCGACCAGTTAGAAAAATAATTTGTATTTTTAATATCTAAAGTTTATTGTTTTTTATTATAATATAGGTAATATGGCTACAATTTAAAAATTATAATATAAAAATTGAATTGTATTATTATTTTTTTTTTAATGAATAGATATAGTTACAAAAGGTAGTTCAAATTTAAAATTAATAATATAGAACTATGTTAATTTTAGACAAATACACAAATATTTATAATTGTATACATAGTAACAATTTACAAACTTCAAAATTAAAATATTTACCTAGGTTTGATTTTGAGTAATGTTACGTCATTAATCGGATCGACAGTAATTCAATTATTTTGATTTAGACAATGAGTGCAGTTTCTAAAAACCACGATAAAAATAATTCAAATTCTATTGACACATTATATCGCACCTTAACGGTTCCGATTATAGAATTATTAAGAAAGTCGGTTTTATATATTCATTAATCATTTCTATAATAACTAGGGGATGGATTTAAATGAAAATTGTATTTTTTTTTTTTTTTTTGAATGTCCGAAAATATTGCTTTTCAAGCACAAAGATTATTTCATACTTCAAGGAATTAAAATTAAAATTAAAATCTATCTACATTTTATATTCGTTTTTTGGAAATAATTTTCAGAGTAAAAAGAAGATAGTGATAATGATACGAATAATTAATACCTAAGAATAAAAATATATATAATTAAACACATTTTTTCAATGCTAAAAATAACTTTAAGAGCATTTAAAAAAAATATTCTATTATGAGTGCATTAAATCATATTTTTTTAAGAAATTTTTCTTATTTTTTAGAGCATTTAAATCGATTCCCTAATAATAACAAATAATAGAGATCACTCATCCGTATTTTTCAATGAATGACGATAGTATGAATGCACGCGAAAATACTTACGTACCTTCCTTGACATAACATTATTATTATAATTATTATTTGTATCATCATCATCAACAACATAATTATTAATATTATTAATTATATACATAAATAGCATTTATTTATATTTTTTGTTATTGTTAGTAAGCACTGTGTTGTTTGCTTATGAGTTATGACTGTTCATTTGTTTTTCATGACAAGCAGGCGTGCATAGGCAAGTTTTATGTTTTTCCTCGCCCAAAGCTTTCAAATCAAAACTGACAGATTAATTAATCCAAACACAGTGACCATCCTCGTTCTTGTTCCTATTACACGCCATAACATAACTTTTTATTAATATATATAAAAAAGAAAAACCACCAGAATTTTACCAACATAATATTCGCCGCAAACACAATAATTTACTAGGTACATTATCATTGATTATTATACATTAAGTTATTACTATTGGAGTAAGACTGATAGTTATAAGATAATATAACTAAAAAAAAAATAACAATGTTTTGAACATTTTAGATTCTGAGCGAAGCAATAATTGGGTTAGTTTTACAATGATGTGTTTTGATTTTTGAGCAATCTATATATACATATTTTAAATTTTTTTGATTTATGATGAATATACGAAATTATAAATTACATAAGTCTTAGAAAAAATATCAGTATAAATCTATAGAAAATTAAAAATTAAAAATGTATATCTTCATTATACTTGTTAATACAGACATGAAAAAAATATTTTAAATACATAGAAATCACAATTTTTTAATGTTCAATTTTTACGAAATTTAGTATAACTATAATATAAATTATAATAATTTTTATAACTTAAAATTAAAAAAAATGAAAGCGGGTAAGTGAGTATCGCTCTGCTGTACATTAGGGGGTGGGGTGGACTTCGTACTAGGGTAGGTTAAATTTGAATGCAATGATAGGTATCATTGTATACGAAAAACGATTCTGAACGGAGATGATTTGTCAGTCCAGGATATATTATACTTAAATATTGTCATATATTTTATTTTGAAACAAATTCAAACATTTAAGTAAAAGTTTCAAGATCTTACTAAACGTTAATTTTTTAAAAATAACAAAAATTGAAAATTATTTATTAGTAAAACGTTATTTTACAGGTGTATTTTTGATTTAAAATTAAAATTAAAACTTTAAACACTCGTAAAATTTTTTAAATTTAATAATCCTCAAACATTTTTATAATTATTCTAAGCTTAACTTATGAACAGCATAGTATTAAATTTTCAATTCTTAGCTTTTGATAGTAAAATATTTATACATTTTTAACTACCAAATGGTTAAAAATATTCATGATTTTGACGAATTTTTGTCAATAATTGAACTTCAAATGCTAATAAAAAAAAATTGTGCCTATGTATTTTTATAATTTTTGAATGAGAGTTAGAAAAAGTTATGTGGACCCTTCTATTAAATTTTCAAGTAATTTGTCCCAGCTAAATTTTTTTTATCAACATTTATAAAAAAAAAATTGATTATTTCAAATTCCTATAAATAGATCAAAAAAAGTCAAAATGTTTTGAAAATCAAATCACGAAAAGAAAATGGCAATCTAAATAACTGGTAAAATTTTCAAGTATTTATGACTTATACTGTTTGAATAACAACAAATATCAAAAATCGTTTGTTTTAGTCCGGTAGAGTTTTTTTTACAGATATTTGAAGAAAAATGTACCAACTAGATTCAATTTCCTTTTCAAAGAAGGGCTGAAGTCAAAAATCGAAACATTTTTACTGCTCCAAATGTTGTCGACAAACACAAAAAAAAAAAAAAAACACACATCATTGTAAAATCAATACATTCATCACTCCGTTCAGAATCTAAAACTCGAAACATTTCACTATTATTAAATTGTTATTTTCTATACCCAAGATATTTTTCAAATATTAAGATTTATTTTAACTTATCCTGTTCATACTTTCTTAACTGTATGATATGTTGGTTTTGACTAAGAAATTTATAACAAGAATAAAGTTATAATATTAATAACACTATATAATTGATGTTTTTAACCTACAATATTACTTTGGTATAGCGAATCAAATTAATATAATCTTTTAAAATAATTTAAAAATTAAAAATATTTATTTTTACTTAGTAAAATTAGTTTGTTAATGATTATTTTCAGTCATTTTATAATAATAAAATAGCAAGGCTAGGTATCCATTAATTTTAAAAGCTGTTTAGCTATATTAATATCTTTTATGCAACAACATAATATTATCTTTGTGAAACTACATTTTCACAACTATTCAAATAATAAATAACAAACAGATGATGCTTTTCGGTATAGACTTAAGATGGAATATCACGCAATGTGGTTCATCACCCGGATATTGGTTACTTCTGTAAGATATATAATTTATTCATAGATCAGTGATGTGACATCTCATTAAATTTAGGATGTTCCATTACAAAAATTAATTGAGCAGTGTATATGTAGTATGTACTAAGATCCTTATGAAAATCATTATTTGAACAAATATAATGATAACAAATTACATTTTTAAATAGGTACGTCACAATAAAAATAGGTATTTATCATTAAAATATTATTTTCTAATGCGATATTACCAAACATATTATCTATGTAAAAAAAATAAATAAAACGAAATAAATATCCAAATATCTGTAGGTACCTACTTAAAATATAGATGACAGCTAATTAAATACAAATAGAAAAATTCAGACACAGAGCCATTGTATTTAGAAAAGTAAAAATTAAATTACTTCAAAGTTCAAATCAATATAAAATATTGTTGAGAATATTTTATTAACTAATTAGGTATTAAAATAAAATTTACGAATTTGTTTTTTTGCTTATTCACAGTTTCAAGTCCTGCGTTATAATTGCGAACATTATAGAAAATAGAGAATGTGTAACAATATTCATTACACAGTAGTAATTGTGTATAATATGTATTTCAGATTAATTATTTACCACACAAAATGGTGCAATAAAATTGCTGTATTATAGTTCTCCGTGCTTTTGTTTAATCACATTTATTTCTAATATATATATGATACACTTAAATATATCTCAATAATATATGCATTTTATAATTTATTGCTGGTAAGGAAAAATAAAATATTTTTACACACGATTTGCGGTTATGCTCACTGTTATATATTGTTATAATATAATTGAGTATACTATTAAAAAAAATATTTTAATACATACACGATGATAGGATTGTTTGCGGTGATAAACAAACCACAAAATATTTCCACCCCTCCCCTCTCGAAAACAGAAAAGCATTTAAACATCATAGAAGATATTATAGTTTAAATGAATAAATTATTAAAACTTTCAAAGGGTCTAGCCCATCTCTCTCGCTAGAATTTATCATATTTTTGTACCATTGCTCGAGTGATAAAATACGATATCGTCTATAACGTCTTATATTTTTAGGTATCTGGTTAGATTTTTTATTTATTTATTATACCTATTAAAGTTAAAATTAAATTTTATGATTTTGCGAATCTAAACCAATACTTATTGATATAGTTGGGTTGTAGAAAATGAATTTGCGTTAGAAAAATAATGCACTTAGGATCGCATCATTTGAATCGTACGCGCCGATGGTAGTAATTAATAATATCAAATAATACCTCGTGTCTTAACGAATCAGACCTTGAGTTTCACGCAAAACCAAAATGGTCAAATTTTAGTAGGTTAAACGTCTAGTTCACGTCAGACATAATCACGATAATATAGTATTATACCAAATCAAATAATGTTATTCCGACATCGACGCGATGATCATTGTCGTCGCGTCTTCGGCATAGCGTGTATCGCATGACATAGAACGTCAAATAAACACGCATATTATTATTACATACAGGGCGGCCCATCACGTTTTCTAATTTCCTCGTGTCATATCTAGACGAGAAAACATCGTACCTATAAAATAGGTCACCCTGTAATAATAATAATAATAATAATAATAATAATAATAATATATGCACCGTGCCAAGCGCTGGACCCGGTGGCGATCGACTTTCGGTCCCGCGGGAGAGTGTTGGGGGCGCCGTCGTCGTGCTAAGCGTATATATAACAATATAATTACATAATATTTAAATGTATATACTAAAACGGTTTACGCCAAGTCTTGGATGACCGGTGGGCCGACCGCATATCTTCGGACCCAACTCCACGTATAGGTGCTAATATATCATTGCGTTTAATGCCACAGCGTTAAGTGACACATTTTTAGCGCGTATCGAATTATTCGATAACCGCGCTGCATCCCGCAGATATTATATTATTATTATTATGCGTATTACGATTTATGACTTCGATTCGGCTCCGTCAGACGGCCATTTGAACACGCGTGACATTCCGGGACAGCGTCACGTACGAATTAATACCGTACCACGTATCTCTGCAGTCGTCCACGGTAATCTAATAATTAATGCGATCGGAAAAAAAAAGTTTAGAGTAGAAATCGACGACCCATTTTATTTTTAATTACCGGAGCACCTCCTTCCCACGATCGTGATACTATGCTATCGTTATTCAATTTAATTTATTTTTCGATCCAATCTGTTACTGGTTTATTCTGTACTCTAAAAATAGACCCGTCATTGCCTCCCCTAAAAAATATTAGAAAGATTTTTAGATAGGTATGTATCAAAATTTAAACACGCAACATCAGTGAATATGATAAATATTATAATATTATCTATGTAAACTTTAATATAAGTTTTATTTTTATTATTTAGTATTATTCGTTTTATAACTTTAAAATAAATTTAAAATAGTTATGTTAATTTAATGAGATTTCAATGTAAATAAATTAAAAATTGCATTAAAATTTAATACATTTATATATAATGCCCCCCCAAAAATTTGCTTTGCCCTTCCTGAAAATTCAGTCTGGCTACGGGCCTGTCCAAAAATATGAACGACAACCTACTATAATATTCGTATAATGCGGGGGATACTAAATGATTCCGTGTAGCATTTAACAGCGAACGAAATCGTGCACGATTTAAGGCACACTATTCCGTAAGTTTTTTACTTAAGATTTTCGTACAATGCTGTTAGATTTCCACAAGGTTACGTATTTGACTTAGAATAATAGGAATGGGCCGTTTGACATTGTATAAATCATCAAATATATTTTAGTTGACAAAACTTGTAATCTTTATTTTTCTCAAACATATTACGACTTAGATTAAGACGTATTGAGTTTCGTTTTTAATGTACTTTATTCGATATATTTTATATACACTATATTTATTACTTGACACACTTATATGTAGCTATAACAGTAACATTAATAACACACAACAGCCATAAGATCATTATACATCAGATAAGTATTTAGTATATAGTATGTATAATAAATTATAGTAACGATATTATATCTCCATTATCGCCATTGTATTCGTTTAAAATGTTACCTATATGGTCGGGTTTTTTTTTCAAGTACAAATAATAAATCGAAAAGATTTCATAGAACATTTAACGTTAAACTACATAGTCCACACCCTTCTATTTGTTTGGAATTATCTGTTATGAACATAACACAAGAAAAGACCTACACAAAAATAAGATGAGCATTTCAAGGACGTTTCAATCAAATGGTCTTAACTAACACACAGTGGCGTGTTTAGGGGGTAGGCCTGGTAGGCAAGTGCCCACCCACATTTTTATATAAGTACTAGAATAGTAGAAGTTCGATGCTCAATGGTTAGTTAGAAAAAAAAATTGGTTTAGATTAGATTAAGTATTTCAATAAATATGAAAGATTTTAATATTTAAATAAGAGTTTATATTGTATTAATAAAAGGTAAGCTACCATTTATTATAAAAATATTAAAATTAGTCATTTAGAATAAAAATACTAAAACTTAAATAGATCAAATTATAATATGAGGAGGGAGTAAAACCATTCTGAACTTAACTTTTGTGGCCCATCCACAAAAAAAGTTCTGGACACGCCACTGCTAACACACGACGTTTAGATCAAACAATTAATGATTTATAACGCATATATAAGATTCACTAAAATATAATAAAATATATTTTGTAATAAGCACCTAAGTATCAATTTTTAAATGGTAAAAACATTTATTTAAATCTAAAATATTAAGTTAATTAATAAAAAATAATTTTTTTTTTAAAGTTATTATTTAGGAAAATTAAACAAATTGATAAATAATAGATTGGTAGGTAGGTATAATAAAAATGTAATCATTGTACAGAAAATCATACGCAATTGCGTTCTGTTTAAAGTGATCATGACAGCCTATTATTTATTAAAAATTGAACAAAATCGTATTTCCAAAAATATAAATCGTGCTCTACCGGTATAATGGAACTGTCGTACAACCATTTTTTTTATGCGAGGAACCATTGTGACGGATCCACAAAATGTAGTCTTTTATCCACACAAAATTACAGAAATGCTAAACAGTCATATTATAGGATTGAACAGTGTTGCGACTTACGAACTATTACACTTACATATGTATATTATATGCATGAATAGATGGCGATTTAGTTTAATATTAAGAAGATCGACTATTTTCTGAAGAACACTTCAAATATTAAACAAATTCACAAAATTACCACTTTAAGAATTTTTTAAAGATTTGTGTTTCTTTAATCATTAAAATTACTATTAAATCTTTTACAATAAATAACAACACATAGTAAAAATACATAAATACATAATAATACTTTTAAGCTACGCGTGATAGTAATCAAATATAAAATAAAACAGCACAAAATATAATTTACTTTTTACTAATTAATCTTTAATGAAATAAAATGTTTCTATTTCCGAGATGAGAGATGTCGGAGATAAAAACTATTGACTTCATAAATATAATCAAATTTATAATTAATTACAAATACCAAGAAGCCTTTCCAATATTATATGTTACAAAATAATAATTACCCTTCAAACCTTTAAATATATGTATATTTTTTTTTAATCAATGCGCTTAGGGATCATTTAAGAGGATAAGCCCTCGTAAGCCACTCCTCCCATCATCACCTATGTATACGCATATCGCCTAATCGACTGTAAACTAATAACAATAATGTACATATTGCCCATTGATGCGTTCATCGTAAGTTGGTTGTACGGTCAAAATGCCTGTTTTACATACAAAATTGCGTCCAACGCACATAATATCGTTTGACGATAAAAATCAATCAAACGTCCAAGATTACCTAGTGTTAATGTAATATAATATAAGAGTACCTACTTACGCATGGTATACCATCATAAGATGATCCTTGAAATTTCAATGCGATTAAAACCGTTTTTATTCAACCTTATATTTTTATATTACGTTCATTATATTATATTTGATAATAAATTAAGATTACGTCAGATAGAGCTAAAAACAAACAAAAAATATATATTGTGATTTGCATAATTTGGGACTCATATGAGCAGATATATATTATACAAGTATATAAAATTCAAAATACCATTACTATTAAATTTATTGCTTTTCGTCAAATTATACATAATTAAACCATATATGATTTGGAACTATATTATGGTTATATGAATTGTTCCGGTTTGAGGAAAAAAATATAATAAATAATTCATAAATTCTTATTCGAATTTATTTTAAATAAAAAATTGGATATTATGTAATAATTTGAAAAATCGTTTCCTGTAGATTTTATTCGAAAACATTTTTACTGTTTTTTTTTTTTTTTTAATCTTAAGTACATAATATAAAGACTCTAAAACGAATTTCATTTACTTTTATAGTAAATATTTGTATAAAAATAAATTACAATACTTATTTATATTATTATTATTGAAAAATTTAATATTATTATTCCAATATAGTCGTTTTTAATAACATAATATATATATTATGTATTATTATCGTATGTAGCAAATGAAATAATATTATTAGTTATTACAATACATTAAATAAGACTTAGAATTTATTAATATTAAAACAATATTAGATACCTATTTATTTGATACTGAATTTTCCTTCTTTACTTTTAACTAATTTATATAAATACATAGATATCATTAAATATTTTTTTGATTATAATAGGCGCTTTAACTTTTATTTTAGATTCTAACTAGAGCGATGAATTTATTGATTTTACAATAATGAGTTTTTTTCCGCGATGGTTGAGTACACAATAAATTGTCGATATAATACTTAGATTTAAAAAAGAGAGTGGTTTTGGATATAAAATTGGATCTAGTAAGTATTTCGAATACTTCGAAAAGGTTAAACTTAAGGGATTCCCAGTATTTATTTTTATAATCAGGACAACAGAACTAAGAGAAAATGGAAATTTTACATAAACCTAATTTTAAACAAATCAAATTTGTTTTTTTGATGTAATTCAAAAACCAAAACCATGGGTACTTAATATTTTCACCAAGTTTTTATATTATTTTTTTCTATTTATGATTAAATTTATAAATTATAAGTATGGTAATTCTTGATAATATTTTAACTATTTTTGTGCTTTTTAAAGACGAAGAAATTCAAATAATTTTTAGTTTTTATTCTATAAATAATCATCAAAAGTTATACACTAAGTAAAAATTCTTGAAAATTTAATAGAAGATCCCACAAAAGTTATTAAGACCCGTATAAAAAATAAAAAATACATAGGTACAATTTTTTCTTATATGTATTTGAAGTTAAAATTTTGGCATATTTCGTCACAATTGTAAACTATATCATAATTATTAAGAATAATTAATAACAACTTTTGTACATAAGTTTTTAACTTTAATACAAGATTCTTTGTAAGTAGTTCATACTGAAACAATAAAATGCAAATAATATAAAAATAAAATTATTTTTAAAGAAATTTTAAGTTCTAATTTGGACGAAATTTGTTATTTAAACGATAAATAATGATAATACTATGTAAGTTATTTTATTATATTTTTAAAAAATTATTCATGGGAACTTAAAACTGTAGGTATGTATAATATGTAATAACATTTTTGATTTATTTTAAAATCATTTATTTATAGAAGTATTATATGAATCTATTTTTATTGATTCACGGTATTTACAGAAATATGTTATTAAACTGTGTGTTACATAAAAATCTAATGTGGTATAAATGAATATTATTATTATTATTATTAAATATTAATAATGTAATAAATGCAATTAAAAAAAATAAATATATATTTTCAGCTTACTATTATAATACTTACAGTGAAATAAATGACTAATAAGTGTAATAAGTAATAACTAAATAAAATAAACATATCACTTGGTGATATACGCCGATGGACCGATTTTGTTCAGAATAGTTTTTCGAGTATAAAGATATATTATTGAATTCAGATTGATAGTAATACACTCGATACATAATGTACAGCAATCTGGTACCCACTTACCTACTCTTTATGTTATATTCAGTATAATATAAACGAATATATAGTATACTTTGTATATACTTGTTTGTATTGCATTTCATTTCACTTTTCAAGAATTAAAGCATTTTAAAGGTTTTCATATTTTTTATTTTATTATTGAAATAAACTTGAATATGTACTAATAATAATTAAGTAAAATTATTATTTGGCAAAATTTTCAATTTTTTAAAAAGTATTATTCGTTATTATGTAACATACTGATAGTTACAAAATCCTTACATTTAGGCTTTTAGTTGACTACATGTAGTTATAAATAATAAATATCGACCAACTGTCGCGTTTTCATAAGGATTTTGTGTATTAACTGTGAAATAATAATAGTATACAATATACATACTGCTTAAGCAAGTCAAAGGAACATTCTACAAGTGGCCAGGGAACTTCTCACCCTAAAACTTTCTACATTCAAACATTTGACTTATAAATACCTGATGTGCGTCGAAGCATTGTAACATGCACACCGTATATCGAACAATAGTCATAATTTTCAGAATTTAATATGAACTAATAAAATATATAATATGTTAGCTGTAGTAAAAACAACAAGAAAATTGTATTGAAGAACAAACGACTTTAATTAATGAAATAAAATACGATGGATTTAAATTTAATAAAAACATCTATGTAATGATGATTACGAAGAAATTTAAACGGATAGATTATAAGTCAAATGCCAACGTAAGAGTCGATAAGATGTTAGAAATATGTATACAATCCAGAAAACAGTTGTTAAAGTGGGTCAAAGAGCCAATCGACCGATGGTTCGGTACAGGGATGTCGCAAACGATTTATACAGTTTACAAAACAGTGAGGAAATTATGTGACGTTTTTTGTACGTCGCGCGATGTAGTTATGTCTGTTCGTGAGTTTTATATGCATAACTTTGTTAAGAATGCCGATCGTTAAAAATCTCGACGGGCGATACAAAGTTGTGAACAGGAAATGCTAAGTGCTTTCGCAGGTTCGTATGACATATTATAAAGAGCGTATTTAAAATTCGTCAACGGAAGTGAACATATATTCGCAGTCGACTACATATTATACACAAACACACCAGGAAAATAAATTAAACAAAGTCATGATACTTATCACATATGCGTATAATATCGCGCAGGTCTTCTGTATATTTGCAACTTCATCCTAAATGATGTGCTATGATTACGACTATTATTCTATAGTGACGAATCCTGTAGTGGTTTATCCACTATGGATACACTATACATTTTTCGTATATTCTATAGGACAATTCTCGAATAAAAGGAAAACTTGTTTATCAGAGAGAGGTCCCCGAATGACTACCTTATTGACCGAACTGATGGAAAAGTTTGAGTATCGTTCGGGTGCAAGTTCGACTTTGGAATCATGGCTACTGGAAATAATATAGAACAAATCATATAGTTTCATCGGAGAGCACATAGTTAACTTATTCTATTGATTTGATTTTTATTTTTCGTATTTATATATAAGTATAATATGCTACTGAATTAACCATAAAAAAAAAACATAAAATATATACGGTCGGGCACTCAAAGGCTTAATATACTTTCAAAACAATTGTTGAAACTTAATTGAGTGGATCTGAATGATTTTTTTTTTAATATTTTACCATAAAACCATGCCTACTGGGTACTATGCTCACCCGCATAGCAATTCCATTATAACAATATAATATACGATATATACGAGTGTAGATTTTTTTTTTTATCAATCTCCGCGGTCGTTTGTGGAATTCAAATGCATAAAAAATGCAACACGTACGCTTTAGAGAGGACTCGCACAGACACCGCCCATCCCACAGTTGCTATGAGAACCGAAATTTTTGAAAAAACCGTATACACTTATTATATATATTATATATATATATACGATTGTCCGGCTCGTGGGGTACATTATTCGGGCCGTATATTATATACTACACCCGGGGGGGTCAATCGAAATAAATGAACACCATATCATTATTATATTTTTTTTGGCTAAAAATGTGTTTGACAGTTAATTCTGCAAACGCGTTTCCATGTATTGTAATAGTAAAAACTAAAAACGCTATATATTCGATCAGTTTACGATTTCCATGAAGCAGATAGTTTTGTTTTTTCCTTTATTTATTTACATTTACTACATTTTTTTATTTAGATAGCTACATATACGGTTATGTTTTTCGTATTTCTTTAAGGATTCCAAGATGGCGGATATACCACGCGGATTATGTACATAGAATTAGCACCGGTTAACGTTGGGTATAGTGATCATTTATATTTCCTCGGTCTAAACTTTACATACAGAGCGGTCATCGACGTATTTACGTCACGAAAACTACAAGGATTACACGTACCTACGCTCTAGTTAATCGTATATGTAAATAGTAAAATGCTATTCATGTCCGAAACTAATAAATAATGCCTTCGTGACCCGAAATTCCAATGATCCTATGCATTATGTCTTTAGCGTTATAATTGACACTAATCGGTCTTGTTATGGGAATGTAAAGCAATTCACTTAAGAACCAACGCCAACGACCAAGTAAAACACCAAAAACATCACTCTTTATTCGATTTCATAATGAATATTTTATTCATCTCAACAGATTATTGCATCGTGTATACAGAATAATCAAAAACACCTGATTAGTCTACTCATGGGCAAAACACAAGTCTTAGAGTTGGTCGGCTATAATTAATAGGAAATTATACATTTACACATATATTAATTTATCCCATAATACTGTATGGATAGTAATTTTAGTATTATTAACGCGAACATCAGTTGAAAATTTTTACATAAAAAACCCGTTAAATTAAAAATTTGACTATAGTTATTGGTTAGTATAGGGCAATATAGCTATGTAGATTGATATATCGATTGGGTTTGAAATTGTATACAAAGTTTGATTATACAGTGACGATCATTATACATTTGTCCAAAACTTAATTGAAACGAGATAATGTTCTTTGAGTGATTAAATCGTTTCAGAAGAAATTGGATATTATTCGATCTCATATATTTTGTAAGTTGGAAATAATACAAGTCAAGAGTTTTCCATTTATGGCACAATCCGTTAAATTTAATTATGGTTTTTTGGCATATTTTTATCAAATTACAACTAATTTGCATAAATGTAATTTTTAAACCAATTGCTTGTAATCTTTATCAAGACTCGTAAAAAAAACATAAACAGACTAAAGATATGTACATTTTTCATATCGTAATACACAAATATTGTAATAAAATTGGATACCAAATAAATATTTTTTTTTGCTATAGAAAATATCAGATTATGTAATAAATACCTAAATTTTTTTTCTGTTAGATTTAATATCAATATTTATATTTATATATGGACTGTTAATATAAATTATTCTAAACTATATTTTATAGACATTATTTTTTTAATTTTAAACATAAAACACATATTTATAAAAAAAAGAATATTGTTTGTAGATTTAAAAGTAACTATTTATCTGAACCTATATAGACTTTATACTTATTATCCTAAGTACTAATATAAATATCAAAGGGATAAGAAAAATCCATAAAATTATTATTTTTAAGTAAACACATTACTTTAATGCATTTTAAATATCACCTATTATTATCAAACGTAATTTAGTTAGTTTCTTTTGTTGATATATACAGATATTATTTGGTCTATAACAAACAGCTGCTGCCAAATACACTAAAGTTTTACTTTCATCATTGTAAGTACTCAACATTATTATTGAAAACATAATTTTAAGGCTAAAAAAACGTTGAATTCCTTAAAAAAATATGGCTAAACAGATAATGAAAAATATAATATCATAATGCCTGTTATTAGTGTTATTAACTAATTAACAAAACAGATAACTAAATAATAGGAGTATCGAAGAAATTTTACGATATTTGATTATAAAAAATAATTACTGAATTATTAATTATTTAAAATAATCACTTAATGGTAGTGAATTAACATAATTCGGATACGCAAACTATAAAATGTATAGCGGACAACGTATGTTATTTAGAATTATATATATATATATATATATATATATATATAAAGAGGGCATTATTTTTTTATATACTTTATTTTTTACGGACTAAATCGCGTGAAAAATAACGACAAAATGTCTGCAAGAAACCTATAATTTACAGTGCACACCATAAAACTTAACCTGTGGTGTGTATTGATATTTGATTTTAGATACATATACGTAGGTATATAGTATTTATTGAAAGATATTTGTCGTAAATTATCTGTGCACCAATATTTCGCGATTAAAATATCAAAACCAGTACTACCTATATACATATAAACACAAAATATTACGATTTCGCTTGCAGTGTGAGTAGTGGGTCACGGGTGGTGATGTTGCTAGGGTGGTATATTGGGACTGGGAAGGGTGATATTTCGAGTTTTACGATATTCGAATGGTTTTACGTCGGCGTCAGTGTACAACGGACTTTGCGGGTAATCATTATAATAGCAATAGCTTATTACTAATAAGACTATAAACCTCGTTTATTAGACTAAGATGTATGATATATACGATTGTATTACTAGAATACATTTATGTTGCGAGACGGAAATACCCACAGTCGTCACAATAATATAATATAAAATAAATTACAATTATTATTTATTACAAAAAAACGTGTACACTATATAATAGTATTTTATAGTGTCACTCCATACGCATAGTTCGCAAAGTTAATAATTATTCTACTCAAGTTGTCCATAAAATTACATATAATAATAAAATATTTTGCTGGTAATTTAATACGTTTGTTATTAACTTTCGTTATAATATAGAACGACACTCGAGTAGGAAATGCGTTTAATTCATCTCCAGACGGGTGTACCACTTAAAATTTATTGTTATTGTTTTTCCTCCAAAGTATGCCATGTCGATTCCATCGTCAAAACTTAATAGAAAAAAAAATCAATAAAATTCACAAACATATAATACATGTTATTATATTATAATCATAAAACCCGAAAATCTACAAAACATTTTTTGTTTTTACTTTTATTCAAGAAAATACGTATCTCAGCAACGACGTTGCCACCAATTACCATCAGCGAGAGACATAGAATGAACGATATCCACGAGTGCATTTTTCTTTTATAGACTTCTCGCACGATGCTCGTAAGTCGTAAGTCATGTCAAGATATAGTATTTTCACTATTAAATTTTATTATTCTTAGTAACGTGTGTACTTAAATAAAAGTAAATCATTTGAGGGTTTTTTGATTTTATTGTAAAATTCTCCCAACTATATTTACTCAATTTAATAATAAATATATTATACATATAAATAAGCAGTAAAATATTTTATAACCTCATGTATTTAATTTCTTCTTAAATTTATGTATTTTTTCCGTGTTTGCAATAGTTTTGTTATACTTATTTGTAACACTATACGTATTATGATTTTTCATGAAATTTATATCGTATTCGTATTATTGTTAATATTATTATTATATATATTTTTTGTGTATGTTTATCAGACGATCACAACTTAACTGAATATCTCACACACGTGTAGCTTCCAGTGTTTCCCGCTTGATATATCCAATAAACATTAAGTATCTAGCCGATATTATATAGAATCTATATTATATTACACAAGCTATTTAATCACCCGTCACAATCGTATACACATTACATGTATTTTATTCGATGAAATGTTGTCTACCGAATATGGAGAATGGACGTCATTCGTAAAGACAATAACTTATTGCAATAATATAGTGGGTCACAGAATTTTAAAAAATAAAATATTTATAAACAAAAAAACACGAAATAAGTGTGATATATATGTATATATATTATAAATAGGTATACATGAAAAACACACGAAGGAAATAAATCATGAGCATGTGCAAAATATAAAAAGTTAAAGTGAAAACCACATAATCGTAAAATCAAAATGGGATATATTTTTACTTGCGGAGTATAATTTTTCAAAAATATAAACGAATAAATACCTTTTTAAAACGTTTCATGTCTATTTTAAATTCCAAACACGTTGGACAAGTATTCTTTGTTATGTTCTTCTTTGCTATGTAAGCTAGTTTAAAAAAAAATGAAAATGACAGTGAACAAAAATAAAAATGTTGAGTTAAAGTTTGAAAAAAAAACTTTGTCTTTGTATAAAATTACAATAATACTTAATGTTAACAAATACGAAAAATATACTTAGAAAAATATACATTTTTCAAATAAATGATGTTAATATAATATAACCTAAACATTTAATTTAAAATCAATAATTTTTCTATCCATGATGCAGGTAAAATAACAATACCGATTTGACTATAGGTAAAAATAAAAATCCATAACAATAGTTATTGGTATCTGGTTTTATAATTTTATTTAATATTCGATGAAATATATTTGATATAGATTTTAACTATCTGTACTGAATATAACAAACGAAAATTTGTATTATTCTAGTACTTATAGTAACAAAGAATAGTGAGTAATACATTATACATATATATTATATATATACATTGTATATTATATTATATATCATTATATTTATATTATTTAAAAATAATAAATTAATAAAAAATGATTGTCAAACAATCCCTTTGTCATTTCGTGTCGATTTAGGATTTTAACACGTTAACAATGAGAAATAACAAACACGGCAACAATATTATAATGAACGCTTACAGCAATTTCGTATACACATTTCGTAACATTATCATAATATAATTTTGTACTATAAACTACTCGGTACTTTGTGCAAATTTGTTTTCGTATTTCTTTGATTTCTTCACGACCATTCTATTATAGTTTTTTACTGCGCACAGAAAACGCCATTGGTTGAGACAGCATCTACGCGTAGAACATGAATAACAATACCATATATTGTCATCAGTATTCGTATAATAATATGATATAGTTATGGGGTTGGATGGGGGTGAAAAAATAGAAAGAATTTCCTTTTTACAGACAACTACTTTTTATCGACACGTCATTGTAGTATACATTATCTCAACCCTTATATTTTTATTGAATTCGAAGTGCAATTATTATTATTACACCGATTATAGATTTTTCGGAGCATTGGATAGGCTGGTTTTTATCACACACTGTTTTACCATGAAGAACGAAATAATATGACAGTCGTCGGTGGATAACGGGCGACGGAAGATCCGCGGGTCACGATATTTTTTACAAATTGCTCAGTCGAAAAACACTAACAGTTTACAACAATGGAGCACTTCATTATAATTTTTTGGGGAACAGCATAAATGTGACAAAGAATCGGTGAAATAAAAGAAGATAAAAACTCACACAGCATTTATAACATTCGTGACAATGGCATAATTTCAATATGTGTTCACATATATATTGTAAATATTGAAGTAACTACTATGCTTTATTATTTTTATAATAATTAAAATATCTGTCAAACATGAATTAAATACGTTTATATGTAGTCAAAAACCGTATATAAAATTTGCAAGGTGTCATTACTTTATTAGAGAATAGTAATAATAATAATGATTTTGGGAAAGTATTTGGTGTAATAACTCAATAGATCAGTACGTATGATATTATACAACGCTTGTGATTATACAGATGTAGTAGTATTAATCTATTAATACATTATTACATTCATATTTATTTTATCTCGGTTATTTTTTAACAATTTTTTTTTTATATAACATTTTTACGATTACCTATCCGTCCTTATTATTATTACTATTATTATCATATTAATATCGTATTTTGTGTAGGTACATTTATATTTTAATAACAAATTGACAATTCTTATTATTATATTATTAATTATTATTATTTCGTCCAGGATATTTGAATGTAGATGAGTTATGATGCTGAATGAATATTCCATTATTTACGAGCATTTTACATTTGAGTAAAAGTGATGTGGATACAATAAATACCACGAAAATCTTCGTTTTTCGTCCATAGATTTTAAACGCCACCAAACAATAAAACATTGTAATAAACTTAATATTTTGACGTAGTCCATAACAGTCGTGAATATAAACTACAAACACTACACTATTGAAGTCAACAGCCACTAATGCTCATTCCTATCAACCACCACCTTCAAGACACAAACAGTGCGACTAGATCGACTGAAGTTGAAGTACTTATATCATTATATACACCAAAATACTAAGACAAATCGCATAATATAATAATATTATAAACAATTAAAAATACCTAAAATACTTCGTTTAAAAATTGAATATAAGCAATCGAATAGAAATATGACGTGTGTAAAAAAGTCACTTATATATTAATGGAAACACCTTAATATCACTTATATTATATTTTATTATTATACTTACATAAACCAATGATATTATATTATCCGATCGGAGTAGAAATTATTATTTTAGACCAACGACGAGTGACGACGTATGACAGTTATCCGGATGAAAACATAATGGTGTAATATAATAATATACACACTATACTCATCAAACTATAATATAATGTTATGACAGCATCTGTTTTACGGACGAACAATGACGGCAATTTATACGCGAAACGATGATAATGGTTATTATTATTACTATTAATATTACTGTTACTATACTACTATTATTAGTTTATTACGTTCGGTTCATTCGATAATAATTAACGGGAGCGCAAGCGCATATTATGTCTCTGAATCCGTCAGATCGGAAAGACTGATTCGGCGTAAATTGCCAACAAACGATATTTACTCCGGATATCCTCCAAAATATTATGTACATGAAACGCATCTTGCTATTCTCTCTTATTAAATATTGTTTCAATACAGAGAATTTCACTTAAAGAATAATAACTACCAACTATGTTAATACAATAGTGACTATAATATAAAACCTAATTATTGTGCGAAAGAAATGATTACAGCTAAAATTGCACTGTAACTGTGCTTTAGTTCCACGAAACGTTTTTTTTTCGTAATTTGCTGAGCAATCACATTTACGAATACTATAGTAAACTGGTCGAATAATGATTTTACAAATAAATAAAAAAATATTGAAATAGGTTGGTACAACGCTGTTTTAAATAAAACGTGTCCACAAAGGATATTATCATTAGTAGATCAAGATAGACATAATATAGAATTGATATTAATTTAAGAGTACGTTTACCTTTTAAAAACGGTGTTGGCACTATCCTGATCACTGCAATCTTACTTTTTAGTTCCTATTAAAATAATAACGATTAAGTTAGCTTTAAGTCGTTTTGAAGTGATTTTTGATCGTTCAGTAATTTCGGAATAACAAGTCAAAGATAAAAATGTCCTAATTTTAGTAGTTAGTCATCGCAGTGTATTGTTTTAATATACGTATTACCATTTTATCTGCGTATATAATAATACGCAATAGTATAGGAAAATAAAATAGTTTCTAATAATACTGGAAAATTGTTCAGTATTTTTTTCCTACGCGAATAATATCGTTTTGGGATATACAACCGACAGAAAGAAACAATATCATAAAAACTTTATAATATTATTTTTGTACAGTTTACAATTTCATAATATATATCAACAATAAACATACAGTATAAATAATATTGTATCTGACGTCGTTAACTGTATACATAACATGTATACACATACACACATATATATATATATTAATAATACATATTATTATTAAATCGAAGATTATTAATCTGTAGAGCACGAAAAAAAATATTTATGAAAAACCCGAGAATTTAAAAATTCTTTGTTATTCAAAAAAAAAAGGTTATTGAAAAAACATCTAAACATAGGTACCTATACTATTAATATAATTATATGCTAAGATAAAATAAAATGCATTGTTTACCTACATTTTTTTCTTTTTGCAAAGTTGCAAAGCAAGGTTGGTTATTTGTTAAGCTAATATTATTATTATCTTTTCAAATTTTTTTCATATAATAATATGTCATGTACAATAACTGAAATAGTCGCATATAACAGATTCTAGTTAAATATATATTATGTATACATTTAATGTCGTAATTTATTCAATATTTCCTAATAAATGTTACATGAAAATCATGGAATTTTGATAAAACTTTAAAATCTATTGTATGATACCTGCGTACGTTTATTCTATAAGTTTGTTGTCTTTATGAAGTTACACTTTTTGAAAGCAATCTCAACGTTTAAAAGAAAAATATCATTCCACTCAATATATATATATATATATATTATTTTATAAATAGTTCGGCGGAACATGTCAGTATATGACGTTTTATTGTTTTTTGCAGATATTTATTTTATAGTTGCTTTTCGTGTTGGGAATACATTTCTCAGATCAATCATTAATTATATCCTGTCCAACCTGCAATCACCGTGCTCTTTGACACCCCCCGCGTCACAGTCACCCACGTGACCCATCGTTGATAACCTCTGACGTGACTGATTACTCGACAATACACACTACCGCCCCTTTACATGCAATTGTCCATAGGTATCGTATAACGCGCGTAGTATATATATACGAACGAGGGCGGACAAATAAATAATAATAAACGTCATTCAGCGGACGCATACTAGACTTATATTGTTATTATATTAGGCACATTGATATTGTTTTATTTCCAAGGCACGAGACATAATATAGACATTGTTGTTGAGACAACTGTCGTCTGTGCGATTTATTCAAACTGAATAATATTGGTTCTGTAGTATAATATTATACGGTAGAATAAAATCATATTTTATATTTTATTTTTTTTTTATGTTTCAATATATTATATATACATAGAGGACATTTTTATTATTAAAAAATATGAACTGGTGACCTCACGTGCAATTTTGGGGGTGCACAACGGCTGCTACGACGACGCATCATACATTATATTATTATATAGTTACTTTGTGGTAATGCTTGTGGTATTATTCGTTCCCGGCAACGAGTTTGGCGTACACGCGCTGAGTTTCGACTTCACGACGACGCCCCACTGCTTATATCTTAATTGGCGTAGAAAAAAGTTCTTTGGTACTTTGGAAGTAATTATGGGTGGCGGTGACCTTTGTGCGAAAATATTTCGACCACAATTACGGTCTGTAAAGTTTTTGGCCACTGCCAGAACCACGACAGTTCCTATTTCTTTTGACTCGTGACTCATTATCACCATGTTCTGTTTGGCAGTGTTGTCTTCGCGAATTTCAACACATGGTACGCCGCAATTTACCCCGAAGGTTAGGTAAAAACAATGTAGATAATAGAAAAAATGAAAATAAATTATGATCAAGAGTATAGTTCATGAAATACAGATAGGAACCATCGAAGAGACAATATAAATATACCAGTGGTCGGCAACCTTTTGAAATAGCAGAACCTAAAGTTACAATTTATATAATTTCCCACGTTTTTAAAGAGCCACAAAAAATGTTTGTTTCAATATTTTAGTATTTGCTTAGATACCTATGATTGATTTCGATTTAAAATAAACGAATTTATTCACGTAATAATATTTATTGATGTAAAAACATATAAATATTTTTAGCACAAGACATATTCAAGTATTTTAGATATAATATTAAATAATACAGTTATTAAATAATAGATAGTTATATGGTTACATCAATGGAAACATTGCCTTTGCATGCATTTGGAAAGTTAGTTACACACTTTTAATTTTTGTTGATTACGATGACCTATGCAGGTGTTTCATATTCTTGAAAGCAAAAAAAATGTATTTTTATTTGATACCTAATGAAATAATAATTATGTTTGCGTGTGGACCTATAATAGAGAGCAGTTACTCAAGATCGAAAAAGTCGCAGATTGTCGAACCCTGACATATACTAAAACGTATAATTTACAAATTACAGCTTAAGATTATTCAGTTACGAAAATAAAAGCTTAACTTGACAAAAATCAAATATTATATCACCACCATGGTATTTTTAATGTATTATAATATATTTTATAACATTATAATGTTTACTCAGATTGGTCTTTGAACACAATATTTTCAAAGAAAACAACTTTAGTTTATAAATACGATAGTTCAGCTACTAGAGAAAATATTTTAAATTTCATACTTCTTTAAATAAATTATAATATACATTATCATACAATACATTAATACATTACATTCACGAAATGGAAATGGAAATCAGTTACGTTAATAGTGTGTTTTAAATTATATATTAAATCGATTGTAGTTAAACATTTAATAGTATCGAAAATAAAATATTTCAACTTGATAAAAATAAAGTGTTGTATAACTACCGTGGCATGGACGTGGTACGTTTAACATCTATTATAAAATGAAATTTAAGTGAATCGGTTTGAAATACTGAACACAATATTTCATACGGTATTTCTGAACAGATAATTTATATTTTATACTTCTTTAATAAATTATAAACTATATTTTGTTATTATAAGTGTATGCAAAAGTGCAATTTTATATTTATTTTAGTGAATATATTTCAATTAAAGTTCTTGATAAATATTATCGCGTGTTACTTTTATTTTTATAATATACGTTACCATATCATACATCATAATAATGTTAACAATTTTTACAATGAAATAGTATTTTATTAGTATATTATTAAATTTTATTCAGTTAAATTGAAAATATATTTATGTGTTATGATGGAAACATTTATTTTCAAAGTATTAGATACAGGTGCTCTATATAATCTATATTAAATAAAATTGGGAGTGTATTCGAAAATCGTAATGATAATTTTTTTTAAATTAACATTTTAAAATTAAAATTCAATTTTATGTTATCGTAAAAAACATAATAATATTTATATTTAATATAATATTATGCGTATAACGTTAAAAACAAATACATTATGAAGTGATTTTTTCAAAATACAAAAAATAATTAAGTAAATTCCGTTATAAAATACATACTAAATATTATTATTTATGTTTGTACGTAATTATATATAATAACTACTGTAGCAAAAAAATAATGACAAATTCAGCCTTAAAAATATTGTAACGTGCCAACAGCTTGTCGAAAATGATATAGGTTGTGATGAAATAATATAGACAAAATATTTCTAAGTGTTTATTAAAACTGCTCGAAAATATTCTAAGTTCAAATAATTAAACTAATTGAAAAATAGACTAAGTCCAAATGAACGATTTCTGGTGTAAAGTGACGTGAAGGTGCTTGCTCTAGCTCTGGAAAATCACGTCTGCGGGAGCCCTGTTCTGGACCCCCTTATATAGTCAGTGTCCCCTGATCTCCTACCCATATCCCTTCTGGCCTATTCCTATGTGCGTCATTCGCTCTCACGCTATTACGCATTTCAGGATGCTCGTGCGATGATGTATTCCAATATGACGTCCGGAGACTATCCGCCCACGAGCAGGTGGTTAACCGCAATCACTGTGTCCGAGTTCTCAGACTCGCGTTGTGACTAATATGATTATCAATAATTATATAGTTTTTATTATATCGTTATATTATATTCTGGCGGTTGGGTTAGGTTAATATATTGTTTTTAGTGAGTCTCCCAGCGCAGAGGGTTGAAATTAATATGGGCTGTTACAATGTCTAGACTTGTTTTACCTTATTTAATTGCTTACGGCGTAGTATCTTTGATACGGGTTTTCGTGTTATCCCAATTATTGTAGGTTATTATTTTAATACCTATGCCTACGTAGCCGTACCCCCTTCATATATTATGTATTATGTATTAAGTATTGCGTACGGGACATCAGAGCACGTAGCACCTCCCCACGAAAAAAAAGGTTTATGTCCTCAAGACAGAAATCTTTCAAAAGTCTTAGCACAAAAATAGTTATATAAGTTTACAAAATACAATACAAGTTTTGTAACTTGTTTACAATAATTTCAATTACAATACATTTTACAATTATTTGTATGTTTTACAATATCATATTACAATTATTTGAACATTTTCATGAAATTTCAGTTATACAATACAAATTTATTGATTACAATAGTGTACTTAATATATAATTTTTAGTGGTTAGTAAATAATTGTTAGTGCTTACAAATTTTTCCTTTTTTTTTTTTTTTATAATAAAATAAATGGTTAGTGAATAATATTTTTAATGTGGTTATATAAAATAATTGGATAATATAGTTATATAATATAATTGGTTAGTGTGTAAATGTTAATTTGTTAGTGGTTAATAATGTAATTTTATAATTTATATAATATAAAAGTTAAAGTTTAGTGGATAATAATGCATTTATTGCCATAGAATAAAAATAGTAAAGTATATAATAAAATATATTTGTAATGTGTAGTTTCTATTTATAATTTATTATAATATTTCAGTGTATCTGATACGTTTCCGTTAAGTATAAGTGTATATATATATTGAATATTAATTTTATATTTTATACTTTAATTTGTATTTTTATAACTATTTCCTAATGTAATATTTATTATTATTTATAGTATTAATATTTACATATTCTTTTTTTTTTTATATTGTCTCTCTCTTTAGTTTACTCAATCAAATATTATCCCCAAATGCAATGGCCAACTATTTATTTTAAGTTTGACCGTTGCAAATGACGCTATCTTTAACTGATCATAACTGTTTGGTCAATCATCCCCCATCACTTGGATTGTGACGAACTCGCTCCATCATAATCAATTGTCAAAAGTTGTTAGTGGGCGGGCCGTACAATCCAACCGGATTTATCATAAAATATTGATTGAACCAACGTGTTATATTATCAAGTAGGTTCAGGTAGTTGCAGACACATTCTCACTGTTATGTCACAAGAATTTATCTGCTAACTACACAAACCGAAATGACCAGTACTCTCTGAATAATTACCTATCATAGTACAAAACATCTGCAGGGTTAGTTAATATTTCTAAAAAATAATTTAACTCATAACAATAAGGCTCACTCAAATCTCTGTCGACGCACATATCTGATAAAAATCTCTTAGTTGCAGATATCATTTTCAAAATTTTGTCGTCCTCGTAGGGTACTAAAATCGAATTATTTGCGGTGACTATGTGATAGTCATAGCAATTAGTAAAATTATGCCAATCTCCTTGTTCTGGATTTATGTGGTATTGTGTTTCAATATTTAGTGCAATTTCCGCACTTAACTGTTCCAATCTATTCATTTTGTTTTATTACTTTGTGGTTGATTTAACTATAGTTTTCAATTATTATGTCTGAAATTAAATTTATATATAAAATTTTAATTTATAATTTTAAAAGTGTTTTATTAAATTTTCATATCTTTGTTTTCGTATCACAAAGTCAAAAATACATTTGGTGTATTTTACATCCACAGTAGGATCGTGTGCATACGTAATTTTATGTTTCTTTTTACAAATCATGTCGTGCGTTTCTACCAAATTAAGTAGGCGTCCCGACTTGTTAAATGTCCCTATATCTACTTCGTATATTATTTTTCTGGTACTTAATTTTTCGAATTGTATCGTGAAGTTCTTATTAAATAATTTATCATAGCATGTTATATTTAAAATTGGAAATTGCGTTAAATCTAATCTGTGTAGAATACTTTTATCAGAGTGCCCGTTCCATACTACTATTACGTTCTCCTTATTTCCTTTTAAGATGTAACTCTCAATATACCCAGGGGTCAAATTGTTTCTTGTCGTATTCAAACTTTTGTTCAACTGGTCTAGACAAGCATCTCTCAACTCCGTTTTACACCTAAATACTCTTTTAATCTCTTTTATAGCTACTTGTAGCTCTCTGTCTTTCATCGGTCTTGGTTCTTCGTTGACAGGTAACAATAAAGGTCTACCTTCCAACTTACGAATTTTGAATCGATCTAGGCTATTTGAGATAGCTCCTGAAATAACCACCATGCTTGTCCTGTCCACCATTGAAAATTCAAAGTCCATAATTACGAATTTATGTGTTTCCGCTCTGTTATGAAAATAGTTCAACATTAATTATAATTGTCAAAGTTTTTATTACAAGCAACGACAACACAAGCTCACATACATTATACTTAATAATTACAAAAGTTTTTTTTTTTTTTTTTTTTACTTATTTTATTACTGTACTTATTTTAATTACAAATAATTCATATTATTATATATTTTTTTTTTTTTTTTTTTTTTTTTTAGTTTTAGTTTTTTTTTTATTCCGTAATTATTGGTGGTAATCCGCCCATACCTAATCTATCAGGTGTATCACTTAGCAATTTTTCTTTAGCTTTATTTTCTTTAAGTGGGGATTCCACGTAGAAAGTACTTCGACTTCTCGGTAAGTTATCATTAATTACTGCCATTTGATGGTGGCTTAACGCTCTACCAGTGGTCAAGTTGCATCTATACGATATATATATAAAAAATAATAAGAATAATGAAAATACTATTAATCCTATAATTGCATACATCAGGTATGAATTTTTACTATCGTTATCTACTCCCGATTGTCTCAATATTTCCTCATCTATCATATTATCTATCTCGTCCAGGGAGTGTGCCATCTCATGTACATTATCTAGTTTATGCGAATCAAATTTTGTTTTTCGCACTTTTATGTTTTTCACGCTTTTAAGTTTTACTGGTAAACCACTCACACCTATTTTTGGAATGAAATTTATATAATATTTCGATTTTATCTCCCTCGTTGGGTTCAATACTATATTCTCCGCATACGCTCTACATTCTTGGTTTAGTTTTATTAAACCTTGATTTTTAATCTTTACTATATACGGTTCCTTATTCCCTTGGCATACTATGGTCAACGTGTCACTAGTGGTGGTGAATATCCATGCATTTGCATATTTTAATTTATGAAATATATTTTTCGATATTACTATCACTCCTGCCTCGCATGTAGGTGGTAAGAGGTCTGGATTTTTAAATAATGTCACTTCACATGGTTGTCTAATCGATTCGTGCTGTATTGGTTGAAATTCTGGGCAAATAGTAAATGCCTCTGTCTCTGTACAATGTAATAATTGTGTTTCAGTGAAAGTGGTATATTGCCTACGATTCTTGGTTATACCGACATATTGGTATTCCGGTTTTAAAATTAAGCTATGTTCCTTATTATCGTTTTTATTTTCCACACGGTGTGGTATAGGTATTATTTTATAAAGGGTCAGCTCCAGTTCTGTTACTAAAGGTATTTTTATTAGAAAAACTATTTTATTATTTTTGTAAAATACCGCCATTTTAGTTATTTTGCTTAATTCGTAAATTTCACTTGGATCTGTGCCCATAGGCAAATTTAAATTTATTGGTAAATTAATTTTTATTTGTGTTAATTGTTTCGCTAATTCCCGAGGTGTTACTAAACTAGAATGTAGTATACCCGTTCTAGCTGCTGTTATTATTGAACTAAGGGTCGTTGTTTCATAAGAATATTGAGTTAATAACGCGGTAAAAATGCTATGTATTCTATTTGTTAACACCAAGGTGTCCAAAGTTGAAGTATGATTTACTAATTCATTTATTTTAGTTTTTAATTCATTTTGCTTTTCCTCTAATTCCTTATAAAGCTTATTGATTTCTACTGATGCGCCCCCTATTCCTTGTACTGCCGATTTAACTACTGTAGTTTGATTTTTTAATAAATGTATCATTCGTTCGTTACTTTTTTCAATTATTCCTATTTGATCAGTGGTCTCCTTCGCACAATCGTTATCGCACACTCCAAACAATGTTTTCATTGCTGAACCTATTATATTGACTAGACCTCGTTTACGCCTACCCATAGTTATAGTTTTATAAATGGTCATAGTTGTTGTTTCTAAACTATTCGTATATCTACCGATTGACTCATACATTTGCTCCATTTGAGCAGATATTTCGTTAAACATTGTTTTTAATATATTTTCAAACCTAGAACAAATTTCATGTTTTGACATTTTGTCCTGACAATGATTTATCATAGTATTAATTTCTACTTCTAATTGCTTATATCTATCATCGTAATTTGTTAAGGGTACATAAGTTATTAGCTCCCATTGAGCTCCTATTATTCTGATATCTCCTTGATTTTCATAAAATATGCTTGTCTCGGTTTTAAATTCTTCGATAGAATATGGTAGTTGTCCTTGAACAGCTGTTATTAAAAATAACCTATATCATAATACGTGTATTAGATAATATTGGTATTACTAAACAAATGTTTAAATAATGAATGTACTATAACTTTATGTTAATATAATCATACTTTATTATATTACTTATAATAACTTACAATCTAATTTTCATATAAATAAACTTAATATTAATGTACAATTTATTAATTTACAAGTGGTCATTTTGTGGTTAAAATTCCCAGCGATTGAAATCATCAATAGTGATCAAATAGTCCATGTCATAGTGTATGGCTCTTTTTAACATCCAACACAACGGTTCATTATACTCGTGGAAATTGTCCACTAATGTTTTCATTATTCCTCTTAAATATTCTATTGTGCTGGTGCGCTCTTCTCGCCTTAACGGTACTCGCATGGTGTCAAGTGCCGATCTAATGTGTTCATAATAACAGTAGGGTATTTCTGCCCATTCCCCCGAGAAGCAACTGTGACGCTGGTGTTTTATTTTTCGACCCAAATTTATTAGAAAATCTAACCGTCGGCTTTCATTAAATCCACCCCCTCCGAAATGTGGTAGTGAAATACATAATAACTCTTGACGAATCGGCCATTCCTCAAATTCTATAAGAATCTCCGGCTGATGGCGTTCGCCGACCTCCGCCGGTGGACCGGTATACGGAACGTATGGAATAGGTGTCCGCGACAGTCGTCCCACTCTCAATTCAAATAAAAGGGTATCTAGAATACAAGCATAATTTGCTTCTATCCCCCCTGGCCGATTTACTCCGTCAATATGCTCGTACCCTTCATACCAACAATTATGTTGATCAAGTACTGCGGAAGGAGGATCCCACCTGACGAACCGCGGATCGTTGTGGCACTCCATTAATTTTTCACCGATAAATTCACCATTTTTGTTTAACCTAAGATTCACCTGGCGTCCTTCCCCCAATGTAACCGTTTGTAATTCGAATTCCGGGATATCGTTTATATCTACGCCTGTTATTAGTGGCACCTTGAACCTCTGCGAGCCCGGTTCGCTGACATAAATAATGTCCATTCTTCCTTCCCTATAATGTTTATAAGTCGCTTACTTAAAAATGCTTACATTAGCTAACTACTACATATTTTATATTAGTTTATTGATTATTGTTGTAATGTATATATTACTTCTCTCTCTTATGTTATTTTTTATTATATTTTTTTATATATATTTTTTTTATATATTTTTTTTTTATATATTATTTAATTAAATATCTAAATTATTCTATTTTATTGGTCCTTATAATGTTGTTTCATACATCTCATACCGTTCGGGCTGTACTTGTGCCTCTACATTCGTATAACGAAATTGTCTCATATAGTTATATCTACTCGCATATATTACTAACAACATGCTGATTATTAACAATACACCTATGGCTATAACAATATAATTATCGTACCTAATTTTATTTTGAACGCTTTCCGCTTCGTCTATGAAGTTAGTTGTATTATTTATTTCTGTGCTATTAATTGTGTTGTTATTTATGATTTTACTAACGTTAAATTTATTTATTATAGTCGTGTTTTCATGTTTCAATGTGTGACTTGGACGTGTAACGGTGCTATTACTATTGCTTAAATTATTTATTGTATTTGTATTTTCTATTTTTGTTTTATTATCTGTTGTGACTAATTTTGGTTGTGTTGTCGTATTAGTGTGTGTAATAAGATCTGTGGTATTATTATTAGGCTTTGTTCTTTTATTACGTTGGGTTCTTAAAATGTTAATTTTATTATTATATTCTAGATTGTTTGTTGTTAATTCTTCGATTTCCGTGGTATCCTTGGTATCCGTTTTTATTGCAATAAGTTCGGGTGGCTGAGTTTTAGTCCAATCTTCGTAAATTTCTATAGTCTCATCATAATCATCATTTTCGATTGCAAAGTTTTTTGTTACCATTATCATAATTAACCTATAATATTATTGTTTATTATTTATAACTTAATTATATTAGAAAAAGAGAAATAATCTGATTTTATTATATTGTATTCTTTTTGATTATTATAGGCTCGTAAGTACGCATTCTCTTATGTTTCATTATCTCGTCGGCTTCTGGTATATAGTTTAACCAATCGTCCAAAGTTTTACAGAAAGCATAATTTAAAGATTCCGTGCCCCCTGCCATGTCGTGCATATAATCAGTCATGTTTTTAGCTATTTGTTTTAATTCTAATTCGGAATATGGTTCCTCTAATTTTTCATTTGCCGTTTTTACGTGTATATCTAGACATTTAGGCGATTCGTACATTCTTAGTCTCTTAAAACAGTGTTTTTCATGATCGATTGCAATTCCCAATTCAGTCAGAAATTGTTCTTGTTTTGTTTTATTTCTAAAAATAAAATATTTATCTTATCATATATCTACCAATATCTATATATAATTTTATTATTTTATTTTTATATATTATATATTTTATTTTATTTTAATTATATTTCAGTTAGTAACTTATTTAGTTTATATAGTTCCAATATAATTTACATATTTACTTATTTCTATTATTTCTTATAATTTATAACTTAATTTACTTGATTACTTTATATTTATAATTATTTTTATTTAATCGCTTTTATCTTCTTCCGATTTTTCGTGATATTTTTTCACATCATTTTTATGTACAGTAACATGTTTTCTACCTCTTTTTATTATTACGTTTTCACTATCTAATATTTCCAAAACCTCATATGGACCCTTCCATAAAGGACTTAATTTATTCTTTTGCGTTTTATCTTTAAGTAATATTAAATCTTCTACTTCTAACTCTTCAGTATGCTCTTTTTTATCATAATGTTTTTTAGATTTTATTTTCTTTTTAATTAACCTTTCTCTCGCTATTTTGTGCGATTCCTGCATTTTTTGTTTTAAATCAAATATATAGTCATCATAATTATATCTCGGTTCCGGATTACTTTTTAATTTAACTGGTATGTCTATCTCTCTTCCATATAACAATGCATATGGTTGATAATTTGTCGAAGTGTGTTCTGTCGAGTTATATACGAATAATGCATATGGTAATAATTGGTCCCAATTGTTTAGATCTTTATCTACATAATGTCTTAAATATTCGGCTAATGTTCTATGCGATCGTTCTAAGCTACCGTTAGTTTGTGGGTGATAAGGACTTGTATTTATTTTATTGATTTTTAGTAACTTGCACACTTCTGTGAAAATTTTACTAAGAAAATCTGTACCTTGATCTGTCAAAATAGTTTCAGGTATACCGTGCACACATACGAAATTTACTACAAAAGCCTCAGCTATAGTATTTGCCGTATGATTTGGCAATGGAACGCCTAAAGAAAATTTTGTTAGGTCGTCCTGCATGGTCAATATATATGTATTTCCCATGACAGTGGTTATTAAAGGTCCTACTATATCCATAAATATTTTTTCAAACGGTCTAGAACTTGTCGTTGTAATTATCATTGGACTTCTATGATGTCTATTTGTCGTCTTATTAGCCTGACATGAAGGACAATTTTTTATATACTCTTTCACTTCTTGCTTTAAACCTGGCCAATTAAATTGCCGTTTTATCTTTTTAACCGTTCTATGTAATCCAGCATGACCCCCTAATAAAGAATCATGAAATTGTTTAAATATAATTAATTTTTCCTCTTTGGTATATTCTAATTTAGTGCAAATTAGTATTTCTATATCTGTATTGCGAAATATATACCTAATCATTGATCTAACTTTTGCCCAATCCAAACCATCCTTTTTACCTATTTGATTCATAGTTAATTTATTCAAAGAATGTTTGATACAAAAGTATTTTAAATTTAATAATGCTAAATAAAGATTTTCGTACGTAGTTAATTGCTTTACTTTACTTTTAGTTATTATAAATATAATATATCTTTCCTCATGTTTAAATTTTACTACATCGCCTACCTCTTTATTAGACTTTAACATTTCATTATTTCCGAACTTTCTTTTTAATTCATAATTAATTCCCGATTTGAAATTATAATATTTTTCTATTTCCGATACTATATGGTATTCTATTGGCGATTCCAATAAATCTCCATTTACTTCTTTTACATTTTTATTTGTTATTACGGTCGTTTCCGATTTTTCCAAAAAGCTGGTATAACTTTCGTTTTTTATTTCCTGTATATTATACATTCTACTCAACGCATCTACATTCGAATTTTGTACTCCCGGTTTATATTTTATTTCGTAATCATACTCTTCGAGTTGTATGCGCCATCTCGCTAATTTAGATAAAGGGTCTTTTAAATTAAATAGCCAAGATAACGGTCTATGATCTGTTAATATTACGAATTTTCTACCATAAAGATAAGGTCTAAATTGTTTAACTCCGAATACTATTGCTAAACATTCTAACTCGGTTGTTGAATAGTTCATTTCACTTCTATTTAAAGTTCTAGATGCATAAGCTATCGGTAAATCACTACCTATTTTACCTTGCGATAATATAGCTCCTAAAGCTTTACCACTCGCATCGGTCGTAAGTATAAATTCTTTTGTAAAATCTGGATATTGTAAAATCGGTTCTGAACAAAGTGCGTTTTTTAATTTATCGAAAGCTACTTGACAGTTTTCGTCCCAATCAAATTTTACATCTTTTCTTAATAAGTGTGTCATCGGTTTAGCTAATAAACTATATGATTTTATAAATTTTCTGTAATATCCCGATAAGCCTAAGAATGATTTAATTTGTTTAACGTTCTTTGGTGTCGGAAATTCTAATACTGATGTTATCTTTTTCGGATCCGGTTTAATACCGTGTTCTGAAATTACATGACCTAAGTACAAACATTCGCGCTTTAAAAATTCGCATTTATCCGGTTGTATTTTTAGATTATGCGTCCGTAGGCGTTCGAATACGTCTATCAATTTACTATTATGATCTGCTAAATTTTTCGCGTATATTATTATGTCATCCAGGTATACTAAACATTTAATGCCTATAATCCCTGAAAGTACGTTATTCATAAGTCTTTGAAAAGTCGCGGGACTTGTTTTCATTCCCATAGTCATACGCTTAAAATGATAATGACCTTGACCGGTCGAAAATGCTGTTAATTCCCGAGATTCTTTTGCTAACGGTATTTGATAAAATCCGCTTGCTAAATCCAAAATAGTAAAAAGTTGACATTGTCCTAACTGGTCTAATATTTCCGTAATATTTGGTAACGGGTGAAATTCGTTTAATGTTACTTGATTAAGCGCTCTAAAATCTATTACTATTCGAAATTTATCTTTACCAGATGAATCTGATTTTTTCTTTACTAAAAGTAACGGTGCATTAAAAGGTGACATTGAACGTTCTATTATATCGTCTTTTTCCATTTTACTTAATTGTTCCTCAATCTCTTTTTGTTGAGCTTGTGGTAACCTATATGGTCTTTTATAAATCGGTGGCTGATTAGCCGGTAATCGTATAATATGTTCCGCCGCGTTTGTAAATGTTAAATAATCATTTTCTAAATGAAAAACGTCCGAAAAATGTTCGCATATTTCTAATATCGTATCTCGTTCTTCCTTATTTAAATGGTCACTTCGTATTAAATTTTTAATTTTATTTACGCGGTCGTTATTATCGTTAATCATTTTTATTTCGTGTAACTTATATTCTACATTATCTTCGTATAAAATTTTATTTAATTCGTCCTCGAAAATGTTTTGTGGTGATTCTGAAATGTTTAATATACTTATAACTGTGTTTCCATTTTTAACTGTATTTATTATATTACCGCAATAGACGTCCTGTATTAATTCTTGTTTGTGTATTAAAATATTTTTATTTTCCATATTAGGATCTGCTATTGGTATAGATACTACTGTTTCCGTTCGTGGTTCTAGTGTAAAACAAATTTTATTTAATTCGCGTTTAATATCGTTTTTAATCGTTAATATATTATTCGCGATATCTATAACTGCGTTATTTTGCAACAGGAAGTGGTGACCTAGAATCCCGTCTTTCGGTATTGGGAATTCTTTATTCACTACATGAAAATCGGTTTTTATTTCATTTTTATTTAATATTAATATTATTGTAATTTTACCAATAGTAGATACTATTTTGTCATTTATGCCTTTTAAAAATATTTTTTCCTTTTCGTTTACTAAAGTTTCGCCAGTTAATTTATCTATTTTTATTAAATTTATTTCGCTACCGGTATCTAAAAGAAGACTAATATTTTCTGTATTAAAATTAGGTGATTGAAATGAAATATGATTATCGTGTATTACTGAGACGATGTTGAAGCAACGTTGTACATTTGCTCCTCCGGTGCGGCTACTATTTGGCTGATCGAACGGACGCCGGCGCCGTTCGATGCCTGCCCGTTTCCCGACTGATTAGTATTGTTACGCTCATCTCTTTGCCTACTATAACAACTAACACTATCATGTCCTATTTTATTACAGTAAGTGCAAGTTATCGGCGTTGCATTATTATTAATATTATTTCGTTGTCCATTATTATTACTTTGTACGGGTTGACGAACATTATTATTTTGTCTTTGGTTTTGTCTGCCAATGCGACAATCTCGCGCGATATGATTATTTCTACCGCAATTATAACATCCTGTATTATTTTGTCTATTATTATTCTGATTATTATTACTATATTGATCATTATTATTACGCGGATAATTATTATAGTTATTATTTGGAGTATTACCGCCTCTGTTAAAATTATTATTCCTAGGTAAATTGTTGCCGTTATTATTGCGATAATTATTGTTAAAATTATTTTCGTTTTGTCCATAGTTTCCGCGATTATAATTTTGTCTAAAGTTATTGTTATAATTATTATTAAATTTCTGCGCGTTATTATTACCCTGATAGTTATTCGACCAACGTTTATTATTATTATAGTTATTCGCGTTTTGTTCCTTTTTTACATTATTCTGCGTTATTTCCGTATTATGACTGAGTTCGATTTCCAGTTGTCTGGCCAGTTGCATAGCTACTTCTAAAGTTTTTGGATCTCTCGCACGTATTATTGTTTGTAAATTCATTTTTAAACCATTGATGTATATAGCCAATGCCTGTTCCGTTATCGCTTGCCTAAGAATTTTCGCTTCCTCCGCGGGTTTATTTGCTACCGTTGCGCTGCATAAATTATAATACAATTTTTCTACGCGACCGTTATAAGATTGTACGTCTTCGTCATTTCGCATGCGTAAAGAGTTCAAACTTATTTGAAGTGTTTGCGGAGATAATGGTTGTTCAAATGCGCTTTTTAAAATTACTTTTATATTTTCCCAAGTCGAAGTTTCCCTATAACGACATACGTCTAATGCCTTCCCTGTTAATTTGGTTACTATAAATTTAGTTAATAATGGCAATTGTTCTTTTTCTATCGCCTCACATGCGTAATCGCATGCCCTAATAAACGCGTATACATCTTTTTCGTCAGCGCAATTTGGTATTAACGATGAAATATCTTTTAATAAAAGTTTAGCTTCCGCCATTTTTACTCTAGCTTTTCTAGTTACTGGCTGCAATTGCGTATGCACTATATTCTGTTTTGTGCGCGTACCTATAACCCTTTTTTCGATTTCGTTAATTGTATTAAATTTAATACTTGTATCTAATAAACTTTTCTCTACTATTTCACTTAAATATTTATTTTTATCAAATTCTTGCGGACTTCCGTAACCTTCTGCTGTAATTAATTCACTATCTGTTTTATTTTTATCAGATTTATTTATATTTAATTCCACTTGAATTCCCTTTTCCTTAGTTTCACTATTAAATTTTTCTCCCGATAATCTATCGTTTAATTCGTCAGTTATACTACCTTCCGTATCACTACTCATAAATTTATTTTTATATTACTCATTAATCACCGAAAAAATAACTATTCTTAAATTAAAACAAATTGTCTATTCTACTTATATACTTAAATAAAATTAACTTAATTTAATCCTTAATAATAAATTACGGCTAAATTAATATATAATATTTTTTTTTTTTTACTAAATTATATTAATTACTAACTTAATAATATTCTAAATTTTTTTTTATATTATATTTTTTTTAACTTAATTATTATCGTTTTCGTTCCAAAATTATTCTTATATATTTTTCAAATACTAGGCCTTTGCCTCTAAAATTCACAATTATTTTCTCAATTATTTTTAATCAACACTATAGGTCTTATTTCTTGCCTAAAAATTCACAATTATTTTCCTCAATTATTTATTCAACACAATAGGGCTTATTTCTGCCTAATTAAAATTCTCAATTATTTTCTCATTTATTTATTCAACACAAAATAGGACTCTCTGCCTAATAAAAATTCACAATTATTTCTCAATATAAAATAGGTACTCTGCCTAATAAAATTCACAATTATCTCTCAATATAAAATAGGTACTTTGCCTCATAAAATTCAAATATTCTCAATATAACTCAATAAAAACTTAAGACTTCACTGTCTTTTATAAATTCACAAAATATAAGGTCTTACCACTTTGCCTTCTAATAACTCAATATAACTCAATAATAGGACTTAAATTCCTCCAATAAAATTCTCAATTGTGACACATATATTTCTCTAATAATTCAACTTCTTTTAATTCTCAATAAAATATTTTCCCGTATTTTTCAACGTATTATCCACTTTTATTTATTCTCAACAATTATTTATTACGTATTATTTCCAACGTATACTCTCTTTTATTTTTATTTATTCTCAACAAATTATTTATTACGTATTATTTTCAACGTATACTCTCTTTTATTTTTATTTATTCTCAACAAATTATTTATTACGTATTATTTTCAACGGTTACCCTTAAAAAATTCTTCTCTCAAAAACGATAATTATTACGTATTAATTTCAACGTAAAATCCTAAAAAGAAAATCTTCTTAATTCTCAATAAATTATTTACTTATGTTCACTCTCTTTTTTTTTTCTTATATTCATTTAAATCCTCAATTAATATTTAATTCTATTCTAAAAATTCACTTTTATTTTCTAAATCTGAAAAATTATTTTATTTTATTCACGTTTATTTTTCTAAGTCCGAAAAATTATTTTATTTTTTTTTTCGATTATTTTTCTAAGTCCGAAAAATTATTTTATTTTTTTCTTCGATTATTTTCTAAGTCCGAAAAATTATTTTATTTTTTTCTTCGATTTTCAACTATTATTTATTTATTTCTATATTACCTTTATAATTAATTATCGAAATTAAATTATTGATATACTTTTATAATAAAAAAAAATTAATTATTTTGACTGTTAGAAAAATTTTCTATGTCACTATTATTTATTAATTATTTTTATAACTGGTTGCAATTATTTTATTTCAATAAAATATTTTATTTATTAATTATTACTTATTTAAATTTCCTTTATTTTATTCTTTAATATTTAATTTAATTTAATTTATTTATTTAAACACAAAAATCGGAACTTGAAAAATTTCCTAAGTATTATAAAAATTATTATTTTATAACTTATTATTTATTAAATTGTTTAACTTATTTTATTTTATTTAATTGTAAAAATTCCAACTTTAAAAAAAAAATTATTTTGATTAATTTTTTTTTATTTTATTATTTATTTAATTATTTTTAATTAGAAAAATTATTATTGATTGTTAAAAATTTATTATTTTATTTTACGGGGAGAATATATATACACCTTCACAATAAAAATTTTACGATGGAATATTAATTCCAAAGGAGACGGATCAGAGCTAGCACTTAATAATTATTTTACATTACAAAAAAAAAAATTATAACTCACACTACGACGGCTTGAGTTGCTGCTTCCATTTCTGATTGTTGAATTTTTGACTTTGAATCGGTTGGCTCGCTACGCGTATGATTCTTTCCCAGAGTCGCTGAAGTTGACAGTGATCAGTTGTCCTCTTCAACAGTGAATCGTGATTGATCTGCCTCTCGAATTCTTCGTTGAAAAAATTTTTCCAATATTTCGAAAAAATTTTCGAAGTTGGAAAAAATTATTTTTTATTTAAAAAAAATAAATAAATTCGTCCAAAGAATTCTTCTTGAAAGAATCCTACCGACTGCGCCAAATTTGTAACGTGCCAACAGCTTGTCGAAAATGATATAGGTTGTGATGAAATAATATAGACAAAATATTTCTAAGTGTTTATTAAAACTGCTCGAAAATATTCTAAGTTCAAATAATTAAACTAATTGAAAAATAGACTAAGTCCAAATGAACGATTTCTGGTGTAAAGTGACGTGAAGGTGCTTGCTCTAGCTCTGGAAAATCACGTCTGCGGGAGCCCTGTTCTGGACCCCCTTATATAGTCAGTGTCCCCTGATCTCCTACCCATATCCCTTCTGGCCTATTCCTATGTGCGTCATTCGCTCTCACGCTATTACGCATTTCAGGATGCTCGTGCGATGATGTATTCCAATATGACGTCCGGAGACTATCCGCCCACGAGCAGGTGGTTAACCGCAATCACTGTGTCCGAGTTCTCAGACTCGCGTTGTGACTAATATGATTATCAATAATTATATAGTTTTTATTATATCGTTATATTATATTCTGGCGGTTGGGTTAGGTTAATATATTGTTTTTAGTGAGTCTCCCAGCGCAGAGGGTTGAAATTAATATGGGCTGTTACAATGTCTAGACTTGTTTTACCTTATTTAATTGCTTACGGCGTAGTATCTTTGATACGGGTTTTCGTGTTATCCCAATTATTGTAGGTTATTATTTTAATACCTATGCCTACGTAGCCGTACCCCCTTCATATATTATGTATTATGTATTAAGTATTGCGTACGGGACATCAGAGCACGTAGCAATATTTATAACATTTCTAAAAATGTAATATTTTTTTTTGCAATATGTATGGTTCATGTATAAAAGTATAATATGGTTTAGTATGTATATGAACATATAATATACTTTTAATTTAATATTTTAAAAAATGAATTTAATTAACGTCACAATTAAATTAACTCGTTTGGAAAACAGTTACTGGGTGAATTTAAAGTTCTTCTGAAAGCGTTTCACAAAAATAATAGTATTATTTAAGAGTTAACGGTGGAAGTTTATATTGTACTTTAGTAGAGGGTACGCAATCCAAAAATTATGAGAAAATATAATATATGGAAAATAACAATAATTGTAGACGGTTTTTTGTTTATAGCCAGAGATTGCTTTTCATTATTATTATTATTGTTATTTTTTCCAGAATGAGTGTTTTTATCATTATTGTATTTCGTGAATTATACACATTCCCTGAACAGCATTGGCTCAACAATTTTTATTTTTTTGAGTTAGTAGTTATTATACGTGTACATTGTACACCGTTGGTGGTTGGTTTGTGAGTGGTTATAGTCACAACGGTATATTGTACTAATGCAATCATTTATTTACATTTTAGAATAAATTATGATACAAAATGTTTGTGACATTAAAAAAAAAAAAGAAAAAGGATTCATGAAAAGTTTTCAAAATGTATTTTAAAGATGTTTTACCTTAAAAAAGAACAGAATAATAACATGTAGGATAAAGAGCATTGATTTCGTTCTTCTCAGTATAAATCGATCCGTATTTTTCGATGATTGACGAAATCAAAAACTGATACTAAGATTAAGTAAATTTGTTATTTGGTTTTTAATTATTTGATTAACAAACTAAAATATTTTCACGAACTATAATTTTAAAATTTTTGAAAATACAAACTCTGTTCGACTGTTGCAGGTTTATATATGCTAATTCTTAATACGTTTATAGTTTTTATCGTTCTATCGATTTCATCAACTATATTTCTATCGCTTTTATATTCAAATAAAATACTAAGAGCATGGAAAGAGAAACAAACTAAGATTTCAAAATAGCAAATATTGACGACGAAAAGCATAATATATGAAATGTATTAATATAATCGTAAACGATGTTGTTCAAGTGTATCGAGATTAAAAATAGACAAAATAATAAGTTGCGTAGAATCTAGTGCCAAGGTTGTGAACATTTAAATGTAAAGAAGTGTTGTTTAGATTTATGCTGAATTTTTTAATTTACCTAATTATTTTAAGACTCAATTGATACGTAGACCATAATATTATAATATGATTCAATCATATTCATAAATGGAACGTTCTTGCAAAGCTCAATATAAAGATTTTAACGGATGTTCGTTGGTAAAGTCAGCGTAATAATTTGGAATAATAAAATCAAATGATTTTGTTTTATTTGTTTATTAACGTAGTAATGACTTAGTTTGATAATAATGTAAAGGTACCTAGTTCATTTACGGCTATCTTAAAATGTATAATATTATTGATGTCCGGAACTAAAAATTCTATTAAAAATGATCCAAGTCATCGCGAAATTCTAGATCAAAAAGACATTATTTCGTTGTGCGGTCACTGTAGCAGTTTTGTAAAAATAGTCGCCTGCGGTAAATATACGATAAAAACCCGCGTCAGCGATTCGCGGCGGCAGCGTTTCTTCCTAAAACAATATCCGATCATATTTATTATACTCACGCACAGTGCGCCCGGTGAACAGTATGTATATGTAGTCGCGGTCTGAAAAATTCCCAAAGCAATTTCGCTCTCGGTAATTGATAACTCGAAGAACAATACACGACTATAATATCATTATAATAACATTATACATTTATACGTGAGCGTCATTCATGTAGTATTATAATATTATTGGCTCGACACTGACACGCGGTATCCCGAGGGCTCATTGTTCGCACAAACCAACGGCGTGTTACGCCATATACACTCGCGGCCTGTTGTAGGTATCATGTTAAAGTCGATGATAATAATAGTAATAGTGATGATTATGGTGGTTTAATATAGTTATAATATCTCGACGTATGCTCGTTGTTGGTGTATGTGTGTACGGTGTTAATTCGCAAACAACGCGTAGGCGTAACCACCCGAGCGTACATCGTATAGCGTCGACTCCGTATATACCGTGTATACCGTACAGCGAGCGGAGTAAATGTGGATTTCGGATGAACGTAATGTGAACTATATTCGCGATAAAATAATATGAAAATCGAGGAAAACTTTTCCGAACGAAAGATTTGCCGTTTAGTAGAGAACCCAACGGAACGAACAGTGTATATAATAAACAGTATAATATATTAAAATAATACCGTCATCGTAACGTATATTATTAATACATTGTTATAGACGTACACGATTTAGCGCGAGACGTAAACTGCACTATTTTTAAAACCGCGTTGCTGGTCAGAAAATATCATGGAAACTGCCGAGTGCCGGTACTTAGAGTACGAGCATATAATAATTATTATGAATGCTGTTATGCATAGGGCGCTGACTGTGTGATTACGCGGAGATTAAATCGATAAAATTGTTTAGACGTGTGTCGTGCCATAAGTGTATAAAACTGAAAAAACGCGTTGTATAATGTTTATAATGTGTGGAATTGTTCACGATTTTTGGACGTACGTGATGGAAAACATAATAAACAATTGCGAGTAAAACGCATCGTAAGTATGAATAGTTTAGATTTTGAAACATGGGATCGTTTTACACAATGTGCACACCGTTATTTCGTATATTATATCGTCTCGTCAGTATTCGAATATAAACTGAAAGTATTTTCGTAAAAAATAACGTCGTAAAACGTTGCGCACAATTCGATAAATCTTGTCTTTTGAACTTACAAATGACGTCTTTTATTCTTTATTTACTACTATTATTTTTTTTTTCAAAAATATTTCGCATACATAAACTTACGACGGGATAAAATCTCTAAACGGAATCGTCTGACATTTCCTAACTGTTCGCTTATTAAATATTTATGATAATTATTTCCTGTGCTAACCGTTATGTACGATTTTAATATTACAATGACAAAAAATAGTAATACGCTGTTGCTGTTCGTCAAAAGCCGCTGGTATTTTTCACCGTTTTCTCATTTTTCTGTCATCAAGGGTTAGTGAATAAAATATAATATATTTTTTCTAGCCACCGCGAGCATATACAGCCCCCGACGAGAATATTATAATATTATTATTATTACTATTATAGAATACGTGCATAAACTTTCGGTAGTACGATATCGCCGCCATCCGCACACATGCCAACCTGCACGGGTCTAGGTCGGCGCTCTCTTATGCGTATTTGTGCACACGATAAAATTTTATGGCGGTGGCAGCGGTGGCGACGGGAATCGTGCGGTGAAGGGCCACGAGATAGTAAATATCGCGCTAGACAGGAACCGAAAAACAAAACGAACGTACCCATAGATAATATTGCGATGTCATAAAAATATCTGACGGGGAAGGATAAAAGGGCCAAAGACAAAAAACCAAAAAAAAACCAACCCTCTCCGTCGTATTTGCATTCCGATAAAATACATTCGAGGTCGTGACGTAGCCGCGCGTGTTTGTCGGTGGTATCGGTGGCTGTGGCGACGGGTTCGTCGTCCAGAATATAATTTTTTTAGGGGAGGGGAGGGGGCGCGCATACACACAAAAACAACGTGCCGGAATTTAAACGATGGTTTTATTGTATATCATAACGGTACCTGATGGGCATGATAATGTATATATCGGAGGGTAGACGCATGGACGAAGGAGCAAACGATTCGGGGAAGCGTGCGGATATTATTATTGAGTGGGAAAATCGTATTTCTCCGAGTTTCGGATCGTGGCGCATAACATAATATATAATACGTGTATAACAGGACAAAAAATAAAAAAAATATTACAAACACAAATTATTGCACATACACATACGCACGCGCGGTGTAGTATTTGTAAGCGCGTATAATAATAGGACGACCCAGAGAGAACCTGAGTTATTGCGTCCCAAAGCGTAAAACCGTCACGATAAATCTGTCAGTCTCCGACGCTATTATTTTACACATTATCCGTCTTGGCGGCGTTGCGAGGTGCGTACGTGATTTAAATGTTGCAAACAGTTTCCGCCGACGACCCCTCCGACACCATCTCCTTCTCGCCGATCCAAACCGCCGTGGCATCACCCGACCACTAAAAGCACACGACGACCGCCGGTTGTGCGTTAAAGGCGTCTTTATTACGAATTTTCTTTTGTCACACGAGAATACAAAACCAATACAGAAATCGAAAATGATTATTAAAAACTTTGCCTCTTGCTTGTATACAATATTATAATAATGCGTTATATTGATAACCGTCGCACAATTATCCAGTCGTGATGTGCTACGATTCGAAATTTCTTATTTCCATTCTGTGTTCGCATGCAATATAATATATAATGTGCATTCGAATAAAAGAATCATAAAAGCGATTGGCGGCGGTTATGCCGAATAATGACTTGGATATATGGAAAATAAAAATAAAAATTCGGCATGCATGGATACCGTCGTTAAAAATTGTTTAATTCCACCAAAATAGGTTTAAAGATGAATATAACAACATTATCTTATGGTATTATTATAGGCGCTATTGAAATATTGCACACGTATCAAAAATTTGTAATTTATAACTATATGGTTAGATATCTAATAGAAATTAACTACTTAAAATTCTTAACACTACCCAGGACAACTGATGTAGTGATGTTTAATACGAGCATATCGAAATTGGGAGGCAGACCTCAACAATTTACAGCAGAAATTCTTATTAAAACATACCTTTGCTATTAATAATACAATATTGTCAAATAAACTTAAATATCTCGTTTGCAGCTTCATTTTTTAATGATAACATTTCTTGACGATTTATTATCCAGTAACGTTTGAAACATGACAATGATAAAATACAATTTATTATATTTTGTACGGTAATATTAATTTACAATTTAAATACCTACTGTAGAGTTGTATTATTTGTATGCATCAAAACCATTCGTAACTTACTTTATTTAGATAATAAAGTAAAGTGTTTTTATCTAATTATAGAATATTTAATTATGTTACACAAGTATTTAAAGGTTTCAGTGCATTGAAATATTTTTTCTATGCAATCTATTGACCATTAAAAAAACAGAATATTGTAAAAAAAATTCTATGTAATATAACATCTCTATGAACTTCAAAAGTATAAGTTACAATTATAATGTAACATTATTATCAGTAAAAAATGAAACGCATCAATACGTACAATATTATATTATACTAGGACGCATTAGAATGGATTTAAAAAAAAATGCATTTTTAGTTTTTTTTTTATTTATAGTAGCTTTTAGATGTAACTTTTTGCGACTTTGATCTATGGTATAAGAAACATATAGGAAATATTAAGATATTCTATTTAGATTTTTTATTCTAACTTTTAGAATATGTAGTATAATTTTTGTAATGGATATTCACAGTGATTTTTTTCAAATATTTTATGATTACACGATGGAAAAAAATATGACTTATTTAAGATCATAATAAAGCTTTTGTAAAATTGGACAAATCGTTGTTTGATTCGTCAATTTATATTTTTCTTAAATATTCGGCAAATAAATGAATATTTAGAGTATTATACTAATGAGTGGTAAACACACATTATAAAAAGCGGGTAAGTGGGTATCGCTCTGCTGTATATTAGGGGGTGGGGTGAACCTCAGACTATGGTAGGTTAAATTTGAATGCAATGATAGGTATCATTGTATACGAAAAACGATTCTGAACGAAGATGATTTGTCAGTTAGGATATATTATATTTAAATATTGTCATATTTCTATTTTGAAACAAATAGTAGAGTAAGTTTTTATATGTTACTATGGTTACTATGGCCAACATTCGCATTATGAGCGTATGAAATTTAATTTAAATTTTGAAATATTTCGTATAAATTCGAACTTTAAGCACTTATAAAAAAAAATTGTGACTAACGATTTCGGATTTTTTTTTATCATTTTAAGAACAACTTATAAGAAACCTTGTATTAAATTTTCAAGATTTTCTGGCCACCCAAAAATTTTTTATCGGCATTTGAAGAAAAAAAAAACTTAGAAAAGTCGAAAATTTCAATTGTCTATAAGTAGCTTAAAAATGATCAAAATATTTTGAAAATTTAACTGTAAAGAGATAACCATAATATAAACATTTGGTGAAAATTTCAAGTATTTGCAATGATTGGTTTTTGAGTTATAGCAAAATCAAAAAATCGATTTTGTCGAAAAGTGGTTTTTCCGTAAAATTTCCATTTTTCTGTCATTTTTTTTTTGTTTTTCTCGATTTTTTTGAAAACTATTTGAAAATTTTAATTTTGACCCCCCTAAAGTACCAACTAGATTCAATTTCCTATTCAAAGAGGGGCTGAAGTCAAAAATCGGAGCATTATTACTGCTCAAAATGTTGTCGTCAGACACAAAAAAAAAAAAAAAAAAACACACATCATTGTAAAAGCATACATTCATCACTTCGTTCAGAATCTAAAAATGTATAATATTACAAGGAATATAGATAAGTTTTGTTTGATATAAAAACATTTCTACAAATTGTTGAATAGTTTAAGTAGTTAACAGTAATAGATATATTTGACGAGTAATTACATAAAATACATTTGTATATATAAAAAAAAAACAGAAGTTACTTTCTTGAAGTGATTTGTACCTAATTACTACGAGTTGGGTATGAATATATGATACGATGTACCTATACATGACCATTTTCAGAGTATTTTATCTTGGAATAAAGCCAACAATATAGTTACGGGTTCATTAAAGAAGAAAAAGCTAGACGTCTTTAGTAAATACATATCTGAAGTAAAGTTTTTTGAATAATGCTTCACTTATTATTCATTATATCTGTACATTGAAATTTTTATTAGAATCCTCGTGGAGCATTACAAACTTTAAAAACCACCATACAAAATACAATAAAATATTTGTGTATGTTTATATAATATTGTTTGTATTTATAACTTTTTGGAGCGATGAAATAAGAATTTTTATATTTAAAAAAGTCATCTGTGAAATTGGTAAGTGAGCATGATAATGTTCGAAAGGATTGATCGATTTCTAAAATGAGGCAGTCAAATGTTAATTCACTTTTTAATAATCGTGTACTATTAAATAAAATCAAAACTATAGTATGTATATAAATGTATAATAACTTGGTTATTTAAATAAATTATTATTAAATTTACGAATATAAAATATGATATGAAAATCAAACGCCAAACGTATTCTAAAGATGAAAGTACAAGTTATAGTTTCGTTTTAATTAATAAGACACTGATATTTACATCATAGGTACTATTAAATATTTTTCTGTATTCTGGTCATCTTCAATTCGCAGTCTGGATATATTAAATCTTATCTCACCACTCCAAGATACACTAAATATATCTCATTCACTTGTTTATTCCTAAAACACATTTTATAATTACAAATGAAATCAATTGCTTTATGTAATAATCTTAGACCGTAAAGATAAAAAATTGTAAATAAGTAATTTGTTAGTACAAATTGAAAAATATCAAACCTAAAAATAATTACTATATTTATATTTTAGGATATAATGTAATATTATTGCATAGAGGTTACGAAAAGTACACACTCGTGAATCTTGTTTTCTATATAATTTATTAAAAGTTATAACTAATGTAATAATTTCGTTATTATTTTATAATTGTAAATATTATCACAATTTTTGACTTTTATTTTTACTATGTTTGGTGTGCGAGAGGTAGGGATAACAAATCTTGATGTGATATATTGTCTACAGTATTTTTTATTTTCAAATGTATTAAAATTTTTTTGTATTAATTCTCAGTACCATACCAATGTGCACGTTTAAAAAATACCATCTGCTATAACACATAAGTCAACAAATTTATATTTTGCTCCAGTCTAGTAATACCCCTTAACAATGGTACTGCTGTCGTGTATTATTTGAAGAATTATTGTTCTTATCTTGACCGTTACAATGATGTATGACTCGTTAGATTGTTTTTACAAGTTTTGTGTTAGATAAATCGCCAATCGATTGATTTGTCACACAGCGGTTTAAATTAGACTATACTATACTACGGACTTTCGTTAAAAACTAAAAAAAAAAAAACTAAGTTTTTCTACTAAATACCTACATTTATACAACGCAACCTAAAAGCTACATTTAGTTAAGAATGAATTAAATGATAAAAGAATATCCAATTTAGTGTTAGGGTCGTGGAAAGTCATAAATCTAGAAACTATGGGATTAAATAAAAAAAATAACATGACATTAGGTGCAATGCTTATTTAGAAATAAAGATCATTGTATCTACAGCAAAACTATATATAACAATAACAAAACACATCTACAGTGCTCAGTATCAAGTACTGTTTGTAAGCCAATGGTCAATAATATTACTATGGTACGACGAATACGAGAGTGATCAAATACTATACCGGATACAGACTTCTCAGTAAACATTAGACATATTACAGTATTGCGGGGCCGACAAATTCGACAAGAGCAATTATGTCAAAGTATCAAACGGTCGACTCTGTAATGGCTTTAATCTCACTAAATATATTATTATTACACAGCACATATAAATAAATACAGTATAAATGTATGAATATTTAATCGTGTTAAAAATTTTTAGTAATATTAATGTATAATATTTAGATACGAATAAAAATATCAAAAACATTTATTAATACTGATAATGATGTTGTTACAAAGTACCTAAATACATTTACACTACTGTTATGGATTATTTAACAACTTAAATTGGTTTGCATATCGTTTCGTATAATTACATTCGAATATTATTATACTATTTCAGAACACCATACAGCACCCGCCGCACTAATTACGTCGTCGAGTTTCGTAATATAGTCACATAATTTCATATACCCGAAATCCAAACATCTACTGACATACTGAATGCGACAATATCATTATTATATGCGTACAACTAGATAAGCTTTTTGGTGTTATTACATTTTTAAATCGGATGAGCTGGTCACGATAAGTAAGCATTATTATTACAGTTAGATACGCACGTGCTATTCCCATTAAAACCTTATTGACTGTTATCAAATTTCTATTACTCTAGTAGTTATTATTTTCTAAGTACGTAAAAGTGTCGGCGTATTGTTAAGCTGTGGATTAACACTATTAATTGTAATTTACTATCGATGTAGACATAAATGTACTTTAGTTAAATTGTTCCATTATCGGTGGTAGCATGTTCAAATTATTACTGGTCTGCATAGTCAATACTAACAAAAGATAATTATAGCCTTAATTACGTACACATATTTTGTAGTTGTATAATGGTTAACCACACAATATGTTCAAATGACGTGGGTGGCCAAGAATATGATTTTGTATAAACACATGTTCATGTGTATATGAATATGAATATAGGTATATATATAATATATGTATGTGTGTATAGTATACACATATCAATAACAATGTATAGTATGCTTAAAATTAGTAATAACATCATACATATAGCCAGAGAATATATTTGTTAGGTACCTCTATATATGAATTGAAATACAGTTAAGTTTGCCAAAATTTAGTTTATTTTATAAAATTATTTTGTTTTTACTCGCTTTGTTTATAATCATCATATATACCTATTCGTATGCTAGAAAATAAATTAAAAACATTAATATAATATTTTTACGATCTGAAAAAAAATATATTCACATCATAAGATTTCAAATCGTTCAACCACGCATTTAATTTCTTTCTAAATTGTTTACGATCTCGATAAATTATGAAATGTTACACCATTTCCATTATCATTTACAAAAACACTGTTTTTCTTAATAGATATTATTAATAAACTCTATACACGAATATAGTATAAAAACATTTTTGCGTCATTTATTGCACATCAATGGTACCTGTTTACAATTCAAACCTGTCATAACGAGTAAACAAGAGGTGAAACAATTTTGACTGAAATTTTTCGTTTAAAACTACAGCACACAAATTATTTGGATCGATATCGAAGAGAAACCATGCGTTATCCATTTACATAATGCTATCGCTTATCAATTATTAATGGCGATTTAATTGCACACTACTCTTCGTATACGATTAACATTGATTTCGTTTTATTCGCGTGTCAACTATCCTGTGTAAATTATATTTCGAATTATTTGGTTTTCATACCTACAAATTATAATAATGAAATATTCAACTGTTTAATAAAGTTTAATTTTTATTATGATATTGTGCCCATCTGAACGAATGTCTGAGAACTATATAATATATGATAATTGTGTACTTTGAAAAAAGAATTAATAATAAGAGAATATTATATTGTTTACACTTCATTCACGAAATGCATGTGAATGACGTAATACAACAAGGATTTTACGGTAGGTATAACTAGATATTGTTGTAACTGAATAACAAAAATATTACATATTAAATTACTGCACACAAGTTAAATAAATATAAAGCGTCTACAAACATTGGCTCTAAAGCATTATTATAAAGAAAAACTCGTATCCAATTAAATGTAATAGAATTTTATACTTATTATTTTTGTGGACAGTATAAGGTTCAGTAACAAAAAAAAATGTTGTATGTATGCATACAAAATGTTATTCATCGGAAAATATAGAACTTGGTTAAATTTCTATATAATAAAATTTCTCCATGAAATAAAAAAAAAATGTACGAAAAAAAATAACATGTTTGCTTTAATCAATGTAGTTCGAACATCAATATCTTATAAGGAGGTTTAGAGTTTACTGCAGTTGTTTAAAAGAATTACGAGAGATTAAATGGTCAAAGAGCAAAACCTGCCAAATGAGGATTTTGAATAAGATTGAAATGGTTTATGGTCCTGACAGAAAGATTAAAACGTAAAATATTTATAATGAATTAAACAAAAATCCGCATTAAACGTTTTTTTTCCTTCGGCAATTTAATACAACTACACGTTTCAGACAGATTTCACGGTAATGATGTACTTTAACTGGCAGATATTATACAATAAGAACAAATTTTGTTTCTCGAGAATATAATAAGCTATACAATTTATCATTGCACTTACACAATTCAGTCTGAAAAGCAATTATTGTGATTGTTTTAGAACAATATAATATGTATACCTCGAAAATTCCTTTCGTCGTTTTGTCGTGCTTATTGTATAGAAATGAATTATTTTTTGTAACGGATAAATATTATAAATTAGCATTGCAGCTTTAAATATTACTACTTTCTAAGTTACTATTTAGTTTAGTTAAGTTATATGAAAATAAATATTTTATTTGAAGTCGATTTTTTTACTAAGAAATACATTTCCAGTATACTCAATTATATAGTATAAAAAATAAACTATACATAAATACGGTTTCATTATATTTACTCTTAACTTAAAAAAATAATTAAATAAAAGTCAACACTGCGTAATCAAATACAATAAATTCGAATAAATAACTTATAAATTAATTTCAATAGTGAAGTCAAAGGTGATTTATTTTTTGAATCAAATTGACTACAATGATAATTCATAACAGAAATCATTGAAAATTGACATAATTATAATTTGATTACGCTTAAATTGCGTTCACTATATAAACATACATATCAGTATGATATGGAAACATTATGCAAGTCTTGGATTACAGTGTGTATTATAATGATTTAACAACGCTTACACAAATAGATACAGTATGAAGATATTATAATATAGACTTGTCGTTAATTTTCTGCTATTACAAACTGTTGTAGAAAATCAATGTCTAAGCGCGCGTCATTCCAACATTGAACCATAATATACCGACCTGCCATCCAGTAATTAATTACGTTTTAATTTGTATTATTTGCAGAGTATTACGTTACGCCGATATAATATAATAATAACAATTATTATTATTATTATTATTATTATTATCATATAATATATTCTACTGTGCTAGAAAGAGGAAGAGTGTACTGACGGTGGCATTGTCATTAAACGACGATAACGACAACGACGATGACGTTGATCGTGGCGTGAAAACTTCGACGTAATATCGGGGCGGGAGATGAAATTATACTTACTATGGTTGAAGGGTGTCCAGAAAGGAAGTGGTGAATACCTGCTTTTGTAAAATATTAACGTACATAGGATAATGTATATCCCGGAGGGGAGAAAACCAAATCATAATGATCATAATAAAATAATCATAGAAATTAAAAACATTAGAAAAAAAAATCAAAAATGAAACGCAGATAATTATAAAATATATTACCGCGATTGTACAAACGTCCGCGTTTAATCGGTTTTTCTCTTTACGCGGTTTTCCTCTCGACTACCATCTCCTCCGCCGCACGCGTTTGTATTGAATTTGACGGTGACCGGATACACACGATGAACACGACTGCGGCTTAGTTATATACAACAATATATATATATATCATGAATTTGTGTATACGCCACCGGATTTTGGACAAACGATATTATATATAGCAGTGCATATAGTAAATTATCCTCCGTTCGCCGTCAAACCACCTCTTTCCTCCAATCCATAGAATCTATAGCTTTACTCTCGGCGACCCGAAAATGCTCAACCACACCTGCTCGCAAATAATATACACACATGTGATATGTGTGTTTTTGTGCGTGCGTGCGTGCGTGTGTGTGTGTTTAATTTTCATATTTTCGTCACCCCTCGGGCGAAATCGTTGCCGAAAAACATAATAATAATATGTCAGGACGAGTTCTGGTCGAACAACACATGACCGGCAGATAATAGGTTAATATACGCGTAAACCGTCGTAGCAGCTGTATACCTAATTATTATTTTATTTATTTATATTACCGACTACGATGATAATGATATTTCGCTTCACCGCAGTCCTCACGCTCTTTATTTCAAACACCGATGGCGGCACGCAGCGCGTGTTCCGTTTATTGGTCAGTCGTATTATTATTATTGTTGTTGTTACTATTGGCTGTCGTAAACAACGCGGCTTTTAATAATAACACCTGATGATACACACTAGAGTATTACACATGTCTACGGGGTAGTTTAAAGGTATATTATTATGGTTTAGAAATATTCAGAATTAATTGAATGTCCTCGAAGTCAAAGCATAATATTCATATACTGTGTTTTTTTACCAGAAGGTTAATAAGAGTACAGGTTGTGGCTCACTCTGTACGTTCATAATAAGTACGTCGTGTCAAAGTCCCAAAAACATGAAAAATAAAAATTTAACATCATCGTCGGGATAAAAAAATAATAATAATCTTGAAGTATAAAAACAAAAATAAAAATTGCAATATATTATAATATATAATAGTAATAAAAATAATATATCATTCGCGTGCCTGTGATGGTACTACCGATGCCATACACAGCAGTGTACGGAAAAAAATAATATACGAGAAACGCAGGCACGCATGAGTGTAGCAAAAATGCATATACTATGCGCCGTGTCAGCTTTTTCCTCAAAAATTCAATCGCGTGTCGCTGCTAATTTATTTTTATTTTTATGTTTTTATTTTCCGTGACATTTTACAATATTTTTTTCTGAAACTTAATTTGAAAAATAGAATTACAATGTAATATTTTCTATTTAGACAAATCTAATAGGTATTCGAGTGTAAAATGGTTGTATTTTAAATCAAATACAGTAATTTAAATTAATACTTTAGATTACCTAAATTAAAACGGAAAAGCGATTATTTGCAAACATGTTTCCAATATGATTATAAGTTAAAAGATATGTATATTGGTATAATGTTGATTGAAAATCATTTGAAAAAAAATGCTTATAGAAGTTTTTATTCTTAAATTAATTTTGCTAAAGTGGTATGAAATACTATAAAGTATTGTAAAAGTAAGCGTTTTGTATATTAATAAAAATAAACAAAAAATATTTAATACAATTTATAATAGGTACTATTAGAGAATAATAATAATAAAAATAAAAATTAATGTTAAATTTTTATAGCATTAAAAATTAATTAATTTACACATGACACAGTGAAAAATATATTAAATATAAAGCTGATCATTATGAATTTCTAACATTATTTTGAAAATATTTGAGTACAGATTTCCTAAAATGTATGATAACTAAATAATGTTGTAAACGCATATTATACCAATATATAACAATACCATGCATTAGTTTAGGTTATCTAAATATTTGTACGCATTAAAGCTATTATAATATTATAATATTTTTAATAAATTAATTAAAATGTAACAAATAGTAAATTTCTAATTAATCAAATAGTTAATGAACTGTTTAAATATACATATTAAAAGATATGGCTAGTTATTGAAGCAACGTTAAATTTATAACGAATTTGTCAAAATAATAAATATGAAAATGTTTTAAATGTAATTAAAACACAAAAAATATACAGTGGTATTATCAGCTGTTTACATCCATCGAAATTAACCAATTTGAATTTTAAATTCAATATTATTTATGATATTTGAAAATTAATTAATACCAATTATAATAATATTTTTTTATGTGTATGGAATATGGATTGTAAAATAAAATATCAACTCTGTGAATATTCATCGTGAAATATTAAATTCAAACACTACAAAGTCTAATAAACAAAGTTATTGTACATACAAAAAATTAGGATTCATTTACTAACATTTTATGCTTTTAATGCATATGAATAAGAATTCTATTAATACTTACTTAAATATTTTTAATGATATTGCAGTATTTTATAATTTATAGTCAAAAAATAAAAACTGAAACCCAGGTAAACAACTGAATTAAAGTTAACCTTAAAACTTTTTAATTGCTTTTTTGTATTAAATATATTAAGGTATTAAGCATTTAAATTACAGTAAATAAAGTAGCTTAGTGCAGGGGAGATTTTTTTTTAACGTTTAATTAAACACCAAATAACGAGATAATTTTGACTATAAATCGTTGTTTTAATTTGTATGCATCTTTTTAATTTGATGTTAACAGCATTCTTGTTTTGCATAAATTGTTTAAAAACGTTTCGGAAAACATGTACGTAATAATTATTGTTAAACCTGCACTTAATGAATATCCACTAAAGAGTAATTAGGGTGAGCTATTTTGTTAGTCATTCATAATAATATTAACTTAATATTATGTATAGTATTAACTAACATTTGTACCGAGAAATAAATCGACCAAGTGAATTTTAATTTGAAGCTTACAATCGTTTATTAATTTAATTTATTTTTAATTTTTCAATAATATCTAACGTTACAATTTGTTACAATAAACAAAATTGATTTGATTATTTTGTCTGGAATAGTATTAATAAGTTTTATGAAAAAAAAAATATATTAAATACTAAATTAATTACCATAAATATTATTTAAAATATAAAAAACGATTTTTTTTTATTCTATGTAATTAACAGAAAGTTACTTTAGATGTATAGCAAAACGAGTATTTTTATGTGTACGATGAGTATAATATGAGTTTCTGTAGTGGTTTTTTTTTTTGTATACACACATCACTATCACTATCGCACTGCCCTACCAGGAATAACTAAAATTTTGTTACATTTATAATGATTAAATCATCCTTTTCCAATATACAAAAACGAAATAATTGAATAGTATCATTTATATTATATATTTTATTGTGAAATAAATAATTTTAAATTTTAACTAAGGTTTATATTTTATTTAAATGTTATATTTTTATCATTTAATTTATGTCAATTTAAATATTTGAATTAGAAAATATTTTATCAATGTTAAAAACTTGAATTACAATACACTACAAGTAAAATCAGATGAATATTTTATTTAATATATTCTCATAAAATCAATTATAAATCAACATAAATGTTTTTTTCCAATTGTATGACCTTAAATACTACTTTTCTAATATTAGTCGGATCTTTTTAATTTACGAATACATTTATGTTGACTACTCCTGTTTCATGATCATATTATGTAATTTTGTACAAAAGTATTTTATTTCAGTGTTCAATAGTATTCATTACTTTTATCAACATAAATTGTACTTATTTTTAATTTTGTAAATAACTGAAACAGCCAAAAGTACCATAATACTTTTTATTTCAAGTGCGTAGCATTTTATTGAAGTTTGTAAAAGGTCAAATAAAAAATATTTTAGTATATCCATTTGTTTTTATTTTTAATTAGTTGGTAAATAATAATAATACTAATTATTATTATTGTTATAAGAAAAACAAAAGTTATCTTTCAATATATATTTAGCACCAAAGTTAATGGAATTAGTACCTATAGATGTTGAATAATAACATTATAAAAATAATGTTTGATGAAAATTATTTTTATTAAGTTATTTTGTTTTCATTTATAAATTTGGAAACATGATATTATCAAAAAGGTTACAATAAAAGCTTATACAAAAGAAATTCTAAAATTTGTTTATATCTAGTAAAAAAAATATACATAACAATAGGCTAATTTATTATAGGTATGAATTTATGACGATTATATAAAACTATTATGTTATAATTTTTTAAAAATTTAGAAACCATTCAACTAAAGTTCTTACATTATACTCTTAAACTCAGGTTGTTCTTAATATATACTACATTATAGAAGTGCTATAAAATATAGTGATAGCTATAGTGATATTATTTAACTTAAATTTATCACTAAGCTTTTACTTAATTTAACTTGACTTTAAGTAGTTAATCATGTATCACCATAACTAAAAAGTAAAATTGCAAATGGATTTCGTAAAAAAGTTAATTTATAATTTCTTATTATCTCTGAGTGCTGCCCTGTAAAATCAACAAAGTTCGGAGTCTAAAAATAGTATTTACACATAACTATTGTGTATAAAACTACAAAATTCGTTCGATTAAGTTGTGCTGAAGCCAGTGACTGCATAAATGGCTTATATTATAAAAATAATGGTGTATACATCGAGAAGTTGTATAACATATCTATGGTTTTGGTCTCTGATATCTACTTTTCAAACTATATATATAAATATAAATTGACCATGATTTCCTAACAGCATTACGCAGGTGAAAAACTCGTATAATAATAATAATAAAACAAAATTGTTTAGATTTTAGGTTTGTACAGTTTGGCAATGAAAGTTTATTACTATATGTAGTGTATCAAAGACTGCGATTATAGTATGTAATAAATAAAATCACCATGTTCGTGAACAACAACTACAACAACGACTATAATAATAGTTTATCGTTGAGTCTCTGTAAGCTAAGACGCGGTTTCAATCGGCACAGCGCATTAAATGGATATATACGTTTACTGCGTAGCACTATATTTAGTACTGCGCACCGCGCCATTTTTCGGAAATCGATTATTGGATGTTTTTATGTTTTTACGTGTAGGTTATTCGCAGTGTTTTTACTGCGGTCAGTTTACATTTTATGTCCTATATAGCTATCAATACCTACGTGTGGGTATATACCGTGCGCGTGGGTGTGCTATTGTGTGGTTATACGTACACTTATATAGTTATATGAGTATTAAGTATACAGTGTTCGAGTACAATGTATAAGCATGCGCGACCGGTCGACGGAAGCGTATTATGACATAATATTTCCTCACTTCCGCCGAACGGTCTACGGGTATTTTGCAACGGTCTTATGTGCATCATGTCAACTATCAGCGTCACGAGACTAAAGTGAAAAAACGATGCCAAAAAAATGATAAACGGGAAACACGTCCGAATCCGTGGGTGAACGATAACTGTGGTCGAGTAATATATACGATATAGCATAAATGCGCGCATTATCACTACTACCGTAACAAAAACTAATAGACAACATAAAGATGTAATTATATTATTGAGTACGGTAGCAGTGTTGACTTCTCGAATTAGTGTCCTTGTAAAGATCGAGAAACTATCGGAGTCGCCGGCTGACAAAAAGTCAGTCGTATATAATTCAGTGCTAAAACGCTATATTATTTTTTGTACTTATAATTTTTGTATTTAAGTGTCGGAAACACAATGGCAGACCCATCTCATCAATATTTGAATGCCAAAAATAAGTTACCACGATGTGCCTAATGCACTGAATTATTATTAAACGCGTTTAATGCGATATTATTTCTATATTATTACGAATCACACATTATATATATATATATATATATATATATATATATATTGCACGTCATATTTTGTTTACTGTCTCGACCCCATATAAAACACCATACTGGATCCAAAACTATGCGCGTACGGGGACATTATTGAGTTATACCAACCTAACGACCTTGGAACTCGGGGTGCGGTGACTTCGCATCCTTTTTGTCATACGGTTATCGACCAAAACGACGTGTCGAGCTTCGTTTGAAAAGTATATACCCGCCCGACATATTGAAGTTACGCGTCACGTAATATAATGTTATGTTTATGTCCACTTGACTTGGTTTTTCTTTCTGATGACATGACGGTGTCGTTTATAGTAGCCTACAATATCATAATATTATAGAATAAAATATTATTATCATAACGTAATCTAAAAGCGTAGTGAAGCGTCCCGGTAATTATTTTTAAGATATTATAGTTGTTTTCCTTGAAATTTCCGTTTATCATAAAATGTATATAATACAGCCTTTTGACAGAACCGACTGCGCATTTTAGCAGACGATGGAATCTACAACTATGTCGAAAACAGTATTATTAAATTAGATTTTTCTTAGAGGTGTTGTTATGGTAGCAAGGGCTTTCAAGTCATTATACTCGAGGTTCACGGTCTCAAATATTCACAATATGCTAAACTAATTTTAATAACGATTTACGAGTGCACACGGATTATACTTTTGCTTCAATAACAACCCAGAAGTATACGAAAAATGGACAAGGTTTTGATAAAATTTATATGGAATTTAAAATATCAAAAACAAAAAATGTTAGAGTAAAAAATAATATTGTACGCAGTTTAAAATGTCATTCGACAATTCTATGCTTCAATAAATGAATACATAAATAACATAGTTACAATATTATGCATACTTTGATTAAATACAATCCAAAGTTTTATATTTTACCTGACATAACATTAGAATTCTATAAAGATCCTAGAAATTGCATATTATATGGACTCGGCATAATTTAAAATATCTTTAAAATTGAATGCATTACATAAATTACATTTTTTATCATAATATTATATTTAATGAGTGAAACCAATATTTATTCTAGTATCTTGACTGAATAATTTATTGATGCCACTGCAATTATACTCCAAAGCTATATTTATTATGTTCCAAAATTTCTATTTATTTTTTACAAGAAGTAATAGTCGACACTTGAAATATTTTATTAAATTATCAAATATTATACAATTTGATTAGTCATCAATTATCATCGATAGTTGTATTGAAATACTTAATTATTAATTTAACGTGTAATATCTACTTTACCTACTTTAAATTTTATATTCTAAACCATAAAAATACTAACTTCTAAGATGGAAATTTGGAAACTAACTTAAATTTTCAATTGTATTGGTTTGTATATTCAATTAATTAAACTTCAAGAAATTGAAAAATGACTAACTTATTAAACTTGGTAGTATTATAGTAATAGTGATGTAGCGAGAGATTTTAATGTACAACCGAGAGGAGCACATGATACTAGAATATATTATTATTATTTATTATATAATAATGCGTATACCATACAACAACATCTGACTTAAAATATTTTATCTCCACTTCCGTTATATAACCACAGGATTGCGTATTTGTGTGTAAAATATAAACATATTGTGTATAGGTATATATGTATAATATGAATAATTTCGTTAGGTTAAAGGTACGAGATTCTTGACGAATTCCATCCCAGCCACCGTTCTACGCTCCTACCTATAGTCGGCAGTCGTCATCTAATACTTTAAGCGGTAGCCGTACATGCAGCATAATAGCCACGGTGGTCGTATATTGTTTATACCGCGAATTACGGCATTTCTGCAGGTGGGTGTGAGGGAGTGTAGGAGTGATGAGGAGGAGCGTTTGTTCGAGAGAATTCTGCAATTATTGTTGCATAAATTACTTACGCGTTTTCACGGTACCTCGGCAAATGCATAAGAGTTTTCGGTTTGTCTACCCTTGAAACGCGGCAACGCTGAAACAACAACAGATAGAAATAAAATTTATGAATTAGTGGCGTTGGTATAGGGATGGAACTGAGAGACTACAGCCCTTCCCAATATTTATGGAAAGCTTAAAAATGCTTTAGTATTATATAAACGTATTACGTAAGAATGTAATAATGATTTACTAAAATTGTAATTTGAAAAAAGGTTGCTGCAAAAGTCTAAAACCGTTTATACCCAAAACATCATCCTATAAAATATATATGAGATTCGAATTAAGCTTCTCTTATGTTTATGTATAACAGATTATCAGCCCTCTTCAAAATAAAAATCCTAGCTATAACATTGGACGCATTTGACTTGCATTATAGTTTGTATAGGTAAAACTCTCCAGTGGCGTCGAAATTAGGAAGGAATATAATTATAATTGGTGGCGCCCGGCGCCGATTGATTACGATAAATCGTAAACATTTATAACGTGTTCACGCATTATACGTAATATAATTATTAATTATATACAGTTTTATGACCTAATACTTATTTCCATTGAATTATTGTGTCTGCTGTTAATATTTAATACATATACTATCTAAGATGCGAGAAATCAAACCTAAGAGTTTTTCAAGTACTTATCGAAATAAGTTCTTGATATGGCTAAGTATCAAACTAAAACATGGTTTTTAATTTTTATTTTGCAAGACCTACTTATAAATACCCCGGCCTTAGGGTAAAATAAATAAATAAATAAATATCGTCATTTATTGAAAAACTAAAATAATAGGTATATATATTATATTTGTCGAGGAAAAATGTGTCATATCAGTTTGAAATAAAAATATAGAAAATAGATATTTATTTTATGATCGTTTCCGTATACATATGCTGATGCAAACAATATTATAACAAATTAATTGTTTTATTGTAATATACTATGATAAATACATATATTTGTACAATAAACACAGTTTATTGGTTGTTGTTAATTTTGACACGCCGAGTCTTAAAAAAAGAGGTAATTTAAACAATTAGATAATATAGTAATGCATATCTTTCTTAAGTCAACTGCTAAGCGCAGAAAATAGCTATGTGAGAACCTATAGCTCGTGGCATACTTGTTGTTGTTATAAAATGAATGCCAATCATTTTCCCAGCATATTAGTTATTCGTCTGTGAAATTTACTTATTAGGTAGAGTTACCACGACCATCCAAGCATTGGATTACAGCTATATCAGACTAGACTAAAATATTATTAAATGTTGTTGGTACACCGCGATATGTGTGCCTAGCACGAAAGTATATTATTATAGAATATCCATATTATGAAACTGTGAACCGTATTTTAACGATATGTCTCCCATCTCCAACGTATCCGCAGGTAATACGCCTACACAATTTATACGTATATATACCTACATATTCGCCTTTCGTCCAGACTCGGCTTACGCGACGTTAATTGGATACATTTGTAAAACTGTCACGCGGAGTAAACGAGCGCTGAGCGTGAAAAAAATCCCGATCGTTTGAAATATCGATTGGCCCGATTAATATTACAAATAAATGTTTTTTTTTCCAGCCGTGGTATCTATATACCTAGACCATGATACGTTTAGATTCACACTTCTCATTATACATACGCGAACGAATCCAAACTGAGACTGGCGACGTGTCATCATCGCCCACATATTATTATAATGTATTGCTATTTATTTTATTATTATTACCCCCTCCACTCCTTCGCTGAGAATTTATATTATACATTTCCACCATCGACGTTCGTTCGCGGGCACATCAATAACCGCATCTCGCGTATATGGTAAACCCGATTTTGATGTATGCGTGCGATCGTTGTCGACGGTATGGCTATGGTGCGAAGGAGAGGTAACTTTTTTTATTAAACATATATTACTTTTACATATATATATTATATATATATATATTTGCAATATTTTTTTAACAATTTTTTTTTCGCTCGGGAGCTTAAGTGTTCTGTCAAAACCGATGGGAAGATTTTTTTTCTACGCTTTCAATATATTATTATTACTATTATTATATATAATAGCTCTTTCGCGACTTCCATCGTATATACTATCGTTTCCACGCGTAAACACTTTAAGGTGGAAATCTCTGAATCGTGCGCACGCGTTTGTGTGACACACATAGTGTATATAACTACGACTTTTACGAGTGATGTGGTTCGAATAGTTTTACAGTAATATTATATTTTACGAATGTTTACATAATTGTATGTGTATATGGTACGCTTGTAGACAAATGTTCAATTTTTCGCCATTGCGCTTTGTGAAACCGACATAAATACACGCTGAGTGTTTCGAGTGCGTGACGGGCTGAAGTTATCATATAAAAGAGATCGGATTATTTTAAGAAGATGAAGACGACTGTTTGACAATAGTTGTGATTATAAATTGTTATATTATATAAGTGTACATATATTATTTGGTCAGCGCATGTCTCGACAAATCAACACTTTTTTTTTATTATTATTATTTATTGTAACCATAAACTACATATTATTATAAGGTTATGTTTTTCGTTCACAGCAAAACGTTATCAAAAATCGTTATTATGTATGATATTTATATTATATTATTATTATAATTAATATCGTTATTAGAAAAATAGAAAATGACATACTTGAATGTTTTCGACCTAATATATTATTATATACACGCACACATACAAACACACACACACACATACAGTGCAGTTAAGTATAATAAGAAAATTCTATTTTCTCGATAAGTCAGGTGGAAAAGATATTTGTCATTAGAGATTTATATGTTCGTTGGTTTACATATTGATCCTTCTTTATTCTTCGTTTAACGTTTAAATACCATATATATTATATATATATTTTTTGTCTCCGATGTCTGAATTTATATATAATATATATACATATATCATTAAACAGAAACCCAGTTAGGCTAATAAAAATTATTTTATGCTAATATATACATTCAATCAGGAAGTATATTTTATATATTTGATTAAATAGTGGTCGTAGATTCATTTTTTATATTGGATTATGGATAAAATATCAGTCATCCTAATCCGGCTTAACGTATACAATACATACAGTACCGCATTAAACTATACAGATGACTACTGTGGCAATGAAGTATGTATTTTGAAACTCGGCAGTTAAAAAAAAAAAAGAATACGAATTGAAAATCCAAAAAACCCAACGCTTTGTGGTAATACATTTATAAAATAACTTAAATTCGTTTTAAATAATATATTATGATGTGTGTGAGTGAGGTTTTTTCAAACTACTGATTTAAATTTATTTATGCACATTGTGTTGTTTAAATTTTGATCAACTTTTAAAGGTCAAAGATTAAAAGTGACTAAGTTTATTATGTGTATCCATACAAACATTCGTGTTTAATTAATTTTTGGTTTTGATATTCTTTTTTTTATATTATAATGTACAGATATAATATTCACGTTCTACAAAATAAAGAATATTAAAACAAATATTATACTTAATACCTACCACCACCAAGTAGATATATTTAAAGAAAACTGGATTCTTAAGTGTTCAGTTAAAATTTTGTTAAAATAATACTTATATTTTTTAAGAAGTTTTAAATTCTATACTTATTATTGTACTTATAAAAAACTTTAATTTTTTACACTTTATTTAGATTGTACAACTATACAAAATTATAACAATTATTGCATATGCGATTAAAATGTTTGGCGAACACTTTTTAAGTGCTTTTATTAAATTCAAAATGTTAGAAAATACGATTAAAACAACGAGAAGTAGAAATATACATGGTATCAATAAATTATATCATTATTAAAAAGTTATAATGTATTTTTCAAAATTATAAGCATGCCTAATGTTTTTGTTTTGAAGTAATATCAATATACGCCCCCATCAAGTTATCAAGTTATCCAGTTATTATTATTTTTTTAATTTGACTACAGATTGTAAAATATCTTCTTTTTACTTATTTATGAAAAAAAAAACAATTTTGCAGTAGAACAATGTTTTTTCATTTAATTTTTTATGTAAACTATTTTAAATTCTATTTTATTATAATAATATTATATACCTGAATACGTATGGATAACGAATTACACAAGTAACATGACGTTTATGCTTCAAGTACATCATAATATTTAACATGTAATATTTTTGTATTGAAAATTTCTTAAAAGGTATATTTATACTTTATGAGCGCAGGGGATCATCAATTTTATTCAAACAGGTACCTCTATTGTATAATATTCAGACCGTTTCGCCTTGATAATATTTTCCCCGTCATATTGTCTGATAGATTTATAATTTAAGATAAAAAAAAAAATCACTTGAAGTATGGTGTAGAGCTATGAAATATTATGGTACATTGCTAATGTGTTTTGTTTAAAATCGTTACCTTTACCTATACTTTTCGAGTGAAAAGGTAATAGCATTTTGTATTTCGTATACATTTGAAGAAAACTATGTATAAATATATTATTGTTCACCAACATACTGAAAAGAATTTTTATTTTTTTCCACATGATTTTCCTGAATTGAGAATTTGTTAGTATAAATTATATAGCTATATACTGTATATTAAAAAAAAATGTATACGTTCAAAACTAAAAACAATCAGTTTTCCACAATCATACATTTTTTAGTAACAAATTATTACATTAAATATTATTAGATGTATAATCATATTTTTATAGATATGTTCATTTGAACTTTTAATATTAATATATTATTAAAATAAAGTATAATAAATAATAATATGCATTAGAACATAATATACAAACATAACGTGTACCTATAGTGTAGCTATTGTAAAATATCCTCTATCGAGTGTCGGTCATTCACATCTTGTTTAATTAGTGCGCACTACATGCATGAGATTAAAATAATCAAAATATGATTTTTACTAGTCCTAATACTTTGAATTGTACGCGTGTCACGTAATGGCTCTTATAATACAATAATTAAAACTGTTGATTTATTATAGCACCTCCTGAAAATCACGAACCGAACCCATAAACGTAATTCTATTTATCATTTACTCATCCGTTCATAATACAGACGATGTTATGCTGAGTGTTGGGTAAAGAAGGGGGATGAACGGATCGTTCATTAATCGGAGTAAAAATAAAATAGACGGACGAACTGAATTTGAAATGAGTCTATTTATCTGTCGTCGAATTAAGATTCAGAGAATGGACGGAAAAAATTCGTAAAGTCATCAACGGTTAAAATGAAAATAAAAAGGAAAAAATATGTTACAGGTTTCATGCAATAATAATAATAATGACAATAAATGGCAGCAATTTATGTTATCCTTTGAGAATATAAATTCTACATAAATCAAATGTCTAATTAAACATAATATATTATGTGACTAGGCGCGTATAATATACCTCGTATACATAATATATTGAGGCAAAAGCTCATGCATACTTTAGAAAACTTGGTATTGCAGAGAAAAAACTTTGTGTGTTCTTAATATGGGACATTAAATGTTTACTGCATTATAGTATAGTACGTGTGTTATTATTATTCAGCACCGTAATATTATTATATACATGGTTTTCAGATATTATATATATATGTATATAAACATTTTAAATGGGTACCTATATAATACATACTACTTTTATAATACTTTATAAGATCTATACATACGAATTCTTGTATGCGTACACTATCTATATCCGGCCGAAGTCACTCGGTAAGCGTTTCCAATTTTATGCATATCTGGCGTTTATTGACTACCAGGAAGATATTCTAATCAACCCTAAAAAATTGTCTAGAATTATTGGTATACAGAGCATTTTATCATCGTGTATCAGTCTATAGTGTAAAACTGATATCAATATAAAAACAAACGGCATTGATGGTTGACCCGGTCAATATAATAGCCGGATATTAAAATTATTTATCGTATTACCTATATAAATATATGTGGTATTTCGATATTTCAAGTGATTACACATATTTAAGATATTATGTGAATATAATTGTATTATTAAAATATAATACGTAATAAACTGATTTTAATTTATAAAAATATGTTCAAATGTATTATTAAGAATTAAGATTTCCCTTGGTAATCTATAAGCTTACCTTAAAAAAAAAACGGAGAACCGTATTGTGTTTTTCATGAATATTAAAATTTAATATAAATGTTGTGTTAATATATTATTATATAACAACTAAAATTAGTGAGTTTTGAATAATTAATATATCATATAATATTATACGTAATGTTATGATACAGAACGATCTTACTAATATGTATATGTCAGAAACTTTGTACATTATAACTTTATTTTATGACGAGAATATGGGTAAAATCACCGATTATGAATTTCGTACAATAATAATTTTATTATAGACCATTAAATTGTTACTTGTCGGCTAACTGTCGTACCTGAAAATTGTATTCATACTTGTAAATAGCTATATAGATGCCGAAGAGTTTAATTAAATGGCGTAATTTATAATAATTTATAATGATTAATAATAAATATTGTTACAATGACTAATGGTATTGCAAATATTGTCTAATTATTCATCAACTCTGTAATTTAATTAGTTGATAATATTATAATATAACAATACAATATTAGTGCGTTAATATCATACACGTTTAATAATGATTCAATCTTATAATATCACACTTTATTACGATACGATGATACGTCTTTAGTTAAATTTTAAAATATTTGCATTAATTATAGTATAATCACTATAATCACAATTATTATTATCGGTACGGTTGAATAAAATCGTGAAAACGTTTATAAAATAATTTTATATGTACCTATGATATTATTTACATTATATTTAGTGAGTTGATTTCGCGTACGGTTTTTTTAAAAATGCTATTAGTATTAGTATAATAACTGTTCGATATTTTATGTCTTCGGAGTTCCGACTCAACTAATACGAGTATGATATATTAAAAGGAGAAAAGCGATTTCTATAATTAGATTATTTCCAGTGTATGATATTGTTATTACTTACTGTGTGATTATCCGACCATAGTGTATACATATAAATACAGTTTATTACAAATGATACGTTTGCAATATTCTATCATTATGACTCGGTCAACATTATACACAGCACGCTGTAGACTTTTTCCAGTCCTTGTGGGAAAACAAAGTCAATTTACAATATTTTTTTTCCTCGTTTCATCTTATCTAGCACTCTATTCTAGATGTATTTTTCATGTAAGATGTCCTATCCAATCCCATACCGAGATAAACCTAATGCTTAACATTTTCACGCAATTTATCGTTAAAATCTCTCACAGAATAAATTGAGTAAATGCGATTCGATAAATTTTAAAGAAACGCTGATCCATGGGCGAGTTTCCGAGACTTGACTGGAATACAAATAAATGAAGGATCGAGACCAAATGTAGGCATTGGTAGCTCGACTGTTTGTGAAATTGATTCTTTTAATATTGTTTAATATAATATAATTAAATAAGGAAAATATATTTACTCGTTTGAAAATTATGAAATATATAAAACTGTTTAAAAGCTAAAGGATTCAACTAAACAGTTCTATGCAGTTTTATAACAATTAGTTATAACAATTTAATTTGAAGTTCTATAAATTGTGTTCAGTCGAGTCTGATCACATACCATCGCGTGTGTACTACTTTTTAATGAAATTTGCTTTGTAGACTCTAATAGTGGAGAATATTGAGTACTTGAGAATATATTAAAATATTTCTACATATTAAATTAATAATATTAGATAAAATTACTAGAATTTTGTAATACTCATCGTATATTATTACAAACATAATATATTATATTATTATATTATGAATTAGTACGTAAACAAAAAAATTCTTTATCCTCAAAAGTTTCCCATTATTACACAATGAAAAATTTTAGTTTTGTAGAATTGCAATCTTGTAGACATTATGCGATAATAATATCAATATTGTCGTGGATAAGTACCTTACAACAGGTAATAGGTAATAATTTATTTCATTCTCAAACAAACACTATTATTTCGTGTGAATAAAATGTATGATTATTAATCTTACAGTATATCCTATAGTGGATGACAACAAAGTATTATAAAAAATTCAGTGAAAACACGAAAGTAAATAAAATTGTTTGTTTCGGAGTACTGTTTGGAAATTATAGAGTATTATAATATATGTATAGCTAATCAAATTGGTGTTTACCCACTGAGACTGAATTATTCTCGCTTGTACCACCACTGATGCAATAATAATATAATGACTAATACGAATAAACCCATTTTGGGCAGTAAGAGATAACTAAAAGTGTTAACAAACGCGGTGGTATTATTGTTGTTAAGACATAGCCTGCGGTGTCATCAAAGATTCAGTGTAACTGTAAATAATAACGCTGTCGTTAAATTCTACTCACAGTAGTCGAAAATTAAAAATTAAAAATTCTTAAACTTTTAGCTTTGGCTATTTTTTTAATAAAAATGGTTTTGAAAACATTTTAAGAAGAAATACAATATAATATAAAAATATATAAAAATATTAGTTCAAAGTATTGTTATTATTGCTTTAGTTGTTGGTTATTTATTGACTATGAAATATTTAGAAAATGCACAAACAAATAAAAAATAAAAATTACATCGATGCAAATCGGTCACCTTTTACTACTTTTAAACTCTTTTATAGAAAATCCAAACTAAATCCGTTTTAGAATACATTTTGCATTTATTTTAGAATTTATGGTACAACCATTAATATAGTAAGATATGCAATTCTCGATACTAAGAAGGGCACGAATATATAATTGGAAATTAACGTGTATTTTCATGTCACACGTATATATAACTACAACGGCATTGTAGTATATATAATATCTTTACAGTTATCGGAATTATGCTATGTAGGCTTTGTCCAGAACATTCGTTCAGCGAAGGACCGCGTTTATCTTCGATCGTCGTGAAATAAATTATGCGAAAAGTTTACGGACAAAACGTCGTTGGGCGAATTGTCAACATCAGCTCTTGCTTAATAAAATATATTATTCGCACACGGTCTTTATTTTTCGACCGGATTTTTGTTAGTAGTTTTATTTGTCTTTAAAACTGGTGCATCCACCGTGGGTAGTAAACTTGAGCAATAAACGTACGAACCGTAAACAGCATATACACGCAAACACATTATAATATGTATATATATATATAATATGTGTGTGTGTGTGTGTGTGTGTGTGTGTGTGTGTGTGTGTGTGTGTGTGTGTGTGTGTGTGTGTGTGTGTGTGTGTGTGTGTGTGTGTGTGTGTGTGTGTGTGTGTGTGTGTGTGTGTGTGTGTGTGTATTCGTTTGCACAAAAATCGGATTCGGTCTAAAACCAATATATTTTATTTGGTAGAAAAGCCTAAATTTCCGTTTCTTTTTTTTCGACTGCTCTGTCCGAAGCGGATCTCAACCACAGCCAAAAAATTGCGTGCGTTGAATGTGTTTTACAAACTGACAATTCAAATTTTTTTTAATGGAACATGAATTTTCACCTCTAGCAACAACATAATAATAATTGGCGTAACTTTGAATTTATTATGTCAGTAATCACCAATAACATAATTTAACATAATTACTATCTGCGCAATGTTATGCGAGATGAGCTCTACTCGCATGACTATGTGAACACAAGTTATTCTTAAAATGTTTTTAATGCACCTGAATTGCATGCGAAAAAATAAACTTAGTTTAATTGTATTATTACTATTTGATGTATACTATTTATTAAAAGATCTATACGAGTTTCATGGACTATATTGTTTATATTATAAAAATATACAATATTGCAATATGAAATACGTTTAATATACATTAATTTTACGTATTTTGTGTAGTTAGTTACATAAAAAAAAATGAAATCAATTTCATCAAAACTTTCTTAAATTTGTTGATTTTTAATTAAATTTTAAGTTTATCTGTACAAAAATAAATATTACTATTAACTATAATACATATATATAGCTGAGGGTGCCCACAGAATACAAGTTAGATAGACATTTTCAAGACGTTGCATGCAATTTAGTAATTTTGTATAATGTACATATAAACTTTTCAGGATATGTCCCTTTTTGGGTGTTCATTTTTCGTATTATATATATAGTACTATAGTTAATAATTTCTGTTGGAAAATTAAATATTACAATTGATTTACAAAACATCGCCATAATATGTATGCGTATATATATTTTATTGTTTATAGAATTTGTGATGAAAAGGAAAATAATAAATAAAATGCCGTGACCTGTAATCACGGACGTTTATTACATTCAAGAACTAAACAGAAGACACCGAACGGCACTCTAAACCGTGAAATCCAAATATAATACATATAACGAACAGTCTCTATGTCAATCGGGCCCGGACGCCAACGCCAGCCAAGTGTCGTCAACGACGTGGAGCCGTGGATCTATCCCATTGTTGTCGTCTAATGGACTTGGACCGTTTGAATTAAAGACGAATAACGTTTTGACGGGAGTAGCAGAGCAAGAGGCGTTCCAGTTCTGGTTGTAGAATGAACTTGGGGGGGGATGATGATCGATAGGTACTTGATATTGTGAACGAAATCAACAAATTCTTACGAACGACCGGAGTGGAAGTCTTATATATTATTTTGTTTGCGCGAATCTTTTGGGCGTCGATCAAAGATGTCATCGACAAATATCAAAGGCTGGAATATTACAATTTTCTACAGCGTATTATTATATTTATTTCGTGTATATATATATTATATGGTTGCCTATACTGTGAAAGTGTGAAAGGCGGAGGAGAGTAGAAGCATTAGTATTTAAGTGATTTTCGTGTTTACACAAATTTTTACAAAGTTTAGCTTAAATTGAATTTCATTTTACTGCAAACGCTTAGTAATATAATTCGACTAATATTTGTTTAGAAATGACAAATAATTTTAGTGTATTTTTTTTCTGATGATTTTTAAATACACAGAAATATTTCTATACTGAGTATTTTCACCCTTTTTTCCTTCGTTATTACTGCAGTAGTTGTTCGATGTCTGATTTTTAGAACTTTTAAAATATATAATTTAAGATTATTTATATTTTCAAGTTTTTGAGATTATTTGTACTATTCAAGGAGTGTAAAATTCTGACACTATTCGGTCTTCTTCAAAAAAAAAAAGGGGATAAGCGTGCTTAGTGAATCACTATATATACATAATATATTATATATACAACTAAATTCACTTAATATTATGTAAACATTAAATTGTATTGATTTTTTGTTATTTTTTAAAGTTTAACATTTTACGTATGATTGTTTCATATAAAACGAAAAATCAAATAAATCAAGTAATAGAATACATAGAATTATGATAATATTTGTGTCGAAATAAATATAAATACTAATAGTATACTAGTGTAGTAAATACACTAGATAATAGATCATCCAGATGATTTTTAAATTACCCAGATTGTATGTAGCCTTATATACGATTCTTCAACAGTATATGAATAAAATAATAGCCTTCTACTTTTATTTAGATATGTTTATTTTAGGTAAACAAACAACTATATTCAAAAATAATGTCTATGACTGATAAAGTAAATATGATTTACTAGAATTTTTTTTTTATACATCCAAAACACAACACATGTATGTATTACTCGTAGGTATACTATATACATCCAATACCATTTTGTTTTATGAAATGCGAATATAATGTATATGCGAATAGGGAATACGAAAATCGTCGTTAAAATATATTATATCATATTCAACGTTATTCTTAGTAAAGCTTAATAAATATTTATCGTAATATAGGTAAATATATATGTATAATAGTATAGTGACCCGTTGAATTATTTATGTTAAAATGTACTTAAGTATTCTTAAAGATAAAAGATAGAAAGATAGAAATATTAAAAACAAAAATGTTCAATTAAAATCATAATGATAATAACTTTTGAAATATAGTTATTACAATCAATAAGTTTACAGTGTTAAAATTATAATCTTGAATTTTTAACTTGTATCAAATTTACGGTTTATTCAAATTATGAAAATATATATTAGGAACAGGAATAATTTAAAATAACAGAATATTCAAAATACTTTTTATATTATCGAGTAGATCTATAAGCTAAATGGGTTTAACAAATTAAAAAAAAAAACCTTAAAGATCAAGTTATATTTGCAGAACTCAAATTATAATATTTCATGTTAGTAATATGTTTAGTTATTTTGTATCGTCTGGTCAAGATCATATGCCTACCTAATGGTTAACCACAAAACTAGATAACCAATAGTATTAATATGTATAAATGGTTAGTAAACATTATGTTTGCATTTGAAAACGATTCCTATAGTCAATAGTAATTTTGGTATTTAAATAATACACAGATATTTATAATAATTACACGTCATGATGAAATTGTATTAGATCTTTAGTGAAATGAATGATATTGTATTCGGCATTGTTGTACAAAAAATTAATAATATTGTAAATTCACCGTTTACAATCCCTTTAATAGAATTAACTCCTCCCAATATATTGCTTTATACAACAGTGAAGAATAATGCTTTTTGTTCTCTGACTATATTTTACACCTATTTAAAGTTTTTGTTGTAAATAAGTTAACTATTTTGACAAGAATAAGCCCCAGTTTCAAAACTCGTGGCAGTCCAAGACGTCGGCGTTGTTCACCGTTTGTATTATATAACAAAGCTTGAAATGAAGTACACACCAACACATCTTTACAAGTAAGCAGATATACAAAAACGATATTGAAAGTACAAAAACCAAACAATATAACTAAAATAAAACAATACGAATTGAATTACTATTGAACAGAAAAGGTTTACAAACGAATACAGTCAACAATATTTATCAACCATATTATACGAAAAAAAACATTATTATACAATATACCTAGCTACGTATTCCGCTTGAATACCACATACCACATACCGTTATTTTAGATATAAATTTAACATTTTTCGTATGAAATATTATTATTTTTTTTATTAGAGCCCATAAAATGATTTTTCCAATGACAGCAGTTTGAAGTTTTTATATTTTTATATTCAGAACAATGTGATTTTTAAGTTACATGTATAATGTCGATGGGTAGTTAAATATATTTTACGCAGGTATACAATTTCGAGAATTGGGAAAAACATAAATATAATTAATAATAATGTATGAATTAGGCACAAAAAGCCATTTTATTTATTATTTTTTTTTAATCTTAACCAAATCATTTTATTTCATTTACACTATAAATACAATTTTCCACACGAGAAAACAAAATGTTTGACCAGCATCAGCAAAACTATGTTTTTTAAAAAGAATTTTGTCTAAACGAAATGAAAAAAAAAGTTGGAATGGATTACAACAAAGATTTGGTGTTGAGCAATCTTTTCTCGCTTCGCTCACATCATTGCACGCGCAAGTCAAAGGTTAGGTCAAAGCTTTTATTGCCTGATTTATTAAATAAAAATAGTTTAGCTAATTTTCCAAGTTAGAGCACAATGAAAATGTATATATATTTTGAAATTATCGTGTGCTTACACCGAGTGAATTATATTAATTCACTAAAACTCATATGGCAATGCCATAGGAAAATAATTAGTCTTCTCCCATTTCAGGTGAAGGATCAAAGCTACCATAAAATAATAATATGTTACGGTTATAAATATATTATTATTTACACTACGATAGCAAACAATACGAAAATATTTGTACGATAACATCAATGATGAAATGGAAAAGTTATACCGGGAAGTGTTCAAAAGTTTAACATTGGAAATCCTTGTCGGAAAGTTTGTATAATAATCAATGTTATTGCATCACAGATAATACTACTTATAAATCATTATTAGTGAACAAAACAATATTATCATAACGGTATAGGGTACAGAGAGAATGCGTTATTAAGAGTCACGTGGGTTTGGCTTTTAGTAAATATTAAATAACTTTGGGGCGATAAAAACGTTGAAATTTCATCAACACCCCTTAATGTAGAACAACAAAATTCTACTAGATAACAACATAATTTACGGTATATATTTTTTATACGTTTTATTTGGCTATCACGCAAAATATACACGATAATAGTCATATTAATTTGACTACATTTCGTATGGACGTTTATTTAGAAATATTCTAAATTATTAATGCTCACAAGTAGCGTATGTGCGTGTGCGTGTGTGTGTTTACGTGTGCATGCATGCAAGTAAAATTCCCATTTTAGTTACAGTCAACAATGTATATGCTTAACATGAGTTCAAGATGCAGTGTATGCTGTGTGCACGTGTTTATTTAAATTTATGTTTTTATGCTTAGTGATTTGAAAAGATCTTATGATCCGCACGGGTTTTATCAATGTGCAGTCAGAAATTTTCTTTATTCACGAGCACCTGCAGGTTTTAGGTATGTTTTTATTTTTAATTCAACCAGTGAAAATTGTCTTACTAATTAAGGATTAAGAATAATAAGAATCGTATTAATTTTCCTTTTAAAATATATAATGTTGTATTGTTTTTATAAAAGTCGTTTTAAATTCAGTACTCTTTTAGTCAATTATAATATTATAACGTTATCCTTGAAAAATACCATTTCAATTTTAAACATAATTAAAACGAAAAAAATTGAAATATCGTTGAACAAACATCATAGCGTAGTTGAATGAAAAATACGAGTAGCATTACAAAACATAACATTAAACGAAAAATAATGAATATTATAATTAAATACAAACTTAAATTTTCCAAAACAATAAAGTTGTATTTATAAATATTTAAAATAGACCAGCATCATTTTATTTTTGATAATATAAAATTATATTATAATTCGATAATATTATTATATTATGCAAGGTAATCTACATCCATGATCATAGATAATGTGTACTTAACGTATAGCATGCAGTTTTTAATGTATAATAAATGGTTTAACGATATGTATATATTATCAAAAATAGAATAACATTATACATTTATACTGGTAATTTTATATTATATATACATCATAAATTCGTAATATTAACGTATAACGAATGTAACGTAAAATATGTTTAATTTAAATAACGTTAATTTTTTTTTAAAACCGAAAGTTCTACAATGAATATATAGCTAGTATATGCAATATATATTGTGTGTGTGTGTTTGTGTATGTATGTGTATGTTGAATCAGATAGAATATATTTATATTGAAAAGTATAAAAATATATAAGCCAAGTAAAATAAGTATGTAGGTATTATATGGTTTTTTTTTTAAATTTAATACCAAGGAACCAAGAAGATTAAAAAATATGAAATTAAAAAGAAGTACGTCATACAATTAGAATAATAATATTATTGAAATCTAAATATATCAATACATACCTAAATATTTCAGGATTGTTGTTTTTGGTGGCTAGTGGGTGTATAATTAAATGCTATATAACGTATATTGTATATATTTTAAAAATAAATAGAATACAATTTATTTTACTACAAATTACTATACAATGCGTAGTGTAACTGTTTATTAATACGGTATATGAGTTTGAATTGTGAGTTTTTAAATTCAAATTAAATACATATTATGTACATTATATGCGTTGTAAATCGTTACCTTTAATGTCTAAACTTTTTTACACGGTATAATGTACATAATAAAAAGTGCATTACCATAATATTTTTTACAGTGCGCATAGATCTAAATAAAATTTAAGCATACGGTTTGAGTAGTATTTTATTGCATATTATATTAAAATAAATATTAGATACTTACACCTACACCTACATTTTATTTTCAAATTGTTTGCTATATATTATTATTTATATTGTATTTTGTTAGTCTTAAGAAAAATTTAAAAAAAATTAAATCAATCATATTAATGCAATATAACGGTATAAAATATAATCACAATTCACAATCAATACGTATTATGAGAATATATTGAATCACATTATGTTTTTATCGATTACTATTTAGAGTAGCGTAAAATACATAATACAATTCTAGGAATAAACTAATAAATTAATATTCAATGATATACGTTGAAACTAAATTGATATTATATTTATTATTATTATTATTATTATCATCATCGCCTGAGAGTGTTTTATAAATGGTTTTTTTTCGTTAATTGAAAATCATATGAACTGGAAACGTATCTCACCAAAATAACTTCACGTAAAAAAAATGCAATAAATTCAATATTTCTCCTGAGCACTTATTCAGGTGACGAATAACTTGATACGTTTGTTTAGTGGAGGGAAAAAAATAGAAGATTAAATTATGTGGAAAAACTGTAAATAAAACCAAGCTATCCCCTTGTCCCTGGGGTCAATAATTTATAAAGTCAACCCATTCAACTGAAATGTGATCGGTTCGAAAAGCTTTGTTGAGGTCACGAATGACAAATTTCTTTTACAAACAATGTCGGGACTTTCACCCTTTCAGGGCCCCCGGATAATATAAAAGAGGAGTATAATATTTTATTTTCTATAAACTCAATGTCGGACAGTCTGTAAAAAAAAATGTTTAGGGTCATTTTTGTATACACATAGGAGCAATACGATTTAATAGGTCCTCTTTAATTGCGTTTTATGTCAACCATTTGCATACTACATCCACGCACAGACCTATATAATAATATGGCGTCACCGCCGACGCATTTTCACTTCGTGATTATTAACTTTATGCGAACAGTCAGGGTTGAATAATTGTCGAAAATTATAGAGTATTCTGAAAAATATATAAGTAAAATAATGGGGGAAAAAAATTGCACACACAATATCTCGTATATAATTCTAGCGCGTTGTGATATGTGCACAAAGATATTTGATATTTATTTATTTCGATTCCAATGGAGTGCCTACCAGGGTACATTAATTTCCTCCCTTGGACAAAACAATTGCGTACACGCGATCCATCCCACATCAGCATGTAAATGCATTCGACCCTTTCGCTTAATCGTATTCTCGTCAATTTAAATGTGCCTATTCTATAAATCCAAATTAATTTACCGGCAGTTGAATGTAGTTTTTTGTTATTTAATATTATTATTTTATCAGAAGACGGATGAAATTAAATAAGTCTGCCAAATAATACTCTACTGTAGCTTTGTAAGAGAAACAATTTTTTTTTTAATGGGATATTTGAAAAAATCCTCGATCATTAATATCGATAACTCTGACTAATGGGAATATTAATAACATTTAAAAGTTGTTCGTGATTTTTTTTTTTTTTTTTTTTAATACTGACAATACCAATAGTTTCAAATTTAAACGATAAATTATTGCATTTTTAAAGTACAATGACAACGGCGATAAAGTTTTAAAACAAGATTGTTCGGATTATTTATGATAATAAATACACCGCAACGAACGTTATAATGCAAGCAAATAAACTTAAAATTTGTCTTAGAAATATTATGTTAAGACCAAAATAAATACGATAACAAATCATTCGAATATCCCTCGCGTTCGCCGTGTAATATAATATTCTATTAAAACTAATTTGTTTTTTTTTTTTAACGGTAATTAACTGATTTGGGATGTAATTTATCAGTTTGATCAATAAACGCGAAAGTAATAATAGTTGTATTTAAATAATATATCGCCCCAAAAGTCATAGCTACTTATACTGTTTAGGAAGTGACGTACTGTTGACTGTTCCGACGGAAAGTCAAAACGTATCATTATTATTATTATACATCGCGTACGCGTGAAATATGTGCATCACGTACGTGACGATGTCGTGCGAATTGAAAATTCGCGTATTCTAGCAGGTACAGTCTACAAAAGAACAATTTTCAGACGAACTAACAAGGCGACACGAACAACAGAATCGCTTATTGTGAGTACTTACACTGAGTCGATCCTGCATGAAACTATGTAAGCATTTATATATACATATATACTAGTATAATATCTCGTTATAGTAAAAGACTATCGAGTCTTGTGTGAAGAGATTGCAATCGAAAACTATTTATAGGTAGCTAAGTTAGGTAAACAACTAGGAAATAATTTAATGATGTTTATGTGATTGATATGTTATTATTTTATATTTGCGCACACGGTCTATACAAATATTGTGAGTTGACGTTTTCGCAATGCGCATAATATGAACGTTAAATGTATTATGTATAAATATGTTACAAATGTTACGATAATATATTATATATATATATTATAATAATAGTATGTTACAATATTTATGAGCATACGCTTTTATGAAGGTATAGAGATAGACAAACTTGTTTCGTCCACATGCGTTTACATAGTGCAGCCATGTGCCATGGACCCTCGTTCAGTTGAGCGAGCCGTTAGCGTGCCTACACCTAACCCTCCCAACGACCAATCCCAACCCGTCTAAAATAAAAAAACAACATCGGGACGCAATAAAATACGTCCACATTACATTTATCTATCTCACAAGCACAATTGTGTTTGCATGTCAAGTCTAAGAGAGGAGCAAAAAAGTGGTTCGCATCTGGGTAGGTTCCCAAGTTAAGCGCGTGACTTGTGTACTTACAAACTGTACACACCGCCGCGCCGAGTACGCTATAAATTATTAACTTCTTACGTCACGATTGGACTTGGAGTACGCAAGACGGTTTGGAAGGGAAAAAACGATGTTCCTTAGTTCGCGTAAACATTGTTACTAAACTTCGTGTACCTATGATACTGAAATGAGCGTTAATTTTGTTATTATTTTTTAATTATATTGTATAGCAATTTATTAATAAATCAACAACATAATATGCGCAGAAACTTTTGGCAGACTCATTCGACCGCTACATAAACTTCGCAGTCCTTAAACCGTAGTCATACACATTAAACGTATGCATGACAATTTATGACGTACTTGCTTGTATTATAATATAACCGCATAACATAATGTTGGTCTAATCACAATAAAATAATATATTTTTAATTTCAACGCCTTACGTTTTAAACAATAATATTGTCGTACTTTTATTTATTTATTTCTAAATTTATTATTCAACGCAGTTTTACTAGTAATACTCGGGGTAACTCCGGAATAAAGGATGATGCAAAGTAAGCACAATATTATTTTCCATATTTCTCTCTATCATACGTATTATACGCTAAATACCAGGAAACACGGAACGAAAAGATATCCCTATTACCATAAATAAACGCAATATTTTACAAGGCCACTCGTTTTGTTAGCAATGACCTATTTTATTATCACAAAGAGACAACAAATTAATAATTCATTTACATTTTCATACTATTTTGTATACATTTATATATATATATATATAATCCTTATATGCGTAACCTGACTTTTAACTCCTAATTTTTTTTCTACTCAATATGTTGCTATAGAATATTAAATTTGTTCCAAAGGATTATGCAAGAATAAAACATGTTTGGAAACTTGAAGATTATATTTATACTTTGTAGTCTATAATATTGTTTAATGTTTCATTAGTTTTAAGTGGAACAATCACGTACTTTCAGTATAATTTGACCTCAAACAAATTAAAGTTATTTATATAAAAAAGTTATCTTTGTTTTTCCTTAGTAAAAAATAAACTTACATCTACATTAAGTATCAACGTTATAATGTAATTGTATACACAGATATTTATATAAATTAAAATGAAAATTGTTTAAACGAAAAAATGTGTTGAGGATTTAGAATTAAAATTTTAATGAAAAAAGGATCGTATTATTAAAAAAAAAAAAAATCGCTTTCCGTGTTCAATTGATACTTTTCGATGATATAAATCAAGTTAGACCTTCCAATGAATCTACAAAGTAGTTATTTTTAAATTACATACGAAAAATTGATCTGAAAAATACCATACACATTTATATCACATATATAATATAATACGATATACCATGTGCTGATACTTAAAATTACTTTTTTTGTTGGTATATTTCTTTTTTTTTTTAACGAACAATACCTACAAATTTGTTCTTATTAACTTCAGTTTTTCGGTATAAAACTATCATTTATCATTTAAACCAAATAAAAATTTTTTAAATAATACTAAACGTAATCATTATGTGTATACATTATTTATATTAATCCATTTTTTTTTTATATATAATTTTTTTATTTCTATAGCAATAGATTGTATTTACTTACCGTTTTCTACATTCTTGTTTATTATTCTTGAATCTGAAACTAAAACAATTATAATTAATTAGTATAATATTGAAGTTTATTTTACCTAAAACAAAAGTTTATGTATCTTTATAAGGTACTATACTGTGCATACAAAATAATTGTTACCATTCTTCTCCTTAGGGCTTAGATAGTCAAGGTTTATTAACCGTTTTACATTTATGAACAATATAATAATTATACTATTATGGTCAGAAATAAAGAATCTAAAACATGCATGTTTTGTGATTCAAAATTATTGTCAACTTTTTTTTTGTTTTTTTACTAAGTAGAAGAAACTGGATGGGTAAAAATGTATGAATAATAATCAAGCAATGGTTGATAAATATCGAATTTAAATTTACAAATTATATTTCTAAAAGTATAAATTAATTAACACCTATTAGTTTCTAAACGATTTTAATCAATGTTAAATATATTAAGTGATATCCTATATTCGATCTTAATAAGCCAATGGAATCTCAAATGAAATTTAAAAATATCTATTATAATAAGTTGTCTAACATTATTAGATATTATAGAGTTTATAATTGGAAGTAGTATCAATAGATATTCACTTCACTCTCGTTGTAACATCCAGTTAAAATATTATTATAATTACTTATTACATTGTTTGTTCATGAGAATTTTAAATTTTATCTTTGATAAAAAAAAAATAATTACAATAATTCCAATCATAGTAAATATATATATATATATATACAAAATATAACAAAATAATTAAATTATAAATAATTGTAGAAACTAAACCATGACGGATATATGAATTTTGAACAATCCATTGCACATTCATAATAATTAATTCATCATATTATTATTGTAACAATACATGTACACACAAGTGAACATGAATTGTGGTCTAATTAATAATTATTATATTTACGATTTGTATTGAGTGAGAGCGTTGTATTGATATGAAAATAATGCTAAAACTGATCCTAAATGAATATATTCATAGTGCTATACAAAAATACAAAAATTTTTAAACCAATCATAATATATGATATTATAATTTAAGTTGAATATTGGTTATTGTTCAGCAAATAAACATTATACCATCATTGTTGGATTATTATTTACTGTGATATAATAATTAATAAATAATTAAGAATATAAGTCAGAGTTAATGTCAAACATCTTAGATATGTATAGTTTTTTAAAAATCATCATATCATAAATGCGTATAATGTTTTAAAAATTATTAATCTTTATACATTGTTTCATGAGTTACACGCATATTGTGTACGACGGTTGCACTGTTCCCTTAGTTCTTTACAAAACAATGATTTCGATGTAAGTCTTAAATAAATATTATAAGCTTTTTCATTTTGTGTAACGTTTAAAGTTTAAATTTAAAAACTTATCATAAACGTTTTCACTGTATTACTATACCCGGTCAAATAACAAAACTTTTACAGATTAAAAGTATCATTGTTATATAGCCTAACCAATTAGGTGTTTGAAAGTACTTTATAATGTGACGCATAATTTTATTTTAGAAACGATTATTTATGTGAGTATAATAAAATTAAAATTGAACAGTTGAAATAAATAAAATCTGTCCCATAATATACAAATAATGATAGTAAACTCTGACATTTCGTCGACGCACTATTTTACCGCGTAGGGCTTACCTCCGCACCAAATATCAATAATACTAATAACGTACCTATCGAATTAATATACAGAAATATTAAGATTATGACATTTTTTTCAAACCATACCACTCGACATTTTTCCATGGTTCTTGGTTAATACACTTTAAGTTTTTAAATACGAATTTCTCAATTCAAATCAGGTATACTTTATCATCCAATTTATTAAAATTTTAAGCTTTATTTTTCATTTATGCATAAGTCCGCATAGCTCATAAGGGTGCGCATGGGATTTGTAGCCCAGCGAAATGGTTCAGGAAAATAGACTGCGACGAATATTTCTAGACTCTAATAATTGTCGTCGCTCGTAGAAACATTTTTTTTTTCGTAACAGCTTTTTTGTTTCAATAGAGAATGGCTCTATAAAATGGTACTTTAATATATCTATTACACAAATCGAGTATAGGTATATACCTACATTGAATGTAACATTGCATGCGAATTGCACCATTTATCGAGTATCATGTAAAACCAAGTGACATTTTGAACGTTTGCACAATGGTAGTGTGTAATATTGATTTTATAAGACTTTCCGGACAAAAAAAAAAATTTAATGAAATGTTAAAAAAAAAATAAAAACAATTGTCTGAACATCGCCGGCACATGTATTATATACGGAATCTCGTGCCGTTATGACTTAATCCGACACGGTATAGTCATGTGGGGGAAAGGGAGCGTTTGAAAATTGTTCAGTTGAATTACGACTCGGAAAACGTCCTACCTAAACGACCCGTCGCGTGTTTTCCATCGTATAAATGTATTATAATATATACAGCTAACAAAGCCTATATATATCAACATGAACACAGCCAATATTCGTCTGGAAAAAACTGGTCAGAATTTCTTTTTGCCCTTTCGTTTTATCGTTCTTAATTGAAATTGGCAGAGCTATAATATTATATATACTAACTATATAATAATAATAATAATAATAATAATAATAATATAACAACGATATCCCTCCTCCCGCTAACCACTAGTCACTGCTACCATCGACGAAACATACGGCTGTAAACTACTTCAAATCAGACGAAAAAAATGGTCTTTTAATCTAACGTCGTTTTATGTTATGTATTTAAATTCGTTATTATTTATCCGAAATAATAATATTATATTTAATATAAATTTATACTTAATTTGCTTTTTTTATTTATTTATTTATTTTTTATATTTAATTTTCCCTTTTTATAATGTACAGGTTATTATTGAAATAAACTTTGAATGATAACATGCATATCTTTTAGATTTTTAATCGAAATATAAAAATATTTTAAACGAAGTACTCCAGGGTTTATGTATATATTGTTTAAATTTGTTTTCACTAATAGTTCTTTGATATTGTTAATAATTATGGTATTGTGTCGGGTTTGAATTTGAAATCTTGTAATTGATAAAAAAAAAAAATTCTTTACGTTATATATTATTTTCATAATAAACAAAATACGATAATGCTGAATTTTGTTTTTATATTATACTGACTTCGCAATTATAGTAATACTTTGAAACACGCGATAATACTACAACTGATTCATGATTATTAAACTAAACAGATAACCCATATTTCAGTATTTATGAGTGTAACGAGACCGCATTATGCATTTCCTTGTTTATATTAAGTTTGTTTTAAAATACATTTTTTTGATTTGATATCATCATTAATAAAATATTTAAAATATTACTATAATATTGATATAATAAAATATTTTTTACAATATTATTAGTAAAATAAAATTAACATTGTAATCTCAGATGAAAACATTTACTTATATTGAGTTTCATAATAAGAACTGATATAATATGTAGGTAATCGGCTAACTACCTTTTTAATAACCTTTTCTCTTATACATTAATTATATAAAAAAAATTATTTTATATTATGGTATTATAAGATAACTGTTAGTTTTATGTATATTATAAAAATAAATATATTATCGTTAAACCATATTTCTATATACCTAATTTTACCTAAAAAAAACCTGTTGAAAACATGCATTATATAATGTTAAAACTTTTATTTTTAACGTATTTTCTATTATTTGTTTGAATAACTCTAATCTGGTATTATATTTTGTTACTTCTAACTTTGTTGTATTAATGGTAATATCGGAAATGCTAATCTCAAATCGTACGTAAAAGCTTTGTTTTGAAAATCCATTTGTTTGGTTTAAATATATATATATATAATCATATTTATATTTTTGTTGATATATAGAAACTGAATAAATTGTATTTTCGGAACAAATCACGTAGTTTATCTGCCTTAACAAAAATATAAATAAAAGCATAGTACATAATATATAATAATAATAATAATTTATAACGCGGACAATGGTTATAAATAATCATCATTTTTTACAATTAGGGATGGGATTATAACGCCAAAAAAAAAAAAAAAAATCGAAAAATGTCCCTAAAATAAAATAACAGAAATGCCTTAATAATCTTAAAATATGTACTATAAAAATGTGTTTAAAAATAATTTTTCGGAAATATTGTAATTTGGTGAATTTTTTTTAAATATGATCCAAAACATAAGTAAAACGGTCATAGACGTCTATTGTATACCTATACAAGTTTGAAACTTTTTACTACAGATAAAAATATTTAACCAATATATTGGTTTTTATAAAAATAATACATTTTGTACCATCATTTATATGTTCAATTCAAATAAAAATTATAAACATTTTTCTAAACTTCAAAAATGTCCTAAAAATTAATTTTTTAACAATAACACGATTGAATTAATTAAAATCTCACACATATTACACATATTATTCTACTTTTTAATACACCAAAAATAAAAAATAAATAAATTTCATTAAATCTCTGTCGTAATTATTAATTTTACTTGTAAAATAATCATTTCAATAAAATATAATTTTCTTTATACCTATCACGTTAAATTTATTATACTCATAACTATACTGTAAAATAATAAACAATCTAAAATAAAACCCAGTAGAATGTAAAAGATAAAATTAAAATCTAAAAGTGATCTATGAACATTTTAACCTGGGACAGTAAAGTAGACGGTTTCACAATAGTATAAACAAATGCATGATGACGGTACACTCTGTGAGAACATTTACTTAAATTTGCTGATTTTGTAGGGCTCTATACGTTTTCTAAAAACATACAAATTTCCTTGATACGGACAACAAACTAGTTAAAAAAATCTATGGATGGAAGAGAACGTGTTACATTGGATTTTAGGATATAATTATAATAACCTATAACCTAAACAACAATAAGCGCATCGTTATGTGTATTCAAAAAATATTAGAAACTTACCAATAAGAATTGGTTCAGAAACCATCAGAACTTTTTGAAAATATGTTAAACAAAACCTCATAGGAACTAACTACTATTTAAATATTTTTTAACTAGAATTTAAAATTTAAGAGTGAGTAGTTGAAGTAGTTGATTAATTATTTTTCCATTTTATTATTTTATTATTACATAAATAATAAATAGTGTATTTAAAAACTGGGTTAAAAAAACAATAATTTAATAAGTAAAATTAAAAAGAAAATCATACGATTGTATTCACTAAACTAATAAAAATAATACCTTGGTAAATACTAGGTTAAGGCAAAATGTACGCAATAAAATAATAATTAGAATGAATGTACCCATATTTGCCATATTCAATAAGAACGATTTAAACGAAAAATAATAACTAGGTTTAATTAGATCGGTTTAGGTGTGCAAACGTGTGAAACGATAATTATTGAATACTGGCTTTTAATAAAATGTTCGTATTATTAATTGTATAGTTGTATACGATTGAATTCATTGTTGTAAACAACATCACAAACAAATTATGTTGAAAATAGTGAAAATTAACATAGACTGAAATAAGAATTTTGAATTTTTTAACATAGAACTGTCATTATAGATTTTATTGATAATAATAAGTTAGAAAAGTTATTTAAATACAATTTCCAGACTTCAATCTTCAGCCTTAAACTCAGTATTTGTACCTATAACAATATACGAGTATTATGGGTAAATAAAATGCTCTCGCCTTATTTCGACATTTAGTAAAAAAAAAATGTTTTCAACAATACCATTCCAACCCTTGTTTCACAATCTTAAACTATTAATGTATAACCTTCTTCCGTTTCCGATTTGGCCACACCTAACTTCTGTAATTTATTTCTTTAAACTTTCATTGAATAACTTATCTGCACACTAAAAAACTAACCGACTATAATTGACATTCCTCAACTCATATTCAACTGTTCCTAATTATCAGCACAATAAGCCCTCTTATTTTCTCTTATTAAATCGTCCAACAATCCCTTTAATATTAAAATTATATTTTCCATTCAACTAATAGATAATATATTACTTATCATTTTATATAATTTGTTTCGTAAATAATTTATATTTTCCAAATTAAAATTTTAATTTTGTAAAATGAATTTAAAACGGAATCGTTCTGGTGTACAGTAAAAATTCAGTGTTTCTTTGGGAAAAAATTGCCTTTAGTTACAAAAATAAAAATAAATTGTATTATTATTGTTAAATTAATTTATCAATGCTTAACGTAGAATCTAAAATTAAGCTAAAAAAATAACTTTAAGTTACATTAATAAACATTAATTGAACCTTACTAACACGTTTCAATTTATGTTTTTTTTTGTATTACTATTTAAAAATTATTAACAGATATGATTTCATGAATATATTCTTATTACAATTATCATAGATTGTGGGTAATTTCTTCGTTCTTCAATCTAAACTACTTACTTTATTATTTTAACATTTTAATACCTCTTTGGTACTACGACTAATTATTGCCGAAATGTTTATAAAGTATACTACCTATTTCATTATGATATACTTTTAACGTGCATTATATTAAATCACTATTGAAGTGGTCATTATTAATTTAAATATTTAATTAAATTATTTTTCTCAACAATTAGCTTATCTCATAATAATATTAAGTAGTGCTAATTCAATCATAACTCAACAGATGTATTAAAATATAATATATACTATTTAGTTTAAGTGGAAATAAATATACCTAGTTAACTTAACTTAACTAAATTTAAAAAAAATATAATTAATTTAGTCAGCGTTGCGGACTCAACGTGTTTCTAATTTCTAAAAATCATGGAAAGTAACGAAAATCAGAACAGTCGTTGTTCTTTTGGAAATCAGACAGAAGCCGAAAAACCATAAAGGTCCCGGGTGAATATATCAATCAATAAATAAAATATGCGTAGCCTTCAGCAATCGCACAATTAAAAATCCACGACGGTCACGGGAGAGCAAAAAATACGAGGTTTTGAAAACCGTATTAAAAGTCGTTTATTTTAAGGATTAACAATAAAAACGTAGATATTTGCTCGTTTATCGAATTTTATTTGCCATGGTGTACGGAATAAGAGAGGAACTGTGCATGGTATTTATTATAAGCACCCTATCCAAATAATGGTGCAAAACACTAAAGAATTCCAGGAATTTTCTTTTGCTGAAATAATGTAGATTAGTATTTTTAATTGTCCTATAAATGATGCATGTTTCAGCGAGTTTACGCTTGCTTGTTTAAGTATTTTTTTGGGTCAATGGTCTGTAATATATGTTCATGAAATCTGCCCTACATATATTGCGCATTAAATAAATGCGCCATGTACAATATGTACATAATATAAAAACACTATGTTTTAAGCACTATTCACTGGTTACAATTTTCTGTACCTATTAATTTCTATAAATATAAAATAAGGAAATATTATGTTCAGTTCGGAAATCTCGCGCAGTGCCGTATTACCGTAATAATGGTAATTATTAAGAAATCAATTCATTTTTGCAATCACTTTCTATAGCGAATTAAACACATTTGCAATAAGTATTGCGCAATTCCATATAATCGTCATTTTATTATTATTTTTTTTTTATATAATATATTGCTGGCATGCATAAAATAATAATATATATTTATTGTTCAATACTCCAGAACTGCAGTTTATGCCATTGTAGGATATCGTATTTTATCAACTTCAAATTATTTTTCTTTACTTTTGGTCATAAATCAAAGGCATGATTAACTTCCCAACCTCAAATATTATATAAGTTATTGAACAATTACAATGAATTAATAAAATTCATTAAGCAGTAATATTTGACTTAATAATAATAATAAAATCGTGTCGTAAAATATTTATGAAATATGATTAGGTACATTATGTTTATTACTATTGGATAAATTTAAAATCGTGCTTCATTATCTGCGTAATTTATGATATTATTGTTATTTTTTGAATTATCACCAAATGCGATCCAAAAAAACATTAATCAGCCTAACAAAGAACTTCAATAATTATAATTCACAAAACAATCTATGTAATTATAAAAACCATTAAAAAAAATAATCCATTTTATGATTTAACCTTATAAATTCTAGTTTGAAAAGACTAGAAAAAACTTATTAGTTAGTGTACGTTAATAAGTTATACAAAACTTACCGAAATTATAATATTAATGTTAAACTATTGAAGTACTTACACGTGCGTTAATTTAGTACATCGTATTAATATTTCATATACTCACACTCTTTGTATCCAACTTTCTAAATTTATACACTTTATTAAAAATAAAATAACGCTAACTTGTTTCAGAATGTTCATCATATTTACTGACGACGATCGATTTAAGCCCTAACGAATATAAAATATATATTTAAATAAATGGTTGATCGAAAATCCTAGGCATAATATTGTGTCAAGTTAGAGAGCAGCGTTTACATTATAATGGTCAGTTTGATTGTATTTCGTGACAAAAGCGTTTAAGTGGTGCAATTGGCCACGTCCGCCAGTCACATGCCTCGTGTATTATTAAAACATCTCTATTCAAATCATCCAAAGTGAATATATTTTTTACGTGAAAGTAATGCACTTTGCAATGCAAATAAAATTTGAATGGTCTGACAATACCATGCGAGTGAAATATTAAAAATTATGTACACTTGAATAAAAGTTCAACTCGCAAATTCAGTTGACATTTCATTTGCAAAAATGTGTTACTGATATTAAATTCAAGAATTCAAATACTTCAATAACATTATTAAGTCGCATAAAATGTTTAAAAATACATTTACAATTTACACAAATTTTTATCTAATAAGTCATATTTAATGACAAATAATCAACTCGATACATGTATTAGGTTTTCTTATAACTAATTTTTAATTCTACCACTGAAAATAGACTGCTGTACTTTCACAGATACATAATAATTTGTAATTTTAAGCTAATTATAACCGTATATATAATATATCATTAGTAATAATGCTTAGAATAAGAATTAATCTTAAGAACTCAAGTAAATTTCAAAAACAAATTATGATTCATTTTCACCACGCACTGTAGACATTGAAAAAATAAGCATTATAATATGACCTTCTAAATATAATACCTATACATAATATAACTTAATAATATTATATAAAATGCAATATTTGATAGAATTTACAAAATACGATAAATTAACAAGTTAATCGTATTAATATAATTTTGTGAGTTAGGAAAATACTTATATAAATATTTGATATCACGAAAAAAACCGATAAAATTTTAAATAAGAAATCAACTGAATCACGACATGGGAATAGTGGGATGTAGGTATTAGATTAAAAGTTGAGGAAAAGACTAACTGACAGATGTGACGTAATTTATATGAAAATAGGGTGTTTTTTCAAATTTTTAGAATTAAGAAAAACTGATTCACTTATTTAAATACCCAATAAATGTATATAACAAGACTAATATTGATAAAAAAATATGTATATATTTTATAAAAGGGCTACATTTATTAATTTATATTTAAATGCCAGACAACTATGTAAATAGAAAAAAAATATTCGCAAATGTTTAGCTTATTCTGCTAAACATTTTAGAATTTTATAAAATCAAGTATAAACCCTAGTAAATCCATTCCCTGCTTATGACAACATTAAATTGGCTGACTCCGCGATAAAATCAAAAATCCGTGAGTACTATAATAACATCATAAACTAGAATTTTTTTGAATTTAGGTAAAGTACGTAAAATTGATTATTAAATGATAAAAATATTTTTAAATGTCATCATTGTTGGCACTATGACTATTTCCACACAAAATATAAATACGAATTACAGATTTCATACATCTATTTTAACATGAAATATCATCAGATTTGTGAAGTATGTAATAGAATCTCGATAAAAGTAAATTATAATGCGTTGGTATAATATTATTATACAAATTGACACTGTACTTAACTTTATTTTTTTTCAATTTATCTTTTTATGATGGAAGGTATGATGTAACACGTTTTCTCAAACGGAAACTCAACTAAAGTAAGTTGTCAATCGAGTCTAAGTTATCAAATGTTATGAAGACGGATGATATAATATAAGTCTATCGGGAATACCTACTATTGTTAGTAGACGAGACACATAATAAATCGACACTGCAAAAGACAAAATAAATATAATAAAAAATAATGGATTTGTAATAATTTAACCTAATTTGTTTTAAACAGCATACATATAATTATCCTACATTTTAAAAATCGTATATACACTTTAAATTATATATATATACTTTATTCAAATAGGTAAACACGTTACTTTCTGCAGCACAGTGGAAAATGATTTATACAAAATTAAAATTAAAATATACTTAAGAAAATGTTTTAAGAAAAACCATAGTTTGTTGTGACATCGTAAAACTTCAAGTAAATGACCATCATACTGATTATGGTAAACATATCATACATATTATATAGTGATAAATGGTCATCGTATGGATAGTATAGGTAATGGTGGGATGGGAAATTAATTTTAAACTGCATCACAAATACACTGGAATCAATATAATGTAATTAAGCTGTTACGATAACATCTCCCTTTACCACTGCCGCCTTTTAATTTAGTTTTAGAAACAAATGTATAAAGCACATTTTATCAAATTTATTCAATTAGCATGACAGATATATAACATTATGTATTTTTGCTTTATTTCCGTAAACATTGTCGGGCCAATAACAGATGGTTTTTTTTTTAAAAATATATCATTATAAAATGAAGAATACATTTTTCAATTCAGTATTGCAATTTAAGCTCGTCGCTGCTCGTTAGTAAACGTATAGTCAATCATTACTAAAATAAATAAACTATATAGTAACGTTTAATGTCGGCGTGTATTTCTTATTACACATTTATATTGTCGTATAATAGCCTCCGTCTATAATTTGCGGCTAGTCGTGCGTAAATAATTTGAGTTACAAAAAAAAAAAAAACGGCTGCTTTTTAACTGTATTATTAATTATGACACGATGGAATTTAAAATGAAAACAGTTTGTCCCAAAAATATGAATAAAGAAAACATCTGCTGTGGCTTATTTTATACGTTATCATATTATTGTGGTAAACCTCAACTCGTCACGGGAATATTTCGCAGTATTATATACATCTTTTGAACATGCTTTTTTATAGTAAACCAAGGTAATTAAATTAAACATGTATTTAAAATCATGAAATAAAAGATTTTTCGAGCCTTTATATTTAAATTTAAAGCAGAATGTTTACTCTGTTTAAAGTGGTATCTATTACCTACATATTTACACTTTAAAAGTTTTCTGTTTGTTACAATAGTCATATTTTGTTAAATATTTTATTGAATATAAATTATTTATTTGTAAACTAATTATTAATGATATCTCTTTTATATGAAACTTCCTAATAGCGGACTTTTTTTTTTTTTATTTTGTCGAACATTTTCTTTGCATATCTGGTGTTTGCAAAAAATAATGTTTAATCTATTATTCATTTTTGTTACTTGTGAGTCACACAAATTTCCATTATTCAGATTTGCAGTACTTATCTGTCGCTTATAAGACTTAATATATATGTAACTTTTCATAATTTGTCAATCGACTTAAAAAAAGCCATTACATTTATCAAACAGAAATTTGAATATCTTGAACATATATATTAAAGTGATTAAAATTAAACATTTTCAAGTAAATAATACACACACGCATATTTAAATATATTTACACCAAGATAATTTTGCACTTATGAATTTAAACTATTATCAAATGCATATGATGCGTTCAGCCTACTGACAAAATGTGTATAGGTATAAATACGTACATAATATTGTTAAAAATATAGGCTTTTGAACTTTTTGATTACGTTCCATTATTTTTGCCAGACAAAAATGCCTACAGAGCGAATTGCTTAAGCTTACAAAATTGTAATATTTAGAATAAACGATAATCCGACATGGTTATTTTTCATTACTAATGCCTAGGGTCAGAAAATCCTTAAAGTGATTACATAGGTTTCTCTACACAATATTACACGCCATTTCAAAATTATATGGACAATTCGGCGTAAATAAAGGGATATAAATGTGCGATGCAGTAGTGTGGCCAGCCAATACAATAATATATGTGTTAAATGTTCACTATACGTTTTTACATTTAAGCTTATATACATATATACGCGCGGTGCGGTAGTTTAATTCCCGTTAAGCCAATGACCATATAATCTGTGCGTGTGTCGAACATTTCTTGTGGATTTTCTTCAGACTGCAGCAAAAGGTTGAAGAGGGGATCGACCGTTTTCCACACGGCTTGTGTTGGAAAAAAATAACTCCCTCCGGACATCCCCATCGTACTTATTATTCGTTAAAAAAAAAATAATAATAACTGAATAAATAAATCAGCTACACTTTGGGTCAAGAATTTCATTCGTATCATAAACCAATTTCTCACCTTCTCTAGCAATTCTTCATTGGCTTATACGTTTTAAAAAGTCGTACGTTAATTATACTACGCTCTACGCGCGAGTATACTATTATACATTTATACCGAATGTAATAATATATTGTATATTATACTGACGATAAAATTATCCAAACGATTGTACCAATGGAAAATGTAACGCGGTTATTTCATCGAATAAAAACTCTAGTATACCGAATAATGTCAATAGACGTGATAAACATTAGTCTTCGAAGCAATTCCGTTTCCAAACACTTAGCCAAATGTTTTTCTATTGACAATTGTTGGGGACACGAACATTTTAAGGTTTATTTTCTGTACATTTGTTCCGTCTATAGAATTTAGATCCCAAATACTTTCTGTATTCGCAGTTTCAAACAGATTACTAACACACATCATAAAATTAAAAAATAAGCATAATATTATCATGTAAATGCCAGTCACGACACTCACGAATATTTTCTAATCACAAACTGTACATATATGGTATTATACGGGTAATATACGACGTATTATGTTTAATATTTTTTGCGTATTCGTAGTAATTTTAAACACAAATACTACACGATTGAACCATTTTGTTTCATCAAGTGTCTAATCAAAACTGATATTTAAAAATAAAAATATTTGATTTCCTTTTCATAATTATTATGCACATTTATCATTCAATCGCATACGTGTTCAGTGCTTGTCATTGTTATACCAGCACAGCTGCAGTCTACGTATATAAAATCTATTTGGTTCATAATAATAGGTACTCTATGCTGTCTATGGTATTGTATTAAATCCAATAAACGAATAGTTAATGCTACATCATTCTAATATACTATTTTATTATATCGTGTACGTGCCGGAATGAGTTCAAATATTAATAAATATATTTTTGTTTCCAGAAACAGTAAAAATCACCGTAAACTCGATATTTAAATTACTTAATATATTTGAATAATAGTCCAATAGGCCATATTTTTGTTAAAATAACACACTATGTATTACATTATCACTTGGAACCATATAAATATGAGCAGATTTCCTAGCTTACTTCAAAATGTAGTAATAGTACATACCAGACTGACTATATTATTCCTTATTGTTAGACCATTTATCGTCATGGATTTAGTCACAGCTACATCGTCGCAAGTACACAGTCATTTCCAGCTCTATTAGAGTTTAAGTATATAATTACTTTTCAATATATTATAGACAATAAACTGTTCGATTATCAGTGTACCAAAGTGCAAGTGTTCTGTTGTTCACCTACCTTTCTCAACAACGCAACAAGTTCACATTAAAGGTGCTACGTCGTTTAAATAATTATTGTGGTAACCAAACGCAATGTCCGCGCGATCACTACAACATTATTTACTTGTGCATAAATAGTAAAATTGCAAAACGCGCATCAACGTAGTTTAAATTCACTCCAATTAATCCACGCCTTCGTAAACATAATAATAATAATAATATAACATGGTATTATACAAAACCGATGACTGAAAACTAGTAGGTGTATTCATAATACACTGAATATATTATTGTATTAAACACACACTCGTCTGACTGGGGATTTTCGAAAATCCTCTCCACATTCGATACTATTAGCAATATATACAAACGCGAATTTTGGGGCGATATTCGTGTACCGATATATTATGTATTGATGTATAGGAATATAACGCAACTGTTTGCGAGATTATGATATTTACGTGGTGTGTCGATTGACGTAGCCCAAAACAGTGTATTATTAAAACTGATGCAAAGTCCAACGACACTGATGAGATGACGGTAGACGTGATTTTAACTATAGATACCAGCACTATATTATACACTATTATAATGGTAGATATTCGTTTAAAAAATTGCACTTAAATATTATAAATAACAGCTTGTTTGTTATATCTGGAGAATTGTCAGACTCAATAAAAAATATTTACAACAATATCGCTGGAGAAAAAGAGTTTCCAAAAAAAAGTAACCGACGTCGAAGTGAAATATGGTCCTTCGAAGTCTGGATTGACAAAGTCCTTACTCAATATGATTGAATCAACACCTTTACATTGTGCATATCCCATACCACAAATAATTAGTCCTTATAGGTACCGAGCCTTGCGTAATTCACAGAACTTACAGTAATCCGGTGCATTTTGTTTTCGACTCGCTTTACATATTGTACGAGTTCCTACCACTATACATATATAGTTCGCAGGAATTGGACTGGATAAGTTTGCACATTATCATAGGTATTGAATTATAGTGTTAATGTATAGTGTATTCTTTAAGTTCTAGAGTTTCTTCAGTTTGGCGATTTTTTTTTAAACTAAGCAATTATTTATTACAATACAATGTTCTAGTATCATTAACATGCTGGTGTGCATTTATTTTTTCGGTTCCGATAGTCCACACGAAATAAAATATTGCTTCCATATAAATATTATAAAGATTTATATTTTTTATATTATAGAATACTGTCTTTAGCATTTAAGCCACTGGCTTACAATTCCTATTAAAAAGTTAATAATTTTTTGATCTTGGTTGCACTCAGTATAGGTTTCTTTAATTCTGCAGCGTGCTTTTTTATATAATAATATTTTGTAATCGCACATAAACGATTATTTGTTATCAAACTAACCTACACACCGACGTTGTGTATGTTTGTCATCGATGTGTTTTTTTTTTTTTAACGTGGAGTCAAATGCACTATAATTAGTATAAATCCCTTATGCACACAAGCACACAGACGCCTACTGCGTGAAGTACAATTCGTTGGGCATGGGCTACGTTCACGTGACAGGAAATATAATTAATTTACTGAAACAACAGCTAACTAAAACTTCTCTTACACAAACACACCCGCAAGTATATATATTTTGAGTAATACACATTCAACAAAGTAAGTATAATATATCGCACGTCCCAGTAGCGGCGAGCCTTTGAATGAACTCTTTGCGTGTGACGATGAATATTCCACACGAAAGCTTTACGAAGGACGGAATATAGAAGTGGTGTTGGCAAAAAGGCGAGAGTAATTAAAAAATACGAAAAAAAATGGCTAACCACAAAGGTTTTTATTTTAATTCCTACGCACTACGCACGTCTATGTGGCGTGACATTTAAATGTGTTTATAAAAAGTGAATCGCTCCTTTCCTCCAAACTTTATTCAAACGAGATTCAATTTATTAACACAAAAGAAATACTCAAAGTGTAAATTAACTACAATGGAAAATTTGGACTTTTATATTGAATTGTTTTTTTAATGCTGTAGAACAGAAAAAGAATTACTCTAAGAAATTGAGAAAATCAGGAAAAAGTGGTCTATCACAATATGATGATCGAGAAGACAACTGATAGCTAATACAGCTAAGAGCATTTGTTTTTGCCGCTTCAGATACGTAGTAAACCGATCAATGTGTACACTAAAAAGCTAAAGAGCAAAATAACGTTATCAGTTTTATTAAAAATCATAATTTAACATTTTGAAGCAATAAAAGCAGTATAAAAAGTGTGTTTGAGTGAAAAAAAAATTAATTATAAACAAAATAAACTTATATCCACATAGGTATTGAGTTAGGTATAACCGATATCGATTGAGTAAAGTAGCATTATATATATAAAATATTCAAGCACAAAAAGTTTGAAAAAGCCATTCGCAATAAAAAGTTATGTTTATACGAGTTAAAAAGATTAAGTTCAGACATGTACGTAATCGCCACTAGTTTTCAATACTTTTTTTTACTACTTTTATAGGTAATAGTCAACACGGTCAATGCCTCTTTATATAAATATAACAACTTTTTCGAATTAGTAATAGCAAAGTATTATTATTAAAGTGTAGTATGACAAAACAATATAAAATAGGTACCAAACTAAAATTAAAACGATTATAAAATATATTTAAAAAAAAAATAGACAATGGACATCGTGATTCTACATTACTTAATTACAAAGACGATGTTAATTGAATTACCCGCAATAATCGAATTAAGTTTCATGTATACAATATATAAAGCTCCTAACTTAGTATTATGTAATCTTTTGTGGATATATCATACGCCCAGTATTGCAGCTTGTATAATTATACTCTATAATAGTCTCTTCCTCTGTTACATAACGCACAGCTGTTGGCTTTTAATCTGTCACAAGCCTTTAATCATTGACATGCAACTATTCAAGTTTAATTGTATGACACATTTCCTAGACCATAATAACAAATTATAAATAGATACACCCTTAAGGACTTAATTAAAATAATGCCTACAAATATACCTCAAACGTGAATAAAAAAAACCTCAAGTGTCTTCAATTTTGGTATATTAATTATACACCTGCACGTGATTAATGTTCTCCTTTTAATGAATACTATTATTTTAGCTTGGTAAAAGTATACATATCTACGGTTTCAAACCTCATAGGTACGACAATATATTTCTCCAATCAAGTACTATTTTTAAAACAAAATCATGTCAAACTGACATTGTTAGTATTTTATTACGATTTAAAATGAAAACTTAAAATAATAGTAAAAACTGTTTAATTAAAGTTATTTAGTAACTAAATATAGAGTAAATTCTAAAAGATACATACGTATTCTAAAACAATATATTTTGATTTGATTTTGATTTTTCAGTACATATTCTTAAATGTGTTATGGAAACAAAAAAAAACAGAACATTAGTAATACCTAGACGAAATTCAAATGATTTATCATTGACTTTTCAGTTTTATCATAATATCCACTAAGATTTAAAATAAATATAGTTTATTTATTTTTGTTTTGTTTTGTCGTATAAATATGTATTCTTAAAATTAGAAGTTCGAAATAAATAAATAGGTAATAATAATAAATTTAAAAAAATTAAATAATATTACCCAAAATGAAGAATAAAAATGTATTTTGATGTAATAATAATTTATGAATGTTGTGTCTATTTAAACTAATTGTCTATGTTTGTTATGTAATAATAATTAATAAACTTTTCAAATAAATAACTTGTTATAATATTTCATTTTACTATGATTATAAACTGTTCAAACTGAAATATACTTTCCGTTTACTAATAAAATTATACATTATTCATTTTTTTTAAACAGTTTATATATTTTATGCAAGTTTAAATATATTTTTAAATCTATTTTTGGTATTTATGTATCTATCTCGTTATCTCAACCACGCTTAACTTGTGAATCAGGAAAAAACATTATAAAACATCGAACAGTCCGATAGATATTATATACATCGTATCAATATTCCATACGTTTTAGTGGTGATCAATTAGCTCTTTGAATAAAATATATTTACATATTATAAGAGATGGAAACGGATCCTACAAATGAATTGTCAATTAAATAATTGTGCTGAGAAAAAAATAATATATACATATATTAAAGAATATCTCAAAAACTTGAATGTATTTATTTAATGATTGTAAGATAAAATAGAAAAAAAATTGAATGGACGTAACTTTATAACATACATATATACACAATATTTTGTATACACGATTTGTTAATAAATAATTTTGCAATATTAATATTATATTATATTCTTTAAAAACCCATATTTTTTAATTCTATCAGAAAGGTATACAAATTTATAACTTAATTCAGACTATTTTTTCTTAAAGCTATTCTTTCAGGACATAAAAGCAATTTTTCATCTTAATAATTATTGTTCATTATATGATATAAATGTATACAAATTACAAACGGTAATTATATACATTCAATATTATAAGATCAAAATACGATTGGCAATACTATAAAAAAATTTTAATTAGTTTAGCTATAATTTATTTAAAATGATTTTCAATGATAATTAATGATACTATGATGAAATCCTAACAGAATTTGTACATTACTATGAAATTAATACTTGAGAATTTAACGAAATACAAAATGTAAAAAAATAATTGAAGTATAATATTAAATCATCTATATGTAAAAAATAATATACATAACAAATATAAAACACATAAAAGTCGTATTATTTATATACATATATTTTATTATATATAATATATACACTGGAATTTTATATTGTATGCGACATGTACCACATGAAATATAATTTCTAATGTACGTAACCACTTAAAATTGCACATATATTTTAGGAATTGTATTATATTATTATTCTAATAAATAATATGTGGGTGGGTTATACTAATAATGTACCATAATAAATATATATTTATAGATTTAGTTTTAGAATACACATTTTTAAGTAGAATGCGATAAAAATTGGAACCAATAAATATTTGAAGTCGTAAAAAGTAATTAAATTTATATCAAACATATTCAATTTTGCTTCGAAGAAAAATAAATATCTATAAAATAAGTACTTAAAATACATTTCTTTAATATAGGTAAAATATTTTAAAACTGAACACACGATAAAAATAAAAAATAAATAGTAATGCAATAATATTATGTTGCTGTAAAAATATAGATCAATATTAGGGGATTTATTAATAACTATAGAATCGTGGCCAAATAATGTCTACTGTATACAGTTTGTAATGGATTAACTGAAAAAACACGGTAAGATAATAACATTCAATAAAATAACCCAACCTAATAGTTAGATACTGCCTGTGCTTATTTTAATAAAACGTGTACAAAAAATATTTAATTAAAAATTGGAATTCAAATTACAATATTCTCATTACACAAAAAAACTTTAATGAATTCATTTCATTCTCAGTTATTTATACATTTGCATTTAGTAGTTATAGACATAATATTATATAATATAATTATTTGATTTATATTTTTTTCTCATTTTAATTATTGTGAATTATATAACAATAACTATTATAATTATAGTTTGATAAAACCATATTTTTAAAAAACCATAAAAACAGATCCAAGACTTGTCTATCTTAAAATCCTACCTATAGCGCCGTGAAACCTGATTTTATTGTCAAATAAATAAATAATACATTATCAATAAATCAATAGCAATATATTTTTATTTGAAAGAATCAAACTCATAATACAAGTTGCAATTAAGTATGATTTTAAAAACAGAATATTTTTAAAATTATTTTTCTGGCATTATTTACTTAAAAAATCCAATGTTACCTGTCGTACGACAACCAATAAGTACCGCAACCAGAAATTGCTAATATTTTACCACTTTAAAAATAGCTTTGTCACACTTAATATAAGTACTACGCTCATCATTGATTGTAAAAAGTGATCAGAAAATAAAAAAAATACAACGAACACTTACTACGAAAATTATTTATTTACATATAATACCCGATTGCGGTCATAGAATAAAATAGAAAAACAACTGTCGCCGCAGCCAAATTGCCATTGATGCTGTGTCAATAATAATATTTACGTTTAACGACCAAAAATACTGTGCTTTTCCATCATAATGCTTTATTGTTGTTATAGAAAAATATAAAAGAAGAATATTAAAATTTTATTAAGTATAAAATAATAAAATCACCGCACATAGTAACAATTAAACGGTAATCAGTATAAAAATAATATTATAAAAATTAAATAAATACATTTTATCTTATAAATGTCCATATTTTGTAATTTAATAAAACCATTTCCATGATATTTATTGCAACAATAAAACACACGTACACACGTACAAACTTACCGTTTTTCTTACACACACAAACTGCATTCCACATCAATACGTCTAGATGTTCACTTTGCCGGTATGGACTCATTTCAAATAATTTCTAGTAAATTTCCCACATAAAAATGGTCAGATTAGGTAATATACGATAACTATTTGACAAATATAACAAATATACAAATTCTAATGAATACTTAAACGTTTGTGTGCGTTACTTTATTGTTTATAAAATATCGTGTCTCAAGTGAGTAGGTATATACCTACTCAAGTGATCATAATGTAGGTTAACGTGTCAACCATGTGGATATAAAAAAAAAAAAAAACCAAAAGTATATTTCAGAATACTGTTTTGTACTGCATATAGTTTAGCGATAATACATTTTAAACTTGTCTACGGCAATCTTTTTCGATTTTATATTTTATTTCTCTGTATAAGTTTATCCGAAGAGTAATTTACTGTGGAAAAACATGTGGGAATATCAACGGAAAAATTCGATTTCAATTCAATCACACCCGCGTGGTTATACTGGATACCCACGCACGCCAATGCATATCTATAGTTTATTGTTTCTACTTTCTAGTAATAAGTTCTTGAAAGTAAAAATAGTTTTTAGCACATCTTTAACTTTGTGAATCCGGCCATTTTCATATTATTTTAAAAAGAAAATATAGTTATTATATTTTTATATTATATATACATATATATATATATATATACATGTGTGTGTATATATATATATTATATAAAACAGATACATAAAGTTTAAAATATTTTTAATTACGAAAAAAATGTTCAAATGAGGAATATTGATTGAATAGTAGTAAATAATACATATTGATAAATTAAACTGAAATTAATATAAAGTTATTCAAATGAGAAACTTTTTTTTTAATGATGTTTCGAAAAACTTTTAATTTTAAATCAAATCATTGGAAAAAAAATTTTTATAAAAATAAATATTTCACTTCAATTTACAAAAAAAATTACGTAGCTTAATTTTTCCTAAATTGTATATACATTATTTAAATTTTTTTAAATACATAATTTATTTTAATAAAATTTTAAAATATGTTAAAATTTAAACATGTCATTAATAAAATAATGTATTTTACTTTTTATTTTTTAAATACTCTCAAAAGGCGTGAAACATAGTATAAACTTACATACAATAGATTTTTTTTATATAAAAAAGTAGCTAATTTCTACAATTTTTTTTTTTTTAATAATTTGATTCTATGGATTTAAGATATTTTTTTAGATGTTATTTTTAATACAAAAGCGTAAGTATAACACTCTTAAGTAAGTTAATGGCGAAACACAATTTATGTTAACTATTTAAGTTGGAATAGAAATTATTTGAAGTAAAATACGTTTAACACGAGAAGTATTACTAAAATTGAGCACCCTATTAAGTTTCGACCAAATTCTAATCTTCTCTTAAATAGGTATTACATGGAAATTAGTTCAATTAACGGAGTGTTAACATATCATTAATAACCAATGTGTTTAGTATGAATTTGGCCGTGTTACTAGATTATTATTTATTAATAAGTAAAACATCAAAGTTATACATGTATAAAGGATTATGAATTAAAAACGTAATATAAGTGTAAAAAAAAACTTCATTCATATATATTACTCTTTAAAACGTGATTAAAAACGAACCAACTGAACCAACTGCAGCAAACTAGTGAACGCGCATTATTAGTTGATAAAGCAGTTTGCTCGTTTATAAACATTGAATTCATTTTCATTACTAATTGAAACGCATATCTTACAATAGCATTCTAAGAATATGTACGTCATTATGCATGAATCAGAATAAAGATCGTACGGCAAATGTGTATCGACTGACAGTAATACGATGAAATAGAGTTGTAACAATATTCGCAGAAGACATAATATGGTCGTTAGCTAGTTTGAGGATCCCGATAAATTTGTCGATTTATGCGTGTAACTTCCAATCCTGTACGATGGATGACGGTCGCACACGGATACGTAAAATAAAATAATAACGATAATAATAAAAACGAAGCTAAAGTTTAAGAATAAAAATAATCAAAACGGTCTGTTCGATAGTAGTGATACTAATAATAATAATAATAATAATAATAATCCGACCTCGGCGGGAGGTGTGTGCGTGTTTCGAAGACAAACGCGTTCCGGACGTCATAATATTATTGTTTATGTGAAATGTTCTGTCGTGGAACAATAATCGAGTGTGTGGGTCCGACGAATTGGGTGGCGGGTCGTGAAGATGAGACGAGGTCCTAAAACTTATTCAGGAGAATTCGGTATCCGACCAACATGTGCGAAGTAATATTTGCCACCCGACAACAAACCCGTAATAATTTGACGCGACTGCGTGACAGTTGTCGTCGACAATATCTTGCCGGCCCACATGTATTATGATAATATATTATTATCGCCTCGATTTCGGTTATCGGATGAGGGTAACCGAGTCATCTGAGATTGGCTGCTTCCTTTGTGTAACAACCCGCAATAATTCGTCAGCCTGTTTAGCAAATTTTACAAAAAGAAAAATATCTTTTGTTTCTTTTTATCGAATATTTTAGTCAAAATGTATTTATTACTCATTTTAAATACATTTGTAATAGTTTAGTACTAAATGTGTCAGTTTCGTGTAAGCAAAGAATTTTATAATAGACTTAGGTCTTTTCTGTAAAATTTCTATATTTTATAGGAGATACGATTTTTGATTTTAAGTTGTTTCCATTGTTATAGTCAAGAACAAATTTCATGGAGATACGCATTTAACCATTTAGGAAAAATACGACCGCTTATTAATATTATTATTTTTATCGGATTTAGGATTATTTTGTTCAACTTAATATGCATTTTTATTTTTTATTGAAAAATAATATGAACAATGATAATATCAGTCCTTTTTTTTTAAACATGTTTTTTTCTAAATAGTCTGACGATATATTATTATACTCCTATACATCTTAGCAAACATTATAAAAATAAAATAAAACTGACTGTTTTAAAATTTCGAAGTTTTTGCAACTGATCACTACACTAGTATTATATTATGTTACAATAAGTTTATTAGAAACATTAACTTTTGGAAATTGCACTTATAACATTAAGTTTTTCAAAAAAAAAAAGTATATAAACCTAAAAACACGACAACTACGTAGTGGGATATTTGTTATTGTAAACCCAATGATGCAATAAATTATTTGTTTCAGTTGTCCCATACAGCCATACAGGTATTAATATTAGATACCTAAGAAATGTACTAAATAAAACAGAACTTTATAGCACATAAAAATAATCTACCAGTTATTCCTATACTATGCTTGCATTATTATAAAAATAATCTACCAAATTTCTTTACAACGATGTCAAGCTTCATACAAATATATTATTATTTAGCATTATTTAACTTTTTAAATCAGTATAGCAGATCAACTATCCATAGACATGCTCGAAAAATATACTTAACTTTTATTTAATGTTTTTAATCAATCTATTGATTATTTTCATTATTATTTATTGAGGCGAAAACAGTTATACAGCTATCGTAATACAACTGTAATACAATTATTATTGTGTATTCAATACATCGAATTAAAATACGATCTCACACGTCATAAAAAAATAAATCTTCGCTGTCGGCAAAATGGCTACAGTTTCCACTTATTGATTGAGACATATTGCAGACGTATGCATTTTTACTGTGATTCTTAACTACTAGTGGTCGTAGCTAAAATGTATTATATTAAGTATTATACATTTTTATAAAAATATTTTAATGTAGACCATAAAAAGAGCAATACATAAATTTATTTGGTAAATGAAAATTTTTTTATAAGATCTTATACAATTTTGTTTTACACATAGCGATAAATAGTTTTTATTTTAACTTTAAGCATGGAGAACAATATCTATGTGGATTAATATAATCTAGTGTTTATTCCTGAAAATGTAGTTATGTTATCACAATTTATAATGATAATTGATATTTTATTTTAAACAACACAATTGATAGACGATAATTTGTGTACAACAAATAGTAAGTTGGTACTAAAAACTTTTTTTTTTTTTTATTGGACTCTGGGCCTAGATTTAGTACCCTAACTCAGTAAACTACTATTCAGAGGCTCCATAAAACAAATTTTAGGACCCTACAGATTTATAATTATTATTCAACAATAATGTCAAAAAAATGTATTCAATTTAAATTTACACATATAAAAAAAAATTACAAAATATAGAACTTTATTTTTTATTATTTAAAATTAAATGTTTGTAAAAAAAATATAAATTTGTTTATACTGTTTTTGCGTTTATAATATATATTTAACTAAATGAGGGATGTTATAATAATTGTTGTAGAATATAATATATTTTTTTATCAGTCTGCGATCAACGTTGATTTCACGGGCAGCAATCGATAGACGTCAGTCGGGTATTAATATTATACTATTATCTATACTTAAAAAATCGTAGTAATGTTACAGCAAATCAATATTAAATTTACACCGTAAAAAATTAAAAGTACATTTAGGTTTAAGTAGATACTATTGATTTTATTATTATTTAGCGTCAAATGTTATAATTTTCTAAAAATTTAGAAATTAATTAATTATTTAATAATTGAAAAATATGTTTCTTGTTTATTTGTTTTGGGTCCTGGAAATATATTCTTCCCTAGAACTGCTAACCTCCATTTATCTATAATTGTATGCAAATTAATGAAAATGTTCATTAATTGCAATAATTATTATAGTTTATAATAGATAAAATACATTATGTTATAAAAAAAAGAATATTTTAAACAAATTTGTTGTATTATTTTTGAGGTTTGCAACTGACTGTTCTGTAATATTATCGCTATGGTAGTTTTTTGCTGATGTATATACTATGCGTTACTTATATATTGTATTAGTATAATCAAACTGTATACAATACTACATATATAGTATATAAAATATAATATACAGAGGTACATTTGCGGGCACTCAATTTACTTCGATGGTGTTCTATATATTGTATACATATTAATTCGACCGTATAAAATAGCCCGTGATTTACATCGCGTTTTACATGTAAATCAGCCGAGAAACTCGTTAGGAAGTTCACAAAGACGTAAACAGGCGCGGTGGTGGCACAACTAGAGACCGCATTAAAAATCGACCAACGAAGCATCCGACACTGCCCCATCCCCTTCACCAACACTGTCTCGCATAAATTTCGCAAAAAAAAAAATTGTACTCCGTAGCCGGGAACAACGCGCATCTAGCTATAATAATATATTATACGTAGGTATCGTCGTTATAATATTGTACAACACTAGCACCGCATTATGTATACGAGTGTAATGTATATACAGGATGATCCATACTAAACTAATTTCCTATGTTGGATTTTGTGTTTTTAAATAATTTAAAGTGTTTGTAACACTTTTTTCACAAATTTCAGATGCGCACCATAAAATTACGGTAGGTACAAAGCTATAAAAAATATTGAACGCATATTATATGGAGCACGTGTCGAAACTTTTAAAGCTTATTAATAAAATTAAAAAAAAAAACATTTATGTTCGATTTTAATAAAATGTCTAGCATCTGATTGCGAAGTACTAACTAGGTTTAGCTTGTAGTTAAAATAAATAAATACGTAAAAAACGAAATCGTGAAAAAAATAATATCTTTTTTCTAAAAGCGTATACTGCAGTACTATAATATTATAATGGTATATGAGTAATTATTTTTTTATAAAATACAAGAAAACGAATTTCGTTTTAGCAAGTTGAACGAATCACTCCGTATATATTATTATGAAAGTGTATTCCGTGAACCGACCTTATTACATTATTAGGAATATTATCATACGTCAGCTGCGGTGACGACATAATATATCCCGGACCCCGGTTATATACCTATGTATACGCTTGCGCGTACACATAGGAATTTGTGAGACTACCGTAAGAATTTCCATTATTAGTTTTATATTCTATGCATATCTATATATTACATACTGGTACATGAGCTTTATCAGTAACCGCGATTATTGAGTGAAACTATCCGTCCCGTCTGTATAATGACATAACACGTCATATTATATATTATATATAATGTATGTGTGTAAGCTTTACTAACAGAGTTATAGGGATCAGACCCGTGATGGTCGTTGCAGAAATTTGACGATCGTCCGTCGATGTGATAACAACCGACAAAATCGACGCGGACGTTGAGTCACAGCTGCTACAACACTGGAATGTCATCACTCATCAATATCGCTAACACTGCACTCGGTTCGTGGTCTGTTCCTATAACACCTACCTACAGTGTATAAATTAATATATAAGCTACTCTTCAAGAACCTTTAACCAAAAAATCCTGCATTATATCGCTACGCCCCTTATTAGGTTTGGCCGATATAAATTTCTGTTGAAAAAAAAAACAAATACATATTCGAAAATACTTCATATACAACTCATTCTATAACGAGCCACCGGCAATCGTATAAAACTTATTGGGGTTGAAAAATTAGCGTAAACAAAATATGTAAAGTTTTCATAGGTCAGTCATTTTTTGAATAACTGAATAAATTAAATAATATTTGACTTATTTTAAGAATTGAAAGGTCTATAACTCTATATTATAACAGTCAATAGACTCTGTGCACAAATCACATTTTGTTTGTATAATTGATTGTCAAAGTTTATTAGGAATTTTTGATATATTATTATACACGCATACAATATTTATGATTTATTTATTTCAATATGGAGACTGTTTGAGAACGTATTGTTATACATTTTGAAGAATGATAACAGTAATTACACCTATGACCAAAAATCGTATGTTTAGAATATAGATATTAGTGTCTGACTAGGTAGTAGCTCCTCTACTGTCTTGATGATAGATTGACTATGGAAAAAACCAAGAGAACAAATATTTAATTTACCCAAAATTATATTTTAAAATTTACAATGCCAATTCAATTAACTAGTACCGACGCACAGTATGTATACCTACTGTATGCTAACAAATCCATATCGTAATTGAATTGTCAAATAATATTTTTGAATAAAAATATATGTTAATATTGGGTCTAAAATAAAATTATTATACCTAATTATTATCAAACAAACAAAGCATATATTTTATATCCAAATTATATAAATTGCGAGATTTTAAAATTAAATTACCAAATTTAATATAAGTGAAATAAACATATTTTATCATAATTATATTGAATATAATAGGTAGTACTTTTTAAGTAATAAACGGACTGTTCCTTATATTCCACGCAACATAATAATTATATACAGGTATGTGATTTTACAGGTATTTTATATTGATTATTTTCCAGTATGTCAAAATTGTGAAGTTATTGTTATTTTTAGTCAAATCACTAAAAAATTAATTTTACTTTAAAAAACAATATATACTTTTACAATTTAATTTAACCTATATACAATGAACCACAGTCATAATCGTTAAAAACAAGTTAATAAATCGTTTTATTTAAAAAAAAAAAAACATAGCGAACCTCTCACATCCATTAAATTAATCAAATAAAAACACGAACGTTTTCACGTTATTAAAAATACAAGAAATCGTTCGATGTGAATAATGAGAAGCACTAGAAATTCTGTATAGGTATGTATAGCAGTAGTACGACATTAAAACTGAACACGTCTGTTGTTCAGTATGATATAATATATAACAGCAATACGCGTGTGTTTAAAAAACGACCTGGTACTTACATGATACGTGTTGAAATCTCAAGACATCAGCCGCCGAACTGAAAAAAAAAATATCATCATTATTATAAATAACCATTTTCGTAACACGTAATAATTATTATTTCGCCATCAACCGGAGAACTGTATTTGCGTAGGTATACAAGAGTGCGTTACTTCAAAACGGCGGGCAACGGCCATATATACGTATATTATAATTATGCGACACATCCACGTTATATTATACACTATTCAACTGCTGTATACTCTGAAGTATATTACACGTATATATGAATTTATACAAACGAGATATGGCGCAGGGGATAGGGTATGAGTATTTAATGGCGTTTACGATAAACGCGGACGGTAAGGAGGTGCACAGGCATATATGTGTTTATATTTATACATGCGTACGTGCTACAGTATAAGACGTACGCCGTACGTCTTAATTACCTAAGTGAAACTCGAAAACCCTCGAATCGGAACGGCGTGTATGATTTACATATTCAAGAGATTGTTTGTCAACAAGACTTCGCGTGCGAATATAATACGAGTGTATGTGTGTGTGTGTGTGTGTACGTATATTATTATTATATTCAAACGTTATACCTATAGTTATATATATCATATGGGTAGCTAGCTTTTGGTGGGTGTTGACGGCGGCGGCAGCAAGACGATAACGTAATAATATATTATTTTATTTCGTGTGACTTTTCTCCGCACGCGTCACCTATAGAGTGCGGTTCTATACGTATACACTGAAGTATACACGCTATACGCATAAAGTTTCAGACTTGAAATTAAATAGTAGGGAAACGAGAAAAGGCACGCACTCTCCACTCCGACGTGTCGTCGTGTAATTATGTATATATAAATCCATGGCTGTGCAGCTCACAATTCATCATACACGACGATAGATCGCAACAACGTTAATGTATATCGTGTTGTGTGCCCAAAAATCTTTTCAATTTTTTTGTTTTTCGTTATCTGTCTTTCGACGCGCTTTTAAGTTTGTTTTAGTCTACACCGTATTATGCGTTCAAAAACAAACAAAAAAATAAATAAATAAAACAATAAAACGATAAGCGTTTTCGAGTTTCAAAGATATGTGTTCATTTGCGATCTCTTTAGAAGAAGAAACAACCTTAAGCAAAAAGTTTAGTTCAAAGAGCGTGAGACTTAATTGTGTTTTTTTTCCAGCAAAAACTAGTTAATTTAGAATAAGATAAAAGCGGGTCAGATAACTCATTTGAAATGAAAATGTAATGGTGTGTGTTGGCTACAACGTATAAGTAAGTCTATTTTATAAATCGTATACAATATATATAATACGACAAGTTTAACAAGAAAAAATATTAACGTACTTTATCATTAAATTACGATGTTATATAATAAAATATTATGGAAGTTTTATATTGGTGCACGGGAAATGTCAAAAAACTAAATGGAAGAAAGATATATATATATATGTATAATGTATATATACATCGGTGTGTTTTTATATAATTATGTTTTCATATAATGGGAGTGGGTATACTATATACCCACCTATATGTATACCAAATATACCTAATGGTAAAGTTGATTAATGTTTTCTAATCCCCCGGCAATACTCTTTACAAATCTTACTTAAGCATTATATATTTTATTATTATTTTTAATATAAAGTGAATTGGAGGTACCTACATATTGTATATTATTATATTGTCATAGATTATATGCGTATATATATATATATATAAGTACCGTGCAATAGGAATAGGTATATTTCTTAACAATGATGTCCCTTGTAACAATGAGTACCCCGATTATTGATCCAAAAGTATTACAGTACAGTTGACCTCCACAACGAAAGTCCAAAATCCATATACATATACCTTTCCGTTTTATTTTTTCCTGTATCTTTCTCTCTCGTTTTAAAAACTGGACTTTGGCCAGAGATGAGATGAGGGCGAGCCGATTGCCAAGTTAAAAAAAAAAAAACAAAAACTTTTTACTTTATATTTTAAGGGTGTTAGATAATATGGTGTTTTAGGGAGAATATCATATCGTTCTTTATTGACCTTGCTTGTGCTACAGTCCAGATTATATGTGATTATTCACCTCGGGTTGGCCAAACTTTCGGAACATCGACTGGAAATGGGACAGACCTCAGTATTGCAGTCGCCAATAGCCATTATCAGCTTCCGGTTTCCGGGTTCTAACACAAATATGTCTTTGATACTATAACCATTATATGTAGAGAGATAAGTCAATTTATTTCAACAATCTACTGAAACAATCTTAATGTCCCAGTCAAGAGATTTTAATAAATTTAATTGAAAACAAAAAGTGTTGAAAGCATAAACATAAACACGCCGCTGTTATTTGCAATAACATTGAAGTACATAAATTTTGTATTTATAAGTTAATGCATCGATAATTTATTTTTTTAAATCAGCTATTATTATTTTATTTATAAAATAACTGTGTATTCTTAATACATGATTAATTACACATTTATATACTTAAGTTATTTTGATAAATTATTTAAATCAAATTAAATTTTTACATTACATGGTTTTTTTATAAATAAATAATATAAAATAGTATTTTCAGAGGTGTATGATGTATGGACTTTGTACAATATCAATTATGGCCTCGGTTGGATGTGGAAGGACCTTTTCGTGCATTATATTTTGAGAAATAAATTATTAAAATCTCATAAGTCAAATTTAAACATCTTTACGATTAATAGATTTGATGATAACCAGTTTAATATTGATGAATTCTCATCAAAATCATAGAATATGACCGGATTCATAAATATATTAGTTATTTATTGATTCTTTTTTTTTTTCATTTTTGTATATATTATATAAGGCTCTAATAGATCCTTTCTTAGAAAAAAAAAACCTTGGCATCACCACTGCATTTAATAACTATGTTCAAAATAATTCTTAAACACTTATTCATTCTTATACACATTTCCTATTTCGTGTTTTAGTTCTGCTTTATTGTAAATTGGGTAAAAAAATAAATAAAAGGAGAGTTGTTCGTGTTTTAACAAAGGTTTGAGTTATGTATTTGATTGGCTTTGTTTCAAATACACCATTAATAAAAAAAACCTCCGGTAGTAGCTGATTTGCCCTGTTCTAATCCAACACATACTTTTACAAAACCATTATAAAGAATAACTAGTTCTTTGCCACACGAAATTCGATTTATCCCAACAATTCTTAGGCTGTACACAAAGAATACTTTCCAAAGGTTCGAATTGCTAGAACAACATAAGCTATATTATGTTATTATATTGAAGTAGATTTTCTGATGACAATAATATAATTTTCTTAACAACCATTAATTAATATCATTCTCCAAATAATTAATGAATATGATAAAATTCCAAAGTAAAATAGCATAATATGTAAAGGTACGGTTTCCCTGCAGCGTCCAGACGCGGCGTCTAGCGTCAACTACTGGTCTGGACATAGGTAAGCGTCTAGACACGGCGTCATGACGCCGTGCTGTTCCACTCTTTGACGCTGCAGGGAAACCGTACCTTAAGTGATTGTAGTAGATTGAATATTAAATCATAAAATTTAATTCCAATGAATTTCCATTATATAGGTAATATTAAAAATACTAATCCCAACATAATAATTGATGTAGTTAGAAAGCCGTCCATGCAATTCGGATAGAAAATTATATACAAATAAGTAATATTAATAATTATTTTATAATAATACTAATCTACTAAATTAATGTCTTAAGTAAGAGCCAATTAAAATGCAGTAATAATTATACAAGCCGTACTACGAGTATATTCATGGTCAAACTAAATAATAGCCAAATCAACATATTTTTAATATTGTATTCCAAGATTATTTTATAAAAGTAAAGATAATTTAAGTACAAAGTGTAACACTTACGTCTTACATGTTTATTAAACATAACAAAATATTTCATTGTTTTTATTCTAATGCTAAATGTTTTTTTATATATTCAGTGTTGGGTGTACATTTTAGTAAGATTTTTATTTTCAATTTAAAAAAAAATGAATATTTTTGCAAAAATTTGAAATTTCCACAGATTTATTTTCATAGTACCTAACTGATTAAACGTTTTGTTCTTTAATATAGATGAAAAGCACGTGAGGCAATTGATCGACCTGCTGAATGTTATGGGCGTGCAATTTTTTGGACGAGAACCAAACGACCCAAACTTTTTCTGTCTACTGATGGAGGGTGTGCGAAGGGTTCATTTGGTGCAATCTCAATCTCAATTGTTATCCAACCCAATTTACTAGCTACGTTTAATATAAGTATCATATATATATATATATAGTACAAAATGATATATATATATTATATACACAGGATATAAGACTTGTACAAAGGCTTATGTAGTTATATGAAAGAATAAAGTATAACTAAATTTATCTGTAATTTATTTTACGTCTTTTTCATTATTTTTCAGTCCAGAGAGGATATAACGGAGACACAACTGACTTTTTTTTATATATATTATTATGCTATAACATTATCTATTTTATTTCATAGTTCAACCATCATATGTATGTTAAGTAATGTAGTAAAATAATATATTTAAAAAAAATATAAGCCAGTTGTATTCAATTACTAAAAATGAAAACAATATTGAAATACTTAAGCAATTACTTCAAAATTAAGATACATACAATACAACCATACTATATTTTATATGTATAAAATATATTATATTAATAAATAATAAGCCTAGTTACGAATTAATAAAAAATTAAACATATTGTATTTTAAACTGTTAGCGGATAATATTTTTGAATGATCGAAAAAAATTGAAAGTTTTATTTGTATACAAAGAAAAATTTATTACATGTCTGCCTAAATTTGTCACGTCTACAGTGTGGTTGAATACTTCAAAAATAATATCCATTTCATAAAATTGAAATCATTATTTTACACTTAGTGCAATGGTGAATACGAATGAAGTGATGAGGCGACCCCTCCACCTTTGGGCCGTATTTTTTACGTTATTTTTATATTATAAAATAGAGCTGAAAGCTGATATTTTTTATTTTTATTGATACTACTTATAACACTTACAGTATTATTTGGTAGATAATACAAATCATTAGCCTCCTATAAATTACAGGTTATATAAAAATAGGTAATTTAATTTTTTTAAATTTTTCCTCCCCCCTGAGTTACCTCTAGATCCACTATATTTTTTGGGTGCAATTTTGAAGGTATCTATAATATCTAAGCTATAATATGCAAGATTATTCCTTCAATAGCTTAATTGTCTATAATATAATAATACCGTTGATTTATTATCCATGTAATAAAAAACGTACTTATATCATTGTACCTAAACATTAGTAATTATTATTATTTTATAAATTATAATTAGATACACATACACAAGCCTATTTTTCAAAGACCATTTCATAAAAAACTGAAAATGCATGATATTCATTTAATGAAAATTTCTATTACATTGTATGGATACGACATTATTATTGTTTATGAATTTAATCAACTTTAAACTTTTTTTAAGAGAAAATACGTCATTATATTTATTACAAATATTAATTGGCATATTATGTTTTATGATTATAAGACTTAAATAATTATTTAGTTAGCAGCTTATCTAAAATTCAATCAAGGTTTAGGACGATTTAAAAATTATAGGTAATTTACCTAAAAATATCACGAGAGGTTCCATATAACAGTTGTTGGATACCGTTTTAAAACTGTCTCATAGGACACAGAATGACACAGAATGTCATGGTAACTTTATCAAACACATATTTTTCTTTTAATAAAATTTCCTTTTTTTATATAAAAATAGAGATAATAATAGTAAATAAAAAAGTAAAAAAAAAAGTACAATAAATTAAAATATCTATTTATATTTGTAAATTAATCCATGGTTGCTTGGATTTAACGTATATTGTAGATATGCATGATAAAGCAAATAAAATATAATTTGTTATTAAAATGCACAAATAATATTATATGGCGTTATGGTCAATAGAGGAAAAAATTGCTTGTATGGCTCGAACGCTAAATATTCTCAATAAATGAATAGTAATATACTACAAACTAACATTAATAAAAATCACCATTGTATGTACAAGAATAGATTTTTTTCTTTTAATGCAAACAAATGGATCGAATAAAATGTAGTAATGAATATATCCATTGGTTATGTGTGTTAATATATTATAACCAAAAATTCCATACAATACTAATGATACACTTATAAATACATACATATACACATCCATAGAGTTATGGAATGCAATTATACAAATTTAAGCACTTCATTAGAATAAATCTGTTACACGTACCTTTTCAAACAAATCACATACTCTAGTATATTATTAAATAGGCCAGGGACGTCATTGATTCAATGAAATCATTGTTAAAAGAACAAAGGATCTTTCGGAAACGTCAATTCAGTTATACAAAGCCACCGTAATAATAAAATGAAACGATTTGATGTAATATTATTAATAGAACCGGAAACCATTTACTAAAAGGTCAATGATTATCAAAACAGAAATTTTGTAAATTAATTCCAAAAATAATCAACAATATAAAATTGGAAATTTACATTTTTCAACTTTAAATCATTCACAAAACTTGACAGACTACATACAGCAATTATTCGAATAATTTTTAAATATTACTCTGATGAATTTTATTATATTATATCAGAAAAATCAGTATAAATAAAAAATTAACAATAAATGTTGCGAACAGAACATTATGGCATATATTTTAATATATATTTTTAACAACGCAGTTGATCTATGGAAATTGACTAACTATTGTCAACTGTAATGTATAAACTTTATTCTGTTCTGTGTTGTAGATATAAATGAAAGTAACAGTTTGGAAAAAAAAACAATCTGTAGTCTATAGTCTATACTATTCAATCGAACTACATTGTTGTATAATAGGTTATAAAGATTTTATAACATAGAAATAAAAATAACCACATTCTAACGATAGAGTACATCATCAGCTATTCAATTTAAAAAAAATATGAAATGAAAATAATGAAAATAAAAAGAAACATGTTTAAGCAAATTACAAATTTCAGTTTACACCATCAATTATAATGTATAACAATATAATTCGTTATTTGTTTTAATAAAAATAATTATCTACTGTTATTTTAATAAATTAAACATTTAAATTTGTTAAATGTATGTAAATACCACCGTCGTCCGCCATAGATATGTAATAACTAAATATGTATAGAAAGCGCACGTGCATTTTAACAATATAATTATTCGCTTAGACAAAATATTAAAGAAAAAAAAACACCATTAAAAATGCGTCAAAAGAGACACTTTATAACTCTTTTAAAAGTATTATAGCTTATATGTATATACAGTGTTTATGATAGTGGTAAGTATATTAAATATGTATTATTTTACAGGGTAGTTTTATTTTAACAGTAAACACTCATTCACAAGAAAAATATCAACAATTTTGAAAATATTATTTTATAACATCTTAAAATCATCGGAAGAACATTTTTGAAAAAGAGTTTATATTTTTCACTTTTATAATTTTTATTTTTTTTGAATTACATCAGACATTCCACTCCGTACATCTAAATCTACAACGATGTGTGACGGTCGACGGAGTGATAACGATAACTTTCAGAATTATTACGTCCACTCTTCCGTTATCTTAATTTCTACACAATAATTTATCGATAATGGATCCCATTGGTTTAGATACTAAAAACGTAGGTTCATATTTTTTTCACATCTTATTCACTATACTATTGTTATTATTGACATTACTATTATTATTAAATTAAGGATACTGGATAGTTATAGCACAGATATTCAGATATTTAGGTGTCCCGTATATTGTTGTTGTTATTATTATTATTATTATTATTATTACTATAATTATTTGATAATCGTTTTAATACGAAAACTATACATGTTTTACAGTAGTATACAACGCCGACAGTTGTATTACAATTTTTTTTTTATCAATCTTTCGCCATCCCTATGCTCTGCAGCGTCTATAGACTATAGACAAACTATATCAAAAATTACACAGGACTGAACAAATAATTCGCCCAAAGCCACCGCCGAGGGATGTCAAGCGTTTCCCCCTTACTGTTAATTACGCCTCTGTGGTGTATTCAATATACATATATACAAACGCGTCTTCTTGCTCGCCAGCCCCATCATAACCATTACCGCTCTCATTTTGGTTTCGTTTCGCAGTAAGTACCTACTGCCGCACTATTTCCACCATCCTCTTCAACACAGTTTTATTTTATTCGACGATTTCGCCAGAAAATTACAAAACTTCAATTTGTGCCGCACTACAATTCACCCCTCACCACAACCGGTATGTGATCATTTATAGTCTCATCGAGTTTATCTCCGTCGATAACTTTTTTCCTAGCAAATTTGATTAATATATATAATACACATCCATGCATAAAAAATTAAAAATTATCGATCACAATAATATAAGCAGGTACTCTTTTATAATAGTTTATTTAAACTCAAAATGATAAAAATTGTATACAAATACTTTTAAATAAGTTGTGTTTTTTTTCCACCAAGTATATAATATTACATATAGAAAGATTCACCAAGAGTACACACTACAATTTTTTCTTTAATAATAAATTTATTCAAATTTTGATTTTTAGAGATGATTTTTAAGATTACTCCTCAAGTATTTGGGCATTTACGTAGCCATAAAATTGTTTTCATAGAGCATTTCTCTTTATTCAATTAATTATTAATGAGATATCTCTTTAGATAATTATCATGTATCTGTATCAAAATTCAAACGGGTATAGTTTGAGTTTTTAAAAACAAATGTGTATAATAAAGATAAATGTCTTTACAAATGGTTTCATAAAAATATAAATCAAAATATTTAATAGGTATTGGATTTAATTGATATTAATTACTTGATTTTTAAATCACCATAGCTCCTATATCATTTAAACTCATTATCATGAACTAATTATCTTTAGTGTAAGTTAAAACTCAATTCCATTCGTTAAAATTTTAGTTTACATACATGGAAACACCAACAATTTAAAAAAAAAAGTCATCATATTAAGAATTTAAATTAAATAAAGATGATTCTTATTTGAACATAAAAAGTTTGTATCGCTTCAAGATATTCCTTGTATAGTATCAAAAAACTAAATAATTGAAAATATAGTCTTTAAGATAGTTTATTAAAAACTTCAAAATTTAGAATTTGAAAACATTCATTATTAAATGAAAAATGGGGATAAGTACGTTTGGTGGATCACCCTGTGAATAATATTAATAAGTAATAATAATAGTTATGTAAGTTTTAAATTAAAGTCAGGAAGTGGTTAGTGGATTTTCTTTGGTTGGCGATACGCAAACTAATATATATATATAATATATATATATATTGCTATCGCGTGTAATAATTTTTATCGTTATGGTCGAAACGAAAATCGCAAACGGAGTTTAAATATGTATTATTCACTTGCAATTTTCAGCAAACAATTCGCGGCGTAGAAAACTTCTCGAGAAATATAATAACTCTCCATTTGTGGGAAATTTGTTTACCGGCGAAGTTTTCATGCCGTGAAGAGAAGTTACACCGATGTGCCGACAATGTATATTCCACTGTTTTATTCTTGTCTAAACGAACTTAAGCCGGATGGCAACGACAGACGTTTCGTTATACAGTTACCATCCATCCACATAATTGTTGAAGAATTAAATTTTTACTTGGCACAAACAATATATTCATTATATATATATATACTCATGGTTATTAAAGTAACAAAATATGCTAATTAACTCTGTGATTTACAATACCCTAAAATGTTGTAGGTCATCGTCAGTAGTATTATCACAAAAAAAATAAAATAATTACCAGCAAATGTTTAAAAAAAAAAAACAATAACAAAAATTATCATCTAAAATAACAATAATAAATTAATATAACTATATTATAGATTAATCTATTTATAATATAAGAATAGCTATAGTATACTAGAATATTATAATATGTTTTCAATGGCAACTGATATTATTATACGATAGTATTTATAAAATACACATCATGATCATAAAAATATAATAGATATAGGTACAATGATTAATATCAGTATTGAAAATTAATTAATGGTATAATATAATATGATGATAACAAAAAGAGGAAAAGAATACCTTAATATTATAAATAAATAAAGTATTAAATCGCTTAAATAGTGTAATATTGTTTATTATTATTTAAATATTTAAGAGTAATAATTAAGTTAAGGAAATAAAATATTTAACGGAGATATTTAAATTTCATTAAATTATATTGAAAAATATTTGATTATGAACAACGGAATATTATTATAATATTTTATCTTAAAATACGAAAATAAAAATGCATATTTATATATTTTAAAGACATTTAAATCCACTTAATTTGCTACAGTTTTAAAAAGTATTCGGTTTTTTAGTTGTTAAAGCACTTAAATCTAAACGATAGTCTATTCGAAATTTGTCAAAAATGTTCATATTCGTTTAAAAATATAATTTTTTTTTTATCAATAAAATATACTAAAACTATAAGTGATTAGCAAAAATATATAATATATATCCAACGAATACATTTCTTGATTATAAACTGTATCATTTTCACGTCACAAAGATTTTTGGCATGATTAATATAATTATTCAATGAATTATATGTTTCTATATAATATAATGAATAATGTAAAATAAACCACGAGAGTACTGCTAAGTTTATAGATTAGGCCACAAAGTTATTAATGGCTTATTCATTAAAATTAATTGTATAAAGCATGAAATTCCAAAGAAAAAAAGTATGTTCATTATATCTAATATCTAGCTCATAAATCAGATTAATATTAAAAGATAAGACGAGCAAAACTGTATTTCAATAAAATATACTATAAACACGAGCACATAACAAAATATATTTTCAAGGGAAAATAATATTGTACAAATTTGCATAATATTATATTAAACGAAAATGAAATATTTTCGGACGCGTAATATTATTGTATAATATAGTTTGCATTACAAATAAATGAACTGCAGATAAGTAAAGTTAGAAGTATATTGTTTATGAATAAATCGGGAGTATTATTATATACCTACTATTTTTATATCCCAAAAATTCACTCAGACTCGTAAAGTTTATACCGAATTTTAATAAAAGAAAAAGTAGTAATAGTAATAATAATGATATAATAAATAAATGAAATTATAATAACAGCAATAATAATAATACAAAGTGTATATATTATACATTATATACATATATTTATATATTTATCGTATCTAATTTATTTCCTTTTACGCGCGTATGGCCGTAGAATAATATGTTTGTTGTAAACAATCGAAAAAAGTACTATATAATATTATATTATTATTATATAGGTACTGCTGTGAAACAATTTCCGGAGATAAAACATCGGCAGTGACGGTACGACATGGTAAACATATATATCAATACTAGCACGTCCTGTCTACGATACGCGAATAATACCAGAGCTGGGGGACTGTGTCGGATTTATGGACGAAGCAGTGGCGGGAAACAATAATATTATGGCAATAATAATATTATATTTGACGTCGTTAACCGTGTACCTCTACTACTTTAGGACGATCGATTTATCTAACAATATTGTACTGTCGTATACGATCACCATAATATAATATGTGCGATTTATGTGCGTCGACGTTAGGCGGTTGTCCTTAGGAATCACGAAGCGCATAGCATATATTTATATCAACAATTATTGTGTATTATTTTTTACCATTTATATAAAATAATAACATATTTCAGAATATGCATCCACCATTTGACAGAAGTTGACAAAATAGTGATCTAATCAAAAGTTATAGCCGGTGCTCGGTGTTATGGATATTACACTATTACCATATTATTTTTTATTAATTATATACAGGTATCCAAAAAGCAAATTAAGATAAAAAACAATTCTAAAGGGTTTTTTGAAAATATACTTTAACCCCTCAGCCATCATGTCCTAACATATTTTCTCTATCATAGTATTCATAATATTATGATTGACTATTAGTTTTATTGTACTAAAATATAGTCATTATTTATTACATATTAATTATGCCTACCACTACTTAATGTCTCCATCAAACATAAGATTTATAATGATATGAAATAATATGATTTTTTAAATCAATTTTCCTATTATTATTTTTTTCCGAACTCGAGGTCTAAGGCTTGAACCGTGATCGTTCACCCCTAAATACGACGCTGCCTCGATGTTATACTGTGAACACGCGTCTCCTGAATCCTGATTAAACCATTTATTGGCACTTATATACAACACAATAAGACGCCATACCCGCAAGTGTTGTCTTTGTCTTACTAACATACATTATAGCAAATTTGCGTTAATTAAAGCGAGTTATAACTATGTAAAATATTAAAACTTTAAAGTGTTCATAACTCACTTTTAAATGATAATATCAATAAAAACATATGTTATTTTATAGATAATATTTTTACCTTTTATTTGATTATAGGTAAATTCACTTTAATATTAAAGCTATCATCACAAAATGTGTTCTACTGAACACAAATTCGTAATGATGTACGTTAGTAAGACAGAGACAACACACGCGGGTATTTCATCCTTATAAGGGGCCAGGTCACATTTTTAAGACATTATAATTAATAACTACTAAATTGAAAATACTTAAAAAATATAATATATATTAGAGCTAATAGTTGGTTTGTTCAGTCATGCTAATAATATAATATTTTATTGATATTATATAGTTAAATAGTATAATTAATAGAATATTAAGGATTGAACGATTCCATACCCAAATTATATATTGTAACAATAAACAGAAAAATTATTATATTATAATGAGGAAATAATATAATGTTCTAATTGACTCTTTAGATATTCTCAAAAATATGTTAATAGCCTATATATAACCAATAAATCATAGTTAATATGTCGGTTGACTTTTTTTGAAGTCAAAAATGTCTATACTCTTATTATTAGTAAAAAAACAACTTTTGAATTTTAAACTTTTATCCTTGAAGAATTCTTTCAGTGTGTATCCTATTTTATTAGCTTTTAGAAATTTAAACATAATTTACCAATAGTTGACATAATTTGTAACATTCTGGCACTAAAATCGTAACATATATATTGTTAAATTATAATTGTACATAATTTAATACAAAATATTTATACATTTTAACTAACTTTTGTATTAAAAAAATAACAATTATTTTGATTTCTATATTTTTTAAAAAGAATCTTGTAAATATTTTAAAGAGCAAATATAAATTTACTCTGGAAAAAGTAAGTAACTAAAAGGACAATAATCGATAGTAAAATTAAATTAAAACAATTTATCAAATTCGTAATAAAATTAGCTATAGGAAATACAACTCAAATTGATTTTGTAAGTCACAGTAAAATACATTTAACAAACATTAAAATCGAATTATGCCTAATGAATAAATATCTACAAAGCATAACGCATAAGCATGACTAATACTATTTAAAAATAAATAATTTTAAAATTATATAACATTATTTTTTTGAAATAAAAGAACAAGTGTTGTTAGGTATATACATAATGTATATTATAGAACTTCACAATGTTGACGGGTATGAATGATATCAAAAATTGATTTTTAAGAAAAATCAGATGACTTGAAAAATTGAGAAATCGTCGTGTAAATTAATGCTAATGAATTATATGTTAAATATTAGTTCAGTAAAAATCTAAAAATAAAATACAATAAGCATTTTCGTTACCTATAAATAATGCACATGACGTCTACAGCTCACGCTTAATTTTTGATTTCACGGTTAAACCAAAAGCATATACAAACAAAACAATTTAGTATACTAATTATTATTTAAGCGTCAAATATTTACCAAAACAGTTTTTGGAAATTTAAACGGTGAGGAAGTAGTGAATAGACCGTATAGTCATTGGCCCTAGGCACTGCAGGGTATACCTCCTTAATGCGCATAATAATGGTAGTTAATCCGCGGTCCTGACGTACCGTCTATAAATCAAAATTTACATTTCCCGTGTGTATATTGTACCCGCCAATAAAATGTATTATTATAATATTATACAATAATATGGTACCGACAGTATTCGATTGTAACGATTTAGCATACTATGTACGGATTAATACAAGCGATAAAAACGCAGAAAGAATACGAAAAAATATATATCACATAATAAATGTGCTTGGCCCGACGATAGGCATTACTGCGGTGGTGTATGTAGGTAATACGAATAGTGAAGGGAACGAGAGTTGAAAGCGTTATAACAAAGCAATAATAACGGGTGCTCCATTGTGCTTAAAAATCCAAACCCTTTTTGGACTGTTTCCAAAGCTCGGTGGTGGCGGCGGTGTCGACGGTGGCATTGTTTTAATGATTCAATTAACGTCAACCGCTGTTGAAAAAATAATTATAATACCGTATATGTGTATATGTGTGTGTGTGTACGCGTATGCATGATATTATATAATACTTATATATGTATATATATACATATATATATATTTACGTGAAAGGGACGGTGTAGCGGACGCGGAAACGCGTTGTACTAATTAGACACGATGACGACGACGACGACGACGACAAAGTTATATAGCTATATGCCCTAGTACGATTACCCAAAAGCGTTAAACACCTACACCGTCCAAACTTTTTGTTATTTCGCGTTTTATTATATATTTGTATGCATACCTATAATAATAATAATAATATATTGTGGGTTATCACGACGTTGACCGCCATGAGATCTGAATTGTTCTTTATATGTTTTATTTTTATTATTGTTACTATTTGAAACCCAAAATGAATGCCCGAACATAACAATTTTTAAAAATGAGATACAATATTGGATGTTTATGGTTTTCTTTGTTTTCATTTATCATTAATAGCATGTGTTAAACTAATATATTTCATAACACAAATTGAAAAAAAATATTATGTTTATTTATTTAAATTTAAATATAAAAATCGATAAATTTAAAAATAATATGCATGATAATATTTATTTTATATCCATTATACAATTATACATATTATTATAATTTATCGTTAAGAAGGAATTAGTTGATAATATATGTAAAATAATAATTAAACATAAAAAAAAAAACTAGCTTATTTTTTGTTAAGAAAAAATGCTGTGATTTCCGAGATTGATGAAAATTTACCGATTGATAATACCATTATACTTGTACATTGATTTTTGAATTATCGTTACAGCCATCGATTAAGGTTCTTACTCCGTATTTTTTTGAAATTTTATTGAAGTTTAAATTGGGGGTTAAATGCAAAATAAACTAGATAACTATTTTAAAAACCCATAGGTAATTAACTTGTTTCAGATAGCTATTATAAACTGGAGTTAGCGTTGTCGCTGTTTAATAACAACATCGACATATCGCCCATATCCTATGGACGTATTATTTTATATTACGCATTACTAAAATTTACAATAGGTTCCATCATTGTAGGTATGATATTTTAGGTAAGTAGATATTTATTTATTTGTTTAGTAAGAGTAAGGTCTAGTAGTTCTAGTAGCACAATAATTGCAATTTGCATTACAATAATACAATTTACATATAAACATATAGTATTAAAATATTAATAATCACAAATAAGACAATTTACAAGATAGTATGTATAATATATTATAAAACAGAGAAATACGGTTTTACATTGGAAATATTACCGATAAACATGAACACACTGCAGCAGCCCAAAGGGTATAAAAGCTTTCCGCCAATGCACAAAAGCAACGGAAGAATAAGAAGACCGACCACGCAGGCGACGGCGGCGCAGTGGTATAACCGATAGATATAAGATTATTTAGACATGGTTAGTATTATTAACGCCATTTATGAGAAGCCACCCACAATACTGTCATCGAGCTATACATAAATATGTATAATATTATACGTATGCCGTAGTTATTACTAAATATTATTATTATTTGCCGATAAAATGCTTTTGATCACCAACATGCGGATATTATAATCGCATCGAGTAAACGACGTTTCAAAGAGTAATCAGTTTTAAAGGTCGTAACTACGTGTATTATAAATATTATACCTATAAACTATATTTACAATTTTGAATCCGCACAAATCCATCGCAATAAGCACGCGTATTTGACGTACAAAACATGGAAAATATCCGCCTTCGTGTCTTAAACGAATGCGATATAACATAGCTAATTCGCTCAAACGCAGCCCTTGCGTCTATTTACATGCGTCGGAGTTGTAATAATATAATTATCGTTGTATCCCGTAAATATACAAAGGTATATCAAATATACTATATTATTATGTAAGTGTCAATTTATATATTATGTTATATTCAACAACGGCGTAATTTATACAATCCGTTTATGTTACGTGTAAAATGTTATGAATTTATATCATAAAGACCATATAACATAAAATATATATATTTTTTTTATTAATCTAAGAAAAATTCGACAACAAAGGCCATTAGTTATAATCAGGTTATGATTTTATACAGATACAAGATATATAATTAATTAGGTTACATTTGTATATATTTTTTTAAATAAAATATTATAATAATATTATTTTAATTATAAAATTTGTCTTTATCATTTAAAATAATAGATAGTAGGAATTAAAAACAATATTATATAAACGTTTTTATACAAATAGGTTTTCCGAAACCCTTTTTAATTTGTCTTGCTTAAGTAATATCAAACGCGAAAACCTATTGGTTATTATTAACTCATTACGATATTTTAATTAGAGCGATATACCTACCTAGTAAAGGTGTATACAACGGGTGTAATTCGATGCAAAATATAATATAATATGAGTAAAATTCTGTTTTTATTTATCGAAAAATAATTTTAATGTTTCTATACTTTTAATATAATAAATAATTGTTTCAGCGCTGAATCAGTATCAAATTGGAAATGTATAATTATAATAATTATTTTAAACGTATTTTATATAATTCTAGTCTAGTGCAATTTCTGTGTATTTCAAAAACAAAGTGGTGCAATCGGAATTTGATGGTTTACTAGTGCATACTCAAAATCTTCTATTTTATTTGAGTTCGTAGTTAAACCGTATCAAATTGTATTTTACGTACTTCAATATTTAATGTTACATGAACGATAGATAGTATCATAAAATATTTATACGTAGTTAAATGATGATTTTCATATTACATAGTTTATTATTATGGTAAAAAATAAAACTGAACGTGAGATTTCAAATTAATAGAGCATGAAACTCTAGGGAATTGAGATTACTAAATACACTATTATGGTAGGATTATATATTTTTTTTGTAGTTGTATTTGTAAGAAATGAAAGTCTATTAGTAGTTGTATAAAAGGAAAGTGAGATTCGCGTAAGATATTAACGGGTAAAACGACAATCTCACTTATTATTCATTTGCAGACCTTTGTGGCCATAAAATACTACCTTTCAGCGTGGCGAGAGGAGCTGATGATAATAAAATGGTTTCGTTAAAAGAGGCTCTAGGGCACATAATAAAAACCTGCTCTATACTGCACTGCTGGGCAACTAACATTAATAATTCAATGAACACATATACAGAGACAGTTAAGAAGGAAAAGATTTTTCGGGTTTTTTCTTTTTGGTTTTTTATATTTTATTTTTTTTATTTTATTTTATTGCTTAGGACATTTTAATTCAATTGAATGATCCTCAGGGACGACGTTCGAGTTTTATAGATGTTTCAATTAAATTCCGTACCTACGTGAGATAGTTAAATTTTATAGTTACGATCCGTAACCTACGGGGGTGTACTGGGATGCGACTGTTGTATACTCCTCTTTGCGAATGCGTTTATTATGATTAAACGTAGAGATTCTATGTACATTAATATAATGCATGCACAAGCATATATATATATATAATTTATATATATATAATATATATTATACTCGGTTTATATATATACCTACTCCGTATCTACGTATGCCACTGAGTTATTATCACCCCACTCCTCGAGTTAAGTGAAATCCTCTCGAATTAATCGATAACTAGCTGTTACACTTTGTAAAACACGTTTCTTGACGATTAAACCTTAACAGAACAATGTGCATTGCAAGGTAAAACGGTCTTGAAAGTCAAAGACATCCGAGTTGTAGTAATTGTTATCACTCCCCTCGCTGTGAGAATGGTACACTACAGCGGAAGAAGTAGTGAATATAGTAAAACAACCGCATTATACTTAAAAGCAACAAAAAAAAAGTGAAATGTAAACCAGTGAGTAACACAGACAAGACAATGCAAAGGTATTTAAAATAAAAAACTCTTTAAAGCCGAGAATACTCCAAGTTAATAATGAGTATTATGCAATTCGCACTTTATTAATCATTTAATAACTTAATTAATATTATCATCTTACACTTTTATGTTTGAAATTGTTCGTATAATTGTGCATAACATACTTGTAATCGTAAAAACCACGTAAAATATACAAATGCTGATAAAAATTAAATAAATTATTACAAATATTTATATGTATTATCTAAATAATTCGTTTATTTTGTCTACTCAACTTTGTAAAAACAATAGACAAATGCATATAATAAATCACTCATCTAACGCGAAATATAACATGTAAAAAAATATTCATTGACGCATCCAAAAGGACTATTTAGGTTGGGACTGATTTTATATCGAACAATTTAGAAATACGTACATTTTCAAACTAACAGACTGATGATACAGATTAGTCCACCGTTATTCAGCATTCTCAAGTTCTCAACTCTCTAGATTTTATAACTAAATATTATAATATCAACGACTCAATCATTTTTATAGACTGTCTTAGCGCATAAACAATATTAAAATATGTATAACTCATAAGATATTAATCCACACATTCAAAATAAAATTATTAGCTTAAAAATTAAATCCAAGAAAATCTGCTCTTCAGCCATTCTCCGAGTATTCCTGCGTAAAAGAATATGAATATGCCATTAGATGCAATTACATCCCTTTTATCCTTCCTAATAAAAACCAAATACTCCAGATATACACAGAAACTAGTAAAAAATAATACCACCTAGTTACAGAATATTATCCTATGAAATACAAAGAATATTTTAAGTCATTCTTACACCCACATGAACATTGGGTAGACAAAATTTACTATACCTAATAATGTAATTATATACCTATTTGTTATGAAACATTGTCTTCAATGGTTTATAATTACACTAAAATAAATTTTAATATAACCTTATTTGACTAAGTTAAGTAAAAAAAAATTTGTACAATTTTCTTTCTCCTCTCCTTCCTTCCCTAAATCTCAATGGTTCATATCATTATATTAATACTCTCTCTTCCAATAATAATGTCATCATATAACAAAAGCTGTAATTTAATTTTAATGTCTATCGTAAGATAGTATAATATATCCTTATAAATTAATATTTAATGTCTTATCGACAACAAATACGCGAATACTAACACAGACGTTACGAATTAAATGAACATTACTGTAAATAATAGTGAAGTTAAACTTTTTGGACGTAAGTGAAATGTTGTGTTCTTACGACTAAAATAACCTAAAATAAAAACGCAGTTATTCGTTCTGACATAACCAGACGGAACTGTATGCATAATAATATTATGTACCACGACAAAGACAATGATCACTCAGAAATATATACGCGAAACCGTTAACATCTGTTTATTATAATACACAGAGGGTTGTATTTTTAAAACTCTTCTCACTCAATTTCCGGCTTTTAATGATAATATGTTCACCAGTCAAACGCAGTGTATTGTTGACATTTTCTGTTTTTCATCTACCGATTACAATATTATTATTTCCGTATTATTATTACCGATTTATTTCGGAATTTCGTTTGAAACCATTGGCAACGCACGTTTATAATAATATTATAATGCATCGCATCGTTATTCCACGCACGATAAAACCAGCTGATGATGATCTAGTACGAACTCCAGATAATTGATATACCTATATTCACTACCATATTATGTAGGGGCGGATTTAGGTATGTGGTGGCTCCTGGGCGGAATGCATTATGGGGGCCCCTTATACATAAACAAGGAAATATATTTTTTTTTACTTTTTAAATAACATTTGTATCATATTTAGTAGTAGTAACAATTAAATAATAAATAATTAAAAAATCAACCAAATCGAACATAACTAGTAAAGTAATATAATTTTTCTTGTATCCTAATTTAAGTTTCATAAAATTGCAGAGGCCCTGAATTTGTGGGGGCCCCTGGGCTACAGCCCACTCAGCCCTCCACTAAAACTGGCCCTGACCATATGAGAATATTGTAGTAAAATCACTTTCACTGAAAACCCAATGGTACAGTCACAGTGTAAATCTTTATGTAGTTTTTCATGACTCATGAGTATTTATCGTCCACGCTTAATTCGTTATCGATAAGATGTGACGATTCATTGAATTTATACAGATAGCATAATATTACAGAATTAAGTATACCTAATATATATAAATATAAATATAGGAATACGGTTAGGAGGGAAAATATAGAAAAAAAAATTAAATGGTACGAATCGGTTGAACGTATTGTGCCACGCCAAAATAAAATGAAACAAACTTGACGAATATCAATCGTCACCAAATAAATAATACAATATAACAATATAACTATGCGGTGGTCGAACAATACCCAGGAGAGATATCTCGACATGAACCACTGTAGAATCGATTGTATGCCAAGAACTCTAATTTTCCTTTTTCTTTTTCAGGGGGGGAGGGACGCGTGACCACGTGTTAAGGGTGCTGCCAGCAAAGGAACGTTTGGCGAATCTCGAGTAAAATCCTTTGCTATTGTTGTTAACAAGGACAAATCGCATCGCAGCATACAAAGGTATATGTATATATATGTATTACTCTCGGACTTACGGTATGTCGTATCTGTATACAATAGGTTTTCGTAGAACCTTGGTTGACGTATTATACGTAATTTGTAAACGAACTATAAATCCAATGAATTTCTTATCTTACAATAATTATTTTTTAACTGTAATAATCTTAACGTTCTACTAAGACGAATTTAATAATAACATATAATAGGCTGCTAACGAATTATGTCCTCGATATAAAAATTGCGATTAATAATATACTAATTACGTCCCGATTATTAGCGCCCCTGAACTCAGAATGTATACAAAATAATATTAATGACGTAAACGAAATAATACGTTTTGATTATATTAAAACTGTATCATTTATATTTTTAAAAATCCATAAATAATGTTAAAATAACGTTTTAATATATAATTATACAATAAAACCTAATCTTACTTATATTTTGTTTATTAGTTTAACGAACTAACGACGAAAACAATATTTTTGATGTACATAATTATTACAAAATGATGAAAAACAATATTTTTAACCTACCATTAGCAATATAATATTTAATGTAACTATTGACAACCTTAACCTCTACGTCTGTCTTAAATGGGAAGGAAAATAATGCATTTATATCAAACGCAATCAGTATAGTTGTTGAATATTATCGTTACGCAATTTATATGAAAAAAGAAACTTGAGACGTAATTTGTTTGCTGTGATATAATAATATTATAAAAATATATTATGTTTAGACTGGAATTTCAAACTTTTAAGAATGATAAAAATAAAATACTTTAAGTAGTGTGTCGGTAAAAAATAACCATTGTCATAGTTAGATTTGGACCCAAAGAGTTATGAAGTAAATTTATTCAATATTAAAAATAACCAATACATTAATTCAATAAAAGTTAAGAATATATTTCCGTGGATAAACCGATTCTTGAATACCAGACGGCAGACAAAACATTATTTTCTACAAATTATGGTATGATTTAATATAAAATTTTCCAAGTTTTTAAAGAATTTAGTTTATTAATACAATAAGCCCTATAGTAGTTCGCTAAATATATGTAATATATATTCTTACATCATTAACATTACATTGCTGTATGGCTGGTAGAAGTAGTCATAGTTCTTCAAACCTTACTTAACTCCCAGAAAAACATCTGCTGAAATCCAGGCTTACTGTTAAAGCATTTTTAATGGGCTTATGATGACGTGCTCAATATTTTATATGATAAAGGTATGTAATATTATATTGTATATACTATGTATTTATTTTCGCTATAAACACTATAATGTATTTCCAAAAAGTAATCAGTAATATTGTTTTTTTTTATTATTTAAACCTGCTAAGTAATGAAAATAATATTTTATTTTATTGCATCTTTAAAGCATAGTAAATCATTTTAATGAAGTTTTTTATTACACTACCAAAATTTCAGTATATTATATTTGGATTTAAATTCGAAAACATTTTATAATTTATATACTTATAGAATATTGTGTTCATTGCGATCTTTAAATTTAAAGTATTCTTTTTAGAGACAATATTATTCTATTATTCTAAAATAAATAACAATATATTTTTAATATAATTATATATTTAACTTAATACAATAATCTTTTATGAGAATAAATTTGGTGCATTGAACGATTTCTGACTTGAACAACGTGTAGATTATTAAACTACGTTGTTAAATATATAGACTTAACGGTGTTATATCATTACTTTCGCTTTACGTTAACACACACATACACGACTTCTGAAGAATATTAACTACATACTTTAAAACGGGGCAATTTCATATAATCATGTACAGAATATTTACCCTCTTGGCTATACTGCTGTATGTTTAATGTGCAGCAACTTTGAGCTCACACATAATATTATATAATATTCAATGGGAAAAATGTCGGATGCACCATTCTGTTTTCTTTTGTTACGATGTTTGATATTAAATATTATTTTTCGTAAAACATTTTTGAAATTTTATATTTACTGAGTAGATGTTTATAACTTATAAGATAACACACTGATTATTTTTAATGTTTCGTGAATTGTTGCGATATGCAAATCTCAATGTTCGTGCGTGACAAGAGTCAAGTATGAGAATTATCAGTACGCTGTATAATATTGTAATAACGTCCCAAAAAGGGGTAACAGACGTGTTAATTTTTTTAAACTTTCGTGTAATGGCTTACATTATTTTCAATATTATACACTTAATATTTGGTTATATATGTGTTAATTGTAAACTTTTTAATTAGTGGACTGTAGGTTAATTAATAGAGTTTAGCTTACGGTATTACATTAATTTATTTGTATGGCGATGGACAGTCGAACGCGTACTGACAGTGGTACGATTAGATATAATAATATAATATAAGATAATACGCTTTTAGCAAGCGATAATAGGCGACAAAATCCGATTGACAATATATATATATAAAACAAAAATGTACGCTTCAACATGCCGACCGCCTTGAAATATTATAATAATTTTCAACATACAATTTTAATACAATAAATAAAACAAATCAAAATTATTAATATTATAGATTATAAAACAATTTCACAAAATTACATATTAAGGCAAGGAACAAATATAATCAATATAAATTATAAATATATATAGAAAAGAAATCATAAGAACATAATATATATTTTTTTTTTTACAATTAGATAATAAGCATAATATATATCCCCCTTTTTTTTTTTTTTTTTTTTAATTACCTTCAAATGGAAGAGGACATAATTTGCGAACTGACCTTTTTATTTCTTTGCCGCGACATAGTACAGTGGCTACACGAATGACGTCGTCAGTCCCTGCATGTACTTGCAACACGCGTCCAAGAGCCCAAGATAAGGGAGAAATATTATCTTCCTTTATTAAAACTAAAGTACCGACCTTTAAAGCTGGACCTTTATTTGACAACCATTTTTTTCGGGTTTGGAGTTGGGATAGGTATTCTTTGTTCCAACGTTTCCAAAGACACTGCGTAAGTTGAGTGACACGTTGCCATCTTTTTAAGCGATTATCAGGTACAGAAGATAAGTCAGGTTCGGGTAATGAACAGGTCGGTTCGCCAATAAGAAAATGTGCGGGTGTTAAGGGGGCCGCGTCCAAGGGATCTGAGGATAGAGGAGTGAGTGGGCGAGAATTTAAGACAGCTTCTATTTTAATTAAAATGGTGTTTAATTCCTCGTATGTTAAATGAGTTTCACCTAATACCCGGTATAAATGTGTTTTTATAGATTTTATAGAAGCTTCCCATAACCCCCCAAAATGAGGAGAACGTGGAGGAATAAAATGCCATGTAATACCATCTTTTGCTAACGCGTTATACAACTTATCCAAGTGGGTAGCTGATTGAAACAACATTTTGAGCTCTAAAAGTTTCTTATTGGCGCCGACAAAATTAGTAGCGTTGTCACTATATATGTCCGAACACACACCACGACGACCTATAAATCTTTTTAGCGCGTTCAAAAATGCATCACTGGTCAAATCGCTTACAAGTTCTATGTGAACAGCACGAGTACTAAAACATACGAATACGCAAATATAGCCTTTAGTTATTGCCGCCTTTTTTCTTAAACTTGTTTTGATATTAATTGGACCGGCAAAATCTACGCCGCATTTTTTAAAAGCACGACATGGTTCTAACCGTTCCACCGGCAAGTTACCCATTATAGGTTCGGTGATGGTAGGTCGAAGTCTAAAACATTTGATACATCTATGAAAGATATGTCTAGCCGTATTTCGACCACCTATTATCCAATACTTCAATCGCGTATTAGCTAACATAGCTTGAGGACCTGCGTGTAACAGTTTTTCATGTTCATTTTGCAATATTAAACTCGCGATCACGCTATTTTGAGGTATTAAAATAGGATTACGTTGAAATTGATCTAAATATAAAGCATTTTTTAATCGACCACCGACCCGCATAATTCCATTTTCTAAAAAAGGTTGTAAGTTTTTTAATTTGCTTTTGTTACTTAATATAGAATTATTTGTCAAACTATGTATATCATTTGACCAGTAGTATAATTGTGTTATTTTAATAACAGCGATTTCAGCTTCTCGTAGTTCTTCGGATTGAATTGGACCCACAATTTTCAGTTTTTTGACACAAATTTTAATAAAACGTAAACAATAAGAAAACACACGTAATAATTTATTCCACGATGAATATTTTTTAATTAGGTTTTCATCTATGGGATTTATTAATAGAACGATTTTTTCTCTAGCTTCCGGTATCGTACCAATGTTAAGGTTAATCTTTGATTTTGGCCACTTGTCGGAGTTGTCGTTGAGCCAATGAGGGCCCTCCCACCATAATTCATTATTTATTATTTGATCGGGACGGCAACCGCGAGATATTAAATCGGCTGGATTATCCTGAGTGCTAACGTGGTTCCATTCATTTAAACTAGTTATATCTTGTATTTCACCGACTCGGTGAGACACAAAAGTTTTCCACTTTGAAGACGGAGATTTAATCCAAGCCAATGTTATAGAAGAGTCCGTCCAAAAGTACCTAGTTTTTATATTTAATTTTAATTTCGGTAACACTTTATTTGCTAAACGCGCGAGTATTACGGCGGCACATAGTTCAAGACGAGGTAGTGATATTATTTTTAAAGGTGCTATTTTTGATTTTGCACAAATAAGTTTGGTAACGTGTACATTGTCTATACTTGAACAACGAATATATAAACACGCCCCGTATGCTAATAAGCTAGCGTCAGCAAAGCCGTGTATTTGTATTTCATAATTAATTTCAGTACCGAGATATCGGGGTATTTCTAACTCACATAGATAATTTAATGAACTTAAATAACTTTTCCACTCATTTTTTACTTCGATAGGTACAGGTTTATCCCAATCGCATTGTAATTGCCACAATTTTTGCATTAATATTTTTGCGCGTATTACTATAGGACCAACTAGACCTAGCGGGTCGAACAATGAAGCAATTTGTGATAATATATTTCTTTTTGTAACTGGTAGATCGCTGAGCTTTGTTATTTCGATTTTGTATTTAAAAACATCGCGTTCCGGACACCATAATAAACCTAAAATTTTAGTCATTTCATTTTCAAGTTCCATTATGGTCATTGATTTATTTCCTATATCTGGTATGTCGTTGAGTAGTTCGGAGCTATTTGACATCCATTTTCTTAGCGGAAAACCACCTCGGTGCATAACTTCGATCAACGAATTACGTAACTTAAGTGCATTATCTTTAGTGTCGGAACCGCCCAAATAATCGTCCATATAAAAATCAGATTTTATAGCGTCGCAAGCGTCGGGAAATACCTGGTATTCTTCCTCGGCTAATTTTGATAAGCATCCGGTCGCTAAAAATGATGCTGGGACCGTCCCGTATGTTACCGTGTTAAGCCTATAAGTGCGCAGTGGTTCTGTAGAATTTTCGCGCCAAATAATTTTTTGATAGTTACGATGTTGCGGATCCACCCATATTTGGCGGTACATTTTAGATACGTCCGCGGACAATGCAAATTTATGTTTTCTAAAACGCGCTAGTATTGTGATTAATTCCTCCTGTATAGTAGGGCCCTTTAATAATGCATCATTTAGACTAAGTCCTATATTTGTTTTGCATGACCCATCAAATACCACGCGTAATCTAGTTGTTGCACTATTTATATTTATCACGGCATGATGAGGTAGGAAATAATCACTTACAACATTTTTATTATCCTCTTCGTTATAGATTTGCATATGATTTAATTCAATATATTCTTTTATAAATTTACTATATTCAAATTTTAATTCTGGGTTAAATTTAAAACGCTTTTCCAAAGAAAAAAAACGTCGTAGGGCTGTAGGATAAGAATTTCCTATTTCTTTTCCTTCATTTTTAAATGGTAATTTTACGATAAATTTACCATCGGAGCCTCGGCGAACTGTTTTATTAAAGTAAGACTGACACGCTTTTTCTTCCATTGTATAATTATTAGTTTCATTAGATAATGTTTCTAAACGCCAAAATTTTGACATTTGATCTTCTAAATTATTTATTACGACTTGGCTCATTAATGTAATATTTGCATACGAATCTCGACCGGAATTTGTATTTGAATTTGGTACCGGACCAGAAACTATCCACCCTAACCTCGTTTCTTGTATTATAGGTCCGTCAATAGCAGATTTAATTTGCCCGGGGCATATTAAATCGTAAAATAATTCGGCGCCCAATAACATATCTATTTTCTGTGGTTTATTATACGCGTTGTCGGCTAATGCTATATTATCTGGTACATTTATACGCTTTGGGTCAATGACCTGAGCAGGTATGTCATTTGTTAACCTGGGCAATATTAAGCACGATATGGTCTTTTCGTAATCGCTTATGCGGGATCTTATCTTTACTGTCACTGCAGATGTGATAGTATGCACTGTTTGGCCTATACCGGAGACATCGCTCTTAATTTTATTTCGGCCTAATTGAAGTGTTTGCGCCATATATTCCGTGACAAAATTATTTTGAGATCCCGAATCTAATAGAGCACGACAATATATCGCATTCCCATTGCTATTATACACTTTTATGACAGCGGTGGATAACATAACGTGTTTGCTATTAGAGTTATCCGACGCAGCCGCGGTCGTTGTGACTGTCGTATGTGCTATAACTGTCGTGTTCTCATTATCGGAGCGACTTACGTTACCATTATTATTATTCGTCGATGTCGTCGTATTATTTGTATTTTCTTCGCTTTCTTTACTTGAATTTAAATGTAGCAACGTATTATGAGCTTTATGGCATTTAAAACATTTCTTACCAAAACATTTTTTGTCGTTATGTGGACGTATACATATTTTGCACAGTTTTAATGCATTTACTTTTATTATTCTATCGGGTACCGCTAATGCTAAGAATGAAGGGCACTTAAAAATAGTATGTGCTAAATTACAATTGTAGCATTTTGGTATGTCTGTAGTCGCAAATGAATACGTTTTTTCCTTGGTATAACCTTTATTGAATTTCTTATTTCCTTTCGAATCCAAGTTTTCTTTAATATTCATTTGCGATACCGATTCTACAGCTTCTACTATTTTAAAACGATTTTCCAAAAATTGTATTAGAGCGTGAATAGGTGGTATCTCGTTTTTTGACGCAATTGTTTCCCATGCTTTTATGGTACTAATATCTAATTTGCTAGTAATTAAATGAATCAACATAGATCCCCAACCACGAGGATTTTCCCCCAAGGACTCCAATGCATTTATATGACAATTTAATTTGTCAATTAATCTTCGCAGTTGCTTAGAGTCTTCAGTTATCGCTGATAACTCGAACAGGCCTCGAGTATGTGTTTGAATAAGTACCTTTTTATTATTATACCTGGCAATCAAACTTTCCCAAGCAATACTATAATTGGCAGCGGTCGTCTCTATGCCTTGTATAACCTGAGCCGCTTCACCCGATAACGATCCACGCAAATGGAAAAATCGTTGAATATCGTTTATTCTATCGTTTGTGTGTACTAGTGCTCCAAAAATATCGTAAAACGTAGGCCACTCACTGTAAATACCAGAAAATGTCGGTACATTTACCGCCGCTAGTTGTATTGGTGCATTAGAATTATTGCAACAAAATCCACTACCACTGCTGGTTGTCCCTTGTGGTATCGTAACAATCACGTTTTCCGCTTCTTTATTTTTTCCGTACATCATATCTTCGCACTTGGATATTGCTTTAAAATAAGTTTCTTCGAAATCCACTCGGTAGGTTGTTGCATCTTCATTTTCTTCTTCATTTAGTAACACTTCAATTGCACTTTGTACCTGTTCAAATTCTTGCCAAACATCTTCGATCTTTTCCCGTCGGCACTTGAGTTCAGTTCGATTAAAATCTTTATTTTTGTCGACATTTTCAAGATGATTTAAAAATCTTGTAAGTTGAGCTTTTAATTGACCTCTACGGCCTTTTAATGAACCTATCTCAGACATTTCCCTTACTTACTCTTTTAATACTTAAATAATAGCCTAATTTGGTATATATGGGGAATAAAAAAAAAAATATGCAATAAAACAAATAAAAAATACACCCCAAAATAATACAGTAATAGATTTTAGGAAGGAGTTGTTTTAGAATAATGGACGCGACTTACCCCAATTTTTCTTTTTTCAAGTTGCATTTCATGCTCCCATGGTATGTCCAATTTTTCTCCTCTTCCCGTTGCACGACTGGATTATCGGTATGTTATTTGATTGGCATATTTTCACGCACGCACTTATTTAATACACGTTTTTCAATCAAAAAATTTTTTTTTTTTTTTATAAGTGCGAATTTTAAATTTGACTGTCACACGAATATCACCGATTCCTTTTTATCCTGGACGAAGGACCAATGTTAATTGTAAACTTTTTAATTAGTGGACTGTAGGTTAATTAATAGAGTTTAGCTTACGGTATTACATTAATTTATTTGTATGGCGATGGACAGTCGAACGCGTACTGACAGTGGTACGATTAGATATAATAATATAATATAAGATAATACGCTTTTAGCAAGCGATAATAGGCGACAAAATCCGATTGACAATATATATATATAAAACAAAAATGTACGCTTCAACAATATGCTTTTATATTAATATTGTATAACTGTATAAAAGACATCATAGGTACAATTTATGCAATGATATTATTATTTTGATAACAAGTACTGACGAAAATATTTACAGCGACAAAGATAATATTATAAATTAACAATGATTATAATTATTAAATTATTTGAATTAATTTTATTTGTAAATATACGGCTCTATTGAGAAGACTTATATAGATAATACAACCATTTTATTAAAATTAAATTACGAATTTATTTTGCATTGTACATATTATGGTTTTATACAGATAAATTGAAAAAAATATTAAAGCCACGGGTTTACTGTATAAATAGTATAATTAAAATTGTATTTTATTACTCGCCGAGACATTCTAATATCCACTGTAAAATTTAAATAAATATTTATTGGAAAATGCATAATAGAAGGTGGTGTTTTATTACATAATTAATTAGTGTGGAGTATTCTAAAATATCTATCAGTCAGTAATTGTTTGTTTTTTTTTTTTTAATATTTGTATAAGTAAATTTGTATTTGCATATCTTGTATGTACTATTAATAATATTAGACGTAATAATTAACAGTTTAGTGATTAATTGGTTTTTTTGATACATAACAATTACTTTTAGCTTTTCAGGTTGGGTTCTATATGGGTAGCACGTGTTATACAATATAACGTGTGGGTGGTAGTATTATTTTGTTTTTTTTTATATTTTTGCTAAATAAGCTAAAGCTTAAGTTGTACATTACATAATAATAATTATTATAAATCTTGTATATCGTTTATTTTATTTAACTCTCATCATAATATTTATAAAAAATACAAATCAATTTTATTCATGAATATTGTGTTTATATATTGAAAATTTATTAATTAGATACTATAATTTGTTACTTCTTTCTTTTTAACTACCATATATTGTTTTACTATATTTTTGTCATAGCTATTACTTGTTTTACTTAATAATTGTTGAGCTATTATAGTTACATACTAAAAGCTAATTAAAAAAAAAAAAAATATATATATATATATTGAAAATATTTTTTTAATATAAACACAATTTAAAAAACAAATTACACTTAAATAAAATTGTTGTATTTTCTTGTTACATATAATTCGAATTCAATGGATATAAAAATAGGTGTTTAATAAAATACTTACAAAGAAATTAATCATTATGATTATAGTAATTTACTATGCATCTTAATTATATATTTGTATCATAATGTATATAATAATATTCATATAGTTATTTGTTAAAAATTAAAATAAACTAAAATGCTGTTTAAATTCAAATACGTCAATCAGATATGTTATGGTTACCGCAAGTTAAAATGAAAACCGTTTTTTTATTACGGTAATATTGTCACGTTAAAATTCAATATAATGACAGAAAATGTGTACCTACCTTTAATATTCAATCGTGGATCAAAAAGTCGACCAAAGTGAGATACGGGACTGAGAAACTACCCAATCAAATGACGTCATTAAATACACTACCATACACAATATAGCTTCAGTCTGGTTTTTTTCAATTATAGAATATTCTCTTAAAATATCACTTGAATGAGAGTTCACAATTCAGAATGTAAATTATATTCAAATAAGTAGAGATAAGATTTCGGAGAACGAGCAGTTTATAGTTGATGAAAAGTTTTTATTTATTTTAGAGAAAGGAATAAAAAAGGCGGGGCAATGGGCAGCACAATTAAGCCAAATAAACCGAAGACAAATAAAATCCGTTACAGAAGTTCGTAAAAATAAATATATTTACATATACTACTGCTTGTATACCAACCATGCTACCTAAAGGAGTTAGTTGTTCTGCAAAGAAATATCTGCATAATAAATGTAATTTATTATTCTCTGCAGTTATTTAATGCTGTTAATTGAGTTCAATTTGAAATTCCAATTATTAAAACAATAACCAATTTTTTTTTTTAAATAATAACAAACTTGTAAATTAATTCAATTGCACAATGAGATAAAAAACATAAAAAATTTGATTTTTTTTCTTCGAAGGTAGTTACTAATAATAAATTACATTTGATTATATAACAGGACATCGATAATAACTTTCATTTTCCAATTTTAAAGGTTTCAGCGGATGGAATATCTCATTACATGAAAGATATAAATGATATAATTATCGAAAACTAAGGAAATATAGAAGACAAACCTGCACTTAAATGTACACAGAAGACTCAAAAGAAGCCTTAATAAGGTAATTCACGAATACATAACATTTTAAAAACCAATTTCCAGTACATAGGACCTGAAAATCGAAATGGTTAACACGTAACAGCACAAAATGTATACAATAATAAATTATATAGAATAGAATAATAGTGTTATATTATATATTTATAAATTATACATAAACCTACATAATATTATATTCAAATTTAAAATAACCAAAGTTATGATCGTTTTTTATTCCTTGATAAATTCAAATATAAAATGATGTATGCATTTAAGAATTATTTTTTAAAGGAAAAAGTTTAAAAGAAAACGAAAAAATTAAAGAAATTGAGTGGGTTTGAATGAGGAATAAATATTTGATATATTTAAAAAAAACATTATATAAGCAAATTCAATTAATTATAAGTCTTAAAAAATAAAATACCTACATACATAATGAAAAAAAACAACAAGTATTAAAATGAATAATGGTTTTTTATCAAATGAATAATTTTACAGTGGTAGTATGTCACTTAAATCAAATAATACTTATCTTTCAATAGACATTTTTTTTAAATAAATATTATTTCTTTTAAATTATTTCCTATTTATCAACTAATTTAAATTGTGTTTGATACCGATCGTATAAACACATAAATCGATTAACAAATTATACATTATTAATTATCTTTGTCTTTTTAATACTTATACAGTTATGCTATTACGTGTTATTAATTTATTTATTTACTATACATATTATGTTTACGGATGTTAATTTACATGTCTAAGCAGAGTGAGTATTAATAATTAATAATATGGAAAACATAAGTGTGTAAAACTCACTTGACGTATCTCAATAAACTTTTGTAATTTCGGTTTTGACTTACATATATAACTAACAAAATTGGTTTGGTACGATAATTTTGTCGAATTGGTGTATTATTCTTATTTACGTATTTTATTTTCATATTTTAAAGCGTAGTTACTCTAACTGAATTATGCGCTTCAACGGAGTTGGTATTAATATCAGCGTTAAAATATATACGAATCCGATCCTACTTAAAGCAAAGAAGACATTATATTATAATATCGAGAAACTTTCTAGAATTCTGCGGAATAAATGGAGTAATTAACACCCATTGTGCTCAGTTAAAATCAGATTATCTCTTTTGATATCCATCCATTTGATAGCAGTCACTTATTATTATTGTTATGAAAAAGTTCAAACTTCCCCCTCAAAACGTTTTGATGATATATAAATATTCGTCATCAGTACATTTTCAGCATCCAAAGACACGGATCTGTCTTTTGAAATATAATATTGATGTGAATTATGATGGGCCATAACCCCAAAAATAAGTAGGTATTATTTATCTCCAATTTTACCAAAGACGATACAATACGAAACCATAACATACCAATATTATTCCTATCTAATGGTATATCATAGTTGTTAGATATGATTTGCTATAGCTGATGACTGAAATCAAAAATAGCTCACTATAGTTTTATTCCTTAGAGGTCTGTGGAAGTTTAAGCGTCGATCAAGATAACAACTAACAATTATTAATTACCGTATTATTTACACTCGTGGAAATTAGTTTATAGCTTAACGTCTTGTCAAACTTTGTATATTAATTATACGTTCGATCAGCACAACAATATTAATTACTAAATTATGACTACTCCATTCACTTATAAAATCTCGAACATTTTTCAAAACATAACAGTTAAAATACGATACGTAATATCCCTACTGCATTCAAAACGTTGAATAGAATTAAACTTTATAAATTAATAGTTTGAGTGAATATAATTTGAGATATTGATAGATACCTATATTTAATTTATATGAGACCAAATATTCTGATATTTTACAATTCTCTGATTGTTAAAGTCAAATATAAGTCTGTTTTTCAAATATTAAAGATGCATGATTAGTGCTCCACAAATAACGTTAAAACGTTAAAATATCCTTGGAACGACTCCAATAGTATCATTTTTATTATTGTTAATAATCGTTAAATGAGAACATTAGTGATACTTATAGTATATTACATGATTATAATATAAACACCAATTTTTATTCACAGATAACGATGAAGATGGTTGGTCGCGTGGTAAAAAGTTAGATCAGATTACCATGATAACTGCGGTGACTGATAAGGGTAGTGGAGTAAAAAATGTTTTTGGAAGCGCGGGTGTGGATAACCAAAATTTCCAAAAGATCGCAGTGATTTCTTCGGGATTCCCGAAAAAATTTTTCTTTACTAAATGTCGAAATAAGGCGAGAGCGGTGGCGGCGTGTTAATCGACAAGACAATCGAGCCTATAGACGAACACGAGTTGTGGTGGTAGATACATATACATAGACGCGGTTTCTATTGTTTCTATACACATTACATCTGTACAGTATATTTACTATATAATATATAAATACCCAACATAGGTTACACATAATATACACATATAATTATATGTGTATATATGTATATTATATCAACCGAAGTCTGTATAATTATACGAGATAAGCGACGGCGGTTCTTGTAATGTTACCACCGCTATACCTCCGTCGTATTATCGTGGAGTGACTGTTTGAACAACGTCAAAACTTTAAGTTTGATTAACGAACAGAATTATTGCAACCCCCGGAAGGTTTGGCGTATACGTATACACGATAGCATAGGAATACTACTGAGGTATATACCGACCGCGGTATAATACGCACGTACCCCGTGACGTGTGGAGGAATGGTCTTTACCGGGGATGAAATGGCAACACAAGGTTAGTGATGCATAATTATTAATAGCAAGTAGGTATATAACTGTATATTATTAATAGTTATAAATACTCGACGGGGTAAGATTCAATAAACTGTCCATAACGATGATAGGTAATATACCTACTGTTTTAACTCTACACGTATAGGAACAGACAACTGATGACGACGCCACTACACTATGTATTACAAAATATTAAACCTGCTCACTGATATCTTCGCGATAAAACCTCATCGAACAGTGTTAAGATTAAGCCAACAAGCCGGAGATACAGTAGCCGTATTTAATGTGGTCCATATAGGTATATCCATATAGGAATCGTTTGATCTGATGTAGAAAAACTTTTTCGAGAATTTTGATGCGTGTACGTGCGAATTCGATTGTTGAACGAAATAAAGTTCGTCAAATAAAAGCTCTTCTGTTTAACCTACTGACAAATCTGTTTTAAAGATTTTTCAATAAAAACTTTCAAACATCTGTATTACATCACGCCAGGAGAAACTGTCATTTATCTTATTTCCGTTTTAAAAACTCTATTAGATTGAGAAATTTATCATGAATACAGTTACCGGAATTTATTGCTGTAAAATTGTACTTGGATCGGATATTTTAAAGGTAAAATGACTTTATACCAATAATTCGCTATTATTTATACGTTTTCTAATGTGCACTTAAATATCGCGATTGCTGCACGTGTATCAATAATTAAAAATAAAATGTGTCCATACCTACACTATATTCTTTATTATTTTGTATTACTTAATAAACTGTGATTTGAACCATAAAAATTAAAAAGATTACTAAGCAAATTTACAAATTATAATAATTTTTATATAAATTAATTTATTACAAAATAAATAACTAATAAAAATACAAATGAAAAAATCTTAGAAAACAAAAATTGTATTTATTCAAATTGTAATAAAAACTGTATTTTCATGTTAAGATGTTATTTCTCAAATTATATACGAGTATATTGTATTCAAATACCTAATGAACTTTTCTTAATTTCTTAATTAACATTGCATCAAACATCAATTTATCATTATTTAAAAAATACATAATTAATTACTAATCTTTGGAATTTTAATTATATACTGTTTTTTTTTCATTTAGAAATGAAACCTTTTGGCTTTAAGAAAACATTTTTCACAACAAAAATTATGTTCTCAGTTTTCAAAGTCAAATTCATTTTTAATTAAATCTGAAAACTATTAGAAAATATTTAATATCAACCTCCTTAACTTCAACCATCGGTTTAATGTTAATATCAAATCAAATTTAAGTTTTCCTTTACGAATATTAAATTATTTTTACGCAAAAAGATAAACAACTACAAAAGTTAATTTAATTGTTAACATTATATATATTTTTAATTCATTAAATGTATAGTATTATAAAATACTCATCTATCAAATAATATATGATACGAAAATATATTAATTTAATAAAAACTACAATAATATTTATATTTTTATCATATATTTCCTTTTCGTACTTGTTAATACAAATATATAAAACAACTTATTATTGTAACAACAAACTTAGTACATTTTTATAACTGTTAATGATTGATTAAAAGTAGTATTGTATAGGTGATCAATATGTATTATAGTAATAACAATAATCAAAATATTTGAACAACTTTGAGTTTAATTATTCAAATATCCATTAGATTATTGATCTCACATGCATCGTAAAAATTCAATTACAAACTTAAACTTTGTTGTCTGGGAGGAATGAGGATTAATTCATTAGTACTGTTTTCGAGATTTTTTATTTACCTATATTATACTAATAATGCATACAGAAATACTATATGCATATTGCGTACCAATGATAATTAAAAGTTATAAAAAAATATTTGTTTGATATTATACACTTTAACATGGCAAAAATAATTATATATCCTACATAATATTATTTTCGTGTTTTAGTGAATATAAAATTTAATTTCAAGATCAGTATCATATCAACTGAAAATAATTACACCAATGTAATAGGTAAAGGCAAAAACCAAACCTTTCAATTTCCCATCATTTTGTTAACCTATTTATTATGAATATACAATTCTTGAAACTTAATTAACGTGTTCGCAAATATATCCACCGTTGTATTTTTAGGTCATAATAGTTACCGTTGTTGAAAATATAAAATCACCGCAACATTATTCTATCAAATTGAATTTTACATTCCTTTGATGTGAGCAGAAATTATTTTATAAAAATCCCAATTCGTCATATATTATCTGAACCACTGAATAAATAGGTATAACTGCATAAACATCACAAGTTTATATACAATCAAACGCCAATAATGGGTCCACAGTAGGGGAGAAGAATACACATGTGAATCGGGTATTTAATCAAGATGTCTATAAAATGACCACCAATATAAGCGGATTGTAGTGGTTGGTAAAGCGAATGCTATATCTGAATCTGAAACCGTTGGCTCTTTGAAAGCACGTAAGCCGATTTTTTTTTTATAAAAACACTGCTTCCTGTATTTTCATACCATGGTTATCGGTATAGGGTCTCTATATAGGTCACACCTTATTTTGTTTTTTTCCTTTAACGACACCATTTCAAACGTAAATATCACCAAAAAAAACCGATCAGCCAAACACAAAATAATGTATTACACGGCTTTGAAAACTAAACTAAAATGTACATTTCAGGTAAACCTTTTAGACACATTCGGTACATAAAATATTAACGAATCACCTTATTAATTATTATGATTCATTACAAATTACAATATTTAGGTCCGACACTCTGTCCTCTGCTTTTTGAAACATTAATTAGTATGTAACATGTAGGTATTAATGTATTTCCTTCCAATTCAACTCGGTATACTTTTTCAAACAACAGACAATAAAAATATTATTTTACTTATAACATTATAATTATTATTATTATATGGCTTGTATTGAACATATTTTTATAAATTATTTAAGGAATTTATTCAATATTAGTTTATTTGATTAAATTTGTCGATAATACTAATAATACAAATAAGATTCAATAAGCATAGCTAATAATTTATTAATTTATTAGTTTAACTATATTAATATATGAATCAAAAATATTATTAAAATAACAAAATTCTGTTTAGTAAATTTCTAATAAATAATTTAAAATATCCAATTTTACATTTATGGGTTGATATTTAACACGAAAAATAAATATAATTAATATATGTAATTATAGTAAAGTTTCATAAATTAATTAATTTTAAAATCATTTTTTATTACTAATCATATAATCTGGTTGATATTTAATGTTTAAGTAATTATTTATGTACTAAAAATTTATGATAGAAAATAACTAAAAAGCAACGAACTTTTTAAATATAGAACAAAAAAATAAAAAATTTGAATTGATTTATTAAAATAAACCAATATTTTAATATTTTGCTTTTAAAAATTGAAAAACAGTAAACAATTCTAAATTAATTCTTACATTAAATAATTAAATAAAAATTATTAATTTATTACAATTAAATTAAATTTCCTAAATTTATAAAAAATTTTAATTGTACCTATTTGTAAACAACATATTATAATAAATACTAATTACTAGTTATGCTTTTTATTATGATGACTGTGGTATCTAATATTTTAGTGGAAATTGTTTTCCTTTTAGATTCTGAAGGAAGTGATGAATGTATTGATTTTACAATGATGTGTGTTTTAGATTCTGAACGGAGTGATGAATGTATTGATTTTACAATGATGTGTGTTTGAGGATTATTCAATTTAAAAAATTTTACGAGTGTTTAAAGTTTTAATTTTAATTTAAAATCAAACATACACGTGTAAAATAACGTTTAACTAATAAATTTTTTTCGATTTTTTCATAATATATCCTAGACTGACAAATCATCTCCGTTCAGAATCGTTTTTCGTATACAATGATACCTATCATTGCATTCAAATTTAACCTACCTAGTCCGAGGTCCACCCCACCCCCTAATGTACAGCAGAGCGATACTCACTTACCCGCTTTTTTTTATTTAAGACAATAATATGAATACAAATATCTTTGATTAATATAATAATTTTAAGGATTATGGTCAATAATATTGTTGAGTAATATTTTAATTTAAATAACAATAGTAACAATGGCTTGAAAATTGATGACAGGCAGACATATTATAGTATTAACGTACCGCATACGTTAAAAGTATTAACATCAGTCAACAATATAGAATTCTAAGAAAATGTCCATTACTTTTGAATGACATAAATTATATCTATTGTGTATGGTATACTATTATTATCCACTTACTTATAAGTTCATATTAAAAAAAAATTCTATGTTTTATTATGTTATTTTTATACTTATAAAATAACCGTACTTTGCATGTAGATACCCACGTATAAATTTTCGCTAGTTTTATACTATGGAATAAGGACTAATCTTTTTAATTTAGTTATTTATTTATTTATAATTATGTACCTAGTTAAATAATATTTAGTTTAGAAGAAATAAATCGTAAAAAATAAAAAACAAATTAATCGACTCTCTTTTTTATAAAGCTCGGACGACTTTTTAAATTAATTTTAATTTCAATAAAATTCAGAAAACTTTTAATTTATTTTATTACGTAATTGTTTTAATAGCAATTTTTATACTTCTCATATTAATGCTTTCATTTTGATGATTTAATTACCATATCATATTAATTATTTACAGAATATCCATATAATTTTTGTTTCTCCGAAATAATAAATTGTAAAAAACTTATAATAAAGATGCTAGAAAAAGCAATTTGACTAATTTTCATTCTCTCTTTTTATAAATTATTTTCTTAAAATAAAAAAATTGAAAGATTAACTTTGTTTTAAATTTGTTATGAAAATATAAACTATTAAAAAACTGTAAAAACACGTTTCACTTTTAAAATTTAAATTTAAAATACACAAAATGATATTGTGTAGCATCAATTAAATAAAATTATATTCAATATAGATAACACAAAAACGTAATTAAGGTGACGATAATTAACGTATTTTTTAATATTGAAGTGTTTCAATGAAAAATTATTCTCTATGCTTTCAGGATAATAGTTACTAGACTTTTTTTATTAACGGAAAACCTCTTTTGCTTTTCCTGCGGCCAATATCGTTCATGATGTGGCAAGGCGAGAGTGATGGATTCAAAGAGATGCCATTCATTTAGAAACTGGAAAACTTGCCAACACAGAAAAGAAAACTGCAAAAGGTAGACCACCTTAGCTTTTTCCTTAAAAATGGAAACTAAATTAAGATCGTTATGAAAATGATTAATACACTATATCATTAAAATAAAAACAACTTCTTAATTATAATTATTTAAGGTTTCACTTATTATATAATATGTTGCGTATTACTAATATGAATAATTGCACAAACGTATTTTAAAGTATTTTATTGTTTACTCTCTAAATCGTAATATAATATGCATTTAAAATTTCTTCTTAGTTAAGACCGATAGAAAGTCTCAACCAATCGAGTAATATGATATATGGTATTATATATTATTATGAATGTCAACTAAGAATTGAAAATTTAATATTATGCTGTCCATGAGTTAAGCTTAGAATAATTATAAAAATTTTTGAGGATTATTCAATTTAAAAAAATTTATGATTGTTTAAAGTTTTAATTTTAATTTTAAATCAAAAATACACGTATAAAATAACGTTTTACTACTAAATAATTTTCTAAAAAATTACCAAACGTAGGATCTTGAAACTTTTACTTAAATGTTTGAATTTGTTTCAAAATAGAATAAATGACAATATTTAAATTTAATATATCCTAGACTGACAAATCATCCCCGTTCAGAATCGTTTTTCGTATACAATGATACCTATGATTGCATTCAAATTTAACCTACCCTAGTCCAAGGTCCACCCCACCCCCAAATGTACAGCAGAGCGATACTCACTTACCCACTTTTTAGATTCTGAACGGAGTGATGAATGTATTGATTTTACAATGATGTGTGTTTTTTTTTTTTTTGTTGTTTTGTTTTTGTGTCTGTGTACAGCATAACTAGTCGAAATAATGCTTCAATTTCAAACTTTGGGGGTGGTTTCCGATGGCAAAGTGGATATCCTTGGTGCATTATAGAGGTGAAAAGTAAACATTTTCCAACAGTTTTCAAAAAAATCGAGAACAACATAAAAAAAATGACAGAAAAACGGGAATTTTTACGCAAAACCAGTTTTCGACAAAATCGAATTATTTATTTTGCTATAACTCAAAAACTAATCGATGTAAACATTTGAAATTTTCACAAAATATTTATATTAGCGTTCTCCATACACAGTTAAATTTTCAAAGAATTTTGACTTTTTTTGAGCTATTTATAGACAGTTGAAATTTTCAATTTTTTTAAGTATTTTTTTTTAAAATAACGATAAAAATTTTTTGGCCGGCCAGAAAATCTTGAAAATTTAATACAAGGTTTCTTATAAGTTGTTCTTAAAGTTATAAAAAAAAATCCGAAATCGTTAGTCACAATTTTTTTTTATAAGTGCTTAAAGTTCGAATTTATACGAAATATGTCAAAACTGCGAAAATTGGCAAGTAATTTTGTGGTTAAAAAATCGTAAAATTTTTTTCTCTTATAACTAAGTTTTGAAAATTTGGTACAAGGTTCTCCATACATTTTTCTTCAAATATCTGTAAAAAAAACTCTACCGGATTCAGACAAAAACATTTTATGAGTGTTTGAAATTTAAATTTTTACAAAACCGCGTTAAATAACGATTTAGCCTCAAACGATTTTTGATATTATTTTGTTGTTATTCAAAAAGTATAAGTCGTAAATACATGAAAATTTTACCAGTTATTTAGATTGCCATTTTCTTTACGTGATTTGATTTCCAAAATATTTTGACTTTTATATTCTGAACGAAGTGATGAATGTATTGCATTTACTATGATGTGTGTGTTTTTTTTTTTTTTTTTTTTTTTTTTTTTTTGTTGTGTCTGACTCCAACATTTGGAGCAGTAATAATGCTCCGATTTTTGACTTCAGCCCCTCTTTGAATAGGGAATTGAATCTAGTTGGTACTTTAGGGGGGGTCAAAATTAAAATTTTCTAATAGTTTTCAAAAAAATCGAAAAAAACAAAAAAAAAAATGACAGAAAAATGGGAATTTTACGGAAAAACCACTTTTCGACAAAATCGATTTTTTGATTTTGCTGTAACTCAAAAACGAATCATTGAAAATACTTGAAATTTTCACCAAATGTTTATATTATAGTTATCTCTTTACAGTTAAATTTTCAAAACATTTTGACCATTTTTAAGCTACTTATAGACAGTTGAAATTTTCAATTTTTTTAAGTATTTTTTTTTAAAATAACGATAAAAATTTTTTCGCCGGCCAGCAAATCTTGAAAATTTAATACAAGGTTTCTTATAAGTTGTTCTTAAAGTTATAAAAAAAAATCCGAAATCGTTAGTCACAATTTTTTTTTATAAGTGTTTAAAGTTCGAATTTATACGAAATATGTCAAAATTTAAATTAAATTTCATACGCTCATAATGCGAATGTTGGCCATAGTAACCACAGTAACATATAAAAACTATACTATTTGTTTCAAAATAGAATATTTGACAATATTTAAATATAATATATCCTAAACTGACAAATCATCTTCGTTTAGAATCGTTTTTCGTATACAATGATACCTATCATTGCATTCAAATTTAACCTACCATAGTCTGAGGTCCACCCCACCCCCTAATATACAGCAGAGCGATACCTACTTACCCGCTTTTTTTGAGCTATTTATAAACAATTGAAATTTTCAATTTTTTTTTATTTTTTTTTTTATAAATGTTGATAAAAAAAATTTAGCTGGGACAAATTACTTGAAAATTTAATTGAAGGGTCCACATAACTTGTTCTAACTCTCATTCAAAAATTATAAAAATACATAGGCACAATTTTTTTTTATTAGCATTTGAAGTTCAAATATTGACAAAAATTCGTCAAAATCATGAATATTTTTCACTATTTGGTATTTAAAAATTTATAAATATTTTACTGTCAAAAGCTAAGATTTGAAAATTTAATACTATGTTGTCCATAAGTTAAGCTTAGAATAATTATAAAAAAGTTTGAGGATTATTCAATTTAAAAAATTTTACGAGTGTTTAAAGTTTTAATTTTAATTTGAAATCAAAAATACACGTGTAAAATAACGTTTTACTAATAAATAATTTTCGATTTTTTTATAATATATCCTAGACTGACAAATCATCTCCGTTCAAAATCGTTTTTCGTATACAATGATACCTATCATTGCATTCAAATTTAACCTGCCCTAGTCCGAGGTCCACCCCACCCCCTAATGTACAGCAGAGCGATACTCACTTACCCGCTTTTTTTATATTATTGTTCAGAATTTTTATTTTTTATATAAAATATTAAACAACCTTTATAATACGAATAAATTAGTTTAGTTTCAAATAAAAAGAATGAAAGTTATATTAGATGACTTTAAAGCTATTCGCATCAGGCTTCTAATCAAATATAACTTTATTTTGAAACTTGAATGAACATTTTGAGGTAAAAGTTTCAGAACTTTTTATAACCAATCAAAAAAATATCATTTGTCTTTATAGATATTTTTTTCTTTGTTAATCTTGTATTATATAAATAAAAATGATTTTAGTATCTGATTCATGAATAGTAAAAAATGTGTGTTATGTTAAAAAAAATAAAATAGTTATTATGATTCATTATTTATAATCAACAATACTATAGTAAATAAAATAAATTGGTTAAGAAAAATAGAAGTACTTAATTAATATTTAACTATTATTTAGTGCATCAAATTTATAGCTTATTTAGTTCTCACAAGGTATCGTATAAGCACTTAAGTTAGGTTAGATTGCAAATCCAAATTTTAGGGTTGACCTGTGTAAGACGGATACAACACATGCAGGTGAGACGTCCGCTTAAAAAAAATAGAAAATATCAAACATTTTGAATATATCGTCTAAAAATATAATATTTTATATAATTCAAAAAATTATGATTTATAATTGATTAATTATTAATAGTTAAATGGAAACTATAATTTTTGGCATCTTGTGTACTATATAATTTAGAAAAAAATGTTTAGAATTCCAAAAAAAATAGTTATCGAATATGATTGAAAAAAACTCAATTTTTAAGCCTATATGAAAAATATGTTAATCGATATTGTATTAATATGATTAAAAGATACTTCGTAAATGTTTAATTATTATATTATCAATCAAATAAATACCAGATCATTGGATTGAATCAAAATTTTCAACGTCAAGAATGCCTACATACATATAACATAATATGAGTATATTAAGTAGACGTCTACCATTATAAATAGAATTTCAAAAATAAACAATTATATTTTCTAGCAAACAAACTGTGATGACTCAAAATGCTTGTATATTCAATTAATCAATTTTAGTTTTTAGATCTATTTAAGGTGTAGTTGTTCACATTAAACATATTTAAACGTACTACTGTGGTTTTTTTTGTATGTATAAACAACGACTTCGGCTCTAGGGGCAAGATTTCCTCGACACATCACAACGCCTCGGGTGCAAGCTTTATACTCCCTATAGTAGTATGACAGCCGTCTTTATTTACTCTTCCATTAAGTCGGTTCATTACTTAAAAAGCAGCTGTCGTAAATTGATATATATATACATATCACGAATTATACAAACAACAAAAGACTACCTCGGCGAAAACAAACACCATATTATAGTCAATATTATTACGATGATGTGACAACTGCGTTATTATAATTTTAGAATATTGCAGTACATCCTAGCCGGAAGAGTTCTTCCTGACCCATCTTTATGATAGATGTATTTTTGAAATTATTAATAAACAGATGGCGTTTAAAGAAAATATAATATCATGTTTTATATATTTTATAATATTATGTAAAGAGTATTAAATATCTTATTAAACTTATTATATTAAAACTATTATTGAATTATTTCAATGTTTAAGTGTTATAATTTATAAAATACCAACTTTTATGAAATATATCTATTATCTATCATTTATTTACCATTATATGTCTTAGTTATTTGGAAAACTGGTAAGGCAAAAAGATCATTGCTCTTGGTACAATGGTCAGCACTAAAATAAAGGGGAGAATCCATGCACATGCCCTGGGCGCTGGACGCTAGCCATTAATCATAGAGGTACGTAAATTTCAAATAATATGAAATGATAAATTAATTAACCTACTAAATTACAATTTACTCATTCATTTTCAATGTATATTTTTACTATATTTACATTTTTTTATCAATGTAAATTGAATGCTTTATGTCAGATTATCACCACACAAGTATCATTATTTTATATTTTTATTACATATATGTTATACATATTAGATATATGTCTTGATAGTAAAAATATTGAATATCAACTATTACATTTAAATTGCCTTGAATTTTTTTAGGTAACTTTATAAGGGCGCTAATATTATTATATTCCCGGTGAGACATCATTTTTAGATCCAACACTGACAATAATAAAAAGCAGTTTTCGTAATTGAGAAATACGTTATAGTTAGAGCACTAAAATTATGCTTAAAATTTTAAATAGGATGAAAATAAATTTTTATTTAAATTTAAAAGTTGCAGAATAGTTTTCAAAAAAAAGTATATATAATCAATATTTAAAATTTGTAGGAAATTAAAATTACTTTAGTTACTTGAAATAACGAATTTATTAATTGTATAATTTAAATAATTAATTATCAACTTTTTAAGCACGTGTAAATAATATAACTATTTTTTATTGATAATCTCACTATTTTTGTAGACCAGAAAAATATCAAAAAATACTAGCTTTTAGTATAAGGTTTACGTAGAATTAAAAATTTAGAATTTAAACTATTTTTTTGAATATTGAAAATTAATTTTGAATATTAATATGCGTTTGATGTATGACATTAAAATGCAAAAACGTAATAATATTTATATTATATTTATTATTGTATTAAATATCAAAGAATACGTTTTGGATTTTCAAATCATTTGATTTAACATTAAACACTCATTACCTTGAAAAGTATAAACGTTTATGAAAATACTTATTTCACATAATTTAAAGTGATTACAAAATAACATTGTTGGAAGTTGTATTTTTTAACGTATCTAACAATTTATTATTAATAAGTTATTACATTTTTCAAATGAAAGTACTCATTTTTTAATTTCAAACTTTAAACCAGAATATTTTTTAGAAGATCTTAATGAATAAAAATTAAATTTTAAATAACGATTAATTTGTTAAAAGTACTTAAGTTTAGGTAAGTAAGTACATAACAATTCATCAAGTACTTTTTTGACCCTCTTGATTAAAGGAAATTACACTTTAAATCAAAATTATTAAATTCTAAAAACTGATTTACAAATAGTTATACCTAACCAAATTTTTAAATATTAGAAATAGTTTGTAGAAAAGTGTATATAATAGATGGAACAACTTTACGCACACTAGCATTCCACTCATTTTAATTTAAAAGTTTTAACAAATTAATAACTTATTCAAAATCGTATTATTATACATTAAAAAATAGTGTCTGAAAAATATTCCATTTCAAATTATACAACTAAAAATAAATTTTGTAGTTCCAAAAATTTTAAATTTTAAATATTATCACGATGTAAAATGGTAAAAAAATTAGTTTTATTACGACCAAAACTTAGATAATTGTAAAAACCGTATATTAGTAAGTCTTTTAAATATATTATATGTATTTATTCTTCTCTTATATGCACATTATAAATAAATTTAAAAAAAAATTGAAACATGATGATTTTCTCTAAACTGGCCATGCCAGCAAGGATATTTTAAAATAATACCTAAAAAATAATTAAAAAATAATTTCTTAATCATTTAAGCTTTTCCAAATAATGAGTATTTACTGTTTAAGAATCGTTCTGTAAATTCCTGTTTATTATAAACACACTTGAAAAAAAATGTCGCTGGGTGTAGCATCGTCATTGCAACTAGGATATTCACTGCATTATTCGTATGGGGCACACTGTGTTTAATCTCGCAGATTAAAAGTGCTCTTGCCAGTCTACCCTCTGTTTGCACATGAAATAAAATCGTTTCGAGACTCCTCTTCAGAAATGCCCGTATACTCTTACAGATCAAACAAAATGTGGATTTTAATCAATCTAACGGTAGGGAAACATGATGGTAAACTGGACAGCAGGCTTGGAAAAGAAATATAATGGAGGTATAAATTTCGGTTATGTGGTGCGTTAACGGCTGTTCCTTGAACGGACAAGAGACGATTACACTGTTTGAAGGTGGTATCAATTATTTATTTAAGTGCAATAATAGTATTTTTTTTATACAATTAAATTTAATATTTACAAGTTATGAATCAAGTAATTAAAAATTAATTCAATACGCATAACAAAATTAAGTAATTATACATAGGTATTTATTTTAATAATAGTATTATTATACATAAATAATCAAAAAAAATTATTAGTATTATTTGTAAAAATTTAGAGTTGTTTTGCATTTATTTTTTTGTTGTAGATTCTATTCACATGCAATATATTAATTATAGTATTACCCATCATCTGTGTCAAGCATGAAATCGAAATAATAAATGTGCTCTTTAGCAATTATATTTTTCCAATTACCTATCTTAAAAAATTCCGACAAATAAAGCAATCTAACCGTACGTAAATTAAACGTTAGTAATGTCATAAGTTTATATTAAACCTAATATAAATTCAGAGACAACTTATTTTGTTTATTTTCCTATATTGGTATTATAAATATGCAGTGAGATTTAAAATTTAAATATGGAATATTGAATAAATTATATTAAAAATGTATCAGTTTATTTTGTATAATAATTTATACATTCATATACAAATCAAATATTTAATTCACTATGGTACAAAATTTAAAATAAAAATTACAATATTAAGAGTAATTGTTATAATAAACAATTATGTATATAATCCGTCACGAGACTATTTTACAATACTATTATTGTTTAATGCTTTTAATTGGCTATATTAATTTTTATAATCATCTATTTATGTATAGAAATGAGAGAATTAAAACATTTTAACCTATTCTAACTATTCTGAATAAATATATTTATATTTTATAACAATTTAATTGTGAATAATTGAGTATTACAACTTTAGTTAACACATATAATTATATCTATTACCTAATCAAAAACAATACATCAGCATTTGTATTTTTAAATTAAATATCATAAAACTATAAGTATTTTGTTTTCAATTATAAATATTATTTAGATTTACAAAAATTAAAATTTATATTATTTAAAAAAAAATTCTATTTTAGTGGCATAATATAATAATAAATATTAATTACCTAATATTGTTTAACAAATTTAAATTAATTTAATATTTTCAATACATCGATAAAATCCATAATAATTAATAATATAGAGAATACGACAAATTAGGTAGAATCATAAATTATCAGAATAATGTGCTTTGAACGTTTATTATTAAAATTGAACGGTTGGTGGATCCAAGAATTAAAATAGATGAATTGCATTGTAATTTGTAACCAATAAACTTTCATCATAATAACGAAATCCTATCGTAAACTTAAATTGGCACGCAATGAGGGTTCAATGTGTTGATATGCATTGCTATAATATTGAACGAAACTTTGGTTATGTATACGTTTTAACTAAATTGTAAAACTTTGGGTTGCTATAAAGTATCTATGACATTAGAAAACTTGTATACTTTAAAAATATGTAAATATAAGCACAAAAAGCTCCGTTTTATGTTTACAGGTTTTATTAAATAAAGTATTCTTTTTGTAAAAATAATACTGTTCATAATTTAGTATTTTCTAAAACTTGAAATCGAAATGAAGAATTATATCGGAAATGTAATAATAATAAGATAAATTTATACAATTTAACAATATAATGTAAATTAACTTCAATTAAAATGATAATAAACTTAACTTAACACACTTTTAGATTATAAAAATACCAAATGTAATAAAAATGACTATTATCACGTATAATATAAAAATGAAAAACTTTTCAACTTAAACTTTAAATTTCGTTTTTGAAGTAGTAGGTGCATACAAATAAATATATAATATAATATCATATAAATTATAAACTCATGTAGATAAAAAGTGTCTTGTAATAAATATAAACTCAGAATTTATTCCAACTTAATATTTTTTTTTTAAGTAAAATACTTCGTAATTTTTTATAATGTATTAGATAATCATTTAAATACATTTAAAATTGTTCTATTGATAGATAAATATTAATTTAGTTTGTATTTTGATTTTGAAGACGATTTATTTTACGCGTTATATCATTAAATATAATATAAACATTAAACAATGTTTATATCAAAGTGTTATAATTTTATGTTTGTATACTGTTGAAATGACAATAAAAATTGAAGTGTTCTAACATACATTTATAATGAGTATCATCGACTTTTACACTAAATAATACTATAGTTAAAGAACAGTATTTTCTGTTTTAATACTATCGCTACACTTAGGAAAGTAATTATTTTATTGAATTTTTTTTAACTAATTGTAGTGTATCATAATTTTAAAATACTTATTTATTTAAAACTATATTTTATACTTGAAAAAACGAATCAAATTTAAATACTGACATCAGTGACATCAACTATCGTCGAGTGGTTAACATAAAATAAGAAACAATAATAGTCATAAACATGAAAATATTTAAGAAAGAAAAATCCAAAATTATTCCATGTATAAATTAATTATCATTTAGGGTGACCATACGTCCTGTTTTAAACAGGATTGTCCTGTTTTTCACCTCGACGTCCTATTTGTCCAATTGAAATTAAACAGAACGCATTTAGTCCTGTTTTCGATAGCTGACCTGTTTTAATCCTGTTTTTTACTATTTTTTCATCAAAAAGTGATTTTAGCGACTAATTGATAAAAATTCGAATCGTCTGGCCGATCGACATACATACACACACACACAATACAATACAATTAATTAATAATATATAAATATCGTTCCACCGGTCTAGATACGGGCGACCGGTCGATTCATATTGATCGATAACGCCGATCACCAGAAAACCCACAATCACACAAAAATATAAATTAATATAAAATATAAATCCTACAGTATAAAACACATACGAATATCTCAATTAGCGATTAGTATACGTCTTGGTCTTGTCCGGTGCGTGCAGTGTGTGCAGTGTGTGTTTTTTACAATGCCTAAAAGAAGGTGCGTTTTTACGCAAAGTTTAAAAAATTAATTTTCTTTTTTGAGAGATGCCGAAGAAATCGGAAAAGTGTTTTGTTCAGTTTGAAAATTTGTATTTTCAATTGAAAATGGTGGCCGAGCAGACATAAAACAACATATCACTAAAGCGAAAAAACATTTACGTGCACTATCTTGAACTATTTTCTACGTCAAGTAATGATAAAGTTACATTTTTTTTTTAACAAAGCCCAGTTGAATTATCTGATGAAAATAAGCGTCTTGCAGTAGAAGAGGGGTTATTTTCATTAATTTATTAATTATTAATGTACATATCAAAATCCACACATTAAACTATAAATTAAAACAATATTTACTATTAGTTTACCTATAGCTGTTTACAATATTGAATATAATTTTTAAAAAATCGGATCTAATTGGTAGGTTAGGTGAGTTATAAGTAAACAAAAGTAAGTAAATGAGTACATTAGTACATAGTGTCTACTGTATAATAGGCGTCAAGTGAGTAACTGTAATGTATGTGCTATATTTAAATTCAACGGTATAAGCTGCTGTCTGTTTACTTCTATCGCTATAATATTTATTATTTATGCTTTTATATAAATATTAGATATTAGCGATTTAGTTTACTATTATTGTTACGGTAGGTTGATTTAATTTTTTCAAAAATATTATATTTATTATACTATTACTACTTAATTATTATCATAATATATAAATACATATACATTTTATACATATATTTTTACCATATTATATTACTGTTATTAACTTTTGAGTTAAGTAAAATTAATGTACATACTTTGAAAATGTCATTGTGTATAAATAAAATGTATAATTAACAATGTAAATATTTCAAATATCTAAGTATGAATTGTATAAAAAGGTTTTTTAAGTACAATTTGTTTGACTTTAAATAGATTTGATACTAACAAATTATTGAAACCTTAGTCTAATTAATGCAAACGGCGGATTACTACTGTTGAGGTTGTTGGAATCAGGTTTTTATCACGGGGAAAATGGTCAAAATGTTTTGAAAATTTAACTGTAAAGAGATAACTATAATATAAACATTTGGTGAAAATTTCAAATATTTACAATAATTCGTTTTTGAGTTACAGCAAAATCAAAAAATCGATTTTGTCGAAAAGTGGTTTTTCCGTAAAATTCCCATTTTTCTGTCATTTTTTTTTTGTTTTTTTCGATTTTTTTGAAAACTATTAGAAAATTTTAATTTTGACCCCCCCTAAAGTACCAACTAGATTCAATTCCCTATTCAAAGAGGGGCTGAAGTCAAAAATCGGAGCATTATTACTGCTCCAAATGTTGGAGTCAGACACAACAAAAAAAAAAAAAAAAAAAAAAAAAAAAAAAACACACACATCATAGTAAATGCAATACATTCATCACTTCGTTCAGAATCTAAAAGTCAAAATATTTTGGAAATCAAATCACGTAAAGAAAATGGCAATCTAAATAACTGGTAAAATTTTCATGTATTTACGACTTATACTTTTTGAATAACAACAAATATCAAAAATCGTTTGAGGCTAAATCGTTATTTAACGCGGTTTTGTAAAAATTTAAATTTCAAACACTCATAAAATGTTTTTGTCTGAATCCGGTAGAGTTTTTTTTACAGATATTTGAAGAAAAATGTATGGAGAACCTTGTACCAAATTTTCAAAACTTAGTTATAAGAGAAAAAAATTTTACGATTTTTTAACCACAAAATTACTTGCCAATTTTCGCAGTTTTGACATATTTCGTATAAATTCGAACTTTAAGCACTTATAAAAAAAAATTGTGACTAACGATTTCGGATTTTTTTTTATAACTTTAAGAACAACTTATAAGAAACCTTGTATTAAATTTTCAAGATTTTCTGGCCGGCCAAAAAATTTTTATCGTTATTTTAAAAAAAAATACTTAAAAAAATTGAAAATTTCAACTGTCTATAAATAGCTCAAAAAAAGTCAAAATTCTTTGAAAATTTAACTGTGTATGGAGAACGCTAATATAAATATTTTGTGAAAATTTCAAATGTTTACATCGATTAGTTTTTGAGTTATAGCAAAATAAATAATTCGATTTTGTCGAAAACTGGTTTTGCGTAAAAATTCCCGTTTTTCTGTCATTTTTTTTATGTTGTTCTCGATTTTTTTGAAAACTGTTGGAAAATGTTTACTTTTCACCTCTATAATGCACCAAGGATATCCACTTTGCCATCGGAAATCACCCCCAAAGTTTGAAATTGAAGCATTATTTCGACTAGTTATGTTGTACACAGACACAAAAACAAACAAAAAAACACACATCATTGTAAAATCAATACATTCATCACTCCGTTCAGAATCTAAAAATTTTCATTACAATATTTGATGAGTAATTATGAGCTTAGTAGTAGTAGATGTAAAACTAAATATAATTAAATATTGGAACCAATTAACAAATAAGTATATACCTATATTATCTGGACACCCCCCCCCCCCCCAAAAAAAAAAAAAAAAACATACAAAATACGCCACTGATCTTTATTACTACTCGTCCATTCACTATTATACTTTCGATAATGTTTCCTATTAAAAACTTAACTACTTAACCGTGAAAATATAATTAAGTAAAATATGATGAAGTTTGATATCCAAGTTTGACTGGATTATGTTTATATTTTTTTCCTCGTTATTATAATAATAATTAGTCTTATATTTACATTGAATAATAACATCTATGTAACATTTACTCAATTTAAGATAGACGTTTCGAGGAAGTTTTATCATAGAATCTCAGAAATATTGATACGATAAAATGTTATATTTATTATTTACGTTGGTACAACTCATAAGAAACGTTATCAAACATGGACAACAGCAATTACCACAAAATCAGTATTTAAATAACAATCAAAATAATGTTACAAGTTACATTGAAACTCCTTTGAAAACTTTACAGACACAATACTGTGCAGTAGGTAACATTTTGTGCTTCTTGGTATTCTAAAGTAATAGTTATGAGCTATATTATTAAAAAAAAAACCCTTTCAACATCAGATTTAGTGGTCTTAGATTGTAGACTAATGTATTCATATAATAGGCTCATTATGAAATTACTAAGAAGGAATATTTCCCGTCTGCTTTTATATATTATAAAATAAATAGTAACGTCTCTAGATTTATGTATTTTTACATAAGTTAATACATTTTTTTATATATATTTATTATAATATTTTCAAAAAAGTAAATATATTATACAATTTTATAATAGAACAGTTAAGTTATTCTTATTACTTATTAGGCACAATTTATGTTCTTAGCAGAAAAAAGAGACGTTGTTCAGAATAAGCATCTATTGGCTATATATATAGTTTATATATATTTATATACTGTATATTCTAGTTTACTAGTCTTTAAATCACTATTTTAAGTAGTTTTTAGATTCTGAAAGGAATAAGGAAACTACAAAAAAATTTTAAAAAAGCCAAACATATAATATTTTGGTTATTCATTATTATTAATGAAATAGGTAAATAAAAAATTATAACATTAAACGAACCTTAATAAAATATGCACATGGAATATTGAAGTTACTACCTTACATTCTGAGCGAAGCGATGAATGTATTGGTTTTACAACGATGTATATTTTTTTTCTATCTGTATTCACTTTTTGGGGCAGAAAAATTTTACCAAACATGAGATGGTTTCTAGTATCAAGGTGGATCTAGATTGTACTTTTGGAGATTATAAGTGAAAATTCCCAATAATAAGGAAAACAAAAATTTCTACACAAATTCAATTTTCGAAAAAAACAGTTTTGCTGATTTGGTGTAACTTGAAAATTAATTACTGAAAATACTTAAATTTTTACTATATAATGTTAATTTACGATCTGATCTTCAAAATGTTTTGATTTTTTTAGGGCTTTAAATAAGAATGAGAAATTTTCAAGTTTTTTTAATTTTTTTTTTTCCACAAAAGTAATAATGAAAAATTATTTGATGGTTAGAAAAATTTCTCACAAATCTTTAATTTTTCAATTAAAAAATATCAAAAATCTATAGTCACTGTTTTTTCTTATAAACGTTTAAAGTTTTAAGTTTTTAACTATATAATAAAATTCATCAAAATCTTACAAATGTACAAAATACTTTTGTAGTTAGAAATTCCTAAAACATTTTGTTTTCATACTGAAGATTTAAAAATGCAATATAAGGTTCTTTATAAGTTGAAAACTTATATATAACACAAAATTCTACTGGATATTTATATTCATTTTTTTACGTATTTCAAGTTCAAATTTTTACGACATTCGATATTTACTCGTAAAATTACTATAACTATATTATATTTTAATAGCTACATAAAAAAAAAAACAAATGAAATATAGTTTGTGATATAGGTTGAAAGACTGTTTTCGATTAGAATCATTTTTCGTAACAATGATAGATCATTGAATTCAAATTTAACACACTCATATTATAATAATGTGTCAATTATTACACCTAATGTACAGAAACATTTTTTTTTTAATTACGATGGGTGCCGAGGTATAGATGTTCAATAATACATTTATTATATATTTATTTATTTTTTAAATTCAAATGCAGTAAAATCTTTAATATTTAGATATAAATACGCATGAATTATAATTCATTAACACAGTTTCTGTATAATTCCTATATGAATTCCCTATAGTTGAAATTTTTACTTAAAATAACGAATTTCTAGAAGGAATTAAATTAATTAATTGATAATAAATAATATCTTCATGATAAAAATAATGTAAATGAAGTAAGAAGTACCTTGAGTACTTTTTAGGTCAAACAATAATAATTGAAAATCGTGAAAGGCTCGATAAAGTACCTTTTAGCTGTTCTCTTATGATTTTAAATTGTCAATAAAACATAGTAAATAATTAAATATTGAAGTTATTTATAATACAATCAAAGAAGTATTATAATATTAAAGAAAAATTAAAAACCCGAATGATATCTTCGAAAAACAATCTATATTAATTATTCATAAATATAATAAGTAATAACATTATTATGATTCTATGTTATGTTATTTTCTTGTTAAATACTCAGTATAGTTCATTAGAAACAATGAAATATAATAATAAAATAAGCCATCAGTTTATTTTTATTTTTATGTTAGATGAGATTTTAAGCTAATCACAATTTTTATCTTGACGATTACAGTTAGTTAAGAGGACATGGCCCGTGTAAAAAATTTCCAGTTTTAATAATCAAACCAAGTTGATTAGATTCAGTTGGTCACCCATTCAAAAACTATAGTAATTAGCTGCTAGTTTAATACTAGCTTTATCAAGAAACTTGTGCGTCCACTGTACTACGCCAAAACATGTGTATAATATTTTTAATTTTAATAACTTATTATTTTATATAATATATTTATTTTGTACTCTTGAGAAAAATATGTAAATTTAAAATAGACTTTGATTTCTTTAAAAATACTAACTATAATTATGTACATTTAAAACAACAACACATTTTTAAAGTTAATATTTGTGTCTAGTTGACAGTAATAGAGAATCTATATAAAAAATAACATCTATTATCTACTCGTACATACTATAAGACTATAATATATAGCTAAATATATACAAAATAATTCTATATTTTCTAAAATATATTTTGATTTGTTTATGTAACTACATTTATAATTTAAATATTTAAAGTACATATATCAATTTTCATACATTTTCTATGTAAATACTACCAGTGTTTTTTTAAGTACGCGTAAAAATTATAGGTACAGAAATATGATATTGATAAATTGTGTAAAATAATTATTGTGACGTAAAAAATATCCAATAAAAACAATGCCAGCAGAGATAAATAATAATATATATGAATAAATGATACATATAGGTATATGATAATATAATATAAGAAGTTGTACCTATACAGTATACATAAAAGATCAAATAAATGTTATTGTCTTATTAAGCTTTCCTAACGATTATTATCCAAACAAGTTTTTTAAATGTTAATAAATCTTGAATAAAAGTAAAATATTAATAATTAATATTATTCTTTTCTATGAAGATTATTAATAGGTACTATACGATAAAATTACTTAAGTGACCTATTTAATACATGTATACACCTAAATATTATGTGTAAACAAAATATGGTTTAAAATTATTTATCAATAAATTGCTATATATTATATGCAAGTAATCTAAGCTATTTAAAATTATCGTAACAATTATGTTAAAAAAGTATTATTTCATAAGTTTACCATACAAGTTTTGAAGAGAAAATACATGTATAAAACATTTAAAACATTATGTACATTTTAATGAATATTATAAAATATGTTTTTTTTTTATACAAAACCGTTAAGTATAAAAAATATTTTACGATTTATTGTTTTTCGCAAAATTGAAAATTTTTAAAATTACAGTTTTAACAAATGTCACTAATTTAATTTGTAAAAAGATTTATTATCAAAATGGTAACTTCTAAATTAAATAGCAAACCTATATTTATAATTAAAATTTCAAAACACGATTTTATTATATTCTACTGTTAATTACATATTCAAGTCGTAATTTAACAGTATCTAACTAAAACTTTTTTAAATGCTTACTTTTAACTTCTAATAAAAATAACCTCGTTTGTATAACAAATATACACAAAATTATACTAGTCCATAAACTTTTACTATAGCTAATTTACTTTAAATTTAAATTTAAATATAGTTATTACTGTTATTATTTCTATAGTATAGCACTATAGCTATACAAATAAGAATCAGCAATAAAATTCAAAATATAGTTTATAATTTATTTACTCACCATTTTGTTTTGTTCAAAAATAAATTGATATTATAATTTATCAGGACACTAAAAAATAAAAATAAATAATAATTAAAATTTAATACATCATATTACAAAATAAACATTACAGTGATATAACAAAATATTGATATTATTTTAAGTGTTTTTGTTATTCTAACTAACAATTCATAGCGAAGTGTACAGTGTACGCAAATAATAAGTTAGTTTGATAGAATTTCTAAAATTAATTCTAAGAATAAAATAATTTTAAAAGTTTTGAAACCATAATGTTAACAAATTAAAAGTAAATATTTTTCTAAAGTTTGATAATACTTTACTTTCTACATCTTTGTACAAGTATTGTTAACTTATTAAATAAAATTGATAAAATTATGCATTCCCTTACTATATGCGAGTTATGTAAACATAAATTAAATGGTCTTTAAAATATATCAGATCATATTTATAATAAATTTACGTTTCAATAAAAACGGTTTGATTTATAATCATGGCTGTACCAAAGTCAACTATATACCAAATCAGTCGTCAATTTGGTTTTCATAAAATATAATTATATACCAAAATTAAATAAATAAATAAAATTGTAAACGATTTAAAAGTTCTATTGATTATATAAATATTTTATAAACATTAATTCAAAAAAATAATATATTTTGTAGTATATCAATAGAATTAATTGAATTCTAATTAAAATAAACCAACAAATTGCAGTATCTATTAATTTTCGATGAGAAAATATGTAATCCTATTAAATCTGAAATAACTTATTAATTGTATACAATTCTTAAGATAAGCCATATTTCAATAAGCACTTCTTACTTAAATTAGATACTAATTATTTGGTTGAAATGATTAGAGGATGTTTAAAGAAGGGAGCTCTATAGACTCTAGTAAAAATCAAATCAAGTCTCCAGCAACCGGATAATCGAATATTATACGGAAATAACGACTACAGTTTTCATAAAATGTATATAAATTTAAAATCCCAAAATAAATGTTCTTAAAAAAGGGGCAAACTGAATAATTCTTTCCTAACGAAAAAAATAGCTTTGATCTGACCTACGAAAATAATATAAGATAAAATAACATAATTTATAAGTATTGTAGTTACTAAATAGTCAAGAATATTCAACAAATAAACCTAATTAAATGCAATAAAGAATAGTTATTTCATATTATAATTAATGTGAAGTGATGTATGGTATTTGTTATGTTTTATACATAAAAATGAAAATTGTGGCATTTTGTTAACATAATATACAATATGCATTATAGAAAATATATTATTATTGATTAGACTATTGGTAGATTAATTATATATTACCTTTAATGCATATAAAATATAAAACATATTAATTAATATGTTGGCGAAGTTTTTAACATTAATAAAACGTTTTGACACCCAATCTCAAAATATATGAAATCAAATCTCTGTATGACAGGTCTTAAAGTTTGTTGACGTTTTATTTTTGTTATGGGTATTATATTATAGACTATAGTGTATCAAACACTGAGTTGAATGAACCTCTGATAAGAGAAGACGGGGTCGATGAGATAACGTTCGGATTTCAAACAAAAAGGTTATCATCATTCACGGCGTTTTCTATATCTAGAGTTTGTATCCACGTGACGGCGACGTATGACCGCGATTGACGGTAGCGACAACAGCTCTGAAGATCGTCAACAAAAACCTCGTCAACTTGCGTTATTTTTTGAAAAAAAATTTCATTTTATTCCTTCTCGTTTTGCAGATACGCTTCGTCAAACTAAAAGCATGACTTTTACTATAGTTTACGAGTACGTGTGTGTTTACAGACGTGACGAGGCTGAGAGGAGTGCGAGAAAAAAACCACACACGTGATTGGCTCTCTTTCCTCTCCTGCTGTATCCACTGCACCACAACAACTCGCATCAGACTGTTAAGCTCAATATCAAACTCTATTGTCGAGGACAGGGAGATGAACGAGACGGGATTTCAATCTCTACGTGAGGTGTAGAAAAATTTAACGTCGCCTATAACCGTCACCACAGCCGGTCTTATATATTACATAGTATATACCTATGAGGAGCGCGCACCCCCAAAACATTTCGTATACGACATCGATGAACGGCCAACGGAGCTAATGGCATTATCGACAAATGTGAAGAAGGTGGTTCATACGTCATCGTTATTTATTTTTTCTCTCTTTTCCTCTGTATTGTCCGACTATTGCAACCATTATTACTATTGTCGCAGATTTTCCTGATCTCGTGCTTTTAAACCCAATGGTCTTTGCCTGCCATTACCACCGACACTACCATAACTGAATACATAAGTTGGTATACCCGTACCGTATGCATCAGCCTATATGTGCTTCGGCAACCGTAAAAAGCATAACGCCCACTTATTTTATTATTCGAGAAAGAACATAATGCACTAAACTGTAATCTATTTTACGACAGATGGAATTATGTTTAAAGGCTCAGAGCTTATTTTGGAATGAAATTCAACGCAAAATATATAACATTAGACATTATTATTACGCAACAAATACAATTCATTTATTTTTACATAAATTAGATTAAAAAAAAATTATTTCAACTGCAAGTATTGAAGAGTCTATGTAATTTAACAGTTAATTGTAATCAAAGAAAACAATAATGAAACACGTACATTTTACATCTAGTTTTAAAATATTCAATATATTTATAGTAAGATATTTTCATCAACAAAGTTAATTAAAGCAAAACAAAATTGAAATTAATTGTATAAAAAAATATCTTGTTATGGTCTGTAATTTTACTTAAATAGAATAATACATTACTATGTGTAGATTATTATTCTAAAAAAAAAAAATGAGAGAAAATACGATGGGTTTTATATCTGTATGTGGTCTCTCTTCTGGTATGATATTATTGTTATTTTAGCAAAAAAAAAAAAAAAAAACAAAAATAAATTAATTTAGAAACTGAATTATTGTACTCGTATATGACTTAAAATGTGTATATTGTATATTACATTATGCATTGCAAATAAAAATATAATTATAATAAAATGTCTAAAAAATGTAATTTAATCTATTTCGATCGTATTTTATAATCCAAAGTAAATATCGGAAAACAAGTAAATTTGTATGGTCGAACTTACTAGACGCGATTTATATCGAGTCTCATCAATAACACGTGGGTGGAAAAGGAGTGCCTCGTAAATTTCACCTTTTTTGGTTACCCCTTGTCAAAGGGATACAAAAGTTTCAGGCAAAGAAGGCGGCACGTGTGTCACTCTTTCCCGCATAGCGGACCAAAACAGCTACGATAGTGGTGAATCATAAATTACTTAAGTCAGCCACCCACTCCTGTCGTCATTATTTCCCTACATGTCTAATCTCACTACGTTCATTTTTTTTTCAGTCTCTTTCGCCCTTCAACGAGTCACATATTTTACAGTAGACAATTTTAATACTAAGAAAAACAAAAACAAGATTTTCTATACCATTTACTTTGTTATATTATTCACCGGCAATAAATATAAAACCAAAATTAATTGATGATTACTGTGCCGAAAGATAAATCTTAAATGGAGCTACAGTATGTATCTACTACCTACATGGTTAACATTATTACTTTAAGCCTACTATAATCAAATTTTGTAATAGTGTCAGTGCGTCGTTGGATATATAATTAATTAATTTACATATTGAACACAAATTCAGGCAGTTTTTAAAGATAAGCAAAATATACTTCCAAAATTATTATAATAATTATATGCTCATATGTACATTATAATAATATGATTTATAACAAAATGCATAAAATATGTTAGGTTAGGCTAGGTTAATTCAGGCTATTCTAAATATGCGTGGAGTAATACATTTCTAAAAATAATTAAATTCTATTATAAATTAATAATTATGTTTCATGAATAATTAAAAAATAAATATATTAACCAAGAATGAAGGCATAAATAAGTAGATTATATTGAAAAAACTAAATTAAATATAATGGATTTGATACTTAATAAATAACGTATACAATATTATGATTAAATAAAAAAATAATATTTATTTTCCAATCCAAAATGTCCTTTATTTTATTACTAAAGAGATAAATTTTAAACAAAAACATCATAGAAATGTCAAACAAATAATTGTGTATGTTTTAGGTAAATCTGACAAAAAAAAAAAAAAATACAATAGATATAAGACTTAAAGTTTGGAGGATAAGTTTCAATTTAATTGTAAAAATAATTTTAAAATTCTAATAAAATAAAAATACCTATAATGAATACAAACAGTCTGAATTAATAAAATAATAAGCCGAATTTATATACTGATCGTTAGTATTTATTTAACTTAATTTAATTTTTTATGCACATCCGTAGTTTAGAGAACTTAATAAATTCGTTTAATTCAATCCAGTGTACGAAACACTTTCTAGATACGAAAAAAAATAATATTTGATTAAAGGTGAATTCCTTTTTGTAAATTTTATACTTCGATATTTTATATTTTATATGATAAATCTTCTGGATAACTGAATGCAAGTGATTTGAAACTAAAGCTATAAAATTGCTTTATTTAATTTCAGACACTAATTCTCTAAAATAATAAATCAACTAAAATATTGAAACCTCTTTTTACTGTGGTAATTAAATTGCCTAATGTTTATATGACATACATTTCTATATTTTAAAAATTATATACAAGTAGTTCAAAAACATGTTTGATAGTTTTGAATGGCAAAGGTTAAGTAACAAAAAATAAATAATAATAATTTATAATACAAGTATTAAAATAAATAACATTGTATATCTACAGTATAACTATTCAAAAATATAATATATAGATTACATTTATTTTTAAAATGTTTTTAGTATTGTGTTTTCAATACAAGAAATGATGACCCTTTATTACAGCTCTTACAAAAGAAAAACAGCGAACCAAGTACGTAGAATGCATTAAGATAAAAACATTTGAAGGTGTGGCCAACTGGATAGTAAATTAACCACGCAGACGAAAAATGCTCTAAGCCGGGTAGTCTCTTTTGCTTAGAACAATAATAATTATTATTGTTAAAAGGGAACGCACGCAGATGGTGGGGAGATTTATTTTACATACAATTTAACCTTCTTTTACCATTGTTTATCTTTATGGTCATATTATAATGTATGGGTGTTCATATGGCAATTTTTACCTGTGTTTTCTCACTTTTATACTATCTAATAACCATAAATTAACCAATCATTTTTAGATTTATCTACCTATGTATTAAAACATAGCTTTATTATTTTCATAAATACTACAAGGAAACAAATGTTTTAAAGTATTTCATAGTCAAGTAACTTGCTACAAACATTTGTTGTGTATGTTCATGTGTAACCTTAATGATAAAAATTAAAAAGCAAACAATACATAATACTCATTGTCAATTGTAATCAATACATTTGAAAATTAATTTAATAACAATGTATAGGAATATGAACGATTAATGAACATTTAACAACTCAATTATTGTTTAATAAATATGTAAATTAAATCATAAAAGTCATAAGTTTATTGTATATCTACGACGCCTTATAGGCAATATAAGAATTTAGAATTAATTTAACTTTTTTTTCAAAAATATTAAAATTCTAATGCACTCAAAGTTAGGCAAGCTTACATATGATTTATAACCCAACATAAAACTTTCAAAATTTGTTTACAGTTCTTAAAGCGTTATCTGAAAAAATAAAAAAATAAAAAGAGATTTCAATTTAAAGTTTAACAAATAGCTTTGTTGCTTCTCAAAATCCAAAGGGTAATATAAGTTGTTGTTTCCAAACTAATGAAATTAAAAAATGCATTCTCTTCCAGAAAAACCATCATACTCTTAATAATAAACAATAGGAATATTATATATTAAAATATTGAAAAATAAAAATTACAAGGCATTATGATTTATTATTTGTTTACTTTTATAGTTGAAGTTATATTTAATTTTGAATTTCAACTTAATTTATAATCGGAAACTAAAACTTATAGATTTTAAAGTTAGTATTTTGGTGGTTAGTACAAGAAAACAAAAACATATTATTGGCTTCGAAAAAAAAAATAATAATATTCAGTGGTGAAAAGAAGGTTTGTATTTATGACTTATATATGTGTAATATATATATTATATTATGTACATGCAAGAATGAAAAACGAAATAGATCCCCCCTGGGGGAAATTACATTTCCATAACCATTTTCATCACACATCTTTTAAGCTAACAATAAAGACCTAAATTCTATCAATTTCTCAATTGTTTCTACCCGGATGCCAATGTCGTGAAAGTTATTATTACATGTATTTACGAGCGTTTGATGCATGTTAGCTTCTTGATGCTAAAAAAAAAAACGGTTTAAACAGAGAACTTAAACAAACAGTATAAAAACAGGTTGATTGCCACGCTAAAACTACGAGACTTTCTATTATTACCGTGTAGGATCTAATGATCCTACAGTATATTTTACTGTCAGGCTTTGTTGGGTCTTCAGACCCTACAATTACAATATATTTCTAGGCCGCGTAGGGTTCTGAGATCCGTCGCAATACATAGTTCTATATGGAAAAATATTTTGACGTGGTCTCCATGGAAGTTCTATGAAATGGTTTTGAAATATAATATCTCTTTATGAAATAAAATCTATTTTTATTTTTACGACTGTGTTTTCTAAATATAACCATATTCTTATCGATGTTTAGTATTTAAAATATAAATTGAACAAATACAATGTTATTCGTGGACTGTCATTAATCATTGTCGACTATCGCAATATTACTATTGTACGAACCGTCATACGATAAAATACGTGAATGTAATATATATATATATATATAGGTTAGTAGAGACGGTTTTATTACATATCACAAAAATAATTTGTAAAATTTTGATAATTATAAAAGTAAAATGAAATAATGTATAATATGGTCCTCTAAGTATAAAGAAAAAAGTTATTATATTGTTCTATTATTATCATTATTATTATTATTAGGTATTCAATAAAGTCACTAAGTTACAAAATATGGGTACATAATAATTTTTCGTCACGTAGAGTTTAATCACCCTACGTATTCTATATAGGCTATGTAGGGTAATAAGCCCCACACACATTTTACGGTCTAATACTACTCAACAAAATAATATAATGAAATATTGTCCTATGACATTTTTTTGTAAAATTGATATTTTTTATTTAAATCATAAATCAAAATACAAGAATTCATGAAAAATTATTATAGGAATCTCGTCAAAGTCTTTATTGGGTCAATTCATCCTACATGGCAGTCAACCTGTTTTAAAACTAAAAAGCGTGTAAAATAGTAACAAGTGTTCTAAAATAATGAAAAAAGTACTTTAAAAATAAAAAAATCAATACATTCATCTACATTTTTTTGGAAAGTTATATCCGTTTTAGTTTGTAGCCATTATTAAATTTATTATATTGTGTATATGGTGTTATATTTTTTTTCAAATGTGAATATAAAGCAAAATGTATAGTAAAAATAAAGCATAAAAAAATAATTAAATTCAATAGTCACACAATATTAATTGTATTTAAAATTTAAATAGCTTGAAAATTTATTGATAGATTATATTATATATATACAATAAAATAAATAAAATAATGTTTAAACAAATCTTTAACATCAATTTTAAAACTTATCAAAATATAAAAACAAATTTAATTACTGGATATATTTAGTATACTCTACTATTATAAGCCTAATATATTGTAGCCTTTATTTTTAAGCGATTTCATTAGATAACAATAGTTAGTCTTAAGTCCAACAGGAATGAAACTATTATTTTCACTGTATTGAATGCAATAAATGTTGGAGTAAAAATTAATTTAATACTCAAATAAACACTGTTATAAGTTATTGAAAGGAAAAATATTTAATTATGTTTATTTTAGATTAAACTCAAAAGTCACCCTTTCATATGTTGGAATTCAAAAATTACTGGAAACATATTAAAATCAAATAATATTAAATGTGTGTTGGCAGAAAGAAAAAATAATGGATTTTACTCAGAGGATGAATGATGAGAGGTAGAGTATAATAATATAATCTAAACAATATATAAATCAATATTATTATAGTTTATTTCAAAAATACACTAGGTAGTATATTATGTTTATTATTTTAAAGGTCAAATGTAGTTATTGAAAATTTGACATTTTGTGATAGGTAATAATATTAATTTATTCATTAACATAAAATTGTCAAATATCAAATACTCATCAAGCGATTAAAACATCATAAAAAATCAGTGACCTTCATTTGATTATGTAAAAACAATAGAATGCGTGTATATATACCTAATTAATAATAAATAATTTTCATATAAATACAATGTTATGAAGTTGTAAGGTACCGCGTTATTCAAATATTTTTTACTACCTACTGTGTTTAGAATTAATGTGATATTTATAATCTTAACACATTTTAAATTCATAAAAATTGTATAACAAATTATAATTATTTAAATTCAACATCCATAAAAAATTTGTCACTGACGTTAAATTAAATTAATATGATTATAATTGTATACTGAACTCATACAATAAGTGATACCTAGAATTATAATAACTTATAACAATTATGATGTATTATTATTGCTTATTAATATAAGACATAGGTAGTATTCTTAGCAGATGCCATGATGATAGAAGAAATTATATTGATTTATTAATAGTTACTATACAACTCTAGTCTATAATATATTATTATGGTTAGTCCATCATAAATTATTGTATACTTCTAGACAAAGCTAATGATTCAATTTACACTAGAAATATCAATGTCACAATTAAATATTTATCGTATTATATTCTAATTATATAGTAAAACTCTACAAATTAAGATATGTATAATCAAATTCTAAAAACAAATTAATAATAGCTGTACAATGTACATAGGTATAACATTGTAAATTAGTCTATTACAATTTATAGGCACCAGGGCAACAAAAATAATAATATACGTGTTTTACAAAGAATGCTAAAGAGCAACAACATTTTCAAAATCGTTAAAACGACGTTTTTATGTTCCAACCAGCCCACTAGCATAGAATAGTAGAAAAAACCCAAACCCCTTTCGCTGACGTTCTGAGTATGTGAGTAGGTAAAAAAAAAAAATCATCTTTTGTAACGGTACGGGCTGCATCATCAATTACCGGACCCAACGACATTGTAGAAACCCCCCTCCTCTAGTCCTTTCGTGAATAATAGAACCTTCTGGGTTTCTTCATATTATGCACCCTCCTATCATCATTGGCCCCGCGGAGATCGATTCCCATGTTTTGCGGTCTCTGAGGGTAATTAAAATGAGGCCGCCACCGGCAGTAGTTTTCAAACGACACTACAGTGATCATACATCCTTGGCCAACCCGTCACCCTATTTTCCTGTCTCGATGGTCTAGATTGAGGCAAAAGGGTAGATAGGGACATTGTTATTTCGGCAGATTTTAGGGGCCGTGTCGTCGTATTTTCTGATAACATTCAGAAATTCTGACCGGACTATTAACTGCACCCGGCGGATACCTTGAAAAGTTCAACCAAAGATCTAACGATACCAGTAATTCCCGGTTTGGCTGAAATCCAAGTCATGATAAATAATCGTAACAAATATACCTATATTATATAGTATTTTAATGCCTCATCTAATTTAATTTAAATTTTCTTTTTTTAATCTCACCGTTTTACAATGATGATTTTTTATTTTTAGTTTGTTTTAAATTTCAAACCAATCCTAATCTAAAACTACGTGTAAATCGCTTGAAAATCAATAACGGTTATTTATAATTTTTAATTGGATTTCAAGAAAATTTAGACTATATCACTGAAAGTTACAGTATTTTATTAAGCTTGTATACAGGGGGGTTAAGGGATCACCAAACCCCCCTCCCGAAAATTGATCCTGAATACGTGCTTGCATTTTAGCAGATTGATTTCATAGATATTCAGGAAATCATAATCCAAAATATTTAGTGATATCTTCGTTAATTGGTTTTAGTTTAAATAAATTTACAAATATACTGCAAAGCTTTTAAATTTATTGTGGAAAATCAATTATTTTACATTTAAAAAGTGTCAAGATTAAGTAACTTATGATATACATAAAATTTGGATATAATCTCATTCCTACAATATTATTTCATTCGAAATTCAAATAATAACTAAAAATTCTTAAATTGATTCATATTAAATTAAATAGTTTGTATAAATATATCATTTATATAATACCCATAAAATATACAATATAAATAATAATGGACTTTTGTGAATTTATTATATGCTATATAAACTGAAACATCTAGATTGAAAAATACATTATACATATTTGAATTGATAATAGTTAATATAAATATATATGTTTAACAATTATTATTAACTATACATTTATGGAACTATTTAGAATATATTTAGGTTTTTTCTTGTTTTAATATAATATTATAATATTTAATTCTGGGAGGAATTTGCACCTGACTTTATTAGCATTCAAAATTTCTGGTGCTGATGTAGTTAGGGTTTTTTTATGATGAACTAAAAAATATTAACAAACATTTAGGTGAGGTACTTATAACTTTTATTATTTGGATTAATATGGGTTAATACTAGTATTAATTCTAAGTAATTCAATATTTCAATGAAATTATAAATTTAAAACTATACCAATGTAGGTATCTATTATTTTTATTTTAGATTATAAGATCTTACTCAGAATCAGTGGCGTAGCCAGGGGGGGTTTGGGGGTTGAAACCCCCCCTTCGGCCGTATTTTTATCAAAAATATAATCATTAATTATTCATGGTGAAATATATTCTGTTATGCTGTATTCACGTTATCGACTACACTGGTGATAATAATCATTATCATTCAATTATTTTATCATTTAAATACGGTTGTAGATTTATTGTATTACTAAAAAAAAAACCTCCCCCTAAAAAAAATCCTGGCTACGCCACTGCTCAGAATATTATTTCAACTTAAAAAGTTTAACTAATTGATAATACTTTAAGAATGACAAGATAAACGAACCATTATGTTATAAATACATGTTAAATTGTGATAATATAAAGAATTATTTGATAATTAAGGTATATTTATTATGAAATTAGCTATGGCAATAGTTATTAAAAAACAACTAACTATAAAGTTGAAATAAGTACCAAAAATAAATTTAAAAAACACATATTATATTATGAAATTAAAAAATATATATATTCGAGTTAAAAATGCTAACTGGGATGTTTTATTTGAGTGATTTTAAAAAACATCAATTATACCCAGAAATAAGGGTATCAGATATTCAGATGTTAACAATTTTAGGTGTTACTGTTTCTGATTAATTATGGCGTAAATCCTTCTCCGTGAAAGTTAAATATAGAAAAATACTAAAGAAGTTTTAATGCATATATTATATTATTATTTTACACATGTTATTTTAATTTACTTAACACATAATTATTTTAAATATTTTAAATATTATATTACGATTTATTAAAATAACAAAAATTATTAAGCTATGAATAACTCAAGTTAAAATATAACTTACAAACAATTCCCTCTCTATTAAGGATATTGTGGATTATGATTGATATATTTAAGCTTAAAGGTAACTTAAATACAAAGATGTTCGTTAAAATTCTTATATACAAAGGAAGTTTAAAGGGGGGTCTAGGACATCTCGCCGCCACCGTTTCGCCGCCACCATCTCGCCGCCACCGTTTCGCCGCCAAGCATTCTCGCCGCCACCCGACTCGCCGCCAACCATTTCGCCGACAGACATCTCGCCGCCAACCGTTTCGCCGACGGACATCTCGCCGCCAACCGTTTCGCCGACGGACTTCTCGCCGCCGCCGTTTCGCCGACGGACATCTCGCCGCCGCCGTTTCGCCGACGGAAATTTAAAATTTCATCTATTATGTGATTTTAGCCTTCAAACCCTTTTAAACCATTATTTGTAATTATTTTACAATTTAAGTATGAAATAATTATTTTATTACTTTATAAATATACATAATAAAAAATGTTAGAGATGCTTTAGCATCAGCAAATTGAAAAAAATTATGTCAGATTGAAAAGTGTAAATAAATCTTGTATAAAATCCTTTATAGAACAATGTTTGTGCAAAGATCCTCGTAAATCATTAATTAAAACCGATTTATAATATAGTTGTGTAGTTTTTCGCTGATCATATCATGCATACCTACCTAATTAATTTTTTAGTATATAGGTAGGTATATCTACAATAAAAAACAATTAGATTAATTCGAATTTGTGTGAAACTGTGTTCCTTATAGGTAGATATACTGCATGCGACGCATTGTCTGAAGTTTGGATTTAGTGGCCAACAGTTTTTCCAGGTTTAAAAGTTAAAAAGTTAAAATTTTAACACAGTTTGTCAAAAAATACGATTATTTTGTATATAGTTAACAATTCATATACAATTTTCAATTTTAATAGCTAAGACTTGAAAATGAAATAGGTTCCTTTAATGCTGTCCTTATAGTAATTTAAAATGATCGAATATCAATATATATTATATGCACAATTAGGGCAGGCTTTAAGGCGGTTCGAGCATCGAGCTGCGCAGTGGCACAGGGCTCCGCGGGTTGAAAGGCCACACGAGCCGCAGCCTGTTGCAAAATTACATTTTGAACATTTTTAATACCTATAAGTTGCAAATAGAAAAAACTAAATTAACTTTTGTAAGTAGATAATAAATGGTTAGTTACTATTGTATTGTGTACATACTTATCACTAAATAAAATGTTAACTGCAGAGGCAATTGAATAGTCATTCTATAATATTAGGGTTTTTGGCTTAAACGAGATGGGTCCATAGACCACATGTATTCAATTTATGTTTCAGATTCAAATCGAATTATTTCCAAAATGTCCATGAAATGAAATAAATAATGACTAACAACCATTAGATAGGGGCGTATATAATAATTTGCGCCAAGAACAACCCCCCCCCCCCCCCAAAAAAAAAATATATTTATGTAATTTTCGCCATTATTCACCTTATTCAAATTGTAATTTGCGCCACTGTTAAATAACTAAATAATTTTTTTTTTTTACAGATTAACAATAATATATTATAATTTTAATCATTGATCCAATCAAGTCAATTTAAATAGTTATATTTCTACAAAATGATTACATTCATTAATTTATAAATAGTTAAAATAACAATAACACTAACAATGTTTAGACTTATGAACTTTTCGATATGTAAAATTTGCAAATAATAACAAATCTTTGTTTCTGATTCTTTTAATAATTTCATCAATTATTTTCATCCATTATATATAAACTTTTATAGAATTTATATAATTATATATACTAGTATATAATTACTTTATTTTTAATATTAATATTATCATATTTATCTACTTAATTAGTGATTGAGAAATAATTGCTGAGTTTCTTTTGTTTATTATTTTTATAAATTGTACCTACTTTTTTGTAAAATGTCTAGATTTCGTTTACAAAAATGAGTTTGTTATCATATAGTTTATTCGTTATACAAAAACAACAGGTTATTTATATAGAGATAAATTTACGCATAAGTGTAACAATGAAGGTCATGGTTCTCAAAAATAATTTGTTAAATAGAAGTTCGTAATGTTATACAATTGTGGCACAACTTTTTCACACTCAGTGGAATAACAACATATTTTAAGAAATTGTCTATCACATTTGATATCAAGTAAATTAGATTTTTATTTATTTCAGCAGGCCTATGGACTATGGTCTATGAGTTATGATAATAATTGTGACATATGTTGGGTACCTTAAAAATCATCATACAGGGCTGTAAATGAAAAATAATTCGGAGAGTGTCCAACATTTTTCTATTTCTAACCCCCAAGGCCCCAGAACTCAATTACAGCCTTGTAAGTTGTAAGCATATAACTTGGTTTTACAACCAATTTTTCATTAATAATTTAGGAACCTTAGACCGTCTGAATTTCTGATAGAACCTTTTCACAACTTTGACAACTTCACGAAAACAGTTAGGTATTAATTATTATTTAATAATTCAATAATATCTCCACATTAATCTGGATATTTGAAATGTATAGATTATATTGATATTGATCCAACGAATTCATGTACCTATATATATTCGTGATACTGTTAAATCAATAAGAGTGCATTCTAATTAAAACTCAATGATTGTCTTAACTTTTAAAGAGAGATTATATAGTAAAATGTAGAAACTGTTGTCACAACTCACTTGTCCTGCTTAAAACTCCAAAATTAAATAAAAATTAAAAAAAAAATTAATTAATATAATATTCATAAATATTACTATATGTACAAGTAAACGTATCATTATTAAATAAAACTGAGATAGTATATACACATAAATTAATTTAAACATTTCAATAAACATAATAATATACGTAGCTGCCTAATGTAGAAAAGTTTCGACTGTATATAATAAATGTTTTTTGAATAGCAAGAAAATAACTAAACGGTCGTTATTTATTGTTTTAATTACAATGCAATATTTTAATAGAAATGTATTTCAAATTTTTGAGGCTCATTAAACATACAATTTTTTTTTACTCCCATCCCTGCAATATCAGCCTATTGCAGCATTAATTATTGGAATGTAGGTATAGGTATAACTTATAAAAAAATACAGTAACGTGAACAATACCCTTTATTAAAAAAAAAAAAACACTATGAAAATATCCGAAATATTTATGACTTTGGTCACATATATATGACAAAATTTAAATGTACAAAAATCGTACAATAAAAACAAGTATAGGTACTTAATATTTATATGACTGATATTTATACAATCAAATACATAATGTCAATAAATGTCCTAATAGATTCATGTTTTTCTACCCATCTTTCGCACATAACCTTATTAATTTTTCTTTCTTTGAATTTGGTATTTTATTTCTTACCTCACTTTGTAATACACACTGTCGTTTAGGAGAATTCATAAAATTATATATACTTTTAATAACACCCATCGCATTTCTGATACAAGAATATTTCACAAGAACTACATATTACTAAATTTAACACATGAGCACTGAAATGAACATAGGTATACAGCTGTCGCCTGTCTTGTACTGTTGTTTTATTATACTTTGGACACCATTAAACCTTCCACTCATAGCAGCCGCCCCATCGTAGCCTTGCCCTCTTAAATATTGTAAATTTATACCAAAATTTTCCAAGCTTTTTAGTAAAATATGAGCTAAATTTTCCCCTGTTGTACTTTCTACTGGAACAAAATTTAGAAAGTCTTTTTTTATTTCATTATTATAAATATACCTAGCACTATAACTAGCTGTTCTACTCTAGCTAAGTCTGCAGTTTCATCGGCAAGAACACAAAAACCTTTTGAAGAATTTATTTTTTTAACTATTTTATCAAGTAATAAATTATTACATATGTTAACAATTTCGTTTTGTATTTTTGGACTAATATAATTTGAATATTTATAGGAGTAGGTATAATTTTTTTGAGACATATTTTTATAATTTTCTATACATGTTTTATGATAACCAGTTTCTTCATGATTTTCCGAGATTCTCGGAAATAATTCGATTTGAATCTGAAACATAAATTGAATACATGTGGTCTATGGACCCATCTCGTTTAAGCCAAAAACCCTAATATTATAGAATGACTATTCAATTGCCTCTGCAGTTAACATTTTATTTAGTGATAAGTATGAACACAATACAATAGTAACTAACCATTTATTATCTACTTACAAAAGTTAATTTAGTTTTTTCTATTTGCAATTTATAGGTATTAAAAATGTTCAAAATGTAATTTTGCAACAGGCTGCGGCTCGTGTGGCCTTTCAACCCGCGGAGCCCTGTGCCACTGCGCAGCTCGATGCTCGAACCGCCTTAAAGCCTGCCCTAATTGTGCATATAATATATATTGATATTCGATCATTTTAAATTACTATAAGGACAGCATTAAAGGAACCTATTTCATTTTCAAGTCTTAGCTATTAAAATTGAAAATTGTATATGAATTGTTAACTATATACAAAATAATCGTATTTTTTGACAAACTGTGTTAAAATTTTAACTTTTTAACTTTTAAACCTGGAAAAACTGTTGGCCACTAAATCCAAACTTCAGACAATGCGTCGCATGCAGTATATCTACCTATAAGGAACACAGTTTCACACAAATTCGAATTAATCTAATTGTTTTTTATTGTAGATATACCTACCTATATACTAAAAAATTAATTAGGTAGGTATGCATGATATGATCAGCGAAAAACTACACAACTATATTATAAATCGGTTTTAATTAATGATTTACGAGGATCTTTGCACAAACATTGTTCTATAAAGGATTTTATACAAGATTTATTTACACTTTTCAATCTGACATAATTTTTTTCAATTTGCTGATGCTAAAGCATCTCTAACATTTTTTATTATGTATATTTATAAAGTAATAAAATAATTATTTCATACTTAAATTGTAAAATAATTACAAATAATGGTTTAAAAGGGTTTGAAGGCTAAAATCACATAATAGATGAAATTTTAAATTTCCGTCGGCGAAACGGCGGCGGCGAGAAGTCCGTCGGCGAAAGGGCGGCGGCGAGATGTCCGTCGGCGAAACGGTTGGCGGCGAGATGTCCGTCGGCGAAACGGTTGGCGGCGAGATGTCTGTCGGCGAAACGGTTGGCGGCGAGTCGGGTGGCGGCGAGAATGCTTGGCGGCGAAACGGTGGCGGCGAGATGGTGGCGGCGAAACGGTGGCGGCGAGAAGAGCGGGTTCGTTTAAAGGGATATATACGTTCATACAGACAATAATATTATTGTAATAAAAATAAAAAATCTTTCAGTCAATAAATGATTTTACGTTATATGTAAAGTTAATTATTTAATGGCTGTATTCATTTCAATTTTTGTTTTTAATCCAAAATAATAATTGTTTTAATTATTTAAAACTATTTAACTCATGTTCAAAATATCGAAATTATTTGTCATAATATATTTATATTTTTAACTGCATAAAATGTTAAGAGTGTTTGTCATAATTTATATACATCTAATTTGATATAAATTTAGATACTTTAAATGAAACCATTCAATAAAAGCACTAAATTAAAACTAAACAAAGCTATAATGTAAATCAATAACTAGGTATATAACTAATGCGTAAAAATTGATTAGTTAATTAATAATTAATTAAGGATGTATACAATAGTTAAATAAATACAACTCCAATCAATGCATATTGTTTTATGTTCTATTATATAATATGTATCAATAATAATATTGTGCATTAGATGCACTTTAAATTGTTTTTATTTTACTAGGTAATTAATAAGATAAATACAATTATTTACCCCTTCATAACTTCATTGAATAATAGTACCAATTGTATTGCATGAATATAATTTGTTATTTAATCAAAATGTTATCTCACTATTGTATAAAATTGATTAGATATGTATTTCATATTAATTAATATAATATATATTCATGCACACCAACAGGTATAATATTAACTTATAGTTTCTACATTATATTCAAAGACACTTTTCGATTTTCAACAAATTAATCATATCTTTTTTATTAAAATACAATAATAACATTTCTAATTTATACTCATGACAAACGTCAATATTTTTTTAATCTAAATTAGACCAAAATATAGTACCTAATCATTCAACTAATTAATATTTAAAAATATATTTATAAACAAAATTATAATTAAAATTCGTTCTTTTAACAATGTTAGTGTTGGAAAACATCCAATGTATCCATTTATAGCAATAAAAATATATTTTAATTTATTTACACAGTTTCATTATTTTAAGTTGTATACAGAATAAGAAAAGTATTAGTTTTACATTTTTTTTTCGACACACTTTAAGCCATCAGGCAATCAGATACAAATGTTTTTTGTTTCAAATTTAATCGACTGGAATTTATATGTATAATATATACAGCCGTTAAACCTAGATAGCAATAAAAGCTATATCAAACGTAAAATTAAATAATAAGTTTCTTACTAAAGTTATTGTTACACTAACTCATCAATAGTGTTTGATTACTTATAAAATATAAATAATTCTGCAAAGATGAATAAAAATAATAAAAAATACAATTTTATAATAATTGTTATTGTTGTTATTTTTCAAGTTATAATTATACACCAAATATATAATATTTATATTTTATTCGATTGGAAATGTTTACAAGAATACTTTTAATTAACAAAACAGCAACATTCTCTTTATTTTATATTCTGAGTAGGTAACATAGCAAAGTATTTGGTTTTATGTTAAATTAAAATAAAATTATGTAAAATGTATAATATGTAAAATATTATCAAGACAGTTATTTATTTTCTTATAAATCAACAAAACAACTTATTACAATTTATTAGGTAGGTACTTATTAACAAGTACCTATTATAAATCATTAAAATCAAAAAATGTTTTAGGAGGATAATTTGGATTGTATTTTTTCAAAATATTAAAAAATATTTTTCACTATACTAAGAACAATTTATCAGATAAAATTTCCGATTATTTTAAGTGCTACATAAACATTTTTAAGGATTTATTATAAATTTCTCCTCAGATAAAGTGTATACAAAAAGATAATATAAATAATATATATAAATCATTATTTTTCATTGAAAAACAAATATGACAATCCATGTAAAAAATCTAAATGTATCAATTGTTTGATAATGTTCAAATTATGGTAGTGTATAACTGTATTTTAAAAATAATTCATTATGAATAGGTATACGTACTAATTAACTATAATTATAATTTAGTTTAAATAGTAAACGTACTACGCTAATAAAAATCTGGCGTGAGTTATCTAATTCATATTTTTTAGCAGGTATGCAGTCTACATTTTTCTTAAGCTTTAATTTATTTACACTTTATTTATATATTAATTTTATTTCTATTAATTGTGACATTTAGAAACATTGAATTAATAGTTTGTGTATTTATTATGTTATTAAATGTTCTGATATAATATTATATGTAAATAAAGGAACATAATAAATAATTAGAATAATTCATATCTTAGGTACACGTTTAACATTTAATAGAATATTTAATCAGTCTATAAGTTTACATCAGTGCTTATTTTTTTTTAATATTCCTATAAAGTAATGTAAATTTTACAATTTCGATAAAATGCCAAATCCCCTTCTTAATTCAATTTCCAAACGATTGAATTTCCTACAAAAAATACAGGTATAAAGAGCACTTTGAATACCTTAAATGTGTTTTCCACATAAAAAATAAACATTCCGATAAAATTCTTATCGTTTTTCTAAGGATCTATTTTTAGTTTGTAAATAAATTGTATATATAAATATATATATATATCATATATGATAGTATAATGTATATATATTTTAAGCACTAGTTTTAAAACTAAACTATCTATATACATACACCTATACTTTGGGTAAATATTTGTTGTAACATTGTTATAACTGTCAAAAATCAATTTTTTTATTTTTAAAAATGTTTTTTAACATGCTATTTCTACAAATGAAAAAAAAATAGTTAAAATGGTTAAAATGGTAAAATAGTAAGAGAAAAAAGAAAAAAGAAAAATAGTAAGTGTATATTTAAATGTTTTAATCGCACCACTATTTAATAGCAAATATATCTTATTGAAAAATCCTATAGTAGAATGAACTTTATTCAAATAACAGAAAATTATACCTTGTATTCTACTACTAAATTATTTTTTCAACAATCTTGCAGTTAAATTTTGTGGAGTAGGTAATACCAGCTTAATGACCACTGTTTACGAAGTCTACTGTTGGAATCTTTTGTTTTGCTCAATACTAGAGTAAAATATAACTTTTAAGGATTTTCAATTTTGTAAACGGATTTAAACACATCCGTAAACGGACTCAAACATTTCTCTTCTACTATACCCACTTTTACTTTCCTTATACTACGCTGAACATTTGCTTTTGGTTAAGTTATAATAAAATAAATTAGTCAACTTAATTAATATTTTATATACAAAGAAAGCATTAAAAGTATTATAACTCTAGATTAAAAGTGTTTATATTTTTTAAATTCAACCTACATTGACACAAGAAGAGACAGTAATTAAAATATATAATTTCCAAGATAATTACTAATAATATATACTTTGTACTACTTCAATAGGTAAAAAAATATTGAGGGCTGGGTAAAAAAATATTCTCGTAAAAGATTAAAAGAAAATAAATTACTTGAACAAAATAAAATATTAGCTGGACTTTATGATTAAACCTATATTAATCTGTTATAACTCATAATAAGACAGATAAATATTCCAGATGTGTATAAGGTGTACACTACAAAATGAGAAATATCAAAAAAAAATTTAGAACTTTATAAATGGTATGCCTTGGTTAGAAAATACTTATAATGTAAGTTTTTAAATTTTCTCAAACGTTTGGAATAAGACGATTGTGCAATAAAAAAAGTTCTTTTGTGATAAACAGCAATTCTCTACCTACTTTAAAATGTCTTTTAAGGTCATACAAAGTTTTTAAATGTTATACTGTAATATTAATAAATAATAATCGTTTATTATTACGTAGAAAATTTTATTGTTAATATAATAAAGACAGTTTAACTGCTTATAATTCTTCAAAAAATATATTTTTTTATTTAATAAGATGTCACAGAAAAAATAATTTATTAACATATTTCTGATTAGAAATATTTAGTATAAATATTGTGCATATTTGAAACAATAAGCTCAAAAATATTAAATTCGAGTTTTAATAACTGTTGATATAATAATATACAGATTATTTTAGACAGTTGTCAAAAGCAACTATTAATGCTGCATTTTATTTAAGAACTTATTTTTAAAACTGTATGGTCAAATTTAATTTAAAATTGGGGTTTTTTTTTAATTTATCTGTTGCCAATAAAATTATGTATTGTTTATACATACTTCTGAGTTTTGGATTTACCGCTTTAATTTGTTTATAAATTATTATACCTATAATATCGAGTGGAACCCTAAAAATTTATACTTTGTTTACGAGCTGTACATAACCATGCGTTTTTAAAGTAAGTAATTTGTGTTCACAAATGTGACCATTTATTTCTGTTAGTTAAGTACTTCATAATATTGAATATGACTCATGAGAGGAATAATCGATCCCCCCCATGCTTAATTAAAACGATATTGTTTTTAAATGTCTATGTATAATATAGTAGTATATAATATTCATTTGTGATTATATATTATACGATTTATTTGAATTAATTACATTTATTATATTTTGAAAATATTCAACAAATCATAGTTAATTACTATCCAAAGAATTTCATTATATTATATATTATTGTATACACCTTTATTCTCTCATGTATTATTATGTGAATATACATTAATCGATAATACATCTATCAATCTATCATACATACGAGTACATAACTAGTACATTTAAATATTTTATAAGATCGTAAATCATAAATTATCTTACCTAATTTTAGTAAAATTATTATTTAAATATTTTAAATGATATTTTACCCTAATCTACACACTATGTTACGAGGACATTTTTTTTACATACATAATAATATAATATAATATGTAGGTATACAATATTGAACATACATATCCGTAAAAATAAAATAATATATATCAAAGTTCTCGATGTAATGACATTATCAATACGGTTATAATACAATAAATAAAATATGTGTTTGAAAACAGCTAGGCAAAGGAAATCCATATAATTATTTAAATTATATTCGTTATATAGTTTGTGTTTTGTATTTAAATTATATTTCCCACTTCTATAGATAAACCAAATATGATATAGATATATAATATTAGATTCTGAACGAAGTGATGAATGTATTGATTTTACTATGATGTGTGTTTTTTTTTTTGTGTCTGACGACAACATTTGGAGCAGTAATAATGCTCTGATTTTTGACTTCAGCCCCTCTTTGAATAGGAAAATTCATCTAGTTGGTACTTTGGGGGGGGGGGTCAAAAGTAAAATTTTCAAATAGTTTTCAAAAAAATCGAGAAAAACAAAATGACAGAAAAATGGCAATTTTACGAAAAACCACTTTTCGACAAAATCGATTTTTTGATTATTAATAAACAGATACTATAAAGTAACCACGGTAACAGATAAATATAATATATTTGTTTCAAAATAGAATATATGACAATATTTAAATATAATATATCCTAAACTGACAAATCATCTTCGTTCAGAATCGTTTTTCGTATATAATGATACCTATCATTGCATTCAAATTTAATCTACCATAGTCTGAGGTCCACCCCACCCCCTAATATATAGCAAAGCGATACCCACTTACCCGCTTTTATATTATTGAACAATATGAACCTACTAGACTCTTACCATAATTTCCCATTTTTAGTAATATATCATTTTTATGTTAAGTCATTGATGTAATTAAATTAAACTATATTTCTTAAAAATAAAGTTACTTTGCAGTTTGCAATAGAGGGTTATTCAGTTAAAACAAAACTTAAGGAAACGTGTTTAATCGGCATATTATGCAAAGACATATTATTCTCCCTTATATCGGCTATGTATTTTAATTTATTCAAGGTTTTTCTGAGAATCCATGGTAAATTTTAAACAGGTGACGGAAATTCTGGTAACTACTAAAAATTCTTTTATCAAACGTTTAACTGTTTTAAACTAAGTATATTTTGAATTTGTAGTTTTTATTCAATAAATTATAATTCAAGAATAATTAAATGTCAATATTTTTTTTTAAAACTATAAGATTATTTTTCAAAAGAAATTAAAGTTCTTGGGTTAATCATAATTTTTTTTAAATTGTTTACCGTTGTGTTTAATAATTTTAAATTATGTATTTAACATTTAAAATTAAGCAGTGTTTTTACTAACTATAACTGAGAATTTTGGTTGTTTATATACTTGATTTATTTTTTAAACATCAGGAAATTAATACACCATTTCAAATGCCTGTACAAGGAGTTTATAGTGACCAATACAAGTTTCTTTTCGTCTTATTGTACTTTCAAGTAGGATCCTTTTCAAGTCGGGTCAACTACTCAAATAGATTATTTTGCTGCGATACATTTAGTAAACAAATTTTAAAAAATCAACTCTAATACAATTTACCACATAAACTTAAAAACAAGTATGTACTACTATTACAAACACGGCATCCAATTGCAAAAAATATAACGTTAGTATTGTTGAGATAAGTTATTTATATTTATTTTTAACTAGGTTTGCATAAACATATTTGAATAAAACCCAAAGACAATATTACTATAAATTAATGAAATATTTTAGGTATATGGTTTTATTTTGAAATGGACACTAAGTAGAAAAAGGTTTCAGAAACATATTAATATATTCGCTTTACGAACAAATTAAAATTTTTAAGTTTTCTCTATACCACTCAACACTCGCCAATTACAGTTCGTAAAGGTCGGTATCGTGCGTAGCCATGGCTTGGTTCACAGTAATTAGTTCAGCTGTTGTTTTGTTGACTGTCCAGTATGTGTGTGCTGTGAAGTATAGATATACAGTTGTTTTTTTTGTATTACATGTATGGTTTTCGTAATAATTCGATTATGTTTTCGTGAATATTTAAAGTCATTGCTTAGTGTCATCGAAACGTTCTTAATTCAAGTATGTTTTAATTTATGTAGGGGACACTGATTTTTCGTTTCGTAGTTCATATGCGCGCCCGAACAGCTTATTAAAAATTGTTTTACTGTTTACCTCGAATCTCTTTTGTTTCACATTCGTTCGGTATTATTTTAACAATCTGTACTTGCGTATTAATTTGTAGAGTATATTCGTTTTGTCCATTTGCTTTGACTACAGTTTTGTTCATAAACATGGTTTTTTATGAATTGGTTATCAGATTATATCGTTCGAGGTTTTTCCCATCATATTGCTCATATTTATTTACCCAATTTTTAGAGTGGTTATCAACTTTACCTGCAGCCAATATGAAAAACTTTGGTTTTCTTTTATGTTCATACTGTGAATACTGTAGTTATATTTTTATTCATTAGTGTAATTTTGTATAAATCAGCAGATATAGCTAGTTAGCGATGTCTTTGTGCGTGTACGGGGTTAACTGTATTATTTTATTGTATAATTACAGACCCTTTTACTACTATGTATTATAAACATACGTGGCAAATGGTGCACCACATGTTTTTGACAGATCGATGGGCTAAATTGTATATTTTGTTATTATATTGTATAAATGGAAAATTTTGTTAAATGTATTATATTATTATCAGTTGCATATTTTTTTTTATTTTTTATTCTTCAAGAAGATAATGGGCCCTACTGAACATGTTCGAATACACCGTATTAAAACCAGAATTTATTTTAGGGATAGGTTTACCCCCTCCCAGAGAAAAATGTATACGATATTTTTACTTCATTTTATTATTTACGTCTAAGGCTTACCACTGAAAATGTACGATACCCATTACCCCCTCCCCCCATGATTGAAGGTTTAAAATAAACACTAATAAAAACCAACAACTATTATATTTTATACACATAAATATCAGATGTGATTTTTTAATGATTTAAGGTCGTTAGTGTAGCAAATATTGTTAACTTCCTGTCACGAAGACGCCCTTAATTTTATATTCATATTTTCAATGTATTATATTTATTAAGAGCTAAAAGCAATACAATCATATAATATTGTAAATTATACGAATTTAGTGATACTAAACTTTATTCGAAGAGTTAGTACTAATCTTGAATCGATTATGCAAAAAAAAATATAGGCCAAAAATTCGTTAACTATCTAGAACCAAAAATATTCAACTCTTTAAACTTAAATGTAAAAAATTACTTACGAGCTAATACTAAAATTAATATAAATAAATATATAAGTCAATTATTATTATATTAGCTTTGAAATTCTTGTAATAAACTTTATATAATATATTATTTTATGCATAGTATAGTATATATGTTCTATGTATTCAAATTTCAATAATGCTGTTCTTATATTTCTTTTTTTTCTCTCTGTTCTTATTGTTAAATCTGTTTTTTCTTAGTATATATTTAAATAAATAATATTACCTATCAGTATAATATTAAAATTCACCTAAAATAATAAATTCTCTACCTCCAACACAAGCTTTACCATAGAAATTGTATCTTGTTTGATTATAAAATTAAATTGTAATAAATGGTTATTTTTAATAATAAAAAAAAAAAAACTATATGATGTATTTACGACAATATACTTCAACTTTCGATTATGTACCAATGTTAATTAAAATATTAACAAACAAAATACCGTAAACCATCTATTGCGATATAGCAATCGTGATAACTCGTTCGCCTATTGCATTATACTATTATATTAATATTAATATGTGTTGAAGTGCAAACTTTGTGTGCTCATACACTCAAGGTAATATTATATTGTTCGCGACCAAGTGTTACAGGTAGTAAGTGTAGTACCAATAATACTGCTATGACAAACATAATCAGTAACGCACAATAGCTGTGCAGATGAAAACAAGTCTCGTTTGGTGTCGGAGCGTAAACTAATTAGCATTTAACGAGAAGAATTTATGCATGTACCCTTTAGTATCTACGTGTTTATTGAACAGAAAAATGACATAATATTGTTATTACCATCATACGCTTTTACCTGGTTCATACGGTATCAAACAAATTAAATACCGTGTGTATACGTACGCGTAACCGTGCACGACAGTAGTTTCAAAACCAACAGGATGGAAGCAAAATAAATTCTGCTTCTGGCCGCAAAGTATATCACGAAAATTCTTCGGATTCAGAAGAGATAATATGGTGGGTTGTCATACAGTATTATCATATCTATCGTAGCTCGTACAAAACAATTGTACAATTAGGTTTGTCGGAAGATCAGAGTTAGCTGTGGTGATGGTGTTGATGCAAGACACAGTAAAACCAACGATATATACGAACAGGAATGAAACATATAGGTAGCTTTGTATATATGGTATATAATATAGAGGGTGTTTACTACACATGCACGCCTTCATTTCGACGCACAACCGTCGTTCATTAATCACGTTCATCATAAACTCTGCCGGATGTCTAATTCGGTTGTTTTTGAAAACGGTATGTATAAATAAATATATTTATATATATATATATATAGATTTGTATTATTACTGAATGCGCATGCGCGTTAATTCGAATCACGCGCATGTCTTTGAATAATATATACAGGGTGTGACTTATAATTAAATCCCAACGTTAAGCTGGACGCTCCAACAACTGTAAAACATGCACCACTATATTATATTATAATTTATATTATACACCTGCCTACAACAAATACACTATGAGGATATACGGAGACCCGCTAAATATATACCTGTCGCCGCCGCCACCGCCACCGACACTGCAGAGTCCGAGCGATGATTGAACGATTTCGCCCCACGAGATTATGGTAGCGGAGAGCGGAAAATCTTATACAAACTGACTGTTCGTATATAATATGTATATATATATATATATGAGTCTATACGTATACGACGTTCCAACATACTTAGTGCGCGTTTCACGACGGTCACAGTGCATTTCGCAGGAAATCCTATGTCGCGCGTCTTCCGTGATGACACTCGTTCTCACCAAGAATAATAATCACACCGTTACGATTATTTCTGCAGATATGCATAATATCACAATATATATATATCTATATTATACGATTCACATTATTCATTATCGATGATCATAGTAATAATAATGTAATAATAAAAATAATAATAATAAGATCTCATTGGCCACCCACCACCGATGACAACGCCCGCCCTAAAAACCGAAACGCAAATGCACTTTATTTTCACGGCAGGATTATAGTTCAGGAATAATAAATATTAGGTGTATTATTGTGTAAAAAAGAATAAATTATTTAAATTATTATTCAATAAAACCGTTTTGTCTATCGTGTTATGTTTACGACGGCCTGACATAGGTATCTTAATTCTTAATCTGCAAAGAATTGAGATCAAAAACTAACTTTTTTTAGTATGTGTTTAGAAACTAACATATACACGATTTTTGAATGCTCCAATTATTCTTGATGCATATTTTTCGTATAATAAATTACACATTCATGATATATTAATACTTAATTATGTATTTGATTTAACTTCAAATAATACTTCAATAGTTCATTATTAAATGGTAAAAAGTACAATACCTCAACTCAATTGCAAAAAAAAAATGCTTATAATATAGAACTATCTAAGTTTTATAAAACTATCGATCTGGAAAAAAAAGTTATATAGAATTATAAAAAGCATTTTTACTTCATTATTAAAATCTAAAACTGCAAAAATCTTATTATTATAGTTTCTGAATCTTTACAAATACACTAAAGAATTTTTAACTATTAAAACATGTTAAGTTTTAATCATAATATGTATAACTTAATTTTCTTTCCAATCCTATAATATTTTACTACAGTGTTTTTTTTTTATCTCAAAAGCTATTTTGAAATTATTATAATTATTACTATGATTGTTTACTATCCATGATCATATTATAATAATTGTATAACTATAAGAAGGTAACAGTAGTATAATTGTAATAATTTCAAAGGATTTCTATTAATCTGTAAATTCAAATTTCAAACTCAAAGTAGCAATTATACAGGTAAATAGTTAATTATTCGTCTACCGTGAAAGTTTGATGTTAAATCTATAACAAATGTTCATGATATTTAAATCAAATGAAATAAATTATTTATTTAAATTTTACTTATATATAAATTACTATGACTAAGACATATAATATAATATATTATATATAAATAAATCGGTAGTTACTAAAAGTAAAATTTCATTTACAATAGTATAAAATTGAAACTATCTTTTGTTCAACAGCAATATTAGACTTTGCGATTTGGATGTTTTATTTTTGAGTTTTTCTTAAATATTTATAATTGAAACTGTTTCAAAGAAATAGTTATAACTTAACCTAATTAATATAAATAGTAATTAATAATTAACTTTAGATTTTGAATGAAGTTTTTTTTTTAAAAAAATGTATCATTACATTTATCAGTAAACACATATCAATATATAATTTAAGCATGTTATATATGCTTTTAAAATGCATACATCTTATGGAAATACTTATTAGTAGTTATTAACTATTATTGTTGGAATCATAACTGTCTCGAACGACTCGAATGTTTTAATGTGAAACATTATATGAATAATCTATTAAAAATATATAAGCTGTATATTTTGAATAAATAACCAATACCTAATATATATATATATATATATATGTATATACACTTTTTACAGCATTTAATAATGTTATACTTGGTTGTTTTAAAGGTATATTTATACATACCTTTTTTAGAATTCTAAAGTCATACACATCCTAACTATATATTGTATTAAAAATTAGTTATATATTAAATATAATAACAAACAGTGGCGTATTTACAACTTAAAGTTTATTTATGTATAAATATAGTCAAATTATAAAATGAAATCAATATTTTTGTTTTAATTTGGTAAATCATCAATCTTTGGGGAGTGGAAACATAATATAGTAACCACTGACCCGTCTTTTTTGGGTAAGGTCACCAATTAAGGTTGAGATCTGTAGGGCTAAAGTATCGTGGGTGATTAAAGAATTCACGTTTTATATTATGTAATAAAAAATAAAAAATATGACAAAAAAATATTTATTAAAAAACAATCAAATGAGTATTGAAAAAACCAAACGATCGTAAAATTTAAATAGAAAAATACGTAACATTCCATGAATACAATAATAATATAAATAAATATTGAGAATTATTATGATGGGGTAAAAACCGTTCTATTAATTTTTTGATTTGTTGTATTATTATAATAATAATAATAATAATATATTATAGTCGTAAAACATGATACGTTTAAAGCTCCGATAGATAGTTACTAGCAAATAATATAATATATAATATAACATTAAAACAACCAAAAACTCAAAAAAATGATAATAATCTATACAACGAAATTTATATATGGATATCAAACATCGCTTATCGATGAAGGAGAGGGTTGTCCCGTCAATAGTCAAAATTTTCTCACATCATGTTCTGTAGTTGCATGGATATCGTCGGATTAAAATCCCCAGTTGGTAGCTACGCCGTTAATGGAAATTCAGTTTAATTTTAATAATATATAAAAAAAAATATTAGCCAATTCCAATCACACACGAGTTAAAGTTATATTAATTTTAACTTATTTACTTAACTTGTCTGCGTTTAATTTTTATTAACTTAACTATTAACTCAATCAATCGTTTTTTATTGATATTAGTTAAGTTTACTTAATAAATAATAACTTTCAATTAAATCCAAAAAACGTTTATATTTTATAAATAATTAAATAATAATAAAATTATAATTAATGATGATTATTATTATTATATAGTTACAAAAAAAAAATACAAAATAAAACCCAAGTAACCAAAAATAAATAAACCTATCTTACACTGAATGTTTCAAGTTTGAAATAAAAAAAAATGTTTATAAATTTAATCATTTTATATGAATTATAATGATTTCAATATTTACTTGCTAAAAAAAATGAACATTGTCAAATATATTATAATAAATTATTTTATCAAGGATTCTATAAAAAATATTTTTTGGTTTATATGATTCCTCGCAAATTATATATATTTGTTAATTAACTATTTATTTATTTTTAATACTATTTTTAGTATTTATGCGATATTATTTTTTTGGTTTTAGTCCAAAATGAATCATTATAAATAAATAAAAAAAAAATTAAGAACAATTAAAAAATAAAATTTATTGACTACTATTAGACCTTCTTATGCCTTGATAGAACATAATTCAATTTACAAATATAATTATTAGAGAAGATCGATAGTTTTCTACCAACTCAACGGTAAGTATATTGTTAGTCGAGCAGTTTTTGATATATTATTTAGGACACGGAAGGATAGGTGGCCATTTGATAGTTTGGATCCGATCCAAAACTCATCACGTGCGGTGACTGGAAGGTCTTATTTATTTATTAGTTTCCAAGACTCGAAAAATACTCGACAACACAATTAATCTTGCATCACACCCCGATTTACGCCCATAGGCAGTTTTGACGAAGCACCCAAAACTCTACATTTTCTCGTCATTATCATTCGGTTATTCAAAGAAATAGAATTTGGTATGACTAAGACAAAATTTTTAAATATTTAAACAGAAAAATGCATGAGACATAATAGTATTATATTCTCTGAAACTTAAGCTCGTTGATATTCTAACTCGTAATAAATATAATATTGTGAATGCAATTTTGCAAACAAATATTATATAATATAACCATACACAACATATTATTATTCTATATGCATACAAATATACAATTATAAAATTGAAATTAAATCCTCCACTTATTTTCGGATTATTAGCAAACTAGGTTCTTATGATAATATACACGTACATATTATACAACAAAATATATATATTTGTTTACACGTTTTTGACAATAAAAAAGCTTAAACAGTTTAATGAAGTCCGTCACTATGTACCAACATTGAAAATGGAACATATATTTTACTTTGGACGGGTGATTTTTTTCAATTTACCAGAAGTCTATCAAATTAAAGAAAATTAATGATAAAAAAAAATATATATAAAAAGATTAACTAAATCCTAATCAATTTTAAGTATAGGTAACTACAACAAACTACATATATTAATTTTTTAATATACCTATTATATAAGTTATTTAAAAAAATTTTTATTTTTATTTTAATATGCAATTTAGTAATTTAATTGAAATTAGTAATAAAATAAAATTCACTTTATAAATTGTAAACATTATATTTTCCAGATTTTTTAAATATACGTTAATGTATTTATTAAATATATTTTATAGGACACGAACTCTACATATTATTTTTAAACGGATTTATTGATATTAAATCTAAAAATCAAATTACTATTTAAGATTCTAACTATAATTTATGTATAAAAATAAAAATTATACATAATTAATGAAAAAAAAAACATAAGATATACGTCATCTAATATATCCAACACCTATTTATTTAACAGTTATGATTTTTCTATTCTATATTATATTATTTGTATGATTAAATGGTTATAAAAAATTGAATCAGTTAAACTATTAAAATTATTTAATGAAAGTTCATCAATTATAATATGTCAAAAACAAAAAAATATGGTAAAATTCTAGTTTTTTATTTAATTGAAATACTTAAAATATTATTGCCTTTAATTATTTAACAAGTTATACGGTTTTCATAGAAAATCTATTTTTGGGGATTTAAATATTACATTGTAGTCCTTAGAAATGTTCCACTAATAATGTACATTTAATGATTGTAGGACACTGTACGGTCTCCAGAAAAAATACAAATTATATATACTTCTAAATTTGTTTTTTTTTTCTAAATATAAAATAGTATTGAAAAAGTGTTATGTAGGTAACAAATGTCAATTTAATGTTACTTAAATTCTTAATTAAATAGCGACGTAGTCCGTATAGATAATTAAGTATAATATAGTAATTACTAATTCGTATAAAGTGATAGTCCCACATGCCCGCTAACCGACTATCGTATCATATTCGTATTCATATCTTAAAATGTATTAGCATAATAAAATTATGAAAGCCAAGTGGCGCCGAACACTATATCGAGTCGGTCCAATTGAACCGAGTAAAATTGTTGATTGAGTTAGTTATATAGTAATAAAAGGCATTCATTATAATATTTAAATAACAATATAATATACTGATATAAAATATATAAAAACCAGATCTTTGACAAATTTAATTTTATTGTTTTGTTGAAATTTAAAAATGAATAGCAAATCATATACATATAGATATTTTTTATCAAATCGATGGTGACAAGCAAAAGGGTCTAAGCGACATAATTCATAGTTTTCAGGAGAGCCAAAAAACTCTTTTTGATGATTTAATTTTTTTTTCTGTTTAAGCAATAACTTTTTTATGGTAAGAATATGGATTTTTTTCATGGGATACTTTTTTGTTTGTTTGTATGTTATTTATGTATATTCATAATTTTAATTAACTTTAAATAATTATTTACATGTATATACCGTAATTTAAACAAGTATTTCTAATAATTTTGGCGCTTAGGCCCAATTTTTTCACACTTATTATATATAATCTACGACGATTATCCCCTATTATTTAACTTAATTTATATGATGATTCTAATGAATTTATCCCCATATTTTTTATTGATAACTATTTTTATTGAAGATCAATATAATAATATTATATAACATGTTCTTCAAAATAAGATATTTATAAATATTTTCTGTTAAAAAAAATTTAAAAATGTATATTCTTCAATACTAATTTAATAACAATAAAATAAAAAGGTACTTTTCATCACATGACTTAGTTTATCAAAGTAAAATAAAAATAAAATAATTACTTATTTTTAGACTTTATTTGATACTGAAATACTATTAAAATATGGTTAAAATAACATTAAACAACTTATTTTTTTTTTAAATAAAAACATAAACAATTACTAAATTCCTGTGTATTTTCTGGTAAAAAGAACCTTTTCAATGCTAAAAATAAACGGAAACAAAATCTAATTAATCTAATGTCAGTTGTACTACAATCTTATCATTCCTATCACAATGATGTTATGAAATACTTTACTTTATATACGTACAAAAAATGTGGGTACGAGCACGTCACACATAGCATAAACGTCGCTTGTCCCCTAAAAAATTGTGCTAATGTCGTTTGTTCCCTATTTTTGTCGTTTAGACCCTTTATGAGGAAAGACAAAATATAAAAGTGTTGCTTAGACCACAAACTTGAAATTCAAATTGTCATCATAATAATGGTCACAGCTGTTTTTGTGCACGCGCAAATGATGTGATAGGTATGTATTTTTCCATCCATTAGAATAAGTCGTATCACTTAGACCCAAAGTGTCGCTTAGCCCCTTTTGCCTTGTCACCATCGAAATATAATTTTCTAAACACTGTAAAACATAGCCAACATTATGTTGGCTTTATTTTGGTTACTTAGACATTTTTAAATTTAAATTTTTTTTTTTTTTGTCTTAAATGTTTATACAAATCATTAATATTCAACTACAAAAAGCTTGATAAATTGATAAATAATTTCTCATGATATTTTCTAAATAGAATTTAAAAAAAATTTGGTTTTTATAAGCATTTGAAATTAAAATGTTTACAATATTAGATATTCAAAAAGCAATAACAACAATTTTAGTTGTTTTGTTATAATTAAAAAAATAGTACATAGTTATAAGGACTTACAAATTTTTAGCATCGCGTATATGTATTAGTACTCACTTTTCTCGATGTTCTATGTATAATATATTTTAAAAATATTTAAATTAATTTTAAGTTATTTATATTAATATAAATTATATTCCAAGCAGTAAATACACCTATTGCACTGGTTTACAATGATGTACGTCCGCATTGACTTGTCTTGTAAGTTAATATAACAGTCAACAGCTAGTTAGCTAGTACTATATGAAATAATATAGTTTTTATAAATATATATAATTGATGAGATTTGTTTGTTGCAAAAATTATACCATTATATTGTAATACTGATAGCATTAATAAGAATATATTATTATTACTAAAATCATTATAAATATATAATTAAATATCTTTAGAAATATAGTCTGACACCTAACATACTGTCTCCGCTCTGAATGATTTTTTTTATGTAATGAATTAACATTAAATTCGAATTCAATGCACATATTTACTCAATTATTATGTATAATTATATCAAAGTGAAGTTTTTTAAATTATGTATCGTTTACCATAGTGATATGTAGGGCTAGGGACTGCATGCCCTAAAAAACCTTAAAATATGCATTACAAAAATAAAAATCATAATATTGAATAAAATCTTTTTATATTAATTTCAAGATAATATTTGCAAAATTGCGAAAATCATAAATTATTTATTATTATTTTTATTTTCCGATTTATTTTCTTTAATTCACACTTGCGATGTACCGATAAGTAATAATAATGCAAGTGATCGGTGAGAAAAACACTGCAAAAACTAATTTTAAAATATTTATTTTAAATAAATAAAATCGCCATACTAATACCTAATATCCTTTTATCTATTTAAAATTAATTTTTTCTTTATAAAATTATACCTTTATATAAATAATTGTAAAATATTATACACTTATAAATGAAAAATGGTCAAATATGCAAAATATTATGTACCTATACATTTTAAATATACACTCGTATTGCTATGAAAAAAATGTATATTTTACTTTGCTATGTCTTTAATGATTATTGAAAAACATACAAACTCCTAGAAATCCCTAGCCCTAGTGATATGTATAGAGCCATATTCAGGAAGGGTACGGGTTAGGGTAGCCACATTCCTACTGATGCTAAATAATATAGATGAAATTAGTTAAAATGTATTGTTTTAACATGAAACATTTTCAATATGATATAAAATTAATTTTCAATTATTTGTATACGATCTGAAAAATGTTATGAATCACTTTACTATTATATTATAATAGTAAATAATCAATACGATAATAATGAAAATAATATTTGCAGGTTCATTTATTAGGTATATCCAACAAATAAAAATTGTTTTGTCGATAACGCTATAAAATAATATCAGTGTACCTAATGGTGTAGTCTGCAATTAATTATTGTATTATTTATCTTATTTTAGGTCCACAGAAATATTAAGTACAAGATTTCTTACATATTATTTTGTATGGTTGTATGAAACTTTTGGGTCATTCTAGATTACGAATAAAATATTCAGATTCAGATGCAAGGTACCGAAATCATTGAAAATACAGTGCATTCTGTTTTCTATGTGACAATCACTAGTTGGTTATACATTTATAATAGAGTCAACTACGGTTTATCGGAATTATTTTTGTTCAACCTAAACAATAAAAATGTCGTCTTATGGAATTTGCATTCTGCGTCCGGCGGTGGTGAATAAAATCAAAAATAATCTGTGCACCCATATCTAATGCAATCACATTGATTGGGAATCGTCATATTATCGTATAGGAAATATAATTTGTTATCAATAAATTAAAATATTTCACAAAAATGTGTTCAATTTATACAGAAAATTAGCTGTCCTCGTGCACTTCGTCGCCCGTACAAAAAAATAATATTCTGTTTGCGCGAGTGAAATTATTTTTACCTATATGCGAGGTAAAAACAGTTGAATAATCATCGCCCAAACGGTATTTTTAGTTGAATAAACGTATGTATATATGTGTTAAAGTTAAAAATAGGATTCAAAATTCAACTCATCCTCGCCAATATATTTATATATATATATTACTTATTCGGTATCCTTTATTTAATATCCTATAGAAACCAAAAATCTTTAATAATAAATATGTCAAATATATACACTTAAATTTGTCTATGTTTTTTGATGTGAAACATTTAATGGCGTGGTACGGTAGTGAGACCGACTGTTGCATGGCGACAGTTTTGTTATTCCAAAAAATAACAGTCGTTTTTAATTAATTCTATTTAAAAAAAAATACTCAATATTTAATAATACTCGAAAATAAAGTCTTATTAATAATAAACTTTCTTAAAAAAATTCATTCAACAAATTCCAAAGTTCCAAACCCATTTTAACAAAATAATGAACATAAAACTATAAAATAACTATAGAAACCAATAACCATAGATTCACTGATTGTACATCGAGCTGATGTTTAGATGTCTAGTTCAAATCCCAGACATCAATAAATAGATTTTGCACTTTTTCTACTTATTCGGTTGACTTTTTAAAAATTTTCTTTCGTAAAAACCTTCTCCAAACAATAACAAATACAAAAAAAAAAAAGAATTAGCGAAATCGGCTCAGCCGTTCTCAATTGATGAATTGTTATACATTTTTGGCTTCATTTATATATATATATATTATATAGAAAGAGAGATACTGTATAGGTACTCTATGCCTTCGGGCGTGCATTTTTAATAAATACATTTCTAATAAGCAATATAAAAATAATATACTTCAAATACTCTTCGTTCAGAATCAATACAATCATGTTTCGTATTCGATGATTTATCATTGAATTAAAATTCAACACAGTGACCTGCTCAATGATGAAAAACACTATAGGCACATACTAAATAGTACTATGATTTCCCCGGTTTTATGTTATGTTTTATTTTCAATTAAATGTATAAAACAAATCATGTATAGTACTATGGTTACCAACCATAAATTAAATTATTTATATTGAATTAATTAAAATGAATTAACAAATATAAAATACATTATACAAATAACATTATTTACTTCCTACACACATAATAATTTATTATTAAATTTTCTTTGTCCCTTGTGATCCAATATCATCAATAATCGTCACAGTATGTAAAATGTGAATAGAATCTTCATTTAAAAGTTATAGATAGACATTATCTTAATTATAAGTATTTTCGTGACGTCAACAAATTATTAGCGTTTTTTTAAACTATATCAAATAATATTCGGAGTTGATACATAAAAAACTTTCCAAAAATAAAAATATAATAAATAACTAATTTTTTATTAGTTGAAAAGTTAAAATATACACATTCTTAGCTTATAGATAAATTATTTCCAAAAATAAAATTAAAAACAAAGTTAACAGATTGATAGGTATAACGAGTGTTTACTGTTGAATTAATTAGTAATTACTCATACGTACATTATAATATTATGTACAGCAGTTTGATTTGAAAACATTGTTCCTAAACCATTGATAAATGCTTGATTCACATTGAAATTCACATAGTATACATCATAATAACTTATAATTCAAACTATACACAACGGCTTTTGACTATACGTGGAGAATGAATTCCAACTGTGTATTCGGTCTATTGATGCAACAAATCTCGTTACGCCTAGTTTAAATATAATTTAAATATATGACTATTTGATGCCTTGGATTCGCCTTGAAGATGTTTACTGATTATTAGTGATGGATGAACTAATGTTATGTTATTAAATTTAACATTTAATATATAACTATAATAACTTTTTTATTTTAAATAAAATTATAATATAAATTATGTTATGAATGTTTGTAATTTTCTGGTTTTTTAAATAGAAAATAACTCTTATTTGAAAACTAAATCACAAATAATTTATTTGATACTTTTTTTAGCCTGCAGGTAAGATTTTATTCAAGGAAAAATAAAAATTATATTTTTTAGATTCTGAACGGAGTGAAGAATGTATTGCTTTTATAATGATGTGTGTTTTTTTTTTGTGTCTGACGACAACATTTGGAGCAGTAATAATGTTCTGATTTTTGACCTCAGCCCCTCTTTGAATAGGAAAATTCATCTAGTTGGTACTTTGGAGGGGTCAAAAGTAAATATTTTCAAAAAGTTTTCAAAAAAATCGAGAAAAACAAAAAAAAGTGACAGAAAAATGGAAATTTTACGAAAAACCACTTTTCGACAAAATCGATTTTTTGATTATTTGATAAAAAAAAAATCCGAAATCGTTAGTCACAATTTTTTTTATAAGTGCTTAAAGTTTGAATTTATACGAAATATGTCAAAATTTAAATTAAATTTCTTACGCTCATTATGTGTATGTTGGCCAATGGCCAAATACTTTTTTTATTAATAAACAGATACTATAAAGTAACTATAGTAACATATAGTAATTATACTATTTGTTTCAAAATAGAATGTATGACAATATTTAAATATAATATATCCTAAACTGACAAATCATCTTCGTTCAGAATCGTTTTTCGTATACAATGATACAATGATTATTGCATTCAAATTTAACCTACCTTAGTCTGAGGTCCACCCCATCCCCTAATATACAGCAGAGCGATACCCACTTTTTAATAATAACACATATTTCAAATCATCATTTTTTTAATAAATAATTATTGTTATTTAAATTATTATATCGGGTATGTTACTATAGAAAATGTGCATGAATAAAATCTAAATATTTAGTACCAATATAGTTGTGATTATATGCGGCATTTGGCGGCGCGTATGGTAGTAGTGTTGTTTGAGGGTTCAATAAATTGCCCTGACCACTCGGTATTATTTAGAGAGAAAAACAATATTTTTGGCTCAAAAAACAGGGTGTAAGGTAGTAAAAGAAAAGTAATGGTTTATGTGTGTATAATAGGTACGTAATATTACACGGTTCAAATTTAATTTTGTTCAATTGATGACAATTTTTTTTTTCAATTTACATTCCTATTATCACCATATTTAATTTCTGGACCCACTTCTATGTTTTCCAAGTGCATTCTTTCGTATTATTAGTGTTATTAAACGTACAATTTTCTTTTTCACTTTTTTACAAGCAAGTATGGTAATTGAAATGGAAAAAGTCTGAATTTTTAAAACTTCAAGAATACTTGTTAAATAAGAAAATGATAAAAATGTAACCCAGTTGTAATGAGTAGGTGGATAATTAAGCTAACTTTAACATAAAATATTAATGAGAAATCCGATATCACACCCAAGTGATATAACGATTTGAATCCACAAAAACTTCGGCGTGAACAGTCCTAAAATTTCTATTTTGTAACTTTTCTACAAAAATATTATAGCTAAAAAGTTGGTTGATAGCTAAGGAAAAGTGCTGTGAAATTTTTCAGAATTTTATCTACAAAGCTATAAAGCTGAAAAATATAAAAAAGAACACCAAAAAAATGTATTTTAATTTTGAAACTCTATAGCAAATTAACTATAAAAGATAAAGTTCTGAAAATCTTCACTGCACTTCTCCTAACCAATGTGAATCTAACAAGACCCCAAAAAACAAAATTCGCTTTCCTGTTTCAGAAATCTATCTCACTAAATGAAAATGAGTATAAAATATGTATGTATTGCATACAATTAATAAATATCTAAAAATTGAAAATCAAGAAAGTTTACATGCCGATCTCTGACTTGGCAAACGTTTTATTTTTTTAAAATACTATAAATTAATATTATTAAAATATTAAATATAATAATTAAATATAAAATGGATTTATATTAAAACCATAATGATTAAATCGTTACTTTCATAAATTACTAACGCTGTAAAAATAATGCTAGAAAATAGTTATTAATATGTCTGGGATGATTACAAATTTCGTGGGATAAGTAGAATATTTAAAATTATAGAATATAATATAAACATCATATGATATAATTGGATTTACATAATAATTACCACTATGATTTCAATGCACTTAGTAATGTTTTACAAATTATGATTCTCATCTTAATACTCAGTTAAATATCTCAACAAGCGGATAATAAACCAAATTTTATTTTGCAAGGGTTTATTTATTTTTAAGATTTTTAGTGTATTTTATACGCAAGGCAAAATTTCGATAAAAAAATTAGGGTAGGTAGGTACTAAAACCCCTATTTTTTAAATTATTTGTTTGATCCTAAGTTACATAAAGAGTATGTAGAAGAGCTTGTTTACGTTAACTTCCAAGTCAAAAACTACATATTTAATCACTAACAATGGCTTTTCACTATATGTAATTATTAATATTTTTTACATAAAATCAGAACAAATTCATCAACAATGAGGTAAATTAAGAAAATGCTAATTTCAAAAATAAAAATGGTATTTATGGTTATTCATAATCATAACATTACAAATTGTATACTATAATTTCTAAGGAATTTTATATTTATTTATTCTATCATAGTCATGACAAATTACATTTATAAAGAATTTTCTTAGTTTTTTAGAGCCTTAAAATTAAACCAAAACATAATATAAATGATTTTCAAATTCTGATTTCAAATATAAAAATAATTTAAATACTATTAATTAATCATATTTATCAAAAATTTATTTTCCACAAAGACCCAACAACTATAACAATTATAATAATCACAGTTTTTAATTTCGTAAAAAAAATATTTATAGTATACTATCTATACTTAAATATTTATTTATATAAATATAACTAGAATATTTATATTAATATTCATTTTTACATCGGTATCTATAAGGTATGTAAACAAATTTAAAAATACCTATGCCTTTAAATACCCACCATTTACAACTTGTAATTAAGTATTAAATACTAAATTAAATAATGATACAAACCCAATATTGTGTAAAAAAAACATTTTTTTTTTTTATTAGATCAAATAGCGATAAATTACAGGATGGGATGGTATTGAGTAATATCACCAGACTAAAAAAACAAATATTACATCGCATTTGTTACATGAATACAAAATCAACAATCTATCAAACGATTTAAACGTACTTAGTTATAATAACTATTACGATATTTTATCATAATTCATAATGGAATGTCAATTTTTAAAATATATATTTTTATTATTATAGTAAGCTATATAAGTTTGTATTTTATTATATTTCAATAACCAAACAAAGTTTTATTCACTATATGTTATAAATGTCATTATCCAAAATATATATCTTAAAAAACACATTTGATAGTTTATAATATAATATTGTTTGCCACTATTAAGCGTTGACTTAATTTCAGTAACCAAACAAAATATGTTAAAAAATACAATATCAACTAAACCAAATTTACATAACTTGAGTTAACTTTAACATAATATGTACTATTTTTATACGTGTACTGTATAAAAACATAAAATACATATAATTTAATTCTTATTAACATATATGTGTTTAACCAATGATATAATATATTTTTATTAATAAAAAAGGTAAAAGATAAAAATATGTTTTCAATAAAACTAATAGATTAAATAATAGAAAAAAATTATTGATTTACACAATATATATTTTTAAATATATAATGCACGATTATTATCAACGAAAAAGTAGTAGGTAAATAAAAATAAAAATTATGATTTTGTATTTAAATTTTTATAAAATATTGGTTATAAGTTATAACGCATCAATATGGATAATATGTAATATAATATATATATATTTATTTATTTAGAATATAATTATATACATTTGATATCCATACCAAATATATTAAATTTAAGGAGTTTGACTTAATTTATTGTTTTTATAATATGATAATAAATATAGAATACTTTCTGTTTAAAATAATCAAAGGACTTTATTTTGTCTCTATTATTCAAGTTTTTGTTTTTCAATAACAAATCTATGTACACAACAGTATTGACACAATTAATATTATTATGTATAAATATTAAAACTATAAATTTGATAATATTATAATTTATAATATATAAGAATACAAAATAATATGTATGTATAACGAAATTATTTATCATTTAATTTACTGAAGTGAACATAGTTTAAAGAAAAACCACTACAAATATAAGGTTGTACAACTATTAAATAATGTAACAAATTATATTAATAGTGTTCAAGTTTTAAAATTCATAACAGCATAATAATATGTGCACTTGAGTATACATGCAATTTTAACACTTACGGAAAAACTTAACATTTTATCTAGATATATGCGCGTGTTGTATGCGTGTAAACATGTTGGATTAAAATTTGTGTTTTTTTTTATAAAATGTTGTTTCAATACTGGAGTATTTAAAATATCATTTAAAGAAGAGAACAACTAAAGTTGTTTTTTAATTTATTTTTATCATTTCATAAGATTTAAAAAATGTTATAGGTACATTGAATATTTGAAAATAAATAATAATATATATTTTAGATTCTGAACGGAGTGATGAATGTATTGCTTTTACAATGATGTGTGTTTTTTTTTTTTTTTGTGTCTGACGACAACATTTGGAGCAGTAATAATGCTCCGATTTTTAACTTCAGCCCCTCTTTGAATAGGAAATTGAATCTAGTTGGTACTTTGGGGGGGGGGGGGGTCAAAATTAAAATTTTCAAATAGTTTTCAAAAAAATCGAGATAAACAAAAAAAAAGTGACAGAAAAACGGCAATTTTACAAAAAACCACTTTTCGACAAAATCGATTTTTTGATTTTGCTGTAACTCAAAAACGAATCATTGAATATACTTGAAATTTTCACCAAATGTTTATATTATGGTTATCTCTTTACAGTTAAATTTTCAAAATATTTTGACCATTTTTAAGCTATTTCTAGACAATTGAAATTTTCGACTTTTCTAAGTTTTTTTTCTTCGAATGCCAATAAAAATTTTTTGGGTGGCCAGAAAATCTTGAAAATTTAATACAAGGTTTCTTATAAGTTGTTCTTAAAGTGATAAAAAAAAATCCAAAATCGTTAGTCACAATTTTTTTTTATAAGGGCATAAAGTTCAAATTTATACGAAATATGTCAACATTTAAATTAAATTTCATACTCTCATTATGTGTATGTTGCCAAATATTTTTTTTATTAATAAACAGATATTATAAAGTAACTATAGTAACATAATATAGTAACTATACTAATTGTTTCAAAATAGAATATATGACTATATTTAAATATAATATATCCTAGACTGACAAATCATCTCCGTTCAGAATCGTTTTTCGTATACAATGATACCTATCATTGCATTCAAATTTAACCTACCCTAGTCCGAGGTCCACCACACCCACTAATGTACAGCAAAGCGATACTCACTTACCCGCTTTTTTTTTTGTTTACATAGGGTCGATTATTTTAACAGGTATGTGTTAATTCAATAAAATATAACTTATAATAAAAATAAAATAAATGTATATATTCAATAATGTTATCAATAATGTTACCAATTAATAAAATTGATCATGATATATTATGAAAATAATTTTTGGACCAATTGATTTAAAAACGAGAGCTTGATTGTATGAATACTTGAAAATAAATTTAAAATGTGTGATGTAAAATATAAATTATGTAATAAATAAGTAGAAAAATTACTTTAAGAGGACGCCATACCCGCATGTGTTGTCTCTGTCTTACAAGTACGTAACATAGCAAATTTACGCTAAGCAGATCACGTTTAGCTCCGTCAATTTAAAAATTAGAGTGAATCGACCTATTATGAAACTTGATGGTAAGAAAATTATCTGTGTTTGTATATTGGTTTTTTACGATAGTTCAATTTTTTAACAAGTTATGCGTATATAACATAGCATACATTAAAAATGCTCATAACTCACTTAAAAATTTAATAATTGTAAAAAACCAACATACAAACACAGATAATTATCTTACTATCAAGTTTCATAATAGGTCGATTCACTCTAATTTTTAAATTGACGGAGCTAAACGTGATCTACTTAGCATAAATTTGGTATGTTACGTACTTGTAAGACAGAGACAACACATGCGGGTATGGCGTCCTCTTAACTAAAAAAATATAAGCTAACAATAAAATCAATATCAACAATATTGAATTAGATAAATACTAATATATTATGGAGGATGTTTTAAAAATATTCATAAAATAAAATTGATATACAGTCAGACAGGTACAATCGTAGGGGCAAAAAATTATAAGCACATGCGAATGGTTTAGTTTGTTAATAGACACAATTAGGTTCAATCCAATTTAAACATAGGTATAACAGTAGGTGCAAATAACAAGAAGAAGTGAAATAAAATATAAATACTAATAAACTCACATTAACACGTTTATGTAAGTGAAATTAACTATTAGATAGAAAATCCGTTTTCACTGCAGTTAAAATAAAATCAGAAAAAAAAAGAAAAACCAATGTAAAAATAACGAAGAATGACGTCACACCGGAGCAGTAGATGATAATCATTAAGGACCACAGCAGTTGGGGAGCCTGGAAAGAGCGGCAGGGCATTTAACTTGAAATATGTTCGTAGCACGTGCTTCACACAAACTGTAAATTCTATCCCTTAGTCCCTTTACAACGTGTACCTTAACCTCTTTTACAGCCACTGTGTGTTTAAGACAATACCGGATATCCTAACACATACATTTACGCACACATGCACACGTTATTATACATAGCCCTATCGCCTGCAAATAGAGTGTATCATAACGGAATAACAAACAGGCAGTTATGACAATAATATAATACTTTACATCAAAAATTGTATACGTTACGTATTTTTTTTTCATTTGACGCAATATATACTATTTGGGATATGCACGTTTATAGTTATAGAACTTGTATATTTTGATGCGGTTAACTTTTATCACATTTATACTTTATAAGTTGTATATAGAGTCATATAAAGCAATTAATTAATTATCTAAAAATATAAAAATACCATTTAAACTATTGGAATTAAAATATACCTACTTAAATTATTATTTTTTTAATTAATAATAATAGCAGAAGAACTGATACAGAATACAGAAACATTATTAATTCTAACAAATATATGCACCAATTTTATAAAGCCATAAGTTTTTCTTGAATAGCTAGTGGAAAATAATTAAAAATTAATTTAAATCACAAAAAAAATCACTTATTTAGATTTAGATTTTAGTCAAACATATTTTACCGAAGTAATTATCGTCTAATATAAAAAAAAAAATTTATCCTAGTCAGTAGTTGTAACTTATAATACGTTATATAGGTCGTATACATATTTATTACATAATGTACAAAACCTTTACTTAAATATAAATAAGTTGAAAATGAATCAATCACCTTAATTTTCATCAATCAAACATAACTAAACAACAATACTAAAATTGTGAGGTATTCAGGTATTGGATTGCTATAATATAAGTGATTTATCAAATTTTAAAGATATTAATTGTTGTTGTTTTAAGAAGAACTATGACTTTAATAATTTAACATCAATATTCAGTTTCTATTAAATTGATAGATTGATGTAATAAAAATCAAATATCCTAGAAGATGTATACGTGTTTCTGAGTTAGATCTATTATTATTAGTTAATAAATTAAAATTTGTCAAATTTATAAACAATTTCATTAGTTCATTTTATTTTGGAAAACATTTTTTGTATTCGTAGTAACATATTTACTTAGGTAATAAATTAAACCTAAATACAATTTGTCTATCAATATATAAGCTTAGACTAATTGATCAACATCTTTTTAAGTGACTTAACTCTCGAACAATACCAAACGAAGTACAAGAAAATTAATATTGCCGATAAACTACATAAAGTTTAAAAAATAATTTTCTTTGTAAAATTATATGTGGTAAATCGTAAATATTTTCAATAATAATTAGATAAAACATCTGCAACTGTTTAATAATTTCAAAAGAAATATTATAAATAATATCACAGAACACAAACTATAAAATTGTTTATATACATTATCCAAGTAAAACAGTAATGATGTCTTGATAGATGTTTATTATAAAGTATAATAAATTGAATTAAAATTAAATAATTGTAATGAAAATGTATTATAATAATATAACATAACTATTAACTAATGCATATTTTACTAATTTGTACATCGAATATAGATAAAATATTATAGAATGAACAGTTAGCAAATTTGTTTTATGCGTGATGGATTCCAAGTACAATTTTGTATGTTACATGTTGTAAGGATTTATACATTTTCTGTGTTTATTTCGTAGTTCGAAACTAATTTTTGTTTAACATCGAATAAATTTAATTTAATTTATCATATTTTAAAGAAAAAAAAGTGGGCAAGTGGGTATCGCTCTGCTGTATATTAAAGATAAAGAGTAGGCCACTGGTCACTATAATGGATGTGTTAAATTTGAATGCAATGCTGGTATCATTGTATACAAAAAAAGATTCTAAACGGAGATGATTTGTCAGTCAATGATAATTAGTTGGATATATTATATTATTACCTATATTTAAATTGTAATATATCGTTATTTTACACGATTTCGTAAAAAATTAAATTTCATATGCTCATAAAATTTTTATCGACACTGGAATTTTTTTTTACAGTTCTTTGAAGGAAAACTTATGGATAACCTTGTATTAGAATTTTGAACCTTAAGTATAAATTACAAAAATTTTATAAATTTTCAACTTTAAAATTTCTTGCAAATTTTCGCGATTTTGATATATTTCGTAAATTTTTTACTTTTGACCCCCCAAAGTACCAACTAGATGAATTTTCCTTTTCAAAGAGGGGCTGAAGTAAAAAATTGAAGCATTATTAGTACTCCAAAAAGTGATGACAGACAAATAAATAAAAAAAAAAATTTATAAAAAAACAAACATCATTGTAAAATCAATCAATCATCACTCCAATCAGAATCTAATATAATAAATGAACAATTAACAAATGTACACATATTTATTATTCAGAAAATTATCAATTAAATTTAAGACTGTAAACGAATAATTTTTCTTTAATTATTTTCTTTCTGAATCATGATTATAACTTATAATATCTCAACAAAATAATGATGAATTTTTAATTCTTTATAGAAATTAGTAATAATAATTTTAGATTCTGAACGGAGTGATGAATGTATTGATTTTACAATGATGTGTGTGTTTTTTTTTTTTTTTTTATGTCTGTCGACAACATTTGTAGCAGTAAAAATGCTCCGAATTTCAACTTCAGCCCCTCTTTGAAAAGGAAATTGAATCTAGTTGGTACTTTGGGGGTCAAATGTTAAAAATTTTCAATATTTTTTAAATGAGTTGGGAAAAACCCTAAAAAATGAGGGAAAAACGGGATTTTTTACGCAAAACCAGTTTTCGTCAAAATTGAATTTTTATTTTGCTATAACTTAAAAACTAATGGATATAAATACTTGAAATTTTCACCAAATGTTTATATTAGCGTTCTCCATACACAGTTAAATTTTCAAATAATTTTGAGCTCCTTATAGACAATTGAAATTTTCTATTTTTTTAAGTATATTTTTTTTTAAATAACGATAAAAATTTTTTGGCCTGCCAGAAAATCTTGAAAATTTAACACAAGGTTTCTTATAAGTTTTTCTTAAAGTGATAAAAAAAAATTCGAAATCGTTAGTCACAAATTTTTTTTATGAGTGCTTAAAATTCGAGTTTATACGAAATATGTCAAAATTGCGAAAATTTGCAAGTAATTTTGTGGTTGAAAAATCGTAAAATTTTTTTCTTTTATAACTAAGTTTTCAAAATTTGGTACAAGGTTCTCCATACATTTTTCTTCAAATATCTGTAAAAAAAACTCAACTGGACAAAGACAAAAATTTTTATGAGTGTTTGAAATTTAAATTTTTACAAAACCGCGTTAAAGAACCGTTTAACCTCAAACGATTTTTGATATTTGTTGTTATTCAAATAGTATAAGTCGTAAATACTTGAAAATTTTACCAGTTATTTAGATCGCCATTTTCTTTAAGTGATTTGATTTTCAAAATATTTTGACTTTTTTTGAGCTATTTATAGACAACTGAAATTTTCAATTTTCCTTAGAATTTTTTTTTTGAAGTGTCGATAACATTTTTTTGGTGAAGTCAAAATATTTGAAAAATTAATACAAAGTTTCTCATAAGTTATTCATATGGCGATAAAAAAATTATAAGAATACATAGGCACAATTTTTTTTTATTAGCATTTGAAGTTCAAATATTGACAAAAATTTGTCAAAATCATGAATATTTTTCACTGTTTTGTAGTTAAAAATGTATTAATATTTTACTATCAAAATCTAAGAATTGAAATTTAATATTATGCTGTCCATGAGTTAAGCTTAGAATAATTATAAAAATGTTTGAGGATTATTCAATTTAAAAAAATTTACGAGTGTTTAAAGTTTTAATTTTAATTTTAAATCAAAAATACACGTGTAAAATAACGTTTTACTACTAAATAATTTTCGATTTTTGTTATTTTTAAAAAATTACCAAACGTAGGATCTTGAAACTTTTACTTAAATTTTTGAATTTGATTCAAAATAGAATAAATGACAATATTTAAATATAATATATCCTAGATGACAAATCATCCCCGTTCAGAATCGTTTTTCGTATACAATTATACCTATGATTGCATTCAAATTTAACCTACCCTAGTCCGAGGTCCACCCCACCCCCTAATGTACAGCAGAGCGATACTCACTTACCCGCTTTTTTTAATTATTTCTCTATTAAAACTGTCGCAACTCTTTATGGACACCAACATAATAGTATATTTTCCATTATTTTTTTATTAAATTGCTCTTTAGGGAAAATTTAAGAATATTTTTCAGGCACTCGTTTAATCAACTTAATGCATATTGGTTGTAAAACTTCATTTTGTTGAACTAGGTTATACTAGAAACAAAATATTTCTTCGGAAATCTCGTTAAAAATACACCAACCAAAATATTAAGAATTGTACATTTTTTTTTTTTTTTTTTTTTGTCACAAATAGTGTCTTATTTAAATACTTCAAATCAAAATTTCTGAATATTTCAAAAAGAAAAAACAAGAAAAATATAAATATACTCAATAATAAGCAAATTATAATACGCATTATTGATCATAATAATCGGCAGATCAGTTTAGTTATCTAATTTCTATAGATGAATATTACAATTCATAAATATGTATAAATTATATGATATAATATTATTTATATAATTTTATTGTACATGGTATTTCTTATTGTTTTGAAAATAATCAATTTTAAATTGTAAAATTTCTAATGTAAATGCTCACATAAACAATACTTCATACTATCACTATTTTAGATTTAATTCATTTATCATATCTCATCAAATAAAAATATGAATGGTGTAAGAACTATTATAAGTAATTATTAAAAATTTAAATCTATTTTACTTCTAAATAAACCTTCTCTGACATTTAAAATAAATATGAATACAAGTCTGTTTGCATGAAATTCATTTATTAAATGTTTTGAAATTAAGTGTAGGTACCTTAAGTAAGTTTTAAAAAAAATTAATACTGTGTACTAGAGTTTACTTCTAAAGAAATTATTTATGAGTTAATAGTTTAAGTATCAAACATTATCAATAATAATTAGTAATAAATAAAGAATATTGTCTAATAAAATGCAACTATTTTTTAAAACCAATATTAGCAAAATTTTAATTTTGTAAACAAATATATATTAACTGTAAAATTAACTAAATATATGACAGTAATACAATTAATAACTATAAAATATGTTTTCATTATTTAAATTGTATTATAGTATTCTCATAGACAGAACTATAAAATCCAAATAAATAGAAAAAAAAGGATATATAATTAAAAATTGGAAAATTAACTTCATGGATTTCATAAGACACAAAGACGTGCACATTTGAATGATTGAACGAATAAGAAATTCACGTTTCCGAGCTCATATTTTGTTTAGACTGCTAGCTTATAAGTTATCTACTTGATAAAAAAAAAACTAAGAGATACCCTTGATTTTGTGTACAATATGATTTTTTAATTTTAAAGAACATTTACTATTGATTTTTGACCAATGTACGTGCAATAAAATAAAATATGGTCATTATGTATTTCCGCCTTTCGTCATATTATATTATAACAGATAAAGAGATAATAAATACCATTGTGGAATAACTTAACATTTTTTTTTATCAACATTTATATTTTTACATAACTAGTTTTCAATGTCCCTGATTTTTACGATCATATTCATACAAGAAACATTCTAACATGTGGGCACTTTTGGCGAATACGTCAATGTCATTGCATTATTATTTATTTATAAACTCAGTTATAGCTTGACTAGTCATTAAACCCCTTCGAATATGCCTATTTACAACTTCAAACACCAAAATAACATTATTTAAATCAGACAAACGACATAGGAGACATTTTAGTACACGAGTTATGCAAAATTAATAAATGCAAATTATTTTATCGGTACCTACAAATTAATATTATATTTATGCTATATGATTAGAGAATAATAATTGTACTATAATTTAAATAACACGTGTTTATTTTTACCAATTATGACTCACTTATAATTTTCAAATAAATTAAATTTGTCTAAATTTTTAGTGAATTATACAAATTCTCAGATCACTTTAATGAATTATTCGGTTTTAAAACGATCGAATTTATTAAATGTTTTCAACTAATGAATAAAATTCAAACAAGTGGACTAGTGATTACACGCTGAACTCCCTTTTCATGAATTAATTATGTTGGTGCTTTAAAGTGGTAATTAAATTGCTGAGCTCAGGTAGCTATTGGTTTGAAAACCATAAAGTCTCATACAACCTACTATTATATTGACATTAAAAAGGGTAGTAAAATATTGCTTTTTACGTCCCTTGACAATATTTAAGGTTAACGTATTGTTATGGTAGAATGAAACTGCATTGATCTAAATATTTCATTCATGTAAATAACGTCATATGTCATGAAAAATGTTAGCTAAAATATTTAAGACATTTTTTTGTACTAGAGAATAAGAATAATATATTAACACGTAAAATCTCAAAACTATAAATTGTAATGTAGATAAAAGTATAGTAATAAAATCTATAAGTACACTACATGTATTATAAAAATTCAATGTCCATTATATTCAATTTCCAATCAACAAAGTCTATTTATTTTATTATCTCAAAAATAGTTTTTAGAAAAAAAAATAACAATAATATTAATAAATAAAATAATTCTTTTGATATTGTTTCAAATGCTTTTCATCTTACTGTATATAACATTATGAACAGCTTTATTTAGAGAAATTAAATGCAAAGTAGACTAATTAAATGTACATATTATGGTGTAAAAATATTATAGATAAACTATACAAATAATTCAAATTTCTGCAAAATATGTATAGTTTTAAGTTCTATTTCATATTTTATGAATAACAATGCATCTTGTGGCATACTTAGAATCTATAATAAAAACACTAATCATAATCAAGATCTTCATTTATTTATATGTAATTACTTTACTTAAATATACGAATTTAATGCACATTAATAACTATTAATAAAAAAATGGTTAACATTTATCTGCTGTACAGTAAATATCAAATATATATCGTAATTGTGTAATTCACTGTAATATATATGCTGAATTTAAATTTAATGTTAAATCATAACATATACAAAAAATTATTCTAAGTGAAATCAGTCGCCAGTCTATATTACTAAGTTTACTTTATATTGCTATTAAAATAATTTATTTTTCGTTTAAAAATGTGATTTTGTCCATATTTAAATATCAAATGTATATAAAATAAAACTCTTCCTATCTATATATTTTTTATATTTTATGGATTTCAGTACGAACTATTTATAACCTACCCAGTAATTTTTCAAACCTTAAGTACGAATATAAATACAGTGAAAACTCTTTATAACGAATCTGAAGGGACCAAGAGATTTCTTTCGTTAAAAAGAGTTTTCGTAATAGAGACGGTTTAAAACAAACAAAATTTTTGTTAGAAATTACGTCTATACCTAATAAAATGAATATATTCGATATCGATAATAACGGTTAACGGTATCATTAAGATATACAAAGTATATTATAATGAAAGAATGTAATCGTTTTTGAAAATTTCAGCATTTTTGCCGATTACCTATTTTTATAATTTATAATACGATAACAGGTAAATTGTAACATAAAATATTGTTTCGTTATTGAGAGTGACTGTATGTTATGACTGTATGTTATGACTAATGAGTTATAATGCAAACCAACCATTATTATGTAATGTTTACCTGATATAAAGTTTTTTGTTGTAAAGAGTTTCGTTATAAAGAGTTTTCACTATATTATTTGAAACTATTTTAAATTGTTTAGACTACAAAATAATTCTCAAATATTAAAATTTGAACTTTGAATGCTTAATAAAACGCCTATTAGATTCTGAACGAAGTGATGAATGTATTGCTTTTACTATGATGTGTGTTTTTTTTTTTTTTTTTTTTTTTTTTTTTGTGTCTGGGGACAACATTTGGAGCAGTAATAATGCTCCGATTTTTGACTTCAGCCCCTCTTTGAATAGGGAATTGAATCTAGTTGGTACTTTAGGGGGGTCAAAATTAAAATTTTCCAATAGTTTTCAAAAAAATCGAGAAAAACAAAAAAAATATGACAGAAAAATGGAAATTTTACGGAAAAACCACTTTTCGACAAAATCGATTTTTTGATTTTGCTGTAACTCAAAAACGAATTATTGTAAATACTTGAAATTTTCACCAAATGTTTATATTATGGTTATCTCTTTACAGTTAAATTTTCAAAATATTTTGACCATTTTTAAGCTACTAATAGACAATTGAAATTTTCGACTTTTCTAAGTTTTTTTTTCTTCAAATGCCGATAAAAATTTTTTGGGTGGCCAGAAAATCTTGAAAATTTAATACAAGGTTTCTTATAAGTTGTTCTTAAAGTGATAAAAAAAAATCCAAAATCGTTAGTCACAATTTTTTTTTATAAGTGTTTAAAGTTCGAATTTATACGAAATATGTCAAAATTTAAATTAAATTTCATACGCTCATAATGCGAATGTTGGCCATAGTAACCATAGTAACATAATATAAAAACTATACTATTTGTTTCAAAATAGAATATTTGACAATATTTAAATATAATATATCCTAAACTGACAAATCATCTTCGTTCAGAATCGTTTTTCGTATACAATGATACCTATCATTGCATTCAAATTTAACCTACCATAGTCTGAGGTCCACCCCACCCCCTAATATACAGCAGAGCGATACCTACTTACCCGCTTTTTTTTTTTTTAATATTTAAAATGAAAATAATTTTAATAGAAGGTATCAGTTTCTAGATTCTAAGCTCTTTGACTTTTCAGTTCAATTGGTCATCAATCATTTTAAAAAAATTGTATAAAATATCGAATATTTAAATAATACCTCAAAAAAAGAATAAAAATGTTTTGAAAATTTTGTATGATGTATAAAAAATAATAACTTGGTAAATGTATTTCAAAGTCAATACAGTTCTCCATTTTCGAGTTACACTAAAAAAAAATTGATTTTATTAAAAAATGGTTTTACGTAAAAATTCCTTTTTTCCTTAACTTTTTGTTTGTTTTTCCTAATTAAAAACACAATGAATTTAATTTTGATTTATCAAAAGTACAAATTAGATTCAATTTTTTATCAGAAACTAACTTTAAAATTTAAAATATTCAACATTTTACAATCTTATCATGTATACCCTTAGAAAAAACTACTACAAACTTTAAAAAAAAAAAACTATGTAATTATAAACACATACATACAAAAATCATCATTATAAAATTAATATATTTATAGCTCCACTTAAAATATATTATACTGCTTCAACAAGTAAGTCGAAATAAAATTTAAATATGAAGTGTAAAAAAATATTTTACTATAAAAATAATTAATCAGATATGTACTCGTATATTATGTTATCACTTATCAACGATAACTTTGTTACATGTGGAATATGTAGTCATGTTTTAATATTGATGTTATTTTATCTATTGCAATTCATTGGATTTTTTTTCGGGAATAAACTTCGTCAATTTATTATAGTCTTACTTCTTAATTCTCTAAACACGCAACTATTATTGATCGATTCTATAAAACGATAAAAGAAAGACGTTGCTAATATACATGAGCGGATGTACTATACGAGAAAATTGAATTAAATCTTTACACAATAGTGCCGTATTGTTTTCTCCGTAGGAAATGGTCAGTCCAAACTGTCGTTTGTATTCTTAGATGTGGGTTTAATTTTGAAAGTTTTATTTCCCTATCCTTTATTCTTTTTTGACGGCACTTAAAAGGTGACTGAACTATGACTAAATTGTAAATTCATAGTAGACACAGAAAATAACTATCATAAATCAATTATCAATACTGCCGATTTTATTTTGAACTTATAAATCATAACAAACTAAAATAAATATAAATTTGGAATATCAAAAACTCTTTAATTAAAAAGAGGAAATAAAGTTTTACATAGATATAACACGAAGTAAGAAATATAATAACTTAATATAATCAACTTATATAATCCACACTTTAAATATATATTTTACAATGACTATAAAATCATACAAAGGTATTCTTTTTTGATTTTTTATGTTGACAAATTGATTACTAAAAGTTTATAAAATACTTTATTTTTCCTTATCAGAACGTAAAAGTTCTATTATTTAACTAACTCTAAACTTTGCTTTCATACCACGTATTTTTAAATACAAATGTCTATGTCTAGACGTTAACCCGATTTCAGACGTCAGATTTTAAATCACAACAATAAAGCTTTCTCGTACATATATTCATCACAAAATTTCCCTCGTTTTATCAGTAGTTACACCTGACCACAGTGTTTTTCAGTTTGTATACATATAATACATATATTATGTACGTATATCCGACGAATTGTATTTAATTTAATCAACATTTTTAAATTTTTAAATCAAGATGATAACTCGTTATTTAATAATTACCTCATGCTGGAAATTGAAAAGGACATTAAAATACTTTGAAAAATTAGTTACAGATTCATTTTATATAAGTAATAACTGAACTAAATATATAAGCATTCCACAAAACTACAGTCTATTTTATGATATTCTTCTAGTATTTAGTATGGTCTGCCTAATCAAAAGATCAGATATATAATAGTCTTAAAATGATTTATTGTTTGAATGTTAAAAAATAATTAAAAATCAAATTTTAAATAAATTAGAACATTCAATTTAGAGTTTGAAAATTTATTGTAAATAATCACTACTCAAACAGATTTCAAATTATGTCATCCGATAAATGACATGATTTTATTAGACCACAAATCAATTTCACATGTATTAGAAAAAACTATAATATATTCATATTTTTTAAGCTCTACTGAAGAATATTGTAACTTATTTGATCAATTTCAAGAATTTTTTAACACTCTTCGCCTCCTGATAATTAAAAATTAAAATGTATATAGGTACATATGTCATAATATTTTATCCCTATATTAGTAAGCAGTATGAAACACCAATCTAGGTATAATTTAATTTTTAAATAAATATTTTCAAAACCTAAAACTTTATAATATAAAATAAATTAAAATAATCCATGAACAATATTCTAGAGTAAATTTGTAAGTGTATAGTATTTATAAATTATATCAACGTTAAAAAAAATACTGTTATTTAAATATCGAAAAATAAACAACAAACAATTAATTTTTATTATTAAATTATACTAGGAATATTATCACTAAATTTGTTTAACTTATTTATTTAGTGAACCACATGATATAAAGAAGATGCGATTTAAGTGTAATTAAATATAAGTAATTATTTATGACATTTTATATTATATGACGATTATATTAGATTTATTAAATAATTATTATATTGATTGCTATTATTATAATATTTAGTATTCAATTTTGTATACATTAAATCTTCAATAAAGAAATTTTTTATAAAAATATGATATTGAAATTTAGATTATAGAATCGACATATTTTAATTTATATTTCATACGTAAACAAAATCTAGATAAATTAGTATTCTAATAGTGTAATTATTTTTGAATGATCAAGGGACTAGGGAGTAAAATTCAAATTTCGGCAGAAAAAAAAATATTTTGCATTAATACCTACTTTTAGATTTTATTCAAAATTTTTTTTCAATATTAAGTTCTATGAGAATTTCAAGTTTCGTACATTATAACAATATTATATAAATACCTATATTAATTGTAATTTTCTTTGCAAATAAATGTAATTATTTAATTTTTTTATATTTTATTGGAACATAAAATTAATTCTTACTAATTCTACAATAGTTCATATTATGTATAAATTGTTTGTAAAATGTTTTTTAATATTTTTTATTTAATTGAATTAGTATATTAAACACACATTTTCATAATACTATAATACAACCAAAAGACTATGGTGAGTACTGAGAAAAATAAGAATATTTCCTCAGTCTTCGTGTAGGTACCTACTATTTATTACTGCTACTAATAATACAATTATATTTTAGGAACATATGTTCCATATTCCCATTTGTAAATTAATAATTCGACAAAATGTATTTCAAAGTATTTGATAAAAGTAAATTTCAGTCTATAGCTAGTTTTAATCAATTTGAACCTTAGTGTGAATTTTGAAGACATCTATTGAATATTTTAGAATATTAAAGTTATAGATTGATCGAATAATTTATTTAGTAATACAATACCTTTTCTCAATTTAAAATCAGTAAATTAAAAAATTAAAACCATAGTTATTTAAAATAAATAAATAACATCAATAACAGTAACAAATATCTCATAACATTTTATTATTCTCATGGTTTAGTAATAAAGATGTATTATATTATAAGTACTCGTAACTGATACTAAATAATATTTTTAAATAACGATCAGTTTATATGTAATGAGTAATGTTAAACAAGACTATTATAATACGTAACACAAAAAATTAACAATAATATTTATTAGATTTATATATATATATAACATATATTTATGGTTTTATTAATATTAGGTAGGTAATTGATAAATCAATGCACGTAAATTATACTTTAACTAAAATCAAAAATGTCTAAATGTTGCTTTAGAATGTTGAACTTTATACAAGCGCTAATTTTATCGTTATTCATATTTCCTAGATTATAATATACTAACATAGGATATTATTAATTATTACATTAATAATTTTTATTTAATTTGAAGTTAGAATTTTCTTTTCATGAATAAGTGGAAAAAATATAACATTTTAATAACAAGTTCAAAATAATATATTATTTTTATTTCCAATAAATTTGATATTATTCAATGAAAGAACGTATATACTTATACTTGTACATATTTTAACATCTTTAAAAGCTTTCACAGACACTATAGATAAAAAATCTTTATTCTTAAAGAATCACAAGTTTTCTAGCTCTATTCTAAACGTTAAATCAGAATAGTTTATTAATTATTATGGTTAGAATACAATCGTACAAAGAAAACTTAACTTATGATCGCGTGAATTTAAAAGGGTTCACAAAATATTTTCAGAAATAATAAACAGGTTAAAACAGTATATACCCTCAGAGAATGAGTTGTAAACACCACAAAATTAAAGGATGGTAGTAGGGGTACATTTGGTGACCCAAAAGGAAACTAAAGCTAATTAGTATTGTTTTAATTGGAAAAATAAAATACGACATGGTCCAATGGGCAAACATAAATGCTTTTACTCCCCTACACATCCATTATGGACATTAAACTAAATATTATTCAATGGAAAGAGAAGTAGAAAATAATTTTTATTTTTGATAGAGGGTGTTAAAATATTTTTTTTTTCATTTTACGAATAAACTTTGATTGGGTATTCATTGTAAAAACCAATGTTTGCTAAGCTAATCCTCTTTTATTTCATTTTTAATTTAAAAAATATAAAGCAAATTCTGAGGATAAAAGTTTAATCAGTTTGTATTATAATTTATTATATTAACTATTGCAATTCAATACTAATTATGATTTTGTTTGCGCTTCACAAGCCATTTAGGCTTTTTACCGATAAAATAAACTCTATCAATATATTTCTATTTAATGCTGCTTAAAACGAATTATATTGATGCTTTAAAATATAAATTAGCTAATAACATGATCATTACAGTGCCAAAAATATGTATTGCACAATATTACTTTAAACCATTAAAATACAGAGTGATTCTTTCATCAAAAAGTATTCATTTTTTCAAAAATTTATTAAATTTGTTGAAAATATTTTTTTTACATAATTTCTAGATAAAATAAAACATTTATTTTAAAAATTATATATTTTTTAAGTTTTACTTTTTTAAATTCATATTATGAAGTAGAATGTTTTTCCGTGTATTTTAATAAATAAAAATCTAAATTCAGATGAGTAGTTTATAAGTTATAACTATTTAAAGTTTTTGTTAGCGTAGTGGAATCATGGTAAAGTGATACTTCGCAAAATAACGGTTTACTATTCCGCTCACCAAGACTTTAAATATTTCATACTAATAAACTAATCATCCGAATTTGTATGTATTAAAATTCCGAAAAATATTTTGCTTCAAAATATGAATTTAATAATGTATGTTATCATTCAAAAAAAGACTGCCTTTAGGTGTAAAAATTCTAACATAGATATGTAATTTTTTTAAACTGTTGACTACTTATAAAAAAGGTATAAAAAGTATTATTTTTGTACTAACTTTTTTATGATTTACTTATATTATTTTATTTATATTATTTGTAGTTAATTTACTATCTATCTATGTATATAAATTCTCAAACATTAATGATCAAAATTTTTATAAAGAATTCTAATAAAATACATATATTTAAAATATACAGCATACACTCCTCTTAAAACTTACAAATTAGTATATAAACTAAAATCATTATTTGTTTTTTTTTCATGAAAAAAACTTTTATTTAGTATCTACTTATAAGCTAATTCATAAGTTGAATACATTTTTAGTATATAATATATCAACAAGAATATCATCAAGTATGTATAAACAATATTTTTATACAATTAAAATAACTGTACCACTAAATTTTAGTTAACAAAACATTTAGCAAAAAGTAATAATATTTTGATATTAATATTACTTCCGATTTTTAAGAAAATAAATGAACAAGAATTATTATTATTATTATTATTATTAATTTTTGTACTTCCTGAGTGTAGCCAGATAAAAAGGATTTCAGTTAGCAACGGGTAAGACAGAACCGTCAAGTAGGAGCCGTTTTAATCCGTTTCAGACAGACTGATGACTGCTGCAAGAAAAATAAAACTAATAGTCGGCTATCAAATTCTACTACCAGCTTTAAAGGATTTCACTTATTGCCGCACCTCTGCCCATCGTCTTTATTTATCCGAATATCAAAAATGGTTCTAAATCCCATAATGGGCTTCAGTTTTCCAACTTAATAATCTATGACTTGAATATAATTTAACAGATTATTTCAATAAATCAAAAAGAAAAATTAAAATGTGTACATCAATTTGTTCTGAATTATTTAAACAAAATTATATTAGTATTACCAATAACATGCAATTATTTAACATACTCAAATTTAAATTAACTAACTATAGTTATATTATGTAAATGTAGTGTTAAATTTAGATTTTAACAATCTTAAATTTAATTATTAACCAGAAACACTATTTAACGAATTTGAAATCCATATTATTAACTTAAAGCTCATACCCGTTAACTGAAAATTTATTTGAATCTAAAATATTATCTTATCATCTTACACAAAAACAATTTATTTTTCAACCTTTTTATATTAATGTATACAATAAACATTATTAAACAATTATGTCTGTAGATGATTTAGTAAAAATTTAGAAAGTATAGCGTAACAATAAACTCTTTAAAACAAAATATAATTTTATTATTCCAGTATTATATTGTTTTCTGTATAGTGTGGAATTTTCATATTTTAAAATTTAATAACAGATACTTCAATATATAAATACGTACATAAAATATTATATTTATAAATAGTTATTTTCATAATATACTTTCACTACTCAAGTGATGAACCCTTCTTGAAAACAAAATATTCTCATATATTACATAGGAACTTAATAATAAACAATAAATTCATGTATATCTTATTATGTCAACCACAAACTAACTATTAAAAATAACTAAACACTCAAATTCCACTCACTAAATCAAAATTACCTAATAGTAAATATCCAATGAAATATTATCTTAAAATCTTTGCTCTTCTAATAAATCAAATGCGTGATAAAATAAAATATATTTATTAGTTTAATAATAATTATCAAGTATCTGTTAGACGAAGCTCTAATTTAACTATATAAAACAATCTAACAAACATATTTTGTGCCTAAGTAGCCATCATAAATACTATCTAGAATAATTTGTTCAGTGTTTCATAATAAAATATAAGGTAATTACTTATTATTCTTTAAAATGTCTTTATAATTTTGTACATTAAAATAAAAATTACAGGTTTTTAAACTTTTTATTTAAAATCTATATAAATAAGAAATAATATTATTATTAAATGATTTTTCTTGAAAATGAAAAATTGAATTTATATACCATAAAATAATTCTAAATATTAAAAAAATGTATAATAGTCAACTGGTGCTATTTATATATATATATATATAAAGTTAAACTGAACATCTTAAGCTCTTGAGTTTTCAAGAGTAAATTAAACTATCTCATAATATAGATATCAATGTTTTGAAGAACTTATTTAAATATAAAAATATATAATGTATATAAATGTCTACAATTCTACATGGTATGATTAAAATTAATGAAAGAATTTATTAATGTAATCATTTCAAATCTCCGGACATTTAATATAAGTTCTCTAGTAATTATAAGGTATACCTCTAAATTCTAAAGTGTATTTATTTAACATTAAATACTTGGATGTATTTCATTGATTTAGCATTTTAAAAACAAACAGATTTTAGTTATAGTAACAATTATTTACACATAAATAACAAAATAATTAACTAATAAAATAAAAACAATCTTAAGAAAATATGGGCGTTGGGCAAATATAGTCTAAATAATATATTGTACTAATGAGATGTAATGGTGTTCCAAATCATTATATTGATAAAGATGTGTACATTTATTGAAAAGTTAGTTTGCTTCAGAAGCAAATAAAAATGTTGAATGATTTTATTCTAATTGGTACCCGTATGAGGAGTCGTTCTTAAAAACAACAATTTAACAATTCCCTTTATAAAATATTTTCCCAAACTCTTTCGTCTTTCCTCCAAATAATCTAAGCCTTTAACTTGTATTACTGTCTCATATACTAGTATATAAAATGATCCAAAACTATATAAAGCAATATGGTTATTTTCCCTATAGAGCTTCCCGGAATAACATTGGATAAAAACCAAGAACATTTATCAACAATTATAAAAAAAAAATAAAAAAAAATTGATTATTTCAAATGCCTATAAATAGCTCAAAAAAAGTCAAAATATTTTGAAAATCAAATCACGTAAAGAGAATGGCAATCTTAATAACTGGTAAAATTTTCAAGTATTTACGACTTATACTATTTGAAAAACAACAAATATCAAAAATCGTTTGAGGCTAAACCGTTATTTAACGCGGTTTTGTAAAAATTTAAATTTCAAATACACATAAAAATTTTTTGTCTTAGTCCGGTAGAGTTTTTTTTACAGATATTTGAAGAAAAATGTATGGAGAACCTTGTACCAAATTTTGAAAACTTATTTATAAAAGAAAAAATTTTTACGATTTTTCAACCACAAAATGACTTGCAAATTTTCGCAATTTTGACATATTTCGTATAAACTCGAATTTTAAGCACTCATAAAAAAAATTTGTCACTAACGATTTCAGATTTTTTTTACCACTTTAAGAAAAACTTATAAGAAACCTTGTATTAAATTTTCAAGATTTTCTGGCCACCCAAAAAATTTTTATCGGCATTTGAAGAAAAAAAACTTAGAAAAGTCGAAAATTGCAATTGTCTATAAGTAGCTTAAAAATGGTAAAAATATTTTTAAAATTTAACTGTAAAGAGATAACCATAATATAAACATTTGGTGAAAATTTCAAGTATTTACAATACCTAATTCGTTTTTGAGTTACAGCAAAATCAAAAAATCGATTTTGTCGTAAAGTGGTTTTTCGTAAAATTGCCATTTTTCTGTCATTTTTTTTTTTTTGTTTTTCTCGATTTTTTTGAAAACTATTTAAAAATGTTTACTTTTGACCCCTCAAAGTACCAACTAGATGAATTTTCCTATTCAAAGAGGGACTGAAGTCAAAAATCGGAGCTTTATTACTGCTCCAAATGTTGTCGTCAGACACATAAAAAAAAAAAAACACACACATCATTGTAAAATCAATACATTCATCACTCCGTTCAGAATCTAAAAACGTACCTAAAAGACGCACCTATGAAAAAAAATTTAGAAGTAGGTAAAAACAATGAAAAAAAGCGGGTAAGTGAGTATCGCTCTGCTGTATATTAGGGGGTGGGGTGGACCTCAGACTATAGTAGGTTAAATTTGAATGCAATGATAGGTATCATTGTATACAAAAAACAATTCTGAACGAAGATGATTTGTCAGTTTAGGATATATTATATTTAAATATTGTCATATATTCTATTTTGAAACAAATAGTATAGTTACTATATGTTACTATAGTTACTTTATAGTATCTGTTTATTAATAAAAAAAGTTTTTGGCAACATACGCATAATGAGAGTATGAAATTTAATTTAAATGTTGACATATTTCGTATAAATTCGAACTTTAAGCACTTATAAAAAAAAATTGTGACTAACGATTTCGGATTTTTTTTTATCACTTTAAGAACAACTTATAAGAAACCTTGTATTAAATTTTCAAAATTTTCTGGCTGGCTAAAAATTTTTTATCGTTATTTTAAAAAAAAATACTAAAAAAATTTAAAAATTTCAATTGTCTATAAATAATTTAAAAAAAGTCAAAATTCTTTGAAAATTTAACTGTGTATGGAGAACGACGCTAATATAAACATTTGTGAAAATTCCAAGTGTTTACATCGATTAGTTTTTGAGTTATAGCAAAATAAAAAATTCGATTTTGTCGAAAACTGGTTTTGTGTAAAAATTCCCGTTTTTCTGTCACTTTTTTTTTTTTGTTTTTCTCGATTTTTTTGAAAACTATTTAAAAATGTTTACTTTTGACCCCTCAAAGTACCAACTAGATGAATTTTCCTATTCAAAGAGGGACTGAAGTCAAAAATCGGAACATTATTACTGCTCCAAATGTTGTCGTCAGACACAAAAAAAAAAAAAACACATCATTGTAAAAGCAATACATTCTTCACTCCGTTCAGAATCTAAAATGTATACATATATTCTTATAATTTTATAATTGATAGTTCGAAAAAAATCAACTTAAAATTAAACATTAATTTATTGAATATATTTAATATGCATCACCGATTAAGTAATTAACTACTGGTATACCCAAATCTATCTATTTAACTTTAAAAAGCTTATAATTATTATTATTTTATTTTTTGATATATCTTAAGTAAGCTAAATTCTCATACTTCATATACGTTTCTTAGTCTCGTAGTATAATTTGTTGATTAATCATCAAACACTTCTTATTATACTCTTGATTTTCAAACAAAACATATAAATAATAAACTAAGTATAAACTTTTAAGATTATACAATTTTGATAAAACTTTTTACTATATTAAAAAATTAATCAAGTTCAAATTATAGTCTTATTGAAAAACAATTTTATGATCAGGTATAATTTTCATTTCAAAGACATTGAAGACTTATAAAATATACTATACATTTATATATATATATATAAATATAATAACTAAGTTTAATATTTTCTATGGTAAATAAGAATTTATATTCAATTTTTCAAAATCCACTTGGAGTATTTTAATACATTAACTTTTAAATTATGTATCAACATTTTTATATTTAAATTCATAATATTATTTATAATATTACATATTGAAAATTATATAGTTATAATATACGTTCATTCACAAATTTAATTTTAAATAATTAATAATGTCAATATAACTTATAGGTATACCTAGGCATTAAGTTATGTAGGTACTATGAGTTTAAAATCCAATGTATTACAGTTTTTATTGTACCGTGATTAAAAAAAAAAGTTATGGAATAAAATAAATCAAATAGAATACTGAAAGTTTATTATAACATTATTTTCTATTATTTAATTAGAGTGAAATTCTTTGAGTATTGATATATATATATATTCCTATGCATTATCACTATATTTTTATTAAACCCAAAACTGAAATGCCATGAATGAGAAATTGTAAATTTTTTCTCTTGCTCATATTAATACAAAAAAATAATATAAAAACCATTAAATATATTTACATTATTTTACCTGTAATTATAATTCATTTTAAATAACAATGTTTAAATATAGTTAATATTTCATTTTTCATATTAGAACATTATAGAACTTGAGATTCAATACATTACGTATATTTATATAAAAGAAAAATGTATTCTTTAATTTTTTAATTCGTACATAGAGTTATGTTTCTGTTGTTAAGTGGAAAAATATATATTTTTTATTTTAGAAAGCATCTTTTTGAAATACGGCCACCTTAATAAAAATGATATCCAAATAATAAGAGAGAAACCTGGATGTGCGTGCGCATAATTTGTTTAGAGTAAATCCGCCATAAACAAACTCTAAAAGCTTTGAGGATGGATGGAGGAGAAAAAAAGCAAAATAAATACCAGCTAGATTTACAAAAAATAACAACAAAGAACTAACAAACAAATTTTGCTTTTAACCCGTAAATGGTGAACCCCACCTCCCAAGTTGTGTATTTAGATGTGAAAAAAACACGCTACCCGTTTCAGATGTATTTTACGAAACATTTATTATGTTGATTTGTGTACGTAATGCTGCAGACATTTGAAAACATAATTTTTTACAATTGCACTTCACCGAATCCTCTAATTACTTCTAACCTTAAATAACATATTATAGTAATACACTGTACCAACATAAATAAGTTTTTCAACCACACAGTTGTTGGGGACTATAAATATGAAATAGAAAATAAATAGAATATAGAAATAAAATAATTTTTATTTTACTCGAAAATATAAAATTAAAAAATTTACCTAAACGCAATCGAGTGAAGTCACGTACTCATGCAATATAGTAGGTATATAAGCATTTGATTAAATACATAACTTATTACCTGTAAACTTTTAAAAGTCATATAATAAAGACGAAAAGGGTTATTTCACTAAATCTATACCTAATCATCATTCGACTAGACTTATACGTCCCGTCAAGAGGGTAGCCATGTGTTTTCCTCGTGGAATAACAAAAAAAAAAAATTATTAAACAGTTTCTGAAACTCTTCAGACCAAGACCAACCCGCAAATAAAACACTTAATATAGAATAATATTTAAAACAAATATTTTTGTTTATCTGGGTTAGTTACCTCACGTATGTTAAAAATGTCTCACCTTATTCAAAATATTTCAAATCATTACAAATCAAATCGGAGAAAATATTCTGTCTTAATAAGGCTGCTAAAAATAATATAGGCTATAGCCAATTTAGGTATAACCTTCAATATCGACGATACATAGATAAATTTGTATTTAAGTCGTAAACATTTAGATTTAAAACCCTTTCTCTTTAGGCTAAAAAATATAGGACATAAGTAATATAGTATGATATTTAAAGTAAATGAATCATTGAATTAAAAAACGAATTATGTTCTTATCTTACTAAAAACATTGATTTTCAAAACATTAAGTGTTCATAAACATAAAATGATTTAAGATTTCCAAAAAGTAATTTCATATTTCAATTTGAAGCTTAAAAAATACATAAATCCAATGAAGTTTAATTTAAAAACATTGTTTATTTTACCTCAAAATTTTGGGTTAGGTACTTTAAGTATAAAACAGTAATATACATCGTAATAAAAATATTACATAGTGACGTTAATCATTTAAGGAGAAATATTCATTAAAATATGGAACAAATGTATTGAATTTTATCAATCAAAATAAAAAATATGTATTATCTTCGTTATTTAATTCTACAGAATTGTAAACTATAAGAATTAATTCAACAACAATAAAAATAATTTAGATTATAATGTATTATTCAATTGGAATGAACTTATATCAATGACTGGAAATTATCTTCTAAATTAACATTTAAAGTTTTAATAACATATCAAAGTATATAGTTCGATAAATTATGGATAGTTTTTAACATTTTTCTAAATATTACTATCCTAGTTGAATTTTCCAATAAATATAATAATACAAATGTAGTATAAAAATAAAATCTTTAAAAGAATACTTAAATTAAAATAATAATACTGTATACTGACCATTTAAAAATAAATATTAAATACTACACGAACATATTACATCCAGGTAAGACCAATCACTAGTATTATATTTGATCTAAAAACAAAGAAACATAAATAAATCATTGACTTACCAATTTTCGGATGGCAGTCCTAATGAAATGTTCTTAATATATCTTGTCTACGCTATCGGACAAATGAATGACACAGACGAAAGTCAGTTATAGCACGCGATATCTCCGGACGACGATACACCAGAGCTCGAACGACCGAACGTGAATACGCGAAGCGTGAGCGGAAACTACCCGAAATGACGGCGGCAACAAGACTTTGGACCACGCAGCAGTGCTGCCTCCCACGACGTCATCCATCGTCATATTATTATTATTATTTCGTTGTCACCATACCGGAATTATATCGGATGGCAGATACTGTAGCCGGAGACAACTGCGGTTCGACGAGTCGACAACCACGAATCTACACAGATTTCCGTCGATGTAAGTACACTGTTAAAAAAAAATAAATGTATAAATATTTTAAAAATTTAATAGTTACGGTGAAGATTTGTCTAAAAGATTCTATCAAATTTCATATTTTTTTTGTTATTATCAATATTAAAAATATCAATTAAAAATAAAAATAACAGTCACACACGTCTACTTTATTATAAGGTATATAAATATAATATAATATACAGGAGGATTCACAAAACATATTCATCTAATTTTATCTTTTAATAATTAATTTATTCAAATACTGATATTTTTAATTGTAAACTAAGTATATTAAATTATTTAGATTTTTATATAATTTAGCAGATGCCCTGTAGCGATATAGGCTTATTTTTTAAATGAGAACCAATTTTCCTTACTGTATTTTGTTTGGCAGATGATTTTTTTTTGGAAAATTTATACTTATCCATTTAAATAAAAATTTAAAAAAATACTAAGTTATTTAACTTTGTGAAATAACTAATAATACAATACTAGGTCTATAATAATAATGTGTTTTAGTTTTAGAAGATAAGGAGGCTGTGTTTCTATGATAATTTTAAAATATTATAATCAACATTGATCAATGATTCTATCAATCTTTTATATAATTTGTAAATATTGTACGAGAACAATAAGTATTGCAACAAATATTATATCTATTTTATATTTTTTTTAACCACTTTTAAGAAACATTATCCTTTGTAGGTATATGCAGGTATAACTTAGAAACTGCAGCTTGATCAAATTTTAATTTAGATGTGTCAAAACTTTTGAAAAAAGTTATTAATTAATATCTTCACAGAACACTCCTTAAATGTATAGCAAATATAAATAATTTAAAATATGGGCCCTCAAGTATAATTTTTGTATAAAATTTAAAATATTAGGATTTTAATAAAGGAAAAATTAGAGGTGATCGGATGAGTATACAAGTTCCTATAATAGATATATTATAATATAATACTACGCACTTACGTACTTATTTATACGTTAAGAATGTGAAAGAATATAAAATAATCTACAATAAGACTTACATCAAGGTACTACAACACGTGCTTCGTACACCACCTAGCCAAGAGTAATAATAATGTATATTATTATCATCAATCATTTATACCATGCCATCCTGAGTGTGTTTAAATTAATAATTTCATTGTTATTTGCAGTAAATTATTGAACACGCTGAAGCGCAATGTATTTTCTTTAATATTTTCGAATCGCCCGACTTTATAATTGCTTTTTTACTAACGTCCAATAAACAAAATACAAGTTATAATTAAAAATATATAGGTAATTTATAATTAGTCTGGCATGTATACACATTGTTCCCCTTAAATTTTACACGATTTAATTGTTATTGCTCGAATATAGTTCATACACAAGTTTAAAGAAACTTTATACTACTGAATTATCATAACAAAAAGTCTATAAAATATGCGTTATATTGTTCGCCGTGAAAAAAAAATTTATTATTTTAATAAAATCGTTTTATTTGCTTAATCATAAAATTATTATATTTCTTTGTGTAACTTTTTTTTGATCTTAATTATACTAAATAATGTTTTTAATTAATTTTAAAGTACAATAGAACATTGAAAATTAAAAATATCTTGAATGGACACAAAATTGAAATAAATTAATGTCATTTGCAACATTTTAATTTCTGACTATACCTATTATACAATTATATAATTTCTAAAATTATAATTGAATGAAATAATCATCAGTTCACATAATATTAACATATTGTGTATTTGTGTCATACTATCATGGCTAATAAGTAATAATTGATGATAGACAAGTGCAATATTTAAAATATATAATACATATTTATACCTATTTCTATGAATATTTTAAACTGCATCTTTCAATCCATAGTATTATTAATAAAAAAATATTAATGACGTTCCTTTTTATACATTTTATATATTGTGATTTTATATTATATAATAATATTGATAATATTATATTACTATCATATTCAATTTTTTCTATTTTCTGATTCGGAAAATAGTGTATTTATCCCAATATACTATTTATTGAATGATATTGTTTACATAATATATTGGGATTAAATGATCACACATGATTATCACAAGCTCTTACTTTAGTAGATAGAAACCAACTTTTGAATATATATATATATCGTAAAATGTAAATTATTATGAACTTTTATGATACAAAATTTACGTTTTTCAAAAAAACCTTTAATTAATAATAAACATAATAAACAAAAAACAAACATCACTAGTTACAGTCAGTCAAAGCACCTGTATTTTGCACAAACTAGTGAAAATATTTTTCTTTGAAATACCGGAACGTCACAAAAGTAGAACTTTCTTTCTGCGGTGAGCTTTTTTTACGATACAATTTATATTCATACTTGATAATTTAAAATCTGGTATATATTTTATTTCCAACTTGCTTCAAAGTAATTTTTATATACAATAAAAGAAGTTTATATTGTGTTCAATTATTAAAAACATTATATATACTTGCCTATAATTTATTCCGCGTAATAGATACAATATGTGATAAAAACTTCAGTTAACATCATTTTATTCTAACTGTGATTTATTTTATACATTAACAGTAAATTTATTGTATACAATAAAACTAATAAAGTACAGTTTTAAATACTTTAGGTACCTCTTGATAATTATTTATAATATATACCTACCTACTATGTAGACTCTATTGTATAGAGTTTCTGAATGTTGCAGTTTGTGTCCAAATATCCAATAATAACAATTAATTCATATTTTATTTAAGTATATATATAAATTAAATGTGATTGGTCAATGAATAGGAGTTCTAATTATATCAGTATTTTATATATTTTATAATTTATATGAAGTACCATAAGAAGTTTAGTAATAATAAAACACGGGGGGCGATTAAACGTAATCTAACGGAAAGTAATTTCGTTCGTTTTTGAATGTTCGACAACACTAATGTTACGATTTTAAACAGAATCCGAATAAAGGAAAAGTTTTTTAATAATGAAGTAATAATACAGTTATTACTTCGTCAATTGGCACTTGGAAGATTGTCATAAATTTATTGTGGTTTTATCTGACTAAATTAAAAATTTTCAAAACGACTTCTAGTTTAATAAACAATTAATAAATAGGTTAATAAATACGAGTGAGCAATATCTTGATAAAAGTCATCGACTAAAAATCTATGGATGTTATAATCTCATTTCAATTACATATATATATTTATTTAGTAGAAGACAAACATCACTAGTTTATTTTTAATTATCATAGTAAATATCCCAAAAAAATTTTATTTCCTATTATATATTTTTTGTATACTATATAGTTGCTACCTTATCACGTAAATTAAATCCTATTTAGTTATACCATATATCTTTAAAATATATAGGTATTTTTTACAACAAAATATCTTTACTTAAAGAAAATAACAGCAACGAAAAAATAAATATTAAACGAAAATTAATATGAATAATTATATTATTTTATGTAAATTTACATTGTACATGTAGTTTATACAAGATATAAAACTTATAAGTATTCAATTTAAAATAATTCTATAGAATGAATACTAAATAAATCTTTTTTTTAAACATTAATTCTATTAAAATTTAACAATAAGTACATTTAATTATTTTTTGTTTTTAAAAACTTCAATATTTATTAGTTAAGTATTGTTAGGTCAAAATAAAGTATAGATATTCCAAATTAGTAAAATAAGTTAAAGAATGTATTAATCTTTAAAATGGATTTTATATATTATTTCTTAAATCATAACGAAGTCAATGTATAGATGTGTACTTAGTTTATTAACACTATGAAGTAGCTTCAACATAGTTAATTTAAACCTTTATTTTTTGTTTTTTATAAATCAACGAAACCTTATATTTTTTACCCACTATGGTTCAATAGAGCTATGTAAATTTGATCTATTTTATTCTTATTTGGTAGAATAACAATCCATTTATCACTCATATGACGTTAAACATGTTAAAATACCGATCGCTACCACTTTAAGGGAAGTAATATTTTTTCAGATGTTTGAGTAAAACGATTTGGAAAACTCCTTGGACCCTTTATCCTGTTAGAATCGAATTGAATATTTTTATTTGATATCAAATTATAGAAGAGTGACTTCAATATTATTATTATTTCAATCTATAAGTCATATCATTAAAATAATTATTTAACTTTGTGTTATTTGCTTAAATACAATTAAGAAATTTAATTATATTGTATAAACTTAAAAATATTTAAAAATTTTAAAATCATTCAGTTCATTAATTCACGAATATTTTCGAATACGTTTGTATTTCAAAATGCATACAATATTCAATTTAAATATTTAATTGACTTGAACATTTTGTATAATGTTCTTCATAAGATTTTCTTATAGGAATATAAAAATATCAACAATAATTGATACGAAAAAAAATATTTTTTTTATAAACAATTTAAGTTAAAAATCATACAAACTTGAATAAATTTAACACAAATAACAATTTTAGTTATTTATTATAATTAAAACGATTTTAGTATTATTATCCATACACAATGGCATTTTCAAAATATTTGGAATAATTATTTAAATTTATTTACACTGCATAAACTTATTCACGTCATTATATGATACTTCGGCTTTGACTAATAAGACGTAAATTAATATTGAACAAAAAATATATAATATAATAATAATAATAATAATAATAATATATGGGATGTTTTAGGCTTATATTAGTTTAACCTATCCTATATTGGCTACTACTGGTAGTAATTACATAAAGATATAATAAAATATTCTAAGAATAGAATAATGAAATACGCATAATGAATGAAATGTTATTTAAATATCTATACATTGTATAGATTTTAGTAACTAATAGTTATAGTTACTTTTCTTCATTCGTTATATGTAATAGGTACCTACTGTAAAACACAATAACGTATAGCCGTCTTTAACGATACTGAGGATTATCATTAAAATATGAAATTCATCATTTAATTTTCACTTGGGCCAAACTAAACATATATTACATAATGCATCGATAATTAAAGTTTAACTTTCAAAAGTTTTTCCTGCGTTGTTTGTCTATAATCAATTAATTTAAATAAGACGTTATAACTTCATAACATTATAACAACAGAAATCATTCTAATTTATAGAAATATATGAATCTATTTTGAAAAATAGATTAATTTAGATCCTTATTACAGGTATTCGCACACACCTATAATGTACTAAATAAAATAAAATATTTTGTATACAAGATAACAATTTGCTATTATTTTCATTCCAACGCTCGAAAAGTCCTTATAAATAATTACTATCTAATGTTTATATTTCTGTATAATATTATAAATTATAACATACAATTAACTAATTAAATAGCATTGTCACATTGATCGCCATAATTTTTAACAAAAGAAAACTTTTCAAATGTGCAATTATAAAACATTTTGTATTATTATTCCAAAATAATAATAATATATTTAGTATACATTATACATCTTCTTATATATAAAAATGAATCGCAAAATGTGTTGGTAAGCGCATAACTCAACAACCCCTGGACCGATTTGGCTGAATTTTTTTTTCAACTGTTCGGAATTGCCAGAAGAAAGTTTTTATGAACGAACATTTTTAAAAAGTCTACCGAATAAGTAGAAAAAGTGCAAAAACTATTTATTGATGTCTGGGATTTGAACCCGATACCGTCAAAATATAAAAAATAAATTAAAACTATAATATTTTTGTGTTGCCATGGAAATGTTATAGACAATATTTATTCAATTTAATTGTTTGAATAAAATATAATAAAAAATTCCTGGGAAGACCTTAAAAAAATTTGTATTAAAAAAACATAATAATTTATATTTGATATGCCTCCAATACGACGAAGCAATTGATGATAGTGTTTAAAACAAAAAAAAAATTATTTAATTATTTTAAACGGTGTTTAATACGATTTTTAACGGGCAACAAAGTGCACGGGAATCAGCTATTTAAAGTATGTATTTGATACTCTTATGAAAGTAACAAATTGCATCAATTGCTTTTGCTATGACCTTAAACAAGTCACAGGGGCAATCATTAAGTGTTTGTGGTATTAATTTGGAAAACCCATGTTTCTCACATGGTCAATTATATGTTGCCTGTTCCCGTGTTGGGAAACCATCAGATTTGTTTGTCTATGCGCCAGGTGATCAAACAAAAAACATCGTATACCACAAAGCACTACAATGAAAATATAACTGATTTTTGTTAATAATTATAATTGAAATGATTGACAATAAAGCAATTACTTATAAATGCTTATATATGTTTTATTTAATTATTTTTTATTCACACCGCCCAAACACCAGGGTGACGGTTCTGTTCAGGAGAATTTTTTGCCTCGAATATAACATGGGTAGGAACAAAAAATTGCAAAATTAAAAATCTACTGGACAGGACGAGTACGGTGACGGGGAGGTGATACACAAATATGTAATTATAGTTGGTATTTTTATTCATTGAAGAGGTACGATTTTTAACGGGCAACGAAGTGCACGGGGATCAGCTAGTATATACTATTAGTATAATATATAGTATTTAAATTACTTTAATATTCAATTTTTTTTTCATTTTATTGTGTAAGAAAATGATACGCTATATTGTTTAATTCATTGTTTATTCTCAACATTTTGTTTTAAACTTATACCACACAAAAAGACCAAGCTATAAACTGCTTGTCAATATTTGTTGTACTATTATCATCTATTCAAATGTTTTATTCAAGTAAAACCACAATATCAACTTGGTTGTTCAAAACAACTATATGTGATACGCTTAATGTGTATATAACAGATCATGAAGTTCCTCTAGGTCGACAGTAACGAAGAATCACATTTCCTTGACAGTAGATATAATTAAATTATTGTCATCCTCAATCCACATTTTCTCATACAGAACTAAATCGGACTCGATTGAACAGTTATTTGATTTTAGTTTTGTCACATGGACAAAGAGTATGCTGTGTAAAATAAGAGACGTTCACAAACTTCCTCAACGTTAGTAAATGCTTTGATAATGTAAGGACTATAATCATTCGATATTAGATATTATTATTACAAAATTTTGAAAACAATCGACACATTTCGGAAATACATATGATGGAATTCTCATATTTTAGTTTTACACAGAATGAATCATACTAGTTTTCAATCAGTTGCACACATCATATAGATGCCAAGGTACATATCAATAATTTATTTATTTTAAAAGCTTCGATTTTTTTTATTATCTAATATAGATTTATTCTACTTACATTGAAATACATAAGAACCTATCAATTAAGCTATTTAAAAAAATAAATATTCTACACACATAAAAAATTAAAAATATAATTTTCAATAATATAACTGTATAAATTATTAATGAATAGTCATAAGGATTTTATTTAATTTATTCAAAATAAAACTAATAAAAACCCATATCAATTGAAAAATATTATTAATCTCTACATAAATAATAAAATTAAAAAAAAAATGGCTTTCAAAATTGTTAAATAATACAATAATATAACATAACAAAATGCACTTATAAAAATTAAAGAAAAATACATTATTAGGTATATTGTTGTATAGCGACTTTTATAATGTTTTAAATAATTTGTCCCTCGTGTGAGTAATTAGACACCAAATTTATCATGCATGTTATTTATTTTATTACCTAACGATAAATATAATGATTATAAGATGAGCATTTACAAAACAAACCTATTTTAGCGATCAGTGTTCTTTTGAAGTTAATGACAATTACCAACTTTGAAAGGGTTATCATGATAATTCGGATATAATAGGTTGTAAGTCATGTACATAATAGCCTGTACTTGAATTTAGATAATAATGGAATTAATAAGTTATCATTGTTTGTTTCAACAGTGCCAATGAGAAGAGATTAGTTACTTTGTTTAAATGTCGAAACTACCGTATTTTACGAACAAATACCTCATTTAATGTTTCCCTGAAAATCTGCCAAGGTAAAAGAATCTTTTAAAAATGCATTTTAAAGTAAGTAATTACGTATAACGCCACCCATATCAAACTAAAATATACACACACATAATAGACATGCATTATGACAATATCATGAGGTACATCATCCATCAACAAGGTGAGTGTAAGTATCTTGTCGGTCATCCGTATATCATATAGTAAAACACTTTTTATTAAACATAATATATTCAATTCACAACATTGTATACCTACATAAAATAAGTATTCTATGATATGTAAAAACCATGTACAGTAATAATAATGTTTATTATATTTTTTAACCCAAATTCAATACCGAAAAAAATATTATATAAGATACCCACTCACATACATTAAAGGCATAACTAAAGTTTAATATTTCAAGTTTAAATTTGAAAGTAATAAAAAATAAAATTAATAATCATTAATCATTTTACTTTTTTTATTAGTTCATATAATATTACAAACGTTAACATTTATAAAGTCATTTGTTCCTACTTATCAATTAAATGAAGCAAATTTGTGTAATATATAAAAAAAAATTAAACTTCACTCATTGTATGCTCATGGATTTAAAATTGCAGGCTAATCTATCATGACGAAAAAATTATAAATTAAAAAAAAAATGTTAGTTGATAGAGTTGTGATGAAAATGTATAATTTTTTCTAAAATATAAAACTTTAATTGCAATAAAAATATTAAGTTCTCATATTATGTTAGATATGAAATGAAGTATCTTTAATGCCTTAAACATTAATCTAATTACAATAATTAATCACGAAATTATAAGTATACCACTAAAAAAATCAAATTACTAATATAAATATAACAAAAATAATAATAAACATAAATAATATTACATACAACTATAATATTTTAATATTTAGAAAATGTTAGGTATTTATAATTTCTTTAAAATATTTATATGAAATACCATTTTTCAATTTTTGTAATTAAATTTGTATTTATAATATCATTTATAAATCTATTTAAAAATTAGATTTATTATTGATGTAGTTATTAGAGAAAAAATTTTCTAATCATTATTGATAATGAAATTGTTTGCAGTACGTCAAAAATGTATCAACAAACTTTTTTTTTTTAATTGATATTTATATTCCTTCGACAACTTAGGCGCTTGGGCTAAGTGACTAGGCCATAGGTGCTAAATAAATTTATATTATTGTAATGACATAGGTATTATATTTTATATTGCTTACAAATTTTATTTATAAATGAAAAATAAAAATAAAACTTGCTCTTGTGAACAAAATTACATAAAAAATCTGAAGGTGCCTATTTTAAATTATAAACATCTTCTAGTCAATATTTAATAACTTTATTTAGATCTTATTATTCATGTATCATGTTAATTAATTAATATCTATCACATACGATATATATATATATATAATCAATTGTAACATTGCTCTAGAGTAAAATAATTTACAAAAATCCTGCATACAATAAATGTTTTAAGAAATACGTCAATGTACTCAAGAATACTTGAATATACCAATTCGAATTTCCGGTAGCTAATCAGATTATAACAGATTGGTGCCAATAAAATACTTTTAGCTATAATATTTATTCTTATTCTACAAGTCAGCTAGTTTTTGTACCTATTATTTCGTTAGATTGTCATAGAATAAACGAATAAATAAATACTTAATATGACTTAATTTTTCACATCGTATACATTACATTTGCTTTATATTTTCAAACTCGTCGATCAATTATTATTATTCTGTTACCAATATTTTACTATCAAATATTTGTTTATACATTATGATAAAACAAATAACAATAGTTACCTATAAGTACCATTAAATACAATTATTTTGATTAATAAGATAATTAAAACTTTTACAGTAACTTATATTTTCTATATAATATATCTGTTGCATATTTTATAAGTCATATGTTCATAAAGTATATTTTGTCTATGATTAATATTAAATAGTTTATAATATAATGTATTATACTATAATACATGTTAAACCCATCTATCGTCATCTCGACTTATTTTTTTACTATTTTTTTTTTTTTTAATGTATCTGCTCGATTCCTAAAGAAAAGCGTTTGGGCCAAAACTCTTGTTATTAGCTTGTCATCTAAGATTTATGTCCTATAATGTTTCTGCGATTCCCGTCCATGAGAATATGAAATACAAAATAATAACACATATTCTATACATTCACAATCCAACGTCCTTCAAAAACTACCAGACAGTAAAATTGTAAACAGTATTGATTAATTTTGGTTCCGGTAAAGTAAACCTAAACATTTGTGGAAATCATACTTTGACATTAAAATTAACGAGATAGTATCAGCATTCAGTTTTATAGTTTATATACTTTTAAACCATTTTTTTTTTACTTTTTACAATACTGGACTTTCAAAAGAAAAACAATAACTTTAAGACCAAATGGTTATTACTATTTTTCCAAACTTATCTTTTTTCAAATTTAACTATTCGTCGGTATTTAAGGTTTTATATTAAATGAAACAAAAGTCAACGTTAATCAAGTGTCTGTGAAAAATACATTTTGTAATGCCTTATCTAAAGAAAATTGAATTTAATCGAAATTTTATTTAACTTTAATTGAAATATAGCTGTCGGTTTCATAATTCCAAATAATACTGAAATCTATAATTGCGGTACACATCTGGGATTGTGGCACTCAAATTGGGGACAACTGCCAAATCTAACATTAAACTCATTCAGGCTTAACAATCGATCTGTTTTAGATATAATTTATGTGTTGTTTATTGCACGTATTTGCACACAATAGGACTTTATAGTTCATATAAAATACACGACCATATAACAAACTATAGTTAAATTAGTTAGAAACTGATAACTTTTTGTTAATTCTCTATCATCAATCATCGTCTTAGAATAAAATACACATCATTAGCTAAGTCCTAAATAAATTAACTTAGATAATTCATTGTAACACGTATTATAAACACATATTCAAAACCATTAATATTTTTATTAATGTTGCATTTTGTTAACAATATAAAAAAAAAATGTTAATATTTAGTGGAATCTATTAGCCAATAGCTCATCTGAATAATATACATATATTTATGTATCACATACATCAATGAATAATATTATTATAATTAATGAAACTTATAAATTATTTAGAGCTTAAAGAAAAAAAAATATTTTTTTTTACAAGCAACAGTAATTTGTAATTTCTAAATAATAAATATTATATATTATTTTATCGTATGTTATACAATTCAAAAAATAATAATAATAATAAATATGGTGGAAATAAAATTTTAGGACGGTTAACATTTTTAAATATTGATTTACATGAAAAAATACAAGTTTAAACAAATAAACTGTTAAAATATATCAATTATGACACTCATAATGATAGCAGGATATTTAAAAGACGTGTCATTATTCTTCGTAAATACTTCATATTTTTATATCATATATGACAGAATCGTTGTATGTAATTCCAATAAAAATACGTTGAACACGTCATTTGTACAATATTTAGCATAATTTTGAATATTTTCTCTTCAGAAAGCAGAAGTGTGTGATAACTTACTAGGTAAGAGAAGTACGACAAAGATTGATTATTATTTTTTTTTTTTGCAAAAAGTGTGTTAAAAGAATAAAAGACCACAAATGAGACTGGGAATGTTAAAAAGCAACATAGACTGATGATGTTAGACTTAAATTTGATCGATGTTGTAAATTTCAGATGTTTATAAAATAAATGTGAAAAACCTCAATCCTAGTCCAAAATAAATCAAGAAAAAATAAATAATTATATTTATTGTTGAAAATTTACATTTTATCATAAAATATCTTAGGTAACTAAAATAACCAACATTCACCTTTTATATGAAAAGTCATACAGTAACCTATTAAAGAAATACATAGGATTTCTTATTAGTTAACTATAAAAACTTAAATTGAAAAAATTATTAAAAATAAAAAATTATTATTTAAATTTAAAAAAAAATCATAGGTACTAATAATAAATCGTTTTTATAATTTCTGCATAAATTGTATAATTAGTTCTAGCTACTCAATTTCAACTATAATTAAGTTATATATTTTAATCTAAATCTATAATCATTAATTTGTTATAACTATAAATAAACAAGATAAATTAATAAAAACAAAATATGTCTTACACACTTGCACATATACATAATAGTAATAACAATTACTTATTTTATTTTACGGGCTTAAGTAAACATATATCACAGAATAAATTATATTATATTCTGTGCATACATGATCAATCTAATGATAACAAATAAATAGTATTAATATTACAAACAACAGATAAATTATGTATATACCACAGAATAATATTATTATTTATATTATTCTGTGTATATACTGTTAAGAACACCTGATTATTACATCTTTTTTTACTTATTTACTCTATTTTAAATATTAATTTAGAGTAATATATTAATTGTTATTAATTAATTATATTTTATACGAATTTTATTTAAAAAATACAATAATAATAATAATAATAATTTAATAATATATCTTCAATTATTATTCTTTATTAAAAAACTTAAACGGCCAATAATTATGTACGTTATTTAGATATTTGTACCATTTTAGTTATTTTGAACATTTATAATTATATTGGATAATAATATTTCATGGATTAAATGTATATTATTGATCATATTTAATTATAGGTCCATACACTGCGTATAAAACAGTTGTTAATGTGTACGTATTATCATATTATCTATGCCTATTGTAAATAATTAAATACCTACTTGACCAAATATTCAATAAAATAAATATTATTTGAGTAAATTCTATTATTATAATCGTGAAACAATGGACAACGAATAACCAACAAACTGAAAGCAGTAAATATTTATTTTATTTTTATAAATTACTTAAAAGAAATTGCTATGTACCTATATACAATACACATGATTCTAAATCTACATTTATTCTTTGATTATATTAATTTTTCATTACAATTTACAAAATAAAGTAAATATTATTTTTGTATTCATTAAGTAATGATATTTTGGATGATCCAGACAATTTTTGGTTTGAAAACAAAAGAATAGACACTCCTATCTCAACTAAAAGACAAACTCCATTTACCACGAACACAATGGGGTCACGCCGGATGTCCGGCCATTATCGTCTATGCAAACCCGAAAATTGATCCAAGCATAGACAATTCACAGGAAGATTTGTCAATAGAACCTCTTTCATAAACAAAAACCTAATCAAAAAAAATATATATAGATATCATATTATAAATAAAACAAACATCTTATTAGCAAAATATATGTTTACATTGCTTGCTATCATAATATTTTATTTTACGAATTAAAAAAAAAAAAAATTTTAAATAGTAATTGAACATTAATCTAATTGCATATGAATCATAAAGAAATACCTATTATTTGAATATGGATAGATAGATAATAATAATAAGATAGATTTTAAAAAATATATAAAATATATGTATATTATTTATTTAAATACTACTCGTATACGTAGGTAGGTATACTATTTAAATATCTAACATAAATATATAACATATATCTGTTATTACTATTTGTTAATACAAATGTTTGGGGAAACATCAAAATATAAATAAATTTTAAAAGTTATCAGAACACATTAATACCTACTGAGTTGAGACCACCTTCATAATACTTATTTTATAATTTAAAAATAATAGGTACAGATAATAAATCATTATAGTCCAATAACGTCTATAAAAAAAGCCTAATTAAAATCTCATTGAAACAAACATCTTTAAAATATTTCTACGGTTTTATAATTTTCCAATGTATAAATAAAAACTATTGAGATAATCGAAAAATGACCTCTTTTAAGCATTGAATAGCCTCAATTTTCAATCAATACATTAGACTTTAAACTTTTGGAACATTCATTCTGTTTAACAAAATGTACAAAACAAACATCATATCATTTTATAGCGTGTACACTGTACACGATTACATTCCTGACCTGTTAAGAATTTAAAACGTAATTTAATCATTGTTGTTTTTTTCATAAAACTGTTCATTTTGTTAATTATCAGATAACATGGGTCCAAAAGTGTATACGTATTATTATGCCTGAATATAAATAAGAGTTTATCACGCCCAAATCGTTGTAATATGTTACGTCCACTAGCTTCTAAATTTTAATTTTTTTTAATTGATTTGATTTTTTATTATTGTAAGTTATTCGAGTACTATTTAAGCAGTATAACCAATACCGGCAATACCTATTCTAATGATACTATTAAAGAATGAAGTAACAAAAAATTATTGTTAAAAAGCCAATCAAATCAATCAATATAATCCATTATATTAAATAGATTTAACAATAATACAACTTTATTTCAAAAATAACATATAATTCTAAAACAAATTTTAACGAGAAAAAATATTAATCAAACTATTGTTTTTATTATTATTATTACAAAGTTTTCATCTCAGCAGTTTTCAATCAAATTATACCACTTAACTTTTTTCAATCATTTTATACAACTCAATTATTATTAGTTTATTTAAACACAATTTCTTTTTTGGTATATTTTACTTCTCAAACTCAAGTTTACATAGACAGCTATGCACAATAATATTACAGAAAACTGATTTTTTTTATCATTAAACCATTTAAATTTAAAACTCTTCGTATTTATCTTTTTTTTTACCTAACAGCAAAACGATAGCACCCTATGTCTATATAATACTCCTTACAAAATTATTCTTATTTAAAAGGTATCGTTATTTCTTTTAATTACCATCTAAATACCATGATATACGTAATATAATAAATAATATATATATACTTAATCTTTTACTGATTTTGTCATAATATTATCATTTAATCATATTTATAAATTACTTTTAATTTTCTTCATTAAAATCTTCAAAGAACTACTTATAACGATAAAAAATATTAATAATTTTAATATGGAAGCATTGATTTAAGCCTTATCTTTCATTTAAAAAACAAACAATTCTTCATTTGCAATCTTAAAATCTGTCTTACTTGCCAAATTACTTATTTTTACCGTCAAGTATTTGCCTCATCAGTTTCTCGTTATAAAAAAAAAATTTTATAACTATTTTATTATAAAATTTCTCCTGTCTTCCTTCAAGAAATATAATCTTTTACCAAGCACACTCCTTAATCTCACTTAATAATTCTCTTCTATGTCCTTGTCATAAATCTCTCACGCTTAACATATTTTATTTACTGTCTTACCTTTTAAATCCATCTTAACATTCATTATTAGTTTTCAATTTAAATAAAAAAAATGCTTAAATTTACTGAACAATGACTATTTTACACATTTCAAAAGATTTGATAAATTTTTATTTATTCAATTATATTACAAATGTATACACGTAATGCTTACCTACCTACATGAGGTAACAAGAAAAAATTGTAGAAGTCACTCTACTGAGTCTGCTGTATATTAGGGGAATAGTAAGTTCCTACACGAGAGTAGCAGGTAAACAATTACATATGTTAGTTTCTACACGGGCATATGTAAGTTCCTACAGGGTAAAAACCAGGTAGGTACCTATGTTAGTTCCTACACGGCGGAAAAAGGTACATATGTAAGTGTACCTATATGTGTATATATGTGTAAATATGTATATACGAATAAATATATGATGATTATATATTATATAATACAAATATATAAGTTTTCATTTTTTTTTTATTTTTTACTCTTTATATTATATTTTTTACTCATCATAGGTATTACCTATATTTATTTGTGACGATGCGTTATGCGATTTTTTTTTGATTTTTTACTTTTTATATAATATTATATTCAATTATGAAAAATTAAAATGCATTTTACGATTTTTATTATATTTTTACTCATCATATCATATTTATTTGTGACGATGTGTTATGCGATTTTTTTTTTTGATTTTTTACTCTTTATATTATATTATATTCAATTATGAAAAATTAAAATGCATTATGCAATTTGTATAATATTGTATAATCATCATATATGTAATTTTTCGTATATACATAGTATATACATATTTACACCTTTTTTTCCACAGTGTAGGAACTAACATACGTACCTTTTTCCGCCGTGTAGGAACTAACGTGTGTATTTTTTTTACCTGCTACTCTCGTGTAGGAACTTACATTCGCCCGTATATTAGTGTATATAGAATATTTTGAGTAAGTATTACCTTATCACTGCAGAGTAGGTCATAGTAATTGATTTGTTAAATTTGAATATGATGATGTTTCAATCAGTGCCAGGCTATATATCCAAGGATATTTTATATTTTATTTAAAAAGTAAAAAGAAATGTATTTTTCCATTAGAAAAATTGTAAGTTGAACTTTTTTTCCAAACGCTTCACTTGTAATATTAAAACAATAATTTCAAATTTTAAATTAATTTTAATATTATAAAATATATTGTTATTATTTATTACTGTTAGTACCTATATATATTACGATATGTACCTACTTTAGAATATTATAAAAAGATTATGGTAATGAATAGTCTAAATATATTAAAATAAGTGCAGTAAATATTTTGAAAATTTTATTTTGTAAAAAAACTAATTAATAATGATTATGCACTATGACAAAATTGTTTTAATAAAATCGTCATTTTTCGTTTAATTTTCTGTTCCATTAAATTTTGAATTTCAAAATATTTTTTAAAAAAATTGTGCATACCTGCCTTATATGTAATTTCAAAAATTTTTAAATATTGTTAAATATTAATTAATGGTAATTATAATTTTAAAATATATTGAAGGTTTTTTTGGTAACAGATAACAACTGGTGATAGAACCTTAAAAAATATTATTAAAATTTCCCTTAGTTTAAAAATTTTTAGAACCTAAAATTACTTCTAGTGGTATTTTATCTCAAAGCAACCGGAAAAAATATATTTTAAATTACTGTGGACAATTTGTCTTAGTAAACAAAACAAAAACCACTGAGTCTAAAAACTCATCATGTCCTGGTTCTCGTCGCTTACATTAGACCAAAACTATGTAGAACATTAAAAAGTAAAAAATGTTTCATGGATGTCAAGCCAACTTTTTTCAGAGATTCATTTCTACAACATTAATTGCGATTAAATACAACAACAAAAGTAAACCCCCAAAGAGTAAAAACACTTATACCTACGTATTTTTCATTTTCCTAATCCTAGTTCGATATGTTTTAAGTAATTAAAAGTAAACCTCCAGCGACAAAGACTTATAATGTTTTATTGTATTCGAGTTTTTTTGTACAAATTTATATAATATATTTATAAACATTTAAATTTTTTTAACTTGTTCAATGTAGTTTGGATTATTTTAGAATAATTTTTTTCATTTAAAAATATATAATAACACTCCTAAAAATTTTTTGTCTTAGTCCGGTAGAGTTTTTTTTATAGATATTTGAAGAAAAATGTATGGAGAACTTTGTACCAAATTTTCAAAACTTAGTTATAAAAGAAAAAAATTTACGATTTTTCAACCACAAAATTACTTGCAAATTTTTGCAATTTTGACATATTTCGTATAAATTCGAACTTTAAGCATAATATATAAAAAAAAATTGTGACTAACGATTTCGAATTTTTTTATCACTTTAAGTACAACTTATAAGAATCCTTGTATTAAATTTTCAAAATTTTTTGGCCGACTAAAAAATTGTTATCGTTATTTAAAAAAAAAAATACTAAAAAAATTAAAAATTTCAATTGTCTATAAATACCTGAAAAAAAGACAAAATTCTTTGAAAATTTAACTGTGTATGGAGAACGCTAATATAAACATTTTGTGAAAATTTCAATTGTTTATATCGATTAGTTTTTGAGTTATAGCAAAATAAAAAATTCGATTTTGTCGAAAACTGGTTTTGTGTAAAAATTCCCGTTTTTCTGTCATTTTTTTTTTTTGTTTTTCTCGATTTTTCTGAAAACTGTTGAAAAATGTTTACTTTTCACCTCTATAATGCACCAAGGATATCCACTTTGCCATCGTAAACCACCCCCAAAGTTTGAAATTAAAGCATTATTTCGACTAGTTATGCTGTACACAGACACAAAAACAAAAAAACAAAAAAAAACACACATCATTGTAAAATCAATACATTCATCACTCCGTTCAGAATCTAAAACAAATATGAGTAAAATATAAATATTATATATTTTATATTATTACTGAACATAATTAAATGTAGAGTTATACCCAGATTATTCAAGTAAAACAATGATTTATGGTTCATATGTTTAGATATTAAATCATTAAATAAAATCATTACATTTGAAATATTAACATTCCTTATAGTCTATAGGTAATAGTTTGACAAATTTAAACGTATCATAGACACGAAACATTCCAATTCAGTATAGTGATAAAGAAGGTTAAATATAGAAATAAACACAGACAAAAAGATTTAATAATATACATCATAGTCAGAATAAGCTATTTCATTATACTGGGCCATTTTTATGAGTTAAATAAGGTGGTGGCAAGGATAATTAAACCCAAAAGGAAAACTATATTTCCCTAATGTTTTTCATCCATTTTTTTACTTTTTAATTCCGACTTTGACTATTTAAAAAAAATAAAAGGTAACTATAGTACATTATTTGTAATTGTGATAGCAAAATATAATATATTATATTCCAGAAGTCTTGAATGAATTTTCAATAAATTTCTATCGTATGGCTGCAAGTTTAATATTACGATCTATGTGAATATAAATAAAATAGTAAAAATTCATTATGTGTTATTATTATAAGGTATGTAAAACAATATTATAATAAAAAAATAATTTGTATTCTAAATATACTAACACTTATAAATTATTATTTGTTACTATAATAATATTTAAATCAAAAACTCTATTTAATTTTTAATGAAGGCTACTGCATCGGGTATAATATATTTTTTTTTTGTTTTTCACATGAAGATATTAATTTAAACTTAATGCTCTCGGTGTATTTATGCGATTTGATGATTTAACACAGTACATGATTGTATCCAAATTTAATCGTGAAAAACTTTTTATTCCATTTTGGTGGCTTTTTAAAATTGTTCCCTTCAACAACAAAAACTATCATCCACCCTAGGGACTAAAACGTTTACTCACTTGATGTTTTAACATCGTCGGTAATAATATATAAAAATACCCTGCAATTCTATACATGTCTATACATACACGGTTAACAAATACTATAAATGCCATAAAATATTATGTATGCTCTAAATGAAAGTTTTATTGACTGATTTATTTAATCGACAATTTAGTATAAATGCTTTCGACAGGTTTGAGTACAATAATTAGACTAAAGCTGCTGTTTTTAACATGCTAAAGCGTAGTTTAATAGTTTATTTTTCATATTTCAGTGATATGTCTCATCAACTATGTTTATAGGTATAGTAATTTTTCCAATCAAATAAAATAATTTGAAAAATAAAACTATTAAAATTGTATATTTTATCGGTTTACCAAGTATTTCACATTGGCATCACGTCACATAGATATAGTACTTATATTATAATATTTAATATTTATATAGATAGGTTTAACCGTGACTTAAAGTTATGTTAGTATCACAACAACGGAGTAAGAGTAGGATAGGAGGCATTGAATGAATACGTTATATTTTTTTTCTCTCTCTCCAATGTAATTTACATAATATTTATAAACGTCCACGAATTAAACGATAATATAAAATAGTTTATTATAAAATTTAAATTATTAAATTTTCCTCTCGAATTTCGGCCAACTATAGTAGTACACTAAATATCATACATACCTACTCTGCTTGTGACATTTAAATACCCTCTAGCTGCATACGTATATACAAGATGTATTATACAGGTACCTACACAACAAACGTGGTACGAACTACGAATACATATGTGATATGAACGTATTTTAAACATTTATAATTTTTCAAAAAATATATATAATGATACAATATTTTAAATAATTGTTTTTATTATATGTACCTCTTAAAACCGACATTTTTTTAAAAAACAAAATAAAATCTTACGCAATTTATACAACAAAATAATAATATACACGAAAGCCACGTGATTTTTTCGTCAAAGGTTTTTCTATTTTGTTTTCCATAAATGATACATGTTTCGTCTATACGACTACATTATACAAAACCATTATTAGTGTAATTTATGTAAATAATGTATCGTCATTGCTCATTGGTCATCGATAATTTTAGCATATCAAAAACATTTTAATGATTAACTGTGAGAATGTTATGTATTCAATATGATACACGGAATACAAATAATATGTACTAATCATTACATTTCAAAGACTTTATGATATTATAAATTATCTGCACTTCATAGATACAAGCAGTATAGCAATAACAAGTAATTTACAGTATTATTATTATACATCACTTCGATTCCCGTGAAAAAGCATTAACTGACGCCAACGCTTTTCGTCATATTTATATTATTATATAGGTTTATTACGACCGGCCAAGATGCTTCTACTATATATTCAGGATTCCTCAGATATACTCCACTGAAACTATTATTAAAACTTACAAACAATAAGCGTCCATGCCATAATGGTGACGCGAAGACGTGCGGTCGGAAGGGGAAAAAGTTTTTCGATATTTCGGGTCGTCTTATTGCGCTTTAAACTTAAATGCACGTATTTCTTTCTTTCCTAATACCCAATTCTGTGAGCAGAAAGAGTTTTGAATCGAGTGTTTGTGTGTTAAAGCAACGTAATTTTTTTCTGATGGATATTAAAATTTGTTTATTAACTTTAAATCTCGTTTGGAAAACAACGGTAAACGGCATCCTATAACCGGCGTAGAAGTTAAAAATTATTTTGTTAAAATAAATCACAATACGTCGCACAGCGTTTATACGGCCTCTACAGCATAAATAATTTTATTTTTTTATAAATTTTCTGATTTTTAGTGTAAAAAGTGAAACAGCGATGTGTTAAAGTGAACGGATATATTAGTGCATTTGTATATGTTTATCTACTATTTAGGAATAAGAGGAATAGTAGCGAATTGTAGCGAGAACGGTTTTATTATCAGTAGAGTCTCCAATGGTGGATTCAAAGGGGAGTCCAAAGGACCTGCCCCCCCTTGTCCTTTGACAGTTATATGATATATGTAAAACCTAAAATAAAATCCTAAATATAGTTTTTACAAAATGATATGATATTAATAATATAATAAAATGAAAAAGCCCCCCCCTCGCCACCGAAAGTCTTCTAGGATTGTATTAGGAGACGTAGGATGATCAATAGTGTATTATAGATTAAAACGAATTAAATTAATTACTGCTACTTTAGAAGGAGATTCTATCGAATTAGCTGTTGATTTCTGTACTGTAAAGTTTTTGTCTCTAAAACCAAACTGGGAATGGGTTAAATTCCTTCAATAGATTCAGAAGAATTGTTTTCAATTACTTTAAAATTAGGTATGAAATTAGACTAATAAAACTGTAAAATTGAGGATAATTAAGATGTTTGTAAGCATAGACATCACTAATGGGTATTCTAAAACGTTTCTTTACTACCTCACAATTTGTTTGGGGGTAAGAAGGGTATCGTTTTGCTACCCCCAAAAAAGTCTTAGATTTTAAAAATATATTCGATATTTATATTTCAAGTATTTCAAGTGTATGTGAATATAGACTTAAAACTATCTATAATTGGGGTTGTATCCAGTGTTAAAAATATTTATATTTTATGATAAGTCCAATTTGGATGATTAGTGTATAGTATGTCATACTTGTTATTAGTTTAATATAACGTCATACTACTCATACTAGTCGCGCGTATTATGATAATGTGTTTAACTGATAACTAACTGATAATTTTCTTTTCTTTGTGAGCTGTTTGGTTTGCTGTTTCTGTATTATTATTGCTCTATCTGTACCTACAATTTCATTAATCGCCATAAACTGTGAATTAACAATATTATGACATTGATACTCAATACAACAAACATTGGCAAAAAAATTAATTTTTCAATTTCAAAAATAAATGCAATGTAAATTTGTTGTAGATAATTTTTTTTTTTTTTGCTGCCCTAGAATTTGGACTCTATAGTGACGCCCATTAAACATAAATAAAATATAAAATAGATGAACAACTTGGTGGAAAATCTGTTACCATAGACTTTTAATCATATAGACTTATGAACTATACTATACTTTTTAGATTCTGAACGGAGTGATGAATGTATTGATTTTACAATGATGTGTGTTTTTTTTTTTTTTTATTTTTTTTTTTATTTATTTTTTTTTTTATTTTTTTTTTTTTTGTGTCTGACGACAACATTTGGAGCAGTAAAAATGCTTTGATTTTGGACTTCAGCCCCTCTTTGAAAAGGAAATCGAATCTAGTTGGTACTTTGGGGGGTCAAAAGTTAAAAATTTTCAATATTTTTTAAATGAGTCGGGAAAAACCCTAAAAAAATGACGGAAAAAACGGGATTTTTTACGCAAAACCAGTTTTCGACAAAATCGAATTTTTTATTTTGCTATAACTCAAAAACTAATAGATGTAAATACTTGAAATTTTCACCAAATGTCTATATTAGCGTTCTCCATACACAGTTAAATTTTCAAAGAATTTAGACTTTTTTTTAGCTATTTATAGACAATTGACATTTTTATTTTTTTTTAAAATAACGATAAAAATTTTTTGGCCGGCCAGAAAATCTTGAAAATTTAATACAAGGTTTCTTATAAGTTGTTCTTAAAGTGATAAAAAAAAATCCGAAATCGTTAGTCACAATTTTTTTTTATAAGTGCTTAAAGTTCGAATTTATACGAAATATGTCAAAATTTCGAAAATTGGCAAGTAATTTTGTGGTTGAAAATTCGTAAAATTTTTTTCTTTTATAACTAAGTTTTGAAAATTTGATACAAGGTTCTCCATATATTTTTCTTCAATTATCTGTATTAAAAACTCTACCGGATTCAGACAAAAAATTTTTATGAGTGTTTGAAATTTAAATTTTTACAATACCGCGTTAAATAACGGTTTAGCCTCAAAGGATTTTTGATATTTGTTGTTATTCAAACAGTATAAGTCGTAAATACTTGAAAATTTTACCAGTTATTCAGATTGCCATTTTCTTTACGTGATTTTATTTTCAAAACATTTTGGCTTTTTTTGAGCTATTTATAGACAATTGAAATTTTCAATTTTTTTTAATTTTTTTTTTATAAATGTTGATAAAAAAAAATTAGCTGGGACAAATTACTTGAAAATTTAATTGAAGGGTCCACATAACTTGTTCTAACTCTCATTCAAAAATTATAAAAATACATAGGCACAATTTTTTTTTATTAGCATTTGAAGTTCAAATATTGACAAAAATTCGTCAAAATCATGAATATTTTTCACTATTTGGTATTTAAAAATTTATAAATATTTTACTATCAAAAGCTAAGATTTGAAAATTTAATACTATGTTGTCCATAAGTTAAGCTTAAAATAATTATAAAAAAGTTTGAGGATTATTCAATTTAAAAAATTTTACGAGTGTTTAAAGTTTTAATTTTAATTTAAAATCAAACATACACGTGTAAAATTACGTTTTACTAATAAATAATTTTCGATTTTTGTTATTTTTAAAAAATTATCAAACGTAAGATCTTGAAGCTTTTACTTAAATGTTTGAATTTCTGAATTTGTTTCAAAATAGAATATATGACAATATTTAAATATAATATATCCCAGACTGACAAATCATCTCCGTTCAGAATCGTTTTTCGTATACAATGATACCTATCATTGCATTCAAATTTAACCTACCTTAGTCCGAGGTCCACCCCACCCCCTAATGTACAGCAGAGCAATACTCACTAACCCGCTTTTTTTAATTTGAGTGTTAAACAATTAGTGTGGCAATGTCTCTAACGACTGAATTTTTTAATAAACAGACGAAATTAATTTATTGTGTACCTAGTCAAAAGACTCTATTGAGGAATTTTAAAATCATAGAAAATGTCCATAGAAGTAAAAAGTATAACAGTCTTGACATTGAGTTAAAAATCATTGTCGAGGTGTTTTTGATAATTTAATATATCTATACTTTAAAGACTTATTTGATTAAACGACTTATATATATATATATATATATATATATATATTGTACATATATTATATTACGGTAACTGGTAAGGGATAAATTAGTAACTTAAGAATTAAGCTCTTAATATAAAACATATTTTTCGCTGATCAAAAAGTACATAATTATTAACAAAGAACAATTAATGTTTTTGTTTTATTATTATCAAATACTAACATTATAAAAAACATCGAACTAGTATGACCTTTATAGTTTATACTATACACAAAAAATAATATTATATTTTATCGTCTGGCTATCCAAGATCATAAAATACTTGTTGCGCCAGCGATGAGACGCTCTGGGAATATTCCAATGCTAAAAATTGTACACGTAGCACGTTACACAAATAAGTGTTGGCTATTAGGATAAAAATTACATTGACAAATTGACTAATTGAACAATTATTTACACAAGAAAATTATCGTTTTTATAAAACTGTTAATTTTTAGTTTTATTTATAATATTTAATTATTAATCGTCAATTACTTATTTGTACAGCAAATACTTGTACCTAATCATAGTATATAATATTATGGTATATTGATACTGGCTAATGGCTTATTGTAATCTTATTACAATTTATATTTATAATGAAATCATACACATATCGCAATATTGATATTACTCTCTAAATGTACTTATATTATATTAGATGGTATGCACACATATATTTTAAGTATCTAAAAATGACTAACTAAAGTGCAGATGTATATTTAAGGCATTTTTGTCTATCCCACCTTCCCATCAAATTCACATCCTATCTATAATAATTCTACCACCGCCAAACACAATTATATTATAATAACACTGCAGAGTTAGGTTAGGTTAATCTATTACAGGTGATCTATATATATATATATAATATATATATACATATATATGTTACGGACCAAGTAGAAAAATTGAACATTGTAAACACTAACCGCCGTAACCGGCCATTGTCTACAATGCACATAATATTTGGGTAATGTAAATTATAAATATTTATTTCCCATATAGACTGGTCATAGTATACAATGCTAAAACTGGTACGATCATTGTGTAGGTATAACACGTAGGTTAAAAAAGTATAAGTTTATTTCAGTACCTAATCATATGAAACAATTTTTATCGATTTTAACTGTGAGAAATAAAATTTAATAATCAGGTTAAATACTTGTAAACTTACGCGTATACTTTGACTCATAAATGTGCCGAGGAAGTAATTGATTATATTTTATCGGATATTTTTACCACTTTTGGTTTGGTTTGTTTTGGTTTGCAGTGGAGACCAAAAATTACAAATTAGATACAATCAAAGGTAAACTATATCATTATTACAGTAGAAATCAGTTCACAATTCGCAAGAAACAATTTTTTAGTATTGCTGATTTACCCGACACTAAATTATTAAGTAGCTATGCTATTTTTCAACATAAGATGCTAAGGCTATAATTTCATTTGTGGTAAAAAATGCGAAATAAGGAGACACAAGTAAAAAGTTATTAGAATTGTATGCGTCTCCAATTTTGATGGCATTACGTCTCAAAATAAATAAGTAAAATTTAATATTAATAAATAAATAAATTAATTAAAATATTAATAAAGTAAGTCATAAGTGTAAAATAAAATAATAAGTATTACCCACGTTTAAACCTAATATTTTTATTATTATATTAAGCTTGTTATTAATTTTTTTCACTTAGCATAATCAATCTGGTCATTGTACCTATACAACGTCTGGTATATTTCTACTTTATGGGGCACCCAAAATTTCAGATTTTTTCTTATGGAATCTTATGTATTTTTTAACGCTGAAATCGATGGTGCAAACGAAAATTTGGGCAGATTATTAGTTTAGAAGTTATAGCCTATTGAAGTTTGATAATTTTGTTTAAATAGTGTTTGTTTTCTGGTGATACTTATCACCATTTATTTTTTTCACTTTTTTTTTATCAGTATTATAAATAATAATATTTTATTAAGGGCATCGGGTAGCTTCTAACTTGAGGTGGTGTTGCATAGCAAGTCGAGGGATATTTTCGTTTTGCGGAGCGTAGCGACGGCGCCGAGGAGCGTAGAGACGAGTGCCGCTAGCACGGCATCACTGTAAATTATTTCGTATTGGTGCCAGTGATCACGGTCTTTGAAGATTTTCTAAGACTGTGCCTGTGATTGTGGCCGTTATCGCGAAAATTATAACTATCAATATCAATTGGTTTAGGTCCGTAGGCCCTCGAGTTCGGCGACCGAAACCGGCAGGCGTAGGGATCAACTACACGTCTTTATTTAATACTATAAAATTCAAATGATTGTAAATTGCCATATAAAAAGTTAAAATAAAAAAATAATAAAATAATAAAAAAAAATTCGTTCTGGCTGAGGTTCGACTGCTAGATACTTGGTTTATATTATTAAAAAGTTACCACTGCGCAACAGTTCAATTTTAATTTTTGTAAGCAAAATGGGTATTTAAGGATTACAGTATAAACTGAAAACTTCAATAGGTTGTAACATCTAAACTCAGATCTAAACTAATAATCTGCCCAAATTTTCGTTTGCACCATCGATTTCAGCGTTAAAAAATACATAAGATTCCATAAGAAAAAATCCGAAATTTTGGGTGCCCCATAAAGTAGAAATGTTCCCAACGTCTAGTCTACATATATAATTATCCACATGGCTTGAAAAGCTCGGGTATTGCATACAATTTTCGGTCAGTGTTTACAATGACCATTTATCCACCTATACCGTAGCGTATATATATACACGACTATTTTACTTATTTAATTTTTATTTTTAGTGTTACTTGAATTGTCCAAATCTATAATAGTGGCGTGCTCAACTTTTTTGAAAGGGGGGGATATTCGATTTTGACTTGTCACAAACCCTAATTTTTTTTTCATGTAAATAATATTATATCATTACAAAAACATCCAAAGGGGGGATATGATACCCTAATCACCCCCACTCATGAGTACGCCACTGATCTATATATATATACAAATATACAATCAATGTGATATACAATATATTATATATAGAAGTGTATTATAATTCAATGTTTTGAGTTTTAATTATTATAGACGTGTGTGAAACTGTCGTTATCCTACAATGAACCAATGAATATTATATATGAGTTATGTGTATCCAACCTTTAAAAGCCACGTAATCCTCAGGAAATGGGTGTCATATTTTTTTTCGGGCTAATGGTGATAATATGAATGCTGTTCAGATTTGTTCAAGACTCGTTTCGGCAAAATTTAATTTTATACAACATTATAGTATGGACCTAATATGCACTCGCATTATACTATTACAGCGACCAGAAAAGCGTTGGTAAAAAATCGAAATTCACGCAAAAAATTCTTCGCACACTACACAACACTAGCTATTAATAAGCGCACGCATACTCACGGATGGTAATACGATCAGTATAGGTCCGAAAATCATCGTGAATCGAACTTAGCAAAACGGACGCAGGGAAAACGAACAGGGCCGTTGTCATTCGCCAATGGCAAGTATTACCGTAAGACTGGTGATGGTCCTGAGTTATGAGAATGACAAAAATAAAATTTTATGTTATTTCTTCAGTAAAAGACTATTGGAGTTAACCGCAGTTGACGATTCATGGCAGAATCACGAGTTTATAGAATCTCACTGGGTATAATGTACGAGCGGATTTTGCAGACGGGAAATTATTGCCAAAAATATATTTTACATGCGAAAGCCAGTGAGATTCTAGCTTAAACGGTCTGGATCGCGGTAAGCACTACCTAAAATTATCACCGAACATAATATATATATTATTATAATTTATTTAAGATAATTGTACTGACGATAGACGGGCATCTACAATACTTTACAACGGGCGGTGTTTATATTATGATGAAACGGTCGTTGCAGTATTTTTTTTTTCAGAGGTTTTTTTTTTCGTCGTACACATCCGTTGATAGTGTGTACTATAGAGTATAGGGTACCTAATTTTTTATCATTTATTTGATTTTATAGTTTTGAACTTGCCGCCATAAATATACGAACTAATCAGAACAACTCTATTCACAACTTTAATAGGTATAGAAAAGTAGCGTCTTGCGCAGTACCATAAAATTCCGGATGTGACTCTCGATCTGTATAACAAATCATTTTTATGTCTTCGTTTGCAAATGTGTAATATGTATATATTATATATTAATAGAATATTATAGACAGTCTATAGACATAATATAATAGTGTTGCGAAATACGGTGTAGATACCTACTGACCTGCAAATTTGCACCGACTGCAGGCTAGGATGCTGAGATCCATTATTACCCTTTTATTTCAATGATATACCTAAATACACTTACCTGAATTAATCAACTTAAAATTAATATGAATTTTAAATGAGAAAGTTATCGGTTTCTGTCATAAATTCGTGGATATATTTCTTATCAGTTATCAAATAACTATAGTTACCATAAATAATACATTTGTCGTTTACAGTAGTTAGCCAATAAGAGAATACCTATACGCTAAACTATTCAAGCAGCTATTTTGTATAATATTTACTTTATTATATATTTATATATTAACATTATTTTGTCATTCACTCTAAAATTATGTACTTAACATTCTATGCCTTTTTTCACTAATCCTCGCTTGCAGGTACCGTCAACTCCGGCCTGACGTTACATGTCGCCCGTTTCTTGAGGACACATACAGACGCATGTAGTACGTACCACGCACAAAGCCACCTGGCACCTATACATACACATTTAGGTTCCTTGAAATATTAGATAGTTTCATGGATAAAAACACAACTATAACAGTTGTTATTTAAAAATTACTAACTATTAATTGTATCTTTTACATTGTAGTTATAATTCTAACTTAGAATTTCATAAATAATTGGACCAAATCTGATTGGATTTCCAAGTTTTATATAAGAAAAATAACAACAATCGTATATATTAGCTAGGTACCTATCTATTAAAAATTATGAACAACTTCAAATATAACACTTTATAACTATGAAAACCAATTATAACCGAACAATATGATGAGAACCTAAAATAGTTTTGTGAGTTAGAGATTGCAGCACTGACCCAAATATTGAAATATGTATTGCATCTCAGCCTTGCAAGACTTAGATCTGAGACTAACTATACAGTTCTGTATAAATATTATTAATTATTATGGTTTATTAGGTTTTAAGTACCTAATTTTGATTTAAAAAATTACACTACCCAGTACCCACTCGTCCCATTCTACACCAACAAAGTTTGTCTTTGTGGAACTCTGCATTTATTATCAATTATCATTCGAATAATAATAATTATTATTATTATTATTGTCGTATGAAGTACGTGGAATAGATATGTACTGACTAGTGCGGAGTGCATCACTGTGATTATCATTTTATACAGAATTATAAATAAAATAAAAGAAAGATTAAAAAATAAATTTTCTATTCAGTGGTAAATTAAATTTCAATTAACCATCGTCATCGTAGACTCATTTTCCAGGTCAGAAACAAACTCATTCCTATATGACTGTATGCACTATGCAGAGTGCGTTAAGTACGACAAAAAAAAATAATAATAATTCGATGCGGTAAGAACGTTGTAAGTAGATAGCATAGAATAGATAATATCTATGGTAGATAGATACTGTTTTTTCGTGTAAATTTGCAACCATGGTACTAGTTAGTGGTTAATACTGTTAATAATTTATATATTTCATACCATTGTGTATTTCGATAATTCGATTACGCACATATTATCAAATAATAATATTGCGATATATATTGCATCGCGCATCGTGTCATCGTTCAAAATAAATTTCATATTTTCAATATATTTTATATAAGTACTTACCACATCTTGCTGGCACACAAATACACAATGATCTGGCGCCCTGACATATTATCTTCAACTTAAAAACAATTAAAAAAATGATTTAAACTACCTATTGTAATAATCTAAGTAAAATGAACGCATAAAATGACATAAAATTCCGATGAAAACAAAAAATTATTTTAACTATCATCGAAGTGTGATAATATGATGATCCCATTTCCGAATTTCTAATTAATATTACATAACTAAATTTATAAAACTAAAATTCTAAACGTTCTTATTTCTTGTGTCAAGAAAGTTTATTGTTATTGATATTATACTTAAATAATTAAAATATTGATGTTTGTTTCCCAGTGTGAATACATACATTGCACAATATAATAAATCGTAGTTATTTTAAATAATATGAATCTTTCAATTACGAATAAAAAGTGAACGATCACGTCAAAATGTATACGTACCTATGATATGATTTAGCTTTGGCAGATGGATAGGTGATCTCTAATAAAATATAATTAAATGAACAAAATATGCTAATTCTGTTTTATTATTAGTTAAAAATAATAACAATTAATTACAATAATAATATATAGGTATTATAATAGCATAATATGAAAGTTAATAAAATACAAATAGTGTCGAATTTTTATTAAATATTATATTTAAGTCGACAATTTATGTATTCCATAATACATATTATTATTTTATAGAATAATAAATGATAATAAAGTACATTGTATACATTATGTATTGTATAACTTACATAAAATAAAATATAATAAGAATATATTATGAATATCTACTTCAAAAATGTTTGTAAATTTCAGAATATAAACTTAATATAAACTTATTTTGTGGTTATACTACTTATACTTAGTACCAAATAAAACAAAAGAAATGCAACACACTAGTTACTTTCCAATTTTTAACAATTTAAAAAAAAATGAATACAAAATGATTTGGTTCATAATACAATGTTATATATTATTAGCTATTACATATAAATTATAATACAATAAGTAAAACTAAATAATAAAAAAAAAACCACTAAATACTATGTATCAAACACATGTTAAATGTGTAAAAAAGATTAAAGCAATACATAAGACATAAATACAATTTTAGAGAATCTAACATTCTCAATAAACATTAAATCGTGTAAACAAGTAGGTAATTTTGCAATTATAAAATTAGTTTAGTAGACTTTTACTGCAATGGTGGGATTTTAGAAGAAATAATTTATAACTTATGGCGAAAAAAAATTGCAACCAAATAAAAATACAGCCAGAAATAAAAATTTGTTGATTCTTTAGTAATATACAACACGATTACAATTTATTAGGAACCAAACATATTACGATTTTACAATGGCTCATCTGAAGAAGAAAAAGAGATCTACATAAAACATAAAATTACAATGTACATGCATATAATACCACATTAACTATGTTCAATAGTAATATATGTACAACTTGTATTTAAAATACAACTGAAAAAAATTAATAAAAAAAGTTGTCTAACTTCACATTTTGGAGCCAAATATTAGTCTTTAAACAGAGTTTTAACAAGTAACAAATAACTCATAAGATTAAAAATAAAACCAAAATAATAAATAGTTATGTATTATAAAAATAATAATGATATATATATATATATAAATATAAATATGTGTATACATAGTGACATAATGACATTATAAATAAAAAGTATTAATGAGTATAAATAATTAATAAATTATCATTTTTTTTAAATGGTTGTTAACGAGTAGATCATGTATTACTCGGTGTCAACACTACACCATCACTGAAGTTAATCATTTTCATGACTGGCTCATAATCTCCGGCTAAATAGAACAGATCATTATTTACATAAATATTCTTCAACCGTTTAGCATCCTTTTCAATAATCGAACTGAACTCTTCTATTGATACCACTTGACACCCATTCATAATGCTTTGTACATCATTAATGTCATTATGAGGCGATTTAAACAATGCTCCCTATAGTGTTATACAAAATAATAAAAAATCACTGTGATCATAATAAAAACTTGAGTATATTATACTAACTGGATATGGTAGATTTCCAGTAAAGTCATTGGCAGTCTCTTCAGGATAATAAAACCAAAATACTTTTACTTGCATTTTTTCTTGGTTAGTCTCCCACATACAGTCAACTTTACCAATAAAAGGTCGATCCAATTGACCAGAAGACAAAAACACAGCACAATCACCAATCTGATAACAAATAAAAAAATATATATCATATAATAATTGCAAATCAATCAAACAAATCAAAAATATATTAGTATTGTACACAACAATACAACATACACTTATAGTTTCGTCTCCTCTACTGATGGATCTGTAAAAGGTTTTTTTATTGCCACCACGACCTGGACGCTTATAACTGTCACCTGACCACTTCCATATTTGTTGGTCAGATAGAAATGATGGTACGTCACTGCTTTCAACTTCACTGGAGTCATTCTAAAACATTTCAATTATAATTTCTAGTTTTCTATTACATGTTTTTACTTTTTACCATAAAAATTACAAATAATGTCAGTTTAAAATGTATAGTTAAGTTCATTAAACTTGACATTTTATTTACTTATGCTTTTATATACAGGGTGTTTCACGATGAACTGACAAATGACAATGTTATATAAGTTCAAAAGTGTCAGTTCATCGTGAAACACCCTGTATATATATATATATCTTATAAGCCATAACACGCAAATAAAATTAATTATTAAGTAAGCTCCGCTTTTAAAAAGAGAACCAATGTACAAAATGTATTTTATTTTGATAGTCATAAATTATTTTTAACTTTTAATTTAGTGCCAATACACATTACTATTATTATTATTATTATTCAATAAATCAATATAATTATGTGATTCAGAGAATTTAATAATTCTACATTTTTAAATTATTAAATATTAAAATTGGAGATTTAGTTTTTAATTAATAACGATTTTACATACTTCTTTAGATTTACAATCATCATTATCATCGTCGTCATCATCATCTTCAATGATGTCTTCAATAAGTCTTTGAGGAGATAGAGTGGGTGGCTCAGATACAGAAAGGTCTAATTCGGAATCTCTATGTCGCTTATGCTTTTTGTGATGTTTTTTATGATGTTTATGTTTATGTTTAGTTCTTGATTCGTCGTGACTGTGTTTGTGTTTCCTATGTTTGCGTTTCTTTTTTAGTCTTCTTCTTTCATGATCATCCTACAAATAAAAATAATAATTAAAAATACAATTCACATAACTAAATAATAATGAGACACTCACATCGACGGTAGTTATTTCTACATTCGGTCGACTCGGACTGACGGGTATGCATTGTCGTTCAGCGAGTTCGACCGTAGTAGAACTATCCCGTTCTGAAACCACCAATGAACACAACATATAATCCAAAATCTAGAATTACCCATCACCATTCATAATTATAAGTACTAAATACTAACCTTCGTTAGTAAGTGCAAGAGAATTATCAGAAGACTCTGAAGTTTGACTTCTCACTGGAACAGAACTATATGATGTTTCTTTTTGCGGAAATAAAGTTGTATCATCTAAACTGTCAATACTGTCTAAAGATGTATTTGAAAACACTCTCTTCTTAGGGATCACTGCTGGCTTATTGACAGTACAGGGAGACTATAAAAAACATTTAATAATAAATTTTAACTTCTCAAAATTATATATAATAAATAATAATATAATGTCTGTGTCTGTATATGTTCAAAAATTAAAAAAAGTCCGTTTCAAAAAAATATTAGTTTTTAAAAATATATACTATAAATGTATTTGTTTGGCTTTGTCGCTTTGAATCGTTTTTAAATACCCATGAAAATAATAAAATAGTAGACTTGAAATATATGTTTAACAAATATTTATATTTTAAACTAAGTAACTGCATGAAGTGTTTTATATTTTTTTCATTTATATAGATAGATACTTAAAACTTAATTTTATTTTATTTTTAACTTTTTTAATTGAAAATCATTTTATTGATATAAATTTACAAAAGAGTATAGTTATTATTGAATATTTTATATAATATTTAAATATATATATTATATAATATTTAATATTTATTGAATATTTCTATGAACTGAGAAATTATTTTTAGTTGCATTTATAACCAAATGTGTAACTTATTAAAAAATGAGTTTATTTAGTTAAAATAATAAAATATGAATAAAATGTGCAATGTACTAGAGTATTTGAAATCATTGATATAAAAAAGTTAATATTCAATAAAATCTCATCCGATTTTAAATTTAACTCTATAAGTATATTTATTTTAGATATTATATTTTGATACTTAGTAATTACTTACCACTCTATGCAATGCATCAGCAATTTGACGCTTTTTACACACATATTCTGGCAAACCTAATATGTCGTCTTGGTCTTGAATTTCATCATCTTCATCTTCCACATCCCAATGTTTAATCTGTAAATTCATAAGTGAATTAAATAATTAATATTAAAACACAAATAAATCATTTTCAGTATAAATAGTTCATACTTGAAGGTTTAACATTTATTATTTGAGAATACAATTATATTTTATTTTAACTAATGAATTCAGAATTTCTTTAAAATATATATATATATATATTTAATATATTTAATAATTGATATAAATATTTCTGTAAAAACTGTTACAAAATTTTCATTTATTACAAGACATTTGTTAACAATATTAATATATTATTAACTTAGATTATACTAATAATTGTAATAACTTACTTTAACTTCAGCTTTTAACTTGGGTTTTATTTTGTATTGGCTGTAAGATGGTGTTTCTATTTTATTAATTTTAATTGTTGAAACACTGCTTAACAAGCCTGGAGATAAAGAAAGTTGCTTATCTTTCTTTGGACTTTGAGACAGATGTTTTTTAATGACTTCATCAAACGGATTTGGGTTTTTTCTTGGTCGGCCAACTTTTCGTTTCTTTAAAGGTGGTCTAAAGTCATCTTCACTAGTCTAAAAAATAAAATAATGAATTAAAAACTTTAAAGTAGAAATACAAATAGTTCAATAGAAATATATTGCATACCACATTTGATGATGTACAGCGTTTTTTGACAATTTTCTTCTGATAGAACTTATTGTCATCCAATAATTTTTGATTATCAGACAATTTAACCCCTGATGAAACTGGTGATAAAGTGGGTGGGGTATGTGTAGAAGTCTTTCTAGGTGAAAAAGGACTCCACGGTTCCAACACGGGAGGAGAGAGATCTGAAGATGAGGAACTAGAAGTCTTATGTTTGGTATTTGAACTGCAATCCAATTTTAACCGTTTTTCTTTTATATCTTGTTCATTATTACCATTGTTATTTCCATCATCACATTTCAATACTTTTTTTGGACGACCTGGTCCACGTTTTACTTGACCGGATGATGATGATAAACTTGAGTCAGACATTTTTCGATTTTGAACTTTGACATTAGAGTACTTAGGTGACTTTTTGATTGTATCTAATTTTGAGTTAAATTTTAATTTATCAACTGACTGGAAAGTATTGCTACTTTGAGCAAATGATTTCTTAGTGTAAACTTTTTTAATGCCGTTTTTATTTATTGTCACCTCAAGCGGTTTAGTGGTATTTTCTTCAAACTCATAAGTGCATACTTTTTCTTCTAAAGTTAAACAAAAACATATATAAATTAATAAAATTACAAATACATACTCATACATATCATATAATAGAACTTGAATTTTATATGATTTCACCACTCACCACCGTGTACATGTTCAAAATTACATATATTATTTTATTTTTAGATTTATTATAACTTTACTAATGAAATATTAAAAAAATGTATTGAATAATTTTGCAACTTAAAGATTTCTAATTTTTAATCCATATTTTTGGTTTTAGAATTTTTAATACATTTTTTATGGTTGTTATAACTTAAATAATTATGTGGTTATAACTTTGATTATCAATGTGTAGAGAAAAATAAACTTACTATATATTTCAAAGTAAAAACATGTAAATTTAATAAAAAAAAGTCCTATATTTTTGTTTTATAAGCAAATCTTTGCTTAATTAATTGCATAACTATATGCTAGTACTTTTTTAGACTATTAAAGGTCAAGCCTTAGTAAAATGTAAATATAACTTAATTATCAAACTTACCAGTTAAATTATTATTGTTTGAGCAACTCTTATTGGCATTGTCTTGTTCAGAAGTCTCACTAGATTTTTCAGTTTCCAAAAACTGTTCAGCCAATAAAAGCAAATCAATCTTGTTCACACCTTTTTCTTCTGTTTCTTCCGTAGTATTTACATCAGCATCTAGTGTTTGAACATTGTCCTGTTCTAAAGTATTCGACACAACTTCCTGAGTATGATAACTATCCAATTGTTCACTAGAATTTCGTTTTTCAAACTGTTCAATGCTATTCAACAACAGCTCCAGTCCAGTAATATCCGGTGTATTAGAATTTTCGACTATAGATAAAACTGTAGTTTGAGTGGTACTTTCAGCCAAAGTCTGGCCATTAGTTGTACAGTCTTGTGTGCTCTCAGTGAAATTGGGTTCTTTGCTTTCTTCAATCAATGGATGAAAAGTTTCATCTTCAGTTTGAATATCTGTTTGATTGCTAGCATCATGTAACATAATCGCTTCAGATTCCGAGAGTTGTTCTGGTGCTGGAAAATCTTGTTTTAAGTCTTTTTCTGGTTCACTAATAGTAGTGTTACAATAATCCAATGAAATTGACACATTTTCTTCTGTATGTCTTGAAATTGTACTCTTCTCAGTAATAGACTGCTGTACTAGTTTTGTTTGAACAGTTACTGACTCAGATACTGTTTGTATATCGTTGATTTGATTTTGACATCCAGCTTGCATTTGAGTTGCAATAGTAAGTCCCGCATGTGGCGGTTGAAGATGACCTATCAATGGTTGAGCCACAATAGCTGATTGTTGTTGGTTGAAAATTATCATCTGATTTTCAGGTGATGTCAACTGTATTAACGGTTGTTGGTGTGTACTATTGTCGGTTAGTTGATGATGAGTATTTATGAGGGCTGGAGGAGTGGAAGAACTGACTTGTTGAATCAAAAACGAACCTAGACAAAATCATAACAAATTATTTCACAATCAGTGAAACAGTTCGCAAATAAAAATAATATTCACCCGAACTAGCAATAGACGTGTACTGCGGATGATGGTTTATGATTGGTGATATAGTAGTCATCTGCTGCTGTGGTTGTTGGATTAGAGTATAACCTTGATTGGGTTGATGGTGATTTTGTGCTTCTGACTTACAATAATCAAACGGCATAGCCATTAAACCTACGTAATAATATTTAAATTAATGAAATATCATAGTTCTACATAACAATTAATAAATAATAATTTGTAAATAGCGAATATATCCGCACTTGTAATTATTTGTTTTTACTAACCAGCAATAGAGTTTTGAGGTAAAAGAAAATATTGGCCGGATTGATCTTGGACTAGTTGATATCCGACCGGTTGTACAGTCTGCTGTTCCAATGCAGGAGCTTTACAAAATATATATATATTATATGAGACACTTTTAAATTATTTATAATTCTAAATATAATATTGGAAGAGAGAAAAATCATTTCAAAAACAATTTAATATAAATGAAAAAACGTTTCTAGTGTGATAGAGAATAAGTAAAATAATTATTTAGCGTGTCTTAAGTGTACCTCTTAATGTAGTATTTTGAAAACTCCATTGGCTTCCAATAGTGTTTTGAGGAATGCCACAGCTCCCAGACGATGGCCATCGGTTTATACCTGTTGTTGATCCAGTTGTCATGGAACAATCGTTGTAGGACAACACTAATAGACATAAACCGAGTTAACACAAATAATTTAACACTGATTTCCAGTGATTTATTTATTATTAATTAGTTAATTCGTTGTATATAGGCAATTTAATTCGAATGATTAAAATAATATTTAATACTATAAACATTAAGCACTGTATAATATATATTTTTTTTTTGTTTTGTTTTTTAGTAATCAAATATTAATTTGTAGAAGTATCTTAAATGTGGCTACATATTGTCTAGACATAAAAATGTCTGACTAAACACCACCACTAATAGTGATGATACAGTTTTATATTATAATAGTTTTAAATACGTCTGGCGTCTGTTTACCCATTGTCTGCATTGGAGACTGGTGAACAACTTCGGGCATAGATACAGTCGTTGTAGTGGTCTCTCGTTGCCTTTGAACTTCCGTGTTAGAAGAACTTTGAGTATACCTTTGTCTGGCGACGGCTATGCCCACCGGTATATTTCCACTGACGCCAGCTAAATCGAATTACGTTCATAAAAAAATGTTAAACGGAATGGGAAGAGCATATATTATGATGAATTAACATGCAGTAAAATAATGACTTAATAGCGTACTTTTGATGGTTGTTGTTTGACTGCATTGAACAGTGGAATCTTTTTTCTTCAACACTAGTGCTGGATTGGTCTGCGACGCATACGTAGTATATTTGGTCGAGTTAATAGAGTCTTCATTTCGAGTTGTTGCTATCGGAGTGGGAGCAACTAGGTACATTGGAAGAACAAATCAAATATTGAATTACAAATATTGCAAATAATAAAAATATACACTTTTAGATCTATATAAATAATATATATAATGTAAATAATAGAAACACGTATATAGTAAAACGTAAATGTTGGTATAATAATACCATTATTTGTATATAGTTTATATTCTTTTTCAGTATTTACTAAAATAATTATGTATATAAGCTGATAAATTATCGGGAAATAAATCTATCCGGTTTCCATTGTACTATGAACTTCCGTGGTTAAATTGATGATGCTAAAAACAAGATTGAAATCCGTCATTCGCATTAATTCTCATCACGCTCCCGACCCATAATACACAGTTTATAACACACAAACGCACTGCAATCTATTGATTACTGTCTACGAAATATTTAGACAAAAAACGGACATGGACAAAAATTCACTACAAAACTTTAAAATGTGAAAATATTATTATGTTATTATTATTATTATATATTTAACACATTTTTCTGTATTTGTTATTGGTAAATGATTGTTTTTCGGGAAGACTTAAATAAAGAATTTCCCAGTTACGGAGAAAAGTTTTAAAATATTTTTTTAATTATGACTCATGAATTATTTAAATAAAACCACAATACCTTTATTATTCGATTAAATATATGGGTTAACATACAAAATGTATTAAATTAATGGTTTAAAACGGTACAATTATGATTAAATAAAAGAAAGTAAATAAATATTGTATGTACATTGCGAAAAAAAACAAAAATAAAAAGATTTTAAAATATTAAGTGCTTATATATACTTACTTTTACAGTTTAAATGCATATATCTATATGAATATTTATATTTTATATATATTTAATTTAATAGTGAATCATAAAAACAGTTAAATATATTAGAATTACTTTTCATAGTTTTTATATTATGCACTATAGAGTGCAAGTATATAAGTAATCTGCGTGTTATTATTTTTTTTTAAGAGACGCTGTGCCAAATCAATTGGAACGATAATCGGTTTTCGCAAATGTTTTTTTTAAATTATTTTTGCATTTAAATAGTGTAATTTATATTCATATTTAAATAAAAATGTAAGTATTTAGTTATTAAGTAGAAAAACCAGAATATTAATACTTAAAATGATTAAGTCATGAGCTTTGCTTTTACATTAAATATTAAGTTTCAATTTATTATTATCTATATTTTTTTAACAACAATAAAATGATACATTGTTTTATTAGTATAATAGTTTGTATACAATGAAAAAATATAATATAGGTAATAAATAATAATATTAAAACTGAATTATTTTATGTACACTGTACAATACACTACAGTGTTGTCCGGAAATGTCATCATTTGAAGAGGGCAACTGCATTATAATAAGCGTGAAAGATAAACGTCTTGGGTGACGTTATGATACTCAAATCACGAAATCATAAAAAATCAAAGTGACTACATTTGCATAATTCACATTACAAAAGCAAAACGAAAATAATATTCGTTCATACTAGAAAGATTTTATTCAGCTAAAACACTAAGTCAAATAAGCATATAATATAAATAAATAATAAAAAATAATCATTGAAACTAGCGGCATATCAATACACCAGTAGAATAGCATTATTTTATAGTATAGGTATTTGAAAAATGAGGAAGACAGTAAACGTTTTTTTACTATGACGTTTTGTAATCAAATAGTAACGAGTAACGACTGCTTATTAAAAACATTTTTGTTCAGTTAAAATATTATTATAGCAGCAGGATGTCATCGAAAACATATTTGTAACTGTGTTTCATATAGTAGACCCTATTTCAATATTGAACTATTTATTAAGTTATTGTCTCATTATTTTATACTTATTAAAAACAATATCTTAAGGTAAGTATTGTATAATGTTATATTTTAATTACAACTTCAATCTTACCTATCGTTAACGGTTTACTGGTTACTAAAGCGTGGCTTTTCCCAATCGGCCTTTTTCGTTTTTTTGATTCTTGTAACGGCAACCTGTCTGCTGATCCATTGGGAGCAAGTTTCACCAATTTCGGCATTTCTTTCACTGTAACCAAAATATTAATTTACTGTTTATAATGAATACATTTTACACGATGAATTTAGTATTCAAGTATAAATCCAAATACCTATAAAAAATTGAAGATCTGTGAATATAATATAATAAAATATATATAAAGATGAACTAATGAATGATGATTTATAGGTAAATGCCATGATTATCGCTTTTAAATGTAATTAATAACAGCTGTTGTACACTCTGTAGGTACTAGGTATACACTCGTCAGCTATTTACACAGGCATTAGTCGAAAATGTTCGGTTTTTATACACTATGTTTTGAATTTTCCATTACAGTTAATTAAAGTGTTAGTTTTTTTAAAGTATTAATATTAAATTGAAGATCTTTAATTTTATTTTTTAATGATACAATATAAGATAAATTAAGATAATTTTTTTTCAGAGGAATAGAAATGTTAAAAATATAACTTTATTTGATGAACATTTACAAAATAACCACAAATTATAAATATATAACATATATACATATAATGTATTTGTCATATGTGTAAAAGTGTAAAACCCAACCTTAATTTGATAAATATATATTTAGTTCAAAATCAAATGACAAAATGTAATTTAACATTGAAAAATAATTAACTAAAATAACCATCACCTTGTAATTATTCTGTCAAAAAGAAACTTGCTATTATTGAAATATATATTAAACCACTTCTATAAAAATAAAATACATGTTAAAATAATGTTTATAAATAATTTATTTTTAAAATATAAATAACATCGAATGTTCAAAATTACAATATCAAAATATTTTAAAGAATGAATACAATAATATTCATTTAAACTAGGTAGTATTTGAGGTATATTTGATGGTTATATTTTGATATAAAATATATTTTATATTTTTTTTTTTGTGTTTCGAGATTGGAATTTATAAAATTTTCTCATTTATTTCTCTTAAAAAATATAATGGATTTTTTATTTTTTTTATTGAAGCTTCAGAACGTGAATCCTTCAAAATGCAAACATCTTTCACATTTTAAACGATTGATCGAAACACCACCAATAGATGGCTTCAGAGGGTAATAAATTACGGGTATGACCATTTTCGACCAGAAACGTACGCTTCCCTTTTCGACTAAATTTAAAAAAACCTCGATTCCTTTTTCAACCAAAATCATACCCTTCTCTTTTCGGCCGATTCACTTTCCGGCCAAAACAAAAAGTGAAATATATTATAGTTAACCTCATATTATTAATTATATTTCAAATACCTATTTTACAATATTTTAAACAACTTAAATTTATAATAATTTTCTACTTAATAAAATTATTTATAATTTTTAAAAATATTAATAAATTTAATAAAATAATAATTATTAACAAAAATGATTTATATTTTTAATAATTTTCTATATGCATAACATAATGACTTAAAATAATGTAAATTATATAATAATATAATTATTTATTATTAAACTTAAAGTTTTGGTCAAAAAGAGAAAAATATACGGTATTGGTCGAAAAGGGAATCGACCTTTTTTAAGAAATTTTTGATTAAAAAGTGAATGGGCTGAAAAGGGAAGAATATATTTTTGGCCGTAAATAAGGATCTCGCCCTAAATTACTTTACTTTTACTTACAGTATATGTACCTATTCAAAAAATACTGATATCGCTTTTTTAAAACTTCTAAGTTTAATATTACCGAACGTTACTATAAAAACATTTGCAATTTATATTTATTTTTTAATTAATAAAAATATTAAATTTTAAAACGATATCAGATCGACTATTTTAATATTTAGCAACTGTTCATCTATCAGGAATGATTACACATAACGAATTGTCATTACATACATAAATAGTAAATTTCCTCAAAAACCTAATAATTACCTATGTCCTATACGTACATGCAATTGATTTTAATGAAGAAAAAATTATCAAACCACTTTCTTATTTTTTTGTGGATAAAAAAAGTATTCGAAATATACCTATACATTTTAAAATAAATATACATTTTTCTGCAACAGGCACAGCTGAAGTATTCGCGTAATTTGTAGGTATACAGAAAATATATTTACCTCACATAAATATTAAATACACCATACACGCAAGAAAGAAGAGCTACTCTCAGCATAATAAAATGTTTAGGTAAAATATTTATTATTATATTTTCTGTAATTGAATGTAATCAAACCAAATTAAATCTTTAATCACGTGAGAAGGTTTAAAGGGCAATTTTTAATTTCGTATACTTTCAAGTGGAATGGGGTTTGTCTCAGCCCTAAGGACGAAGACAATTTAAACCAAACCCATAAGAAAATAATATACAATTCTTTTCAACTGTAAGTCTGTAAGACTAATACAGTTAATATAATGATTAATGATTATAAGTAAGTGCAATATATAAGTATAATAAAATAAACAAGAATTTGGAGAAAAAATTCACAAAAAACGCAACTATCGTTTAATCATAAACTCATTTTGTATTTTCATAAATTATAAACTTGAACCAATCAAAATTTAAAAATTAAGTCATGATAACGATTATCATTAACAATAAATACAATAAACCGTAGTGAAAATGAAACATTTTCCATCGTCGCAAACCTTATTAAGACCCTTGATGAGATACGTATACAATATATATCTTAATATTATGTGGTGTACTGGTGTACTAAAATATTTTGATTTGTTTTATCGAAATATATATGTAATATATACCAGATTCCAACATAGTAAATTCGTAAACACCGTAATATACGTGCAGTCATTCAATCGCGATTATTGTCATGAAACGGATTGCGGTTTGAGGCAATACACAATCGCGCGCACTGACATGCAGCAACTCGCACAGCCTCGCAGATAACGCGCTGCACCATCACCGAATGAAACGTAAGTAATATGAAGTAACGAACGACGACAGCGAAGTTTGACGAGCGAAAGTGGTGGCGGTCGCGTGGTCGGTTGGATCTCCGCAGGGCGAAGAAACGGGAATAAAATCACGAAAAGGGGGCGAATAAAAACAGTGTTAAATTACATTTTGGCACAAGCTTATCAACATCAGTTCGCCAGATGACCTCGACGCAGCGTGCGCAGACACACTAGCGCACAATTTTTATTGTCTACTATATATTACATACGATACCTGTACGGCTGTACGTTATACTTAAACATTTAAGTAATATGTACGATACCTACTTTTATGGGCACTACAAAAAGCATAAACGACGGATCTCCCCAATAGCAGGCCAGTTACAGCTAAACAACGGTGGATGAAAAACAATGTAAACAATAATAAGATATACATACTACATAGGTAACAGCAATATATTAACAATTATATTATTTTTCTAATTCAAATTGTACTATTATACATTATTTAAGACAGTACGCGGTAATAATATTGTTGATAACCAAAATTGAGATTGTTTCATGCGCTCGCTATAAGGAATTTAAATTATAATGTATTTTATATAACAAGATTGTGTATAGGTTATGTAGACCGGTTCATGATAAGGGACCAGAAAAATGTTTCCTAGTCGAGTGAATTAGAAATAATGATATTATCTATAATTTATATCAACATTGTTTTTTTTTTCAAATACGTAACTAGACAAGAGACTATCAAAAATCGAAATAGTATTGGAAGGTTACAGTATAGCTTTGCTATACAGTATACAAACAATACGAAATACGAGTATACGATACCTTCGTGTTTACATTTTTTACCGTGTCTCGCAATCGCATTATTACTATTACTTTTATTGAAATTTTTTAGGTTAGGTATTGGGATAGCAACAGGGATACCTATGCCTATCTTATTATTACTCTTATTTGATTTACATTTTTGCTTAAGCAGATAAAAATAAATAAGTTTAGTTACGGTATTGTCATAATAATATTTTTCCATACATTTCAATTTTTTTGATACCACGGATCGATTGAAAATTTATCGGACTACCAACATGCAAGGTACACGTTTTAACTATTATTATTTAGACTACCACTATTTTTTCATATTTTGAATTATATTTTAATACATTCATTTTGTACATATAATCATTAAGCTCTGCATAATATCACTAATGTATACAATATTATCTGGAAAAAAAAATATACAATGTAATAATTATAAATTCATAAATAAAGCGAATAGCCATTGTAAACGATACAGGGCTTTTTTTCCAAAGTAATGGAAAACCTACATATTTTATATAATTTTATTAGTAAATGAATATATTCTACAAATATAGGTACATAGAATAGTAATAATACATATAATAAATAATATTTACCATTAGTCATAACTTCTAATATTACTATATTTTTTTCACTTTATAGTTTGCAACAAACTATAACTATATAGGTAACTCCACTTAGATCGCACCATATAGTAATAATTACTCTATTGCGCGCACAACTCAAACACTCAACGCCACTGTTTAGGACTCGATTTCCCGGCTACTACGGCGATTTTCTGACCGTGAATATTGTTATGACGGTTATTGTTATAAATAGAACACACCATAATACTAGTGTACACAATGTTTATTTATTTCTATACGCCACACACGACACACATCAGCCAAAATAGTAACTTACTATACTTCACGCGATACAGTTTTATACTATTAAATTAAACGTAAAGAAAAATGCCGTTTTAACAATCTATAATACAATATTATATCTTGTCGTTAACCGTTGATAGGTATAAGGTATATTACTGAGATTATAGCAGCAATGGTCGTCATTATACTATTATTATAATACTCATCACAGTTAATATTAGTTGTTATGTCTGCTGTAGGATTCCGATACGGGAAGTTTATTTCTGAAATTGAAAATTCTCTCCACCTCTAGAATTTGTACGTTACTCGTATATGATACTTGTTACGTGTTAATGTAACTTTAACAATTTGGTGGTTCGAAATGAATTCGATATTAACAATATTTATGCGTACTTAAACATTAAATATTGTATTAGAATTAAGAATCAACCGCAGTAAGTTGCTCCGCTATAAGTATTAGTTTATAATATGATTACATATAACATGTATATTATGCGTTTCGTTTGATAAAAAGTAATTAAATCCATTAACTATAACTGTACATAGGCAACAATATACAATTAAACGCATATATTTCTCGATAATATTTTTTCAATGTACATAATAAAATAAAGCTATTTAATTACCAAATAGTAAAATAGTAATTTTCATTTTTCTTATTAAGCCTAAACAGAAAACATTATAATCATATAATTAATAAATAATAATATCTTATATAATATACACATAATTAAATTAATTTAAGATAAAGATGTGGGAACTACATAGCACAATATTAGTTTTTTAATAGCCCCTAAGTCATACTAGCGTTTAAAAATTATTTAAAATCATACTCAATGGAGTATATGTTTTATTATAACAAATATTAACTGATTAGAAATGAGTTGTAGGTACACTATGAATAACAAAAAATATATTTATAATATTTTGCAATAATACAATATTTTAAATTGCATTTTACTAATATCATACAATGTATATTATTATTATACTGTCTCAAAGTATAGAATATATCAGGCGGTGACTGGTTTCCGTCCGGTGACGCGCATCTCCTACATAAATGCTAGGTAGTAATCGGTGGAAGGAGAAAAAAGTGCGCAAAAATTGTTTATTCTACTTAGAGAATAGATGGAATTTTTGGAATTGCAATCAAAAAATCGTAAAATTTATATTTTTGCACAGAATTTTATAAACTTAGAAAATAGAACTATTTCGAATTTTTTGAAAATTTTACTATGGAACAAAATCGGAATGATTGTAAATAGACGGGTGGTATTAAATAGGAATAGTATCATCATGGTAACTGGTAGGTATAGTTATTTTCAATATTGTGCTGATAAAAAAAATAGATAAAAGCATTTAAGAGGCATATAAAAGACCGCACCGGATGAACTAATATATGGGTTTCAAAGTTAAAAGTTTAAGCCCGCAGCTACCCACCCTATATATGCGTAGCGTAGATATAATAATACATAATAGCACACTTGCACTGCGTATTTTGTACACGGAGATCCGATTTCGTTTATTATTGTTTACACACAAGCCACTGGGCGCATAGTAAAAAAAACGCGAAAATCATCATTGTTCAGCAAAATATCAGATGTTTGTTATCGTAAAAATTGTACAACTATGATAAAATAAATAAAAATATCAACAACAATATGATATTCCAAGAAACTAAATATACGCTGTGTGTAGTAGTCGTAACGTAATATTGTAATACTATTAAGGCGCGCTAAAATAATATAATAATAATTATTATTATTATAATATCAAACATTTTATTATCTCCCGAGAACAGCTGAAGTTGCCACGGCGCAAACGAGAAAAAAGATTTTACACGGCATTAGGTAAACACAATATCTCGTGCTCCTGTGTTTTATATATGTATATATTGCGATCGAACGATTCGGCCTATAATCGCAAAAACCATGCAATTACGCGGACTTGGCGATAAACAATCCGAAAAACATAGTACGCGCGCTCACAATAATTGATATTTATTATCACCGTCTATGAATATTAAATATCATTAAAAATCGGCACGGTACAAAAAATCGTAATATCATAATATCATTTTGATCATACCTATCGATTATTCGACAAACGAACGATAAAACAATAATACACGGCTATTGCCTATTTGTTTAGCGTGCACGGCCGACATAGTGAATTTAATCATTATTTTTTTGTGAGCAAATTTCAGAAACACTCAGAAAATAAAAAATAAACCCTTAACCAGGCTATTTAAAAGTATACCTATAGGTGTGTATTAAAGACGGGCTCGCTGCAGCTATACGACGTCTGTTGTGTCGTGTTTAAAAGTTGAACTTGAAACAACTCTAGAAATCTTCCGGTAAATTGTGGTTAGTGAATATAATACCGTGATTTTTATTATCATTATAATTTTTATTTAATGAGATTTTAATATAAATTATTGTATCTTAACTATTAATAATACATAACTATAAACATTATAATAATTACAAATACCATAATTACAACGGCAAACAGACAACAATAAATCGCGTACGATATACGACAGGCGACGGCATCGTGTCGTTTCTAAAGACGATTCTATAGCAGTTATACATAAATATATATACATATTATATTCTAAGATTCAAATTTTGTGTATATGGGGCATTAATATAATTATAAGTAAGCTATATAGAGGCATGACTTAAAGTCTTAAAAAAAATATAGATTTTATTTTTTCTTTAAACATAATATTATATGCTCAATTAAATGTAATTTATGTTGAATACTTAAATGATATAACTATAATACATTATTAAACCAGTGGTTTAGCAATGGGGGGCAGTAGACCATGGCTCCCTCCATCGGCTGTATATCAACTTAATATAAAAATGAACTGAAAATTAACTGTTATTATTAATTGTTGATTATGTTTTTTAGTATTTTGGGTTTGCCCTCCCTCCATTTTAAAATCCTGTAGGCTACGCTACTGTATTAAACTAACTTTTATAATTTAAGTAGGTATTACAAAAAAAATTCAATAAAATTTTATTTTGATCAACTAATAATCCTCTTTCGATTTATTTATCAAAATAACACGATATTACGATAATAAGCTTTTTAACAGGTGAACACCTAACAATTTGGTAGAAGAAGCTATTCACTCTATATACCCAATGCGTTAGAATCCCCGCTGATCTTTTTTAAAAGTTTTATGAGTGTTATTGAATATATACGGTCTCGTAGTGCCGTATCCAGGGGGTGGGCTTTTAGGCTTTAGCCCACCCCGAAATCTTTTATTTTAAATAGTATGTGTTTAAATTATTTCCTATTTTCATATAGAGTTAAGTATGAATGTTTAAGCCTACCCCGAAAACAAATTCTGGATACAGCACTGCGGTCTCGTGAAAATCAAAAATTGCTAAATCAAAGAGCAATAACAGTAATAATTGAAAAAAATCCATATGGACGATACGGTCTTAATTTCCATTTGTCAAAGATAAGTTTTGTAATCGAAATTATTAATAAATTATTACTCTATTCAGTATCGTAATTTAAAATAAAAATAATAATCTGTTATTAAATAAGAGTACTACCACAAAATGATTCAACAATATGCAGAAATTGCAGAGCATTGCAAATTCAACAGTATATACAAACTAAAAGTTTTGTAGGAACTGTACATAGTGGTATCATATTCAAACGAAACTAATGGAAAAGTCATATATATATATATATATATATATATTCGTATTTATCTCGACATGCAAGAATAGTAGAGCGGTGGGCTTTACTACCGCGCGCGTATACAAATTACCCTTTGAAATCACGGGCAAATGGAAAAGTAATCGAAAATTTAACCCTTGGCCGTATAACTAATAATAATAATTATTATTATCATAGAATTTCCTGAAAAACTTATATCGCTTGATACGCATATCAATATTGGACATATAAAACAAAAAATATAATACCACAAGGAATAAATGTTATATAACCTTGATTTTCGGCGAGCACCTATTATAAACGTGAACTCTTCAAATTCAAGGACGACTATTGATTTTTCCCACCAAGCATTGCCGTCGTACATAGCAGCGACGCTGGGGACCGACCCTAAAATAGAACAGAATCTGGCGGTGGCGTTATATTAAACCGCCGAGGCGGTACGCCATAGGGCACTGGAACACTATATAAGCTTTTACATCGAGATGAACACCCCACGACAGATTTCCGTACAACTCGATAACCTAATATTTTATATACGTATATTTAAGTATGGTGGTAACTAAAACTTTTAAAATTTAGCTCCTCTAGCTATCACTTGAAGGGTTTGGCAAACGTGTAAACTACGCTATGTATACACTATATATGTTTAATGTGAATAATCTCAATTAATACAAGTTAAATATTTGATATTATATAGTCCATTAAAAGTTAGGTATAGGCATATATAATATCTTTCCGATGAAAACACACTGAAATGTAATTACCAAGAATATCAGCAACATTCTGCAAGTGATGATTATTGAAAAGTATAAATATTTATCAGTAATAATCTGTAGGACGTCATTTAAATTTTAATACGCATATTTCGATACTGTCGCCCACAAACCTTGTCTAAAATGTACCTATTCATTTTTCAGGGCCAAAAAATGTTTAAGAGGAAATCAAAATAATATTTGATTTTAAATACACAAATATATATATTATTTACGCGGTTCAACTGACGCTACTCGTAATACTGGTTGTATATAATTATTTTATTATGTTTACTAATTAATTATACGTTAATGTTTGATAGGATGAAACCATTTATTGGTTTGTTTATTGTGTGCTGAGTGATAAGTTTCGTTCAATTATTATAAATATATAGGTACATTTATAACGTAAAACTGTTCATTCATACTGAGAAGGAAAAATATTATATTAGGTCTAATCATAAAATGAAAAATAATATTAGCTTGATATTATCAGAACAAAAAATAAATAACGTTTCGTACAATATTATATAATTAAGACATTAGTACAGTGCAACAACAAAAAAGTACGTCTGGCAACCAATCATTAAACATATGTATATAATATATATTATACATTAGGTATATATAAGAAGTCATAAAGTGATTGTAAACTCGTATAGTTGTATCTCTCACGGTGTCACAAACTTGCCCCTCCAAATAATTTTTTGATAATACAAACCCCTGCACCACCAATACCCAATCACACAATGACAAGAAAGGCTTATCACAGATTTAGAATTTTTTCTCTAGTCGTAAAACGAGCAATTCAATAAACTTAATATTACAATTATTAGTTTTTGGTCTTCCGCTCTTGAGACAGCGAAGTTTTTAAATTCCGTCGGAAAATAATAATTAAATAAACGTATAGGAAGGTAGTACGTCAACTAATAACGGATAATAACGATAATGGTTGTAAAACGAGACGACGGCGATGAATTATTATTATTATTATTATTATTATTAATACGTTAACGGTTCGTTTAAGAGGACCTAGACCGAAGAAGGGCGCACATCACGAGGGGCAAATGTGACACACGCCGGTGGGGCGGCGACGGCACAAAAGTCTGTGTCAGCCATTTTGTCCGTCCGTATTATTCATACATGTTATAAGTATTGCGCATACGCAACAGCCTACATTATATTCGTTAAAACCACACGCACCCGAGCGCGACCATATATTATAATACGAAAATTATTTAAAAAAAAAAAAAAAAAATCAAAAACCCAATTTCGGCTTACTTGCGTCGTTGGTATTTTTATGAATTATTTTTTTTTTTTTAAACCACGATATCCGTTATTCGGAAAAAAAAATTGAATAAAAATTCAAGGTGTGGCGGCGAGTGTGCGAAAAAAAAATAAAATAAACTGAATAAAATCGAAATTAAATTACTTTTGCCAGCGGCGGACGTCCCGGCGACAACGGTCGATGATTGTTGTGCGGACGAAACGGCTACGATCGACGGCAGCGTCGACGAAGCGGCGGCGATAGCGCGCACCATGGAACAATTGATGGCCGCAGAGACCGACTGCTGCTGCTGCTGTTGTTGCTGCTGCTGCTGTTGCTGTTGCTGCTGATTGAGATGGTGTAGTGGGAGAAGGTGATGGTGGTGGTGGTGGTGTTGTTGTTGTTGGTGCTGCTGCTGGTGCGTGACGGCGGCGGCCGACTGAATGCCGGTAAAGTGCGCCTGCGCGCCGACAGAATGCGGCGGCAACGGGGCGCCGCCGCACGAGGGCGCCACCGAAATGGTTCCGGTGCCCGAGGCGGCGGTCGCCGTGCTAGCGAAAAACGAATACATCTCGAACCCGGTGGCCGTGGCGTTGGCCGCTGCTGTTATGCCGCTGCCGTTTGAACCGCCGACGATGGTGCTCCGGTCTGCGAAACAACATTTTAATTTTAATTTTTTTTTTTTCACATTATAATATACATACGAAAATAATGCGATAGTTATTATAGTGCGACCAGCACGTGCGTTTAAATAATAATAATAATAGTAATAATAATATGTAATCTATAAAATTCGTAAGTCATCTCCGACAAACTAAAGTAGTCACCCGCCCGAAACCGTTTAAATCGTTTGAAGTCTTTTTTTTCTTTCTCTCTCTCAGTATATATATCGTCATCTCCACACGACACCACGACCGAGTCGAATTGGGTTCTCGTGCGCGATTCTAGATCGATGACGATACATCGATTAATCGAAAAGTATCGATTTTCGTGTTTGATACATCGATGTTTATTATATCACTACAATAACTTTCAATGTAATTGGAAATTTAACTTGGGTACTTTTTTTATTATTATTATATAATATTTAATGTTTATAAATTATAAGACGTCTAAGATCCAGAGTAACTATACATTAATACCTTTAATTGTCTACCTTACTACAATTCACTGAATTATACGCAATATATAATTTAATATTTATAATATGTTATAAAAATTTACAAATGTTCTACATTTATACAAACTTGTATACCTATGCATTATGCAGTGCAATATAATATGTTTATATAAAAATAGATATACGGAGTACGAATATTGTTTTCGAAACAGCTATAGTTATTACGATTTAACCATGTAGTAATCGATGAGACTTTATACAAACATCGATTATTACTTGCGATCTCTTTACGTAAGATTCTGGACCGACAACAAACATATGTGGAGCGTCCTCTGCCGCGTTTTCCCCGCATGTTTTTTCTGGCGACAGACATATTTATAATAACATTGAGTTACGACAAAAAAAAATAATATTAAGTATCGCGAACAAAACGCTAATACCAGTGTTTTTTCTACTTTTAGTGTACCTCTTTAGATACTATAATATAGTATATATAATAACCTATATCGCTTCTATATATAGATATTTGGTTTTATAGTGTTTTACGCAACGAATTGATCCATACAAATACACACGTCAGAAGTATCTGAAAAGTATATAATATAACACTATATCACCAATATAATATAGTTTTGATTGTACAAGCACATTTAAATTGTTGAATATCTGAGTAGTATACCTGTATAATATAATGGGCTGTAGCATAATATTGTTCATACATAATTCCATATTACAAATATTAGACTTGTTTATGGATATGGCGATATTTTAATAAAATATACAAACGACTATAAGAAAGACTGCAGGTTAAACACAATTAATGTTCAATAAAGGTCTATTAATTAGGAAAATATAATTAATATACGTAATAAACTTGTACTATAACAATATGAGCGTTCAATAATTTTTAGTTTATTCGTGTATATATGAGTTACCGTGTAAATAAGTTATTGATTCCATTCATAGTCTAAACATAATGTATTGACCACATTAAACAAATTAATCTACCTTATAACATTGCATTATGTGTATGATGTAATATTTATTTTCATCTATGAATTTATTTCAGGGTATTTATGATATTATATAGTATAATATAACTATTATTACTCTTATGGAATGCATAATAAATTATTTAATTGATGTTGTTATGCAATGAAACCTTAGAATATTTCTTAACATTTTTCTTAAAAAAAGAAAAATAGTTTTAAATAATATTATGTTTATCTATTTTTATTATATTGTGTTATATTGGTTTTATTAATCTTGTCAAGAATAACTGTAATAGTAAATCTAAGTAGGTATATACATATAATGTACAACAATTATTTCAAAAGATTGATGATATAAATTAATCTAGTTATATAAATATGTATGTATATTTATAATATGTATTCGAAAGATGATTTTAAGATAAACTTATTGACGAAATCATAACTGATTTAAAACTTAAAATCACACTTGAAGTGAATTCATAATGATCGCTAAACTAAACAAATTTAAAAAAATTCATCGCAATTAAAGCTGATGATGTCTTAAAGGTTATCGTGACCAGATTATATTTTAATAGCAAAAAATTTTTAAAGTTTCATATAAATCTAAACTTCAAACCAGTTTTAAAAAAATACAACTATACACTACAGTATCAATTATACACCTCATATACATATCAGCTCCTGGGCATTATAGCCTATTGGCTACACATATATCTAACGATGACTTTCTAAATTTCAATTAAACAAAATTGCATTCAAATTAATAAATGAATAATTATTATTAAAATTACAAATATATGATTTTATAGTGTTTTAAGATATACTTCAATCGTCGATACATAACTGAACAATTACATAAGTATAGTTTTCCGCATGCACTTTTGGAACTATATACTTGACAAATATAAAAGGAAATATAGAAGATAAAAAAAAGCACCAAAAAACTTTTGAAACGAAATTTTTTGAAATTTTGAATAGAATATCTCAAAAATCCTCAGATTATTATCTAATAACAATAAAATATTGAAAAATAAATAAAATCAATAAGCTCAAAATTAATTTTGTAAACGAATTTCTATGAATACAATATATGGTATAGTAATTCATTCATAACAATTATGTTTGTATTAAGTACACATAATACTTCTGACTTATGGAAAACAAAATTATTAAATTCAGGCGAAGACGTCATCACATGTGCCGTTTATGTACTGCAGTACCTTATACGCATTCTACACCTGCCGTTGTTACCAACCTTTTACTTTTTAGAAAACACACTCTACTCCAGTCCCCAATAAAATGCAGGCGCCCTTATATTCGTTAAATTATATTGTTTTATTTATAGGTACCAATATACTTACATGTTTATAGTATATATTATACAATATAGTTAATAGTTATTAATAAGTATATTAATTAAAATCTGGAGTAGATAAAATACCGAAGTACCCAACAATTTTATAATGCTTTGTAAATATAATATTATGTTTGTTTTCGGTCGATGCTTTATAAAAGGATATTGAGTTATATTATAGTACTCGCAGGGTTGTACGTGTTAGTAAGTTTTATGTACGATCCCAAGAAAAAACACATTACTATCATTAAAGACAATGTGCACAATTTACTCAATTTTTAATAGTTTTAATATATTATATTATAAAATTTAAGTAAAAATATTATTTTTTTTAAAAAACATTTTCATCGCTTTTTGTAAGTTAAATATGCATACGTCAATATGTTTCTATGCAACGAACTACTTATCCGTGGTGTTTGTCGTTGACGTATCAATATTAATATTTGTTTTATTAAAAATACTTCATAATATAATATTTTGACCAATCAATACTGTAAATTATATCGTTTTTGTATATAATATACACACACACACACACTAATTATTTATAAATAAGTACAATGAATATAATATATTACACATCATTACAAAACGAATAGTTAACATAATATGCATGAAAATATTTTATTATTAGAATTATAAACCTGCAAAACACTAATTCAAAATTATGATATATCGCCTAAATTTTAAGAATCACTGGTGTACAGCAATGAACCTATACATGAATAAATTCTCAGTTATTATATTATTAAATGTGCAATATTATAGAAGTAGTAGTTAGCTATTCACAAACGGTAGAGAAACGTGGGTCGATGTGTATACATAAAATTTATATTTCACAATATTGTAATGTAATTCAAGTGTTTCTATTATTTTCCCATAGGTAATAAAGAAATTAATTTTATTCACCACACTATAATGCCCCGTTAGAAGTCATATTAAAGTTTATTTTACATTTAAACGAACCACCATTCTTCCCTCTTCATACATGAGACCAATGAATATTTAATCTATATATTAACGCGATTGCGTTTAAAAATCACTAACGAACCACTTCTTCGAAGCGCTGCAGTTAAAATGCAAAAATATTGGCTTGGATCAGTTTTAATTGATAATTGAAGTTTTTTTCACAAATTGTGTATTGTGCCTATATGTTTAAATTATATGCTTACACATCAATATACACACATAACATGTTAAAAAAGAGTACGAATTGACATAATTATTGTATACCTAATATTATCTTTAGGCGATATTAATAAATGACTATTTTTACAATTATTATAAACAGGGTTAAAATTGCTTCAATTTTTGCTATACCTCTGAAAAAAATCTTCCAAATGTCCACATTTTTAGTCACTATTTTTACTAACGTCTTTCCGTATAAGTACGGTGTTTTAATTTATTCATAAACAATATTGTTTTCTGTGATTTAAATATCAATCTACAATAAGAAGAATTACATTCTGACTTGAATGATTAAAAACTACACATTTGTAATCAAACCATAATTTTTACGATCATTTTTAACAGAAAATAATAAAGATAATGCATTAAATATTTATCATGTATACATACATGCACGAAACATAAAATTACACATAATATTATATCAATATGCTGAAATCACATTACAAACATATTATAATACATAAAGTTAGCCGAAGCGTTCACTTAATATATCAATATTAATAATAATAATATAATTACGGTATTTACACAGAGCAAAACGATAATAATTATGTACTACATATATTTTCTTATTTTTATAATATATAAACCACTACAACTACACACATCTTTTATTTTGAACGTTATACACACAGATGATACGCATGAACTATATATATATTATTATATACATCCCGGGCGTTATATAAACGCGTCGGCCCATCAAATGTCGTAAATCAAATTGTCGATAATACGAGGACAAGATCTGTCGCCGTCGTTTAGAATACACAGACATGCCACTGAATATATATACAGGATGATTCACCAAACATACTCATCCCCATTTTTCCTTTAATAATATATTTATTTAAAATTTTTATCTTTAGGATTCTTAAGTAAATTTTTAAGTACCATATTTTGAAATACATAATATTTAAGGAATGTCATGCACCGATACCAATATTTTTAAGTTAATATTTTTTTCGAATAAGGACTACTCTTTTCCTTGAAAATTATTAAATAACCGATGGTTTTTTATTTTTTTGAAAAATGTAAACAAGTAGTTATTTCTTATTTATTAAAATGTATTAAATAAAAAGATTCTTAAAAATGGTCTTACAAAAATATAAAATAGATATAATTTTTAATAACAAATTGTAAAATAATTATACAATAAAATAATTGCTATAATTTTCAAAACCATCATATAGCGCAATTATAATCTTAACCTATTATCGCGGTACCAATATTATATCCTAATTAGGTACAAATGTTAATAACTTTAAAATAACTCTTTCTAATTCAAATTTAAATAAGTACATCAAAATTTTCAAAAAAATCTTCTATATGATAATAAACAGAAACAGCGGTCGATTCTTATTCGAAAAAAATATTTATATCGCCATTTAACTTCTTAAATGGTATAAGTAAACAAAATAAAAGTATTTCAAAACATGATATTCGAGTTTATTTAAAAATCGTAGAAATCGTTATTAAATGAAAAATTGTAATGATTGGTATAATGGTATATCACTCTGTATATTATGTATAATAACATGTGTTTATCTTATTATTACCATCCGTCCACCAGCAAACTTGTGCCTGGATGGGCTAGATGACTTGGAGACAAGAATGCGTATATGTACAAAAGGCGGTGTAATATAGTATGGGTGGGTACCTATGCCTTTAAAATTACGGACGATGTACATAAAACCATAGGTATATTATATTAAACGAATCCGAATTCCAAGAATCCATGATACGATATAATGTGCATATACATCTATTATTTTTATATATTATATTATACCGTGTGTTAACAACCCAAATAACTAGCTCTCCGTACACACCCACCTGCATCGCCACCAAGTGAATAGTGCGGCATATCTTTGGTATATACGCAGTGGTGGCCACACGTTTATACGGTTTATTGGACGTTTTATCGATACGCCCATGTGTTTATTGCATGGTTTTAAAAATCAAATAACGCCATATGATGCGACGATACCTATATTGCGCGAACGTAATCACTCAACAAATCTATACGTATCGCTCGACGCCGAATAACATTGAAAACGTTAATATCTGTTATGTCGTCACTTTTATATTTAAACAATAATATTATACATTGTGTGTATACAATATATTCGCCAACGTGAAGCGTTCACGTCCAATCCAATAGCATACTTGAAGCATTTTAATATTATTATAAGAAAATATCTCACCCGGATTTATTGTCTTCGAAGTTGTCTACTAATGTGTAACATGGCAAATTTACATTCAGCTTTAAATTTAGTTTATTTGGTATCATACCATACCATAATGATCTAATGAAACGATAAGAATTCTTAAAACAAATTTGAAATATGTTATCAAGTAGTATGAGATTGATTATCCATTATTTTTTTTATTTTTTAACCCTTAAATCTCCCCCCAAAAAAATATACTAAAAAACTGTTAACTTAAATTTCCAGAAAATCAAGAATGTTAAAAAATCGGTCTTAATAAGATAAAATGACAAATTCAAATCTGATTTCAAAATTCTTATCACTATACTTGATTAATCAATAATATGTTACTGATAGGTTACTCTAGAGTACATATGTCATCTAAATGATCATGTATTGATAGTATTGACACGTTTGTAAAACATGACAAAACATCGCCGCATTCAATCACCTAAGAGAGCGTAAATATATCACACCCTTATATTGGGTTGGCTCCGTCATCATATACTGCAGGGTGTTTCACGATGAACTGACAATTTGACATTTGAACCTTACTGACATTTGTCAGTTCATCGTGAAACACCCTGTATATATGAACACAGCAAATTTTCTTTCAGAAATTCTAATTCTGTGTTGTTAAATTAAATGTAAATACTATAAAGTATAATAGTATACCTACGTCCTACAGTGAATTGATACGTACCAAACTTGAAGGTAACAATAATATACCAAACCAATGACAACTATATTTTATCAGAGGTATTTTTTCGATATTTTCATTTCAATTCTAAAGTGGTTTTAAGTATATAAAACATTATTATTTCCTAATGATCAGAGACAATATTGTATAGGTACCTTATATGTAAAACATCAAACGTCAGCTTAATAAAGTTTATGGCAATATGGCATAACTGTCATTTTTATATCACTTAAATTCGTATCAATATTTCAATAACCACAATTTTCATACGATTTATATTAAATAATATTTTAATATAGTCATTAAATTGATAAAAATGTAATTATTAGTTATTACTGTCATTATAGGTAATATGATGAATATATATATATATATATATATTTTGATTTCCGAAAGGTCAAAACCAATGATTTTATGTATGGTCGTGATAAGGGAGGTAATATAGATATATTATAATATACAAAAATATAAAATAGTCTAACGACGAAGTGAAAAACTTTCGGTAATTTGATAAAATAATATCCCGAAATCACTAGCATATACATAAATATACAACTCAAAATATAATAAAAAAAGGGCAACGAAATAAATTAAATGCGCGTAAACAATTACGTCAAATTTTAGTATAACCAATAACCATTGGTCTTACGTGATATATTTTTATGTATAATAAAATCAATGGTATAACATATCATACGTCTTAGTCATTAGTGGTTACCCATTCAATAAGTGCAAACAATAAAAAAAAATACGCGATGTATACTAGGTATATATATAATCGATTCATAAGAAAAAATTGCAATCTATCAACATTTCACACTAAATAATAAATATTGATTTCGAATATGCAATATAGCCACGTAGGCATGTAACATATATATACGTAATAAACTTATTTTTTACTAGTTTCAAATCCTATGGGCGTCCGACAATATTTTTCGTAAACGTAAACATAGCACAGGTCGTAACTAATAATGCTCTTGTATAAAATTTTTTTAGCGATTGAAGACTATAAAGAGTTTTGAACGATTGTTCAAATTTTTAAATATACCGTAATAAGTTTGAACTATGTATTATATTCAGAGTATGAAATAGTAAAAAAATTTACATAATAATATAAATAAGTATATATATATAAAGTTAGATGAAGGTTTGATATTATTGTTATGTTTAGAATTTGTTTCTTTACTGTTAAAATACGTCGATAAGTATATTAAACATATTTTATAATAGATTTGTCTTATACAATCTGATCATGTGTTAAGTTTATGAAAATTATTATAATTTTTAGAGAAAATATTTTATACATAAATTCTCCAGTTGTTATTTTATATTTTAAATTATTTTTATTATATAGACTACCAACCAGTAAATAATATACTATATAATTCATATGATATTATGGTTAGGTAAAAATATAATTACAATTAACCTGAGTAATACACTAACACAACAACGATATAAAGTATATTGACATAATAATGTAATATAGATAAATAAAAAAAAAGATTTCGGTAATATAGATAATTAAATTAAAAGTTTATCAATTACTAAATATATATATAAAAAAAAAGTTTATGAATATAATTTTCGAATTAAGTTTTTGTATCTATATTTGCAATAAATGATAGCTACCTTTTAATATAATAATTAAATTACACGTGCTTTTTAACTTTTACTACAAATCTACAAAAACATTTGAGCATTATACCTCATAATAACGATTTATGCAAAACATGTCATTATAAAATAAAACAGTTTTTACATATAATTTATTCTTGATCTATTCAAAATAAGCATAAGTAACTTATAGGTCAGAACTTAAAAAAGTTGTGACTTATAACCATAGGCGAAACTAGACACTTTTATTAGGGCAGGCCAAATGAAAAATATAAAAAAAAATTCTATTGACAACTTTTTATAGCAATTTTGTTTAATGTTTATATATATAATGAATATTTCAGTACAATTTAAATATTTAATAATAAATAAAAAATTTAATAATTAATACATTTATTAAAGATATAATACACAAATTATAATTTATTTATTTTTTATTTTTTACTATTTAAATTGTTATTATTAAAATGTCCATGGATATATAATGTTAAAAAAAAATACATATTATATATGATTTTTTTTAATGAAAGATTATATTTCTGTATGTAGGTAGTTTTAAAATTATTCCGAATTGTTTTCATTTAAATTTTAATAATTTACACGCTTGTCCTGTATAAATATAATATAAAAATATTGAATTTTTCAATTAAATTATGTGAACAGAAAAACGATAAAATTGATGAACTATAACTATCGATAAAAAAAAAAACTCAAGAAACAATTAAGATATGATCGTTTTTTTTATTTAAAAAAAAATAATCACTGACGAAAACAATATATTGAACAAAATAATTTATATTATCTAAGTGGTCAGTTGTCACACACAGTCTATTTGAAAGGTTTGTGACTTAAAAAATACATGTAAATTCAACAAACAATAGATAATTATTTTAAAAAAGCATTAAATGATAGCTTGACTTCTTAGACAATGAAGGTATGAAAGTACACGAAATAATGTAAATTACTTACAGTAAGTAATTTGAAAAATTATGAATGCCCAATCTTTTAAATAGTGACTAACGGGGGTTAATAAAATCATTTGGTGTGTTTTATTAATGTGTATAATAATAATATGGTATTATATTTTAAATAATAATTAAAATATTTGGCTATCCTCTATCTATAAAAAAAAATATTCTAATTACCTCTCCATAATTTTGTAATGTTAAACGCAAGAATCTTGTAGACAACCGCTGACGCCGGTCAATGATAAAAATATGAATTTATAGTAAAAGAAATAATGTGAAAATATTTAAGTACGTATAATTGACAATAATTTTCTACGGGTATATCACCACGTAACAAACATTACCGACTGGCGACTTGTTACGTACAATTAACTTACCTAATACTTGCTATAATATAAAAATAAATGTCAAATGTCTAAATTAAACAATATAACTAATAAAACCGATTCGAGTACATAGATATAGACTATATACGACTTCATATTTCCATAATCAATGTTAAAAATGAATGTTATTATTATATATTCATATTGTGTAGTATGTACAATTTTTTTAATATATAGGACCTATATAAAAAATTAATATTGATCGATTTTCAGCAGGTATTGATATACATTATCAATAATTGTTTTGTAATTGAATATTTGCTTAATTCATGGCCAAATTTAACACTATACATATTACATACGTATCACATTATATTATGTATTCACGATTTTTACATAGTTTAACTTAATCAAAACATAAAATCAATCATATATGCTGTCATGCCTATATATAGTACGTCTATAGAGTGTATGAACAATCGTGATAATAATATAAAAATAGTTTCCGTACAGTTTTTGTTGGTATTAAATATGCATTTTAATGCATTGCGACAGTGCATTTTTATAATACTGTTTAAAGCTCTATATGTGGTGGGAACACCACACACGGAATACATCATCATGATGCGTCATACTCCATCGCCGCTAAGCTGATAATGGTAGTATAGGTACATTTACGACTCGACTATTCAGAGCGGCAACGATGACAAAATATTATCAAAGTTGGTTACGAATGCTAATAAGTAATAACTATTAAAGACTTTGACAATACATTTTTAATGGATACAATTAAATCAATGATTCCTAAAAAGTGCCGTAAAAATTTTACTTATCTTTTTAGGCCCACAAAAATAATATATAACTTAAGATACAACATATAATAATTCTGCAGAAATAAAATAAATACCTAATTAGAAAAATTAAAATTTTAATTTAAATATTTTAGTGAATATAGTATTTCATATTTGTTTGGCCAAGGGCGTTTGTTTTTCCTGCGGTTAAAATTAGTAATGTAATCGAGAACTACAAAATGTTTATGAAAAGTGTGTCGCGACTTTTAGTAGATGATGGGCGGTAGGCATATATTTAACAATAAAGTGCGCGATACGTTGTAAAGGAAACATTTTGAGAAACCATTAATTTAACCATTTAGAGTATTTAGACTATGCTGTATTTTTATCTTTATTTTTTTATTTTTTGACATTTTGAGTTAAACGTACTTATTAGATTATTTTATATACGAATAACAAAAACCTTTTTAGTGTTAAAATGTAAATTAATATAGGTTAATAAACCTCCTGTGGGTTATGTATGGTGCAGTGTTTGGACTAGCCTACATCCTAAATACATTAAATTACCATTTATTGTGCGGTATATGCATTTTCTCAAAAATGTTTAAGCAAGGGAAAGTTAAAAATTATTATTTTAAACCATCTCAAATAAAAATCATAGAAAATAGGTATTATTTGTCTATATCGTGAGTATTATTTTATCACTTTTTGTCTTTTAAACATATTCTTTAAATATAATTTTTGTTCCGAAGATTTCAACTTATATATCTATATCATTAGTCATCAGAAATCAGTATTAATTTGGTCTGAAATGTGATTTGAAATTTAAAACATTAAAAAAAATGTAGTACTTAACAGTTATTTAAATCACATAATTAAAATAATACCTATAATTAATACCTATTAATGAGTGAAAAAAGAACTTAATTGATGAATTATTTAACATATTTTTATAGTATTCTCTTAATGATGGATTTAAATGTTGTTTAAAACTACATAGATACGCAAGGTTAAACATATTATATATTTTTAGTTACCAGTTGGAAAAAAATAGTTAAATATTCATATTGAAAAAAATATTTTGCATAAAATACTTGACATCATATATACGTTTAGAATAATGTAAAATAATATACAATATAGTAGAAAATATTTATAACATCAATTACTATCATAATAACTTATTATCATATGTTATACCTTAATTATTATAACAACAAGTTATCATGTTTCGATGTCAATGAGCACTCGATATACTCATATTAAATTATCCAAATACGAACACATCAATACACCACTGTTATAGTTGCGCTAATATAAATAAATAAATAAATATTAATAAATTAGAAAATAACATTTTATTTTTGTGTCACATTCACTTACTATATAGTATATAATATAAGCTTTTTAATAATGGCTCCACCTAGTATATATACGATATACGAACTTTAAAAGTTGAATTAAATCATCTGCTCTTAAAACCACCTTATAAAAAAAAAAATCATAAGAAATCTATGTATTTTTGTTACAAAAAAATTTATTCAATAAGAATTTGATTGATTTTACATCCTTAATCTAAAAATTACGATACCCACTTTTTGGTCATCTATATTAAGTATATTATAATTTATACCTAAAATATTTATTGTTATACAATTTTTTTTTAATATCTCCCTATAAATATTTGAAAAAATAATGAGTTATTTGTTACAGTTTTATATTTATCATGATTCGTGACCACTTTAAAGAAAATACGATAGAACAACTTAAAATATTTAAATTTTAAGTTTAAAGGAAAAACATATATTGTTGAACTAACCAAAATAAAAATATGATTAATTAATAACAAATTAAATGCTTTGCTTCTATACGAATTTCATTGATGAATGATACAAATGAATGACAAATTTTATAACAAATAAAATAACATTTTTTACATATTATTCAATACCTACTTATCAAAATGTATAAAAATTGAGTTTCCGGAATTGTGAAAACGGATACAATAATATAAAACATTCAGACCAACCAATGTTAATCATGATAAAGCATATTATAGCACATTTTTTATCCATTTAAAAAAAACCATTTTCAAAAAATACATTACATAAATTGTTTTATACATACATTAATACAAAAAAAGCGGGTAAGTGAGTATCGCTCTGCTGTACATTAAGGGGTGGGGTGGACCTCAGACTTTAGTAAGTTAAATTTGAATGCAATGATAGGTATCATTGTATACGAAAAACGATTCTGAACGGAGATGATTTGTCAGTCTAGGATATATTATATTTAAATATTGTCAAATATTCTATTTTGAAACTAATTCAAACATTTAAGTAAAAGTTTCAAGAACTTACGTTTAGTAATTTTTTTAAAATAACAAAAATCGAAAATTATTTATTAGTAAAACATTATTTTACACGTGATGTATTTTTGATTACAAATTAAAATTAACACTTTAAACACTAGTAAAATTTTTTAAATTGAATAATCCTCAAACTTTTTTATAATTATTCTAAGTTTAACTTATGGACAGCATAGTATTAAATTTTCAATTCTTAGCTTTGATAGTAAAATATTTATACATTTTTAACTAACAAATAATGAAAAATATTCATGATTTTGACGAATTTTTGTCAATATTTGAACTTCAAATACTAATAAAAAATAATTGTGCCTATGTATTTTTATAATTTTTAAATGAGAGTTAGAACAAGTTATATGGACCTTTCTATTAAATTTTCAAGTAATTTTTTCCAGCTAAACTTTTTATCAACATTTATAAAAAAAAATTGATTATTTCAAATGCCTATAAATAGCTTAAAAAAAGTCAAAATATTTTGAAAATCAAATCACGTAAAGAAAATGGCAATCTAAATAACTGGTAAAATTTTCAAGTATTTACGACTTATACTATTTGAAAAACAAGAAGTATCAAAAATCGTTTGAGGCTAAACCGTTATTTAACGTGGTTTTGTAAAATTTTAAATTTCAAACACTCATAAAAATTTTTTGTCTTAGTCCGGTAGAGTTTTTTTTACAGATATTTGAAGAAAAATTTATGGAAAACCTCGTACCAAATTTTCAAAACTTAGTTATAAAAAAAAAAAATTTTTTACGATTTTTCAACAACAAAATGACTTGCAAATTTTCGCAATTTTGACATATTTCGTACAAATTCGAACTTTAAGCACTTATAAAAAAAAATTGTGACTAACGATTTCGGATTTTTTTTATCACTCTAAGAAAAACTTATAAGAAACCTTGTATTAAATTTTTAAGATTTTCTGGCCGGCCAAAAAAATTTTATCGTTATTTAAAAAAAAAATACTAAAAAAAATTAAAAGTTTCAATTGTCTACATATAAATAATTCAAAAAAAGTCAAAATTTTTTGAAAATTTAACTGTGTATGGAGAACGCTAATATAAACATTTTGTGAAAATTTCAAGTATTTACAAAGATTAATTTTTGAATTACAACCATATAAAAAAATCGGTTTGGTCGAAAACTGGTTTTACGTAAAAATTCCCGTTTTTCTGTCACTTTTTTTTTGTTTTTCTCGATTTTTTTGAAAACTGTTGGAAAATGTTTACTTTTGACCTCTCTAATGAACCAATGATACTCCGTTCAGAATCTAAAATATACATAATTAATTTAATACTAACTTAAACTTTATAAAGGATGTAAAGCAATGTTTACAAATTGTATACAAATTTTAATTTTAAATGCTTATTTAAAAAATTGTTACAACATATTTTAAGATTTAATATTTTTTTTTTAAAAAGAAAACACATATTAACATATAATATATACTATCTATTGAATTATTAATTATTATTTATTTCGAATTAAAAAACACGAATCCAAAAATACTAAATAAAATTTTTTCAAATGTTTATTAAGTAGCTAAAACACCTATAAACTATTTTGATGATTATATCATGTTAAAAAAATGGTAATCTAAAAATTTAATGAAAATTAAGTTATATAAAACAATTAATTTTTAAACTACAATAAAATCCATTTTGACAAAATCTGGTGCAATAATATTTGGAAAATATTTCAGATTTCCTGAAATTTAATTTAATTTTGAAAAATATGGGACAATTTAAACTCCTCCCTCTTCTTTCACTAAAGAACAAACTAAACTATATACAATTTACTACCAAAAATCATCCTTCAAAGTTAAATATTGAAGCATTTTTACTTATATAAGATTTATAAGACAAAAAATAATAATACAAAAATTAATTCTTTAAATGAAAAAACACATATCATAACCATTATTGTAAAATGAATACATTCACTGTTTCTCTCAGAATCTAAAAAGATAGATACAATTTTAGAATACAATAGACAATCCAATTTTTATAACATAAAGAGACCAAAGGTAATGCACCTCTTCAAACATTCTCACCAACTCATTTTTCTCATCGGATAAAATTATGGATAATGAACTTCTTTAGCTTTTTTTTAAATAGCTTATATGTATATTATTGTATTATTTATTGAGATTTCACATTTTCGCAAATTAAACCTCGCAGCAAAATAAATAAATAACACCTACTATTTTTAAAACGCAATTTATAACGTAAATTAAAAAAACATATTGCTCAACACTAAGATTATAATTAAACCGTCAAATATATAATAATTTATAAATATTAAAAATTATGCATCAATCATTATACATTTAATAGATATTTAATCTATATTTTATAAATCATAGTTTTTAAATTTCTAAGTAGTAAAACTATGTTAAAGTATACAACATTAGTTTTTTTTTTATTAATTCAATGTAGATAAGTATTATAATTTAGTACATAAATTGAATATTAGGTTTCCAAGTTATATTTTACCCTTATATTAGGTATAGAACAACTGTACAAAAGTGATAACATCTATGCATTCACTCAAATTTTATAGGCATATACCTTCAAATTATAATGCCATTAAAAACTACTTCAGAGAAAATATAAACAATTACCAAATACCGAACTACAACACAGTAGTCGATTCTCGTATTATCGAAAAAGTCGTAATTAAACACTGCATACCGCTCATATACATTTGAGAGCTATCCCACTCGACCAAAATTTATAATAATATTATTCGTCGAACGAATCCAAAGCAGTGGGGTACACCACTTAACAATTTGGAAAATTATTCGATCGGAACAGTATTTTAATTGGAAAAAACGAGTATCTAGTTAGAAACACATACTGTTAGAATTTTATTTTTATTTTCTATTGAATCATATTACTTTGGAATCGTAATCCGTTTGAAATATAATATATCGGAAATTAATGCGCTCAGAAACGTTATTTTATGGAAAATATTCTGTTGCAAAATATGTTGATTGAACTGTAGTAAACTGATCAATATTTTTTCAGAATCGTATTTGCTCAAAAACTTATTTTCACAGAAAATATTTTGTTGAAAATGTATATCATTAGGTTGTAGCAGTTATATAGTATACTGTAAATACGGTTCCGTACAAATAGTTCTCAAACGGAATAAAATTTTAGTATAAATATTTTATGGACAAAATATACTTCCAAATCAATACAGCTTCACGTAAATACAATTCAGAAAAAAATATTTTCCAAATTGTACGTTCCAACCAATTATTTTTCAACTTGATATAGCCCTCAAAGACTCCAACGCGCACGAGCATGAGTCCGACCCAAATGCGTACCCGTTATGAATAGAAAAAATAAAAAATAAATAAATAAATAATGTTTGAAACGAAACGAAAACCGTTTCAGACCAATTTCCTTGTAGAGTGATGTGTTATAAATTATAATACACGACAATTAAATACTTAAAAAAGTAAAAATATAAACAGTGGATCGTGGGTTATAGGTACACTAAAATTTAATATACCATATAGGTACCTATTTAATTTAACAAAACGAATAATAAATATTAAATAATAATTAGAATAGTATTAGAAGAAGGCGAAGAAGAAAGAGCGTTCGGGCCCGTGCTATTGGTACCACTGACTGCCGCCGCGCCGGTGTATAATCTGCTTAACAGCAGGCGTATGTATATTGTATATATATTTATATATATATATATATTACACATACACACACAGACACCAGATAGCGACGACGATGACGACGGCGGCGGTGTCTGTTTTAACGGCGCTGCCTGCTCGTCGTGATGTATACACTATACACGTACATGAAATTGTATTTAGTCCTGCGACGAGAGTGCAGCGCGTGAGGAGTTAATCGAATATTAATTCGGCCCGTCAATCTCTCTATCGGACTGCTCGGCAGAATATTGACACAATGTCCAAAATATCGTTTTACTTTTACAGTTGTTGTTGTACTATTAATTATTATTATTATAATTATAATAATCGTTGTCGTCGACAGGACATCGTGAGGCGGCCGTAAGTTTTGCACAAAAACAAACAAAACCGCATTCCGTAATGCGACCCCGACGGACCGGACGACATGACGAGTAACGCACCGCCTGACGAGATAACATTACAATATAATAATTATTGTATTCTCTCTCGAAACATATAAATTTGAAAAAACGAGTCGCGTTACTGAATAAAAACAATAGTAGAAAATTCCTCTTTCTGGCCAGTCCTTTATTACATTATATTAATTAAGTTCGGGTTTTAAATTATTATTACTCTATCCGTTCATACCACTACAAATGCAAAACGAATACTGCTCAAAACAGATTTTTATCGCGGAAAAAAAATAATAAAAATCGAAAACACAATTTAAAGAATATGATTTTGTTTATTGTCTTTTGTGGACTCCAATATGCAATAATTTCAACCTCGTTCCAAAAAGAAATAAATAACAAATATTTCCAAAAACAAAATATTGTGAATAATAAAAATAAATGTAAATCTTTAAACCTTATAGACTAATATATAGAAAACTAATAGTTATATGCTCGGTTATATGCGTTATACGTATCATTGTAAAATATACAATGTGTTACATACTTTCGTATTATAAATATATAAATATATAATATATTGGTTTATATATATTTATCCGTTTTAATTAAGTACAACTAACTTTAATTGAAATTGGAAATTTAATTTGGAAATATATATTATTTATAATATATATTATGCTACTTTTTATCATAACTATTTAGCTACTACATTATACATTTTTAGATAAGTTCTGCATAATATCATAAAAACATATGTTATCTTATCAAATATAAACTACTGGTACGTTGTACGTAAAAATAATATAAATGATATGGATACATTATATTTTAAAAATAATTTATAAACTACTTTGGAACAAGGTTTATAGAAATAATCATATAAAATGTATCCATTCCAAACGCAAATACATAGATAATTTATAAAATTGAGGTAAAAATATATGAGTTCCTATAGCATTTTAATTTAAAAAAGTTGGTAAGTGAGTATCGCTCTGCTGTACATTAGGGGGTGGGGTGGACTTCGGACTATGGTAGGTTAAATTTGAATGCAATGATAGGTATCATTGTATACGAAAAACGATTCTGAACGGAGATGATTTGTCAGTCTAGGATATATTATATTTAAATATTGTCATATACCTATTCTATTTTGAAACAAATAGTATAGTTACTATATTATGTTACTATAGTTACTTTATAATATCTGTTTATTAATAAAAAAAATATTTGGCAACATACACATAATGAGAGTATGAAATTTAATTTAAATTTTGACATATTTCGTATAAATTTGAACTTTAAGCCCTTATAAAAAAAAATTGTGACTAACGATTTTGGATTTTTTTTTATCACTATAAGAAAAACTTATAAGAAACCTTGTATTAAATTTTTAAGATTTTCTGGCCACCCAAAAAATTTTTATTGGCATTTGAAGAAAAAAAACCTAAAAAAAGTCGAAAATTTCAATTGTCTATAAGTAGCTTAAAAATGGTCAAAATATTTTGAAAATTTAACTGTAAAAAGATAACCATAATATAAACATTTGGTGAAAATTTCAAGTATTTACAATAATTCGTTTTTGAGTTACAGCTAAATCAAAAAAACGATTTTGTCGAAAAGTGGTTTTTCGTAAAATTGCCATTTTTCTGTCATTTTTTTTTTTGTTTTTCTCGATTTTTTTGAAAACTATTTGAAAATTTTAATTTTGACCCCCCCAAAGTACCAACTAGATTCAATTTCCTATTCAAAGAGGGGCTGAAGTTAAAAATCGGAGCATTATTACTACTCCAAATGTTGTCGTCAGACACAAATAAAAAAAAAAAAAAAAAAAAAAACACACACATCATTGTAAAAGCAATACATTCATCACTCCGTTCAGAATCTAAAATTACATAAGTATCTACAATAATTTGGAAACTTCAAATAGTTAAAATACTTTATGTATTTTCATCGCATAACAACTAATAATATAATTTATAATATTATTATAATTATATAGAAATAGATAAATCAACATTGTCTAAAATAAGTAATATAAGTAATATAAAGTAATGTATTATAAATATTAATTGAAGGAAATTCAATATTAAGCTAAATATTTTGAAATAAAAATATTTATTAAAGGCGAGATTCTGACAATCAATTTTCAGCAATATAAAATATGGCTTTTATATTTATGTTTCGACTATATTGTGGGCGGTCTAAATATAATATTGTAGCACGTCTTTGACTTATCACTGAGTCGCATTTTCCCTTCAAACAACAAAATAATAGCGTGTATCATTTCATTATTTTACTTCCGGTTATATGTCTATATATTATACGGTTTTATAAACATTCTGCAGACTTAACATAAGATATCTTAAAAAGTACACGATATTTCGGATAAATTTGATTGTAAAAAGACTCCTGTTAAAATTATTTTAATCGAAGAACAAAATAAATTTTGTTTGAAGACGGGAGACGCAAAAAAAATACCTATGCACATAATGCGTGAAGGACGTAGTAGAACTTTATACATTTCTACTCTTTTTTTCAGTAAGAATTTCAAATGCTATATAACAAATAAATAAATCACCACCCGGACACACAGCTTCAAATATATAGCCTATAACTACATTGCCTACCGGCCACTTGATACTACAATCTTTTACAAAAATGAACCTAATAGTAAATACAATATAATACTATAATTAAGTTTTAGTTGTACATCTATAGTTTGTCCAGCGAGAGAACGTGCCGATTCTACGCAACCCCCCGCGCACCATGCTATCAAAACTGGTTTGCTTATGGCTGGGTATCATTGGGGATGCGCAGAAAAACTGATTTTGGTCGAATTATGGTGCGTTCTATCTGTGGACAGAGTATATATAAAGAAGTTTTCATAATTTAACAATGTATGAAACGTCAATAAGAATTTCCAGTATTAGATAAACTATTAAAACATTTATAAAACCATCATTACTATAATTATAAATTAAAATAATATAATAATCCCCAACAACAATGATATTGTTTACTATTTTAAAACCAATAAAAAGACTTTTTCTACTCCTGGCATGTCAACTCTTTAAGAGTTTTTTTCACGATTACTATACACACTTCGCCACCTATCTCTATCTTTAACTGTTTCTCTCCTGCAGTTTTCAACTCCTAGGGTTTTTAAATCTATTTCTACCACATTAATCCATCTTTTTCTAATTTTTTCTCCAAGTTTTTTTTTCTTATGGTTTCCATATCAGTGCTACTCTAACTCTTTTGTGCTTTCCTCTTATTATTATGTGGCCTAACCGCCTAACCATTCCTTTGGCCCTTAATAAAGCTTGTAACTGGTACTAATTCTAAAATGTCTTACAACTCTTTGTTAGATTTCCTCCGCCAAATTCCCGTTGTTTTATCAATGATAGGTCCACATATTGTTCACCGTACTTTGTTCTCTAAAATCCTCAATTTTCTCTCTGTTTGCAGTTTGTTTTTCGTCCAAGCTTCGCAACTATATGTGAAAGTCGGTCTAACATAAAATCTTACATTCATTTTATAGATATCACTTTGGATGTTAAGACATTTTTAAGTGCATAGATAGCTTTTTGGGTTTTATTTATCTGAATAGTTATTTTAGTAGAGTTGTAGAGTCCTCAATCACGGTATTCTGATATGAATTACAGTTTTTGAATTTCCTCCCTACCCCCTTTATTGGCGTTTCAACTACTATAGTAGATCATACTATAAACTATTTGCGTCATTGAAAAATTATTTTAAATTAAAATTCTGTTCAAAATTATTTCAAAATTTACTTATTGGTATGTACATTGTACGTAATAAAGCATAATGCATAATAATTAATTTTAATATTATATTATTATTATAAAATAGTATATGACTCTTGAGTTATGTCATACCTATTTAATTTAATTCGTAAAATTAATCTTTAATGCCAACAGAAGTTTATTTATTATTATTTATATATGTACCTATATAAATTCTTATCTGTTTAAGCAAAATCATACTACTGCAGCATTCTTAAAAGTTAATTTTAATTAATTTTTATCAACGTATTAAACAAGATAGCTATATAGGTGTAATGTGCGCCGGAATACGTTAGCGTGTTTGTATTACTTTTTAAAATGGATAACTGTAATTATATTTAATATTAGTAGTTTTTGTTATCATCAGTTTTTTCTTATTAAAATATTAATGGAGTTAAGTATTTAATACACAAAATAACTTTATGATACCACAATTATAAAAGCTTTTTCAAAATTAAAACCGTAAAATTGTTGTTAATAATTAATTAGATTTAGGAAATTTAAATACATTATTATACTGAGATAGATTATAAAAGTATATAATTATTTATTTATGATAACATGTCAAATCTATGATAACAAATAACAAGCAACCAGCTGGTATTTTGACGTATTTATTAATCGATAATCACACTTATAAAAGTGAGTAACAAAGTGTGAAATATTATTTGTCGACATGTCAAATTTAATATCATAATGTACTTTGATCTCTTAAACGTTAAATAATTTATTATCAATAGAAAATAGGAATTTTTTCTTTGTAATTATGTATTATATATATATATATATAATATATCTCAATATACTCAACTGTTTAATTTGTAATGTCACAAAAAAAAAATATATTAAATTCATTTATTTTATATTTTATATATAACAAACGTAAAATATTATAAAAATAAATTGTATATTAAATTATTTATATCTATCATAATTTATCTATACTCAATAATATACTCTCTCTATGTATATAATATATATATTAAGTGGTCAGCAACTAGCGGCCCGGACCGCTATTGTATACGACCCGCTTTAAATTTTAGAAAGACGAATTTTTTCTATACATTTCATTATTTTAAACTTTTAGGCAGTATTTTTTTTTCATAGTAAACAATTTAATTATTCACTAACCACTGCTCTATACATTACATATTATGATTATGGGTAAAAATCATAATGTAATAATTAATATTTTAATTGATTTTATTGACCTAAAATATTTAATACAATTAGGTGATGTTTATTATCTGCTGTTTATATTTTTATTTTTAAATTGATAACTTTAACATAAATTTACATGTGCATAAATAATTACTTTGCGAAGAAAATTTAAAAAAAAAATAATATATAAAACTAAAATCATGTATAAATGTACAATACGCGTATCAAAATTGTTTTTTTTTGTTTTTTAATTATTTTCAACGGTATAATGTATATTATAAATTATAATATATATTATGTTTATTCGTGGTATGTGTATTATGTACGAGTAGATAACAAAAGAAATAGCAACCCAAAGTATTTTCTGTATCCGTTAAAATGTTTTATTGTTATCATTTATTAACGATTTACTGAGGCAATTTATTATTTAGACTTTTTTACTATTGTAAACCATATGCCATTTCATTAAAATTAGTTTTAATAGTTAACAGGCAAAAATCTTTTATAGGTATACATAAATATTACAGAAAATTCAAAATCCGATTTTACTTTTTTCAAAATCAAGTGACAAATTTTCTGTTTAAAAACAACATATTATGTAGAAATTAAATTCTGTAAAGTTTTGTATTTATTATTTTTATTTACGATTTAAATTTAAACATTATAGTTCCTTTGAACAAAATTATCAAGTAAAGGCTAAAATAAAAACAAAATAATATATAGGTACTTATTGTTTAATGCAACGATTGGACATAAAACGAATATAAATCTGAACAAAAGCAATCAAATAGAGATACTATAAAATAAAATCATTTCTACCTAAAACACAATAAAGAATTGCGGAAATTAAAAAGACACCACAAGGCACAAATAGAATTTTGTTTAAAAATTTAACGTACAAAATCCTTGTACAATAAATAATAATAACAACAATAATAGTAACGTTTGTGCAATATTCAGTACTTACTTTATAAATTATAAATTATATAAATAAACGACCATTCAATATATTACTTAAAGAAACATTTTTTTATCACGAATAGAAAAATGTTTAATTTTTACTGAAATGTGTTGATAACGACGACAGCATGCAAGATCGAAATATCCATTAGGTTTTAACGACGAAATAGGCTATGTTATGTAGTGTGAAACGCCCTCGGATATTATTATTATATTTACATACACGCGCGCGCGCACAGTGACCGATGATGCGCAGTACTTGCGATGGCAAGTTATACAAAAACTAAATATAGTAATTAGGTACTTAATTAAAATAATTACAATAAACGGAAATTATTTTTGAAAATTAACAACGTAATATAGTAATTTTTAATGAAATAAAAAGTAAAAATTACAAGTTTAAATAATAATTAAATAAACTTGTTGAACAAAGTATATGCGCTTATTATATATGTAAATACCTACTAAATGCGTTTGAAAATGTCATAAATGTATGAATCTGGTTGGTAGAGTAAAGCACGAAGCACTACATTGAGGCAAAATATTACGATGTAACTCTTAATAATAATAATAATCGGCGATTTAGAAACCAGTGACCGCGCAACTCTGAGAAACACTACGACGTACATCCGTTGCCGAGCGCACACTGACACTCTTCAACTTTTAAAAACACACACGAGCCAACTGTTCACCGACGAACAGCGGAGGCCCCTTGGATCGCTTCGAGCGGACAACCCTAGTACACAGGGGTTCTCAGACCGTCGTCGCCACCGTAAATTGTTCGTTTACGCCGGCATAATAACACAGACACGAAACACGATCGCAATTATTATTACAATTATTACTATAACTATATACAGTCATATCATAATATTAATATATTTATTTACTATATTATAGTGCAAGAGGATCGTTAAAACACGTCTCGACTGATTTTACCCACGTGATTTAAATAATATGTTTTGTTCACTATTTATCCACAGACGAAATTTTTAAGCCCCTCCTTAATTAACTATAGCCTTTTTTTAGTTTTTAGTCGAATCCACGTAATATTACGTCTTAATTATTATAATATATACATTTATTTAATTAAAACGCTATTATATGCCTATCCGGCCTATATCTTATACAATTTACAACTGATATAGGGATTGGGACACGCATGCTTCTTCTGGCGGTTATAAATAATAAATGAAAGCTATCACAATAGTATTTTATAAAACTATATTATTGTATTATATACTATACAACATTGTGCATGCTTTCATATTATGAGCTGTAATATTAAAGTCAACTTTGGTACCGTTAATTTTGTATTCAACTTTGTTTCATGTATTTTTTTTTAACGAGGTTTTTTATAATATTAATTACATCATTTAATTTCACATTATTGTATACCTACTTTGCACACAATTGTTTATGATAATGTCAATTATTTAATTATAATTGACCACCGAAATTTAAATGCATTGTTCATATAATAAAAGAAATATTGTAAGAAAAGCGTAGATTTTATTAAGAAAAAATTTTCTAAATAAAAATGTATATGAATTGAAAAACAGATTATAAGTTGTTTAAAAAACTAAATAAATTGTATGCATTTTAAAATTATGTTTTTTTTATTATTGTTATAAGATTATTGATTAGATAGAATTTTATAAGTGATTAAATATTATTAAAACATAATATATGTATCTTTATTTCAGTAAACTATGAAATTCTGTAAAAAATAATTAAATTATTGTGCCTATATCTTCTATCTATAAAACAATTTCAATAGTTATGATAAATGAAATATAAAAATTACAACTAAGCTATATTTTAAGTTTTTTTGTCTTTCTATACTACCCACGTTTTATTTCGTAAACTATAAATAATTCACAAATGTGTAGGTATTGGTAACAATTTTCATGTTAATAATATTGTATACCGTTATTTGTTATGCATTATTATTTACGCATTTATTTTTAAATATCACAACACCTTCAGGTTTTAATTACATTTTAAGAAAATAAATGTTATAAAGGGCGCACAGCAGCTTTTGAAGTGCATCTGAGGCCATTCATCAACCGCCGGACCCTTGTTGTAAAACTGTAAAAGAAGGGATATCTCCATCAAACCACCCCCTATATTATAACCACATCCTTCTTGTATTTCAACAATGCTTCGATGTTTGCTCAGCTGAAATCGTTTCAGGAGCCAATATCGAAAATAATTGTTTAAAACTTAAAAAATACCAAATACTACAATGATAAATTCGAAAGTATTTTGTTAATTGAAAATAACAAAGAATTGCAGTCTTCTTTATTAATAATCTATAAACCTACACATAACATAATGTTTTTTAATATATATAATTGATCATCGATATTTAAAAAGATGTTTTTATATAGGAAGCAATATTTATAAAAAATAAAGTTTTATAACTATAATATTATTGTACACAATCATATAAATAAACATTAAAACTATATACGAGAAAAAATAAGAGGTACTATTTTACACAATAATAAATTCATACACACCAGAAAAAAATGGATTTTAATCAAATTATTAATTTTACTATTTTTAAATCGAATTAATATTTTTTTAAATTTAACACATTTGTGTAATGTACACATTACGTAGATACGTGTATACTATGTCGTATATTATTACATAGTATAAACTAATTTAACATTTTCCAATATATTTTTTTTTCGACTATAATATATCAATTTAATAAGTGGTCTTATGATAATTGTCAAACCCGCAGTTGTATCTACTGTATATAAAATGTATATACAGACCGTGGGAAATAAGTTAACAGAATTACGAGTTCAGAGTTTGTCTTTTGATACGGGTTCAAATAAAAACACTGGAATGAAAAACGGTTTATTAAATATTATTATTTAGGGCTAAAAAAGCATTTGTTCAACCGCCAGATTGAACTTGTCAAAAACACGTTATGAAATTAATCAATCAGCGAAACACAAGAGCATTATAATAGCTGTTTTTTTTTTTACTTCGGCAATGTATAATATATAATATATACAACAAACTTAAATCTTCATTGAGTGTTGAATAAAGTTTTATAAAATTAGTGATTTCAGTCTTTAGAGTATAAATTAATTAATTTTATATGTAACATGTTTCTATACATCTTCGACGAGCAAATCATCGTGGCAGAACTTTTGACATGTTATTTCTGTTTTATAAGCATTTGAATAATTTTATTATTAATTTAATTTTTATCACAATTTCATTTTATTAAAATACAGGCTAGATTCAAAGTATAATAAAATGAAACTAAAATAATGCATGCGCAAGTGACAAGTTAGTAGAAGTGCAACGAAAACAGATAAGATTAAGGTAATAACGGATAAACGTTATTAAGGCGCATCATGAGGTGAATTGTGTTATTCTAACTATATAATTACTAATTAATGATGATCAAAGGAAAGGCTAAAAGAGTGGTACAGTGGGTCAAACACGGAAGAACTCAAAAATAATGAATAGAGGGAGCGAAGGTGCGTTGGCGGAACTATATCGATGATATTACAGACTACAGAGGAACTTCAAGTCGAAGTCGACTCTTTTATCGACTAGCGTTGAAAAATCAAACTCACGGAGAACTGAAGAGTATATAGTAATTCAACAAGTGGGAAATATTCAAAACATGTGATAAAAATCGCTTTTGGACTCGATCGATGATTGTAGAACCGCAAGATGTATAAGAAATGAAAATTACACAAGACTGAACCGTATTCAAGCAGAGATCTCTCTAATGAAGAAAAGAAAGCTTTCGCCGGGGAGGTAATTAAGCATTAAGTCGGACAATATTTTCTTTATGTAACCTTGTAACTTATTGATAAAATGTGATGAAGATTAGCGTTAATGTCGGAGGTGAAAACGGAGTAAACCAGAACTCAGAAAATAAGTTAGAAATGTCTTATTGCAGTGAACCAGAACACAAATATTCATTTAAGTGGTCAGAGTTAGGAATAGTAGTATCAGACTTGAGGTAACAAATGAATTTTCCAAAGAAGCTGAGGTTATTTTTTAATGGAGCTTATTCTGTACCGGCATATATTCTTTATGACATATTTTGGACTCTGATTTGTATTTGACGCGGAGATAAGAGAATTGAGCATGAATGTACTTTCATATATTTTAGATTAAAAGAGAGGATAATAGTTATAGCTATACATCATACTTGTAAATATATATATATATATATATATATATTAATATATTTTTATATACCTATAGTACCTACCTAAAAATTGATTAATAATAAATTATATTTTAAAAAGAAAATTATGATTTTTATAAAAAAAATCATTTACATATTTTAATTATTATACTTGTAATGTGTATTAAATGAATTGGTGAATATTGATTTTAATATTTTAAAAATAGTCCCAATGTGATGAAAAAACATTGAACACTCAAAAATCTTTTAAATAAACATTAAATAATGCGCCCATTAGTTATTATTATATTTAACTTATACAATAAGTACATAATATATATATAGTTGTAATCTATATAATAAATTAAACTTTAATGTATAATAACTATAATATTCAGTGTCATGTTGCAAAAAAAATCATACATTCTAATTAGAACTATCAAATAAATGATTATGTGTTTAGTTAGTTTATATAGTTAGTATATTTTTAAAAATTTCAACATCATGAAATATTAATAATTAATATATACTATAAACAGTAAAATTGATACCGAGTTTTAATAACTAATTATATTTTTATTTTAAGGGAATCATTTGAACGAAAAATTACAAAAATGTCGTTAAATATCACTGGTCATGGAAAAAACTTTGTTGTTAAAATGATAAGAGATCTCATTGGATTAAATAGGAGTCCTGTACTCCTAGTCTATACAACGTAGTACTCTCACAAAAATACACAACATGCTGCATAATATATACAAATACACACACGCACATCGCACACGCACACGCACATGCACACGCACACACACACACACAATGACGCGGACGACAGCAGACCCAAACTCCCACCACTGGCAAGTATAGTAAGTACTCGGGATGAAAAAATATATATATCTGTCGTAAATTACTACAAGGCGCAGCATGAGATCGGCGGGGGTGGGTGCAGTGTTAGCTGCACAATAACTGGCTAAATTATAGGCTAGGCTACTCTTTTCAGCATCCAAAACTATTACATTATTACATATTACTTTTATTACTACAAGGCTTCATAATAAATTATGTATTTGTATATTATATACAAATGTATACACCTAGTGTTTAATTTTAGTTGTTTTATCAAAAAATAAAAGTAAAAATGTAGGTTTCCCTCATTGTTCTTATAGACAGAAGACTGTGAACATTAATACTGACATATGCTATCTATAGGTAAGTACTATACTACCAACTCAGACCATAAAATGCACATAATGGTCATAATGGAACAGGAATCAGAATGACTAAGTAGAAGCAATTTTTTATTTTCTGAAAATATACCTATTACATTCTATAACCGTTTTAACTTAGCATGATATCCTAATATTTTTTACAACCTATTTAATTTGATTAAAATTAATTAATAAATAAATACAATATTAAACTTCAACGAGAGAAATAATCTTCATAAAAATATGACAATTTAAAATAAATCTATACTTAAATTACAATTTTATTAAATTTCATTTAAGTTTCAGAATTATTATTTCAATTGTAATTTAATTTGTATTCGTGTTAAACAGGAAATAAACTTATAACCAATAAAAAATAAAATTTAAAAAAAATAAGTGACTTATCCCTCTAAAACGTATTTATTTTTATTTTACGGATACCAAAACCTGTTTGTATTAGGCTGAGTACATTAGATAATATCTCAGATAATATGGTTGACGAGGGTTTTTTTCCCTTTAGGTCACTTGTTTACCCGATAACAACGATTCGATTGTTTGCCAGTTTCTACAAACGGCGACCTTTACATATTTGAATTAGATTATAGGCGGAAAAGGAATGTTAACAGTGCGTTGTATACATGGCAATGTTACCACCAGACCAACTGAATATCAAACACGGATAATACAATAAATTCCAAGCTACACACTGCGAGTACAATTATTAATAAAATTATAATAAGTATTATTATATACTGAATACTTAATTGTAAGTAAAATATACTCCATAAATTAATATTCAATATAATTGTTAATAATAAAACAAATAATTCATAGTACCTACATTATTTTTTTTATTTAGTCGAAAATGATAGTTAATACTTGGAGAAAATGAATTTAAGATAAATAATTATAAACTATATATTAAGTTTTGATTATTTTTTAAATTTTATTGAAAATACAATTTCTTTATTTCATTGACTATATAACGTATATAATAATGTATACACATAGGCTATATAGGCGGTACCAAGAATTTAACCAGATGGGACACAATATTCCCCTCTATATAGGTTTTTCGTTTTTATGTAGCTATTGCCCTTAGGAACCTTTTTGTAGGAGGGTTGAAATATAGTAGATTGCAAAATGTAACTTACATTATTATCTCCTTCTCTATATATATATATATATATATTTGCATCGAATCCAAATGCTTAACAGCAATTATAAATATTATACTTGAAAATAAAAAAATATCATATTAATAAATTAACAAAATAAAAACTTTTTATTAAATGTAGATACTCCAATCGTCTATATTATAAAAATGGCTAATACATATAGATAATATAATGTATATATACTTGTATGTACGGGAAATATTATATGAAATACAAATTACTATAAAATATAGTATTGCATGTAGTGACGTTTAATCACGTAACAATGAATCACTAAATATATTGGCTGTATTGAATAATTTATTTGTACCTAAAGAGTATTATAATATATCGTATAGAAAAACAAATTCAAAATAAGAACAATACAATCCTGGGAACAGTAACATATTTTTTTGAAGTAAATTCATTGCAGTCGGTGATAGTGTTTTGCAAACGAACATAATTTTATTATACACCGTAGTGCCGTACTAGTAAAGTATATCTAAATATCTAATAAAGCTTAACTATATAATATTTAATAATTGATCATTCATAACCAAAGTTATATTATATAACATGTATAACACATAAGCGAACCTTTTTAAAAATTAAATAGTATATTTAGTTTAATCCTAAAGTTCTTCAATTATCTCAATAGTGATTATCAGTGCCGGCCCAAGATATTATGGCGCCCCGGACAAATTTTTTATAGGCGCCCTTAAATATAGCTTAAATATATAACAATTTATTATTATAGAGAAATATAATTATTAAACACCGTTATTATTTAAAATTGTTTTTTACTAAGACATCATATGTTTTTACAATTTTTTGAGCACCTACAAATGCGCTTCCGGCGCCCCTATTCTGGAGGCGCCCCGGGCTCACTGATTATGATTCATCAATTAATTCAAACTCCAGAGTGAATGTAAAAATACAAACCGATAAATGAATAATTTGAAATCTCATCTCCAAAATAATTTTGTATAGGTAAACTATATAGGCAGACAAATCGTTAAATGCATATACTTTAGACTTTAGTCTATAATTTTCAGAGCATATAGTTGGTGCAAGACAGTTACGGAACGTACATCTGTTTAATCACGCTAATTACGCATGATTAAAAATTAATGCTTTTACTGTAGTGCGTTCACAACCACCACGGGGAAAATGACGCGACGTTGGGGAAGAAGTTGGGGTTTCATGACGGACACGCTGAGGGATTATTATATATATGGTATGGTGGCGGTGGTTCGCCTCAATGCAAAACTAATGGCCACTTCACCTGTCCCGACCAGAGGAATATAAGAGTTGCATAATAATAATAATAATAATAATAATAATAAATAAAAATAATATTTAATAACGCACGTCGTTCTGTATGGGCATACAGTGTCATACTATTACTAGTATTATGTTATATATTATATAGTTATAGGAGACGAGGGATAAATCAAATATCTCTGCAGCGACCTTATACATTATACATAGTATACGGGGTGTTTCACGATGAACTGACACTTTTGAACTTAATATATGTGTGCAATTGTCAGTTTATTGTGAAACACCCTGTACAGCATCGTACGCAGTGTGCAGTGTTTTTTTCGTTCGATAGCCCTTACGTATAGCCAACGTTGAAAAGTACTACGGGCGACACCCTGCCATATAATATGTGTACACACACCGAATATGTACTGTGTATAAATGATCGAATATTGTGTATAGGGGATGAATGAGTTAGCGGGAAGTATTAATATGCCGCTGTATGTTTTTCCGTTTTGCGCCCTCGCATGTATGTGACTCATGACGTATATTATAGGTAAATCATAAATATGGACCATACCCTATAAACACACTCGTTGTAGTTACGTCCACATCATATCATCACATATCACTGGACACGATTATAACATTATAATATTATTGTACAATTTCGTTTAATCGTTTGTTTTGTTTTTGTTTATTACACATTAAATAAAAACGAACATTACCGATATATCAATATTACCTATATATAATGCAGTGTACTTGAATATTCGAGTACCGATCAGTTAAAATAAAATATATATTAAATATAATATTAATTATTAATAAACATAAAACAAAACTACAAAAGTATTTAAGTATGTTATATTTACTCACGGTTAGGGTCACCGTTTTGAACCATAGGCGTACCAACTTGTCCGGACCGTATTTTGAATGCACCTTGAGTCATAAGTTGTTCGGTTGCATTACCGGGCGAAGCTACGAGTAAAATAAAAAAAAAAACCAATAAATAAATAAATTTACATTAAGTAGAAAACTGTTTATTGAATTATTATTTACGTCGAATAATATTATTGTAAAACTTATATACCTATAATTCTAAAAAGCACTTGGTGCGTATACGGTATAGACCTATGACAAAGATTCTTTCATGCGTACAATCATTCGACTAGATCTCCTTCTTGAATATAAGTACTAATATATTATATGTATGTATATAAATTACGATTGTTGTAACCATATAATAGAAGTTAGCCAGGTTCCTACAGAAAGGAATTTAGTACATTTTTCTTTTCAAAGATCACAGGCGATCTACCCTTAAAAACATTCAACAGTAGATTTTAACGCTTTTGAAACATTTACATTAATTTACAGACACCGTCATGTGTTATACAATGTAAAGTGATATTTTAAATTTAAATTTATTACAGCGCATATCTACTAATTGGAAATTTTATCTATTTTGGACTAAAACACCATGATGGATCTTTTTTTTTATTTTGACGTCATAGATTCACTTATAATTAAAGTAAAAATTAAATAAAATAGTAAAATAGCCTATTATATACGTTATAAACGAAATTATTTTAGTTATAATTTGTAATAACCTAAACGAAATAAAATCGTTTATAAATTATAAATTTCAACAGGTTTTTAGTTTCAGTATTATACTTAGTTACATAGAATCTTTACGAGGAACTTAAACATTTAAATAATTATATTAACATTAATATTAAACACTATAATAAGCAAAGATTCACTTATAATAATTTTTCATTTCATTCTAATCTAGGTAAATATATCACATATTAGTATTACAGTATGTATTATTTACGATATTGTATATGACAAATGTCTAATATCGGTTTTTTATACTAACTACACTTTTAACTCGATTAAACATCTTTTAAAAGATTATAAAATATTGGTAATATATTATGCCTTACTTTTAAGTGCGTTTAGTCATAGTTCTTACTTAAATCAAACAAGTTTTTCGATAAATTGTCATTTCAAGAAATACAATATTATATAAACGAATTTTTTTGATAATTTATTAAAAATATAACTACTTAGATAATAATTAGTATTACTTTTGAGTATTAACATTTGATTGTCATTTGCATATTTTTAAATAAATTCTAATTAAAACTTTCAAGAGTTAATAATAACTAATATCAGTATTCAGTACTGAAAAATACTTAGTAATATAACTTTATGCCTATACATATTATATTTAAATTATTCTTTTGAATAATATCATCATAACTAAACGAGTATAATAATTTCCATGAATCATTAAAATATAATTAATAATTATATATATATATATATTAAATATTATATATAAAAAAAACAATTGTATCATTTTAATAACTTTTAAGTATTTATTGTGTTATAGTTAGAATTTATTTAATATAATAATAATCGTTTACTAATATAAAATATTATATTATATTTATATAATATATTCAATATTGTATCTTATTCATTGTTGTAATTATTATTATATTAAATTTAATTTACATTAATAAATATTATTTAATATAATATTGTAATGAAGAATTTAATATTTTAATAGAATCCATTATGAAAATAAAGGTAAAACAATTTTATTTTTATTATTTTTTTAATGTTTTTAGCAATAAATAAAGACAATTATTATGAAAATATATTATATAATATAATTATTAATATATTTATTTTTTTTTAAACGAATCGCGAATGGATATATATTTTTTATTGATAATAAGTATAACATAATAATTAATAATCTATACAGAAAATCATTAAAAACTTTTAACAATGTACTATAACTATATAGCATTTACACAACATGAATACAAAAAATAGAAACTGATCAAGTGATAAACAATAAAAAAAACAATGTTTTCATATAGCTAGATATGTTTAAAAAAAATGTATCTGTAATTATATAAAAAGTATAAAATACAGATTTTAGTCAACTTCATACTTTTAATCTATGTTAATAGATATGCTGTACATAATATTATCTACTATCTAATACATATATTTAAATATAGCCATTTCATAAACAAACATTATTTTTCATAATACATTAATATGTACATAAATAATAAAGTAAAAAAATAAATCTTTTTTTAAATCAGTTAACAGTAATATGGTTATATTTGATGATATAGTCTTCTGAATTCCAATAAGATATATATCAACAAAATGTATGATTCATTATTATGTGATGCGAATATACGACTCAGTAATAGTAATAGTAAGTAATGGTAATAACAGAGATAATACAGTGTAAATATAAATATTTCCAGTTATTAACTATAAATAAAATAAAATTCTTGTAGTTATTTACTTACTAAGCTTAACTTATGGGCTATGTTTAATAAACAGACTTTGATTCGTGTGACATAAAATTTAAAAATAAATTATTTAGTAACTAGTAAGTATTTACTATCTATATTAAAAAGTATATATTCAATAGGTTATACATACATTTCTGTAATTATTAAGATGTAGTAGTTCAATGTCCAATTGTTTCAAAAGTTATTTAATTTAACATATAATTCTAAAATATAAATATCCACAATGAATCTAAAACAAATGCTTTCAAAATATCAAATGGTTAAGGTTTTTGTATTATTTCTTTCTTTTTAAGTATACCTATGTTAAAACAATTTTACTAATGGATTTGTTTTTATACCACACATTACATTAACAATCAAACCATTATTCTTACATTTTTATACTTATGTTATCTTGAGACTTATTAATTTCTATAATCCTTAGTTAAATTTAGTGATTTGTCTTAACCAACAAATGCAAAAACACATGTTTATGACAGAATTTAAAAAAGAAACGAACAAATGTAGTTTAAAATATTATATTAGAAGTTAAATTATCAATAACCAAACATGGCAATGGCTATTCATTTTTAGATCATTTTTAATTCATTCTAAATTCCAACGTAACAAAATATTTTAAAATTGATCGAAAAAATGTATAAAGTATATATTACAGTTATATCTTATATATTAAAGTACAAAATACAAATAAAATATTGTATAACTATTTTGCACTTGCAAGTATTATAGATGGTAGTCACGAAATAAAATAAATAGGTACTAAATTAGTATCCTAAATATAGAACATATTATATACATATATACGTAAATGCAATCAAATAAAAACAATTAAAAAACTCAAAATTGGTTAAATATTTAAATAGAAACTTGATAAACGACGAAAAATAATAAATATATGCAAGACACGATGTGTGTGTCGTATACGAGTTATTATTATTATTGTTATTCCGTATGGGGCTGTGTTAGCAACGCATAACTGTGGGAGAGTGACGCTATTGAGGAAGCGACCGACGGGTGTAGCCGGTGGAGGGGGGCGAACAAGTCAAGCATGTGCGTGTGTGTGCGTGCGATAACTCCTCTGTGGTCGGGCTCAACACTCAACAGTGTCGGCTAGAGTCTGTCTGGTACTCTGGTCTGTCGTCCGGGACAGCGGATAATAATCAACAAAAAGCTGCCGAATGTTAATCGCAAAATTATACACAGAAGTTACGTTATCAAACGAATAATGTTAGATAGGTAATACAAGAGAGCAAAAAAACAACAGAACCATAAGTTCAACAATATTTTTAATGTCTAATAATATCGTTATCGTTGACCGAACGACATGATAACAAGAACGCTAAAAATAATGACAAATACTCGAATGTGGCATTACCTATAGGTAGATAGAAATTATAGTTATAAATAAGTTCAATATTTAAGCGTAATAAAAATAATTATAATAGCACGCGCGTCGTTTATATAGACGTCTGTTGCATATAATACACATAATGATAATAATTCATTTATTCAGTAAGTTATATATATATATATATACATAATATAGTGTTGTCGCAGTTAGTGCATCACGACGCGCACTAACGCAGTCTATACCGCACGGCATACGCGGGTATAAACCGCGACGGAATAAAAAAAAACATAGCCACTCATAGGCAGGTATATAATATAGGTATACGTTTTTAAACACATTTACATAACACATTTTCGTATGCATTACCCGTGCGTGCACGTGCCCGCCCGCAAACGAGATAAATTACACCGCGGGTTTTCCGCGTAGATACCTAAACTGTTTTCGAAGGCACGCGCGAGCACGAGACTACAGGCGTCGGAGGGATTTCAATCCGCGATGGACACGATCCTAGTACAACTCTAATTGCAGTTTCAAACGAGCAAGTACATAGGTATATGAATTTCGTTAACAAACGCCGAGAAAAAAAGATAAAAAAAAAAAAAAAAAAAACAAAGACAATTTGAGACAAAAACAAATACTCCACATCCGTGTACGAAACCTCGTAAAATGGGCGTTTTTTTGGGGTGACCCGTGAGGGGGGGTCGTGTTTTTATCCCCTCTCAATAGCGCGCTTACGCGTTGTTGATCAGCTATATACTTTCGAAAAACTACGGTCGCGACTGCAGCAGTCTAGTCTACAACGGTTTTCTTTTCTCGACTACTTTTAAAAAACTAGTATTCACGTAATCAACGCCAGTAGTGTTGTTGGCACACGCGCACTGTATATATTAATATGTATGTACGACCAATGACCATAGGTATATAATATGACCTAATAATAACACTTTATACAGTATAATGTATATCATATTATACATCTCAGCCCGTAGTACGAAACACGTCGTTCAACCAATAGCGTACGCGACGACAATAATAATAATAATAATAATAATATTGACGACGACGACGACGTTTTGGGTCGGCGAAAAAAAATGTGTAATAATACAGTAATATAAATCTCCAACAATACCACAAAAGAAGAACGCCATATCCGTGGGTCTCTGGGTGCCACCACCAGTGCGCGTGAGAACGAAATTCGGGTTCCGATTTTATTTTTGCTTATTACTATTACATATACCCCAAAGCCGGACGACGGGTTTTTCGGAGTTTAGTGTTTCATTATTTTCGTCGTTCCGTACGCGTTTTTCGAAACGCACTCGCCGGCCATTCGGGGATCATGGCTACGACTTTTAGCCGAACACACGTTTGACAATCGACCGGAGCCACCGTGTGATGAACGTTAGGCAGCGAACGGACAAAGAATGCGAAACCGACACGACAATAACTTTAGCGCACAGACGACTGCTACGTACTGACGGCGATGACGGTACTGCGGTAGAGCGGCGGCGGGTCGGCGGGCGACGCGTGCCGAGTCTCGCCGACGGGCCACGATCGTTCGGCTGACGGGCGTGTCGGGCGCCGCCCCGGGAAGGCGTGTTCCGAACTTGCCATTCGTTGGCCGCATCGATCGCGCAGGTCGCTCGACCGCGCCCGCTGCTCGATACCCCGACCGCGGGCACACTTGGCGGTGGCAGCGGCGGGTATCCTCTTAACGGTGAGAATTTGGAACGAAAAAATCTACACAAAAACGCGTTACTAATGCGCGAGCGGCGGTTAGTGTTTGAGCGGATTCGATTTATGTCGGACGTGATGACATCGCGCCCCTATTTTTTCTCTGAATACGAAAACGCGGTTTTGTGATAGAGATACCTAGCTAGTACCAATAACTACAACTTGTCCATATACATCGATATATTGTTTACATAATAATATACATGCATATATTTATATATCAGGTCTAATTGTATATTACCTTATATAATTTATTGTCGAAATCTTTTAATTGAGAGCCCTCCAATGTAATATAATGAACCTATATATATAGTCTCTTTGAAGGTGTAATGCACTCACTAACACTTCCACTATAGTTGAGGCACTCGCGCCTGCAGTCTATCTCAAAACTCAAGTCACTTATTATATGTTGTTATAGGTACCATAATCATAATATGAATTTGCTTCGTAAATATTATTATATATTTATTATTTATATAAGATAGGTATATAGATATTTATACTTGTTTCAATACGTGTTTACAGCTTTACTGCAGGTTTATACCCAATAGCTTAGGCAGAATTTTTAAATATAGGTATTAATATATAATATAAATATATATGATGGTAAACGCCTTAATACCTATTATAATATATACTTGCTATTCATAATAGATACCTATTAAATATAATGTTTCTTATTTATTTGTCTGTACCTATACCCTATTGTATAATACTCGTAAGTTGTAAATAATATGCACATTCAATCCCTGATAAATGTTTTACGAGTACCTATATATTGGTATTTTCACTACTTATATAATATTATATGTCTGTATAGTGTATATCGTATATGTAGGTATACCTATAATATTTATATATAAGACATAAAGTCATAAACTATATAAGATACCTATTATTTATTAATCGTTAAAAATTCTATGTACCTAATTTTAAATTTTAGATACAAATTGAAATATTAATTATTATATTTATTATGTTAACGTTAACATGATGGATTGTTAAATTGCATTACAGTGTTTAATAATGTTAATAAACTTTTAGTGTTTTTACGTGACGCGTGTAATTTACATACTATATAGGTACCTATACGTATATCTACTATATATGAATAAACATATATTGAATACATATTTTAATATTTATATATCATATACTACCTATTGTTATTACTTGTTATATATATATAATATATATTATTTATTTATTCTTAGTATAAATAAAACATACATATACATATATCACATGATATATATATATATATACAATGCGTGTTAGTATACATATAAATGTGTTTAAAAAGGCTAGGATGGTTAGGTATAATATAGATATCTAATTTAATAATTTAGTAGTTTTTTTTATGAGTATCCTTTGACATTTATATAGTACCTACCTATCTATAATAGTAAAATATTTACAGTTTATATTATACAATTAGTTGAAATGGTCCATAATACGCGCAGATATAAATAAGTAGGTATATCGTATATATAATAATAGACACCTATACCTACATTACGCAATAATAATCTTCAGTCAAATAAGTTTTGAACGCAAATAAATTGTTAATTTATACATAGTAATAATATTGTTTTGTTTCAATTGCAATTAATTTAGATTAATTATAACAATTATATTTGATTTAAATTTGAAATATTAAACACCTAAAAACACATAAAAAACTTAATTTAATGTAAAAATGTTAAATAATGTTATCTATAAGGTATATCTATATTATTAGCTTTAATATTTTTATATATATAAAAGTACAATTATAAGTACATATATGCTATTACTTATATATATATATATTAATTTAAAAGCATTCAGGATAAAGTTTCATAATAATTGGTATTATATATATATATATAATAAATTAATTATAGGTATATACATCCTTATTCAAATGTATATTAAGGTACAAATATATATCTATAATACCTATAATAAGTATCTGTAGTATATAGGTATACCATAATTTATAGCATATAAATATATTATTATAATTCAAATTTCAAATGCAACAACTAATAGGATAATAACACACGGACAGGTATAAACTATTATAAAAGTATTTTCCTCGTATTATTTTATTTATATATATATGTATACTACAGTTTAGCCTTATAGGTATACCTATATGATATAAATATAGTTTAGATATAGCTTATATTCAATTAATTTATTGGCATAAACAGTAAACACCATTTTATAATATACATTAGTAACAATTTTTACACAACTATACAATTACCTATATTATTTTAAACATTTTAAGAATTTAAGAATTAGAATATACATTTTATTACGTAGTTGTACGTTGTAAATTGATATAAAATACAATTATAAAAAAAGTGATATACCTAGTATATATTTATCGTTATATAGGTGCGCAATATAAATATAATTGTCTATGAGGTATAACTATAATTATTTAGTGTACTCTGCAGTAACTATATTATAAGTGAACATCAAAATAATATTAAAACACATTTGAATACCTATAGTTTTTTTTACATATAAATGGGAATTTTATGTTAATATAATATACGCGTATAGTTATTTATCAGGTATATATATTTGCAATCTGCACTGCAGGCACGTGTTTACCAATATGATGTATTAATGTGTATCACTACCTAAACCCGTAGATATTATATAATTATATTAAAATTGTATTAATTATTTTTATATAGATATTATAGTATATACCTATATATTGGTACCATATATTATTTATAGTTATAAGTACTTATTATTATACTCATAGTACTATATTATATATAATACTTCTATAGTATTAGGTATAACTAAATAAAATAGGTTTAATATTACTAGTGGCGCTAGTTTTTTTTTTGGATAATGAAATCTAAAATGTTTTCCCACCGCATCACCCACCCACCAATTTTATGTGCAATATAGCAATTTATATGATAAACCCATTTGAAAAGTGAAGCGATCGCTATTACTATATAGGTATATACTATATTATATACTATCGTATATATATATAACACCACTATATACACAGTATATACCTTATTATATAGGTACCGTCTAAGTCCTTTATAACACATTGCTGGTACCTATTAAACTTGCAGATCACACATTTTTTGTATTTTGTTGAAATAATAATAATATTTTAAATGTATATAAGTATTTATACATAAATAATATCTAATAGTATCTATACTATTTATAAATTAAAATTCATCCATTACACAACTTATTTTTATCTGTTATAATCAAGTGTGCTAATTAGCATAACAAGTTTAAAATACATATGAATGGTTAATTTTAATTTTATATTTTAATATTGTTTCTGATATAAATGATATAAATTAAAATATAATACTTATTATAACATATACTTATGAATACAATAATGTATATCTAGGTATATATAATAATCTGTATTCGCACACATAATATAATAGCATCAAAAGCTACGTTATATAAAAGCACTGCAGTGATCATTACTAATATCAATGTATTCCAGTACCTTAATAGGTACCTACCTATATGGCTATATATTATATATAATAATATATAGAATATATAGCATAGACCTACAGTCTCTTATCATGCACAGTAGTGTGGCCCATTATTCTATTGAAATAAATAAATAAAATATAATAGGTAAACGCGGTTTAACCATTATTAATTAAATACACAATGATACTATATAGTACTATACTATATCTACTATTACCTATACTTATATACCTATACATAAATACACAATCAAATTAATGTGAGAACTTCGTCCATAATATCTTATATTTTACATAGGTACATTAAAGAAAATATGAAATATAGTTGTATTAACCCAGTATTGAGAAGTTTATACAATCAAATTTAGTCAATATAATAAAAAAAACTAATGATACAAAAATTATATGTTTAAATTAATTCAATTTACACTAGGTTTACTTTTAGCGATAATATAATAATAAACATTAAAAAATCAAAATGACTAAAAAACAATAATATACAATAATTATTATTGGAATTGTATACATAAAATGTAGCAATACGATTAATTAATTTAGTATGTCATAAAGAACATTCAAGATATAAAATATTAGGAGTGTATATAGTGGATCAAAAATGTTATAGGTACCTACCTATATATTTTATAAACTTACTAAAGCAGCTGTATTACATTTTTATGTAAATCATCTATAATTTTAAGATTTTCGTGGGAAAGAAGTCCGTATAACAGATGTGTTTTACGTTTTACCTATTATATAGAGAATACTAAAGCTTTATTTTAAAGACATATCAATCATATCATATTTATTGCTTATATTTATACATTATAAAACTGATTAACTCAATTAGAAAAATAAATTCAAAAGATATTATCTATTTTTTCTTAAAATATATATTATAAAAGCAAAAAGTATATTTGATCTCTCTAGTAAAACAATTTTAGATTAGAAATTAAATTGTAGTTATTTTAACATTAGCATAACGAGTTTCTATACGTACGTCATAGGTATACCTATACATCCAATTTATAGCATATAAAGAGAATAACATTTTACTATGACAAAATCATTTAACATTAAAATTACTTAATTATAATTATTATAAAGTATACTTTAAAAGTATTTATTTATTTATTATATTAATTATTGCATTGATTTGAATATAATATGAACACGCATATCTATAACTGTATAAAATGTCACTGTTTATGTTCTAAACGGGTTTTTAATTTCTGAACAAAAAGCGGCTTGGAAGAATAATCAATGTAAACACTCTAATAGTATAATACAATACAATATATATGTTTATATATTCTATATCTAATTTTATATAACAAAAACGTATACAATTTTATATTTTTTTGTCATTTTTACTATCGTTATTATTTATTATTGTCAATAATTCCTAATAAGAATAACTATAGCATATACGGAAGACTGCAGAAAAAGGTAACCGCAATGACTATTTATTTTAGTTTATCTATATCAAGCATATATTTATTCAAATAAAACTATTATATAGTACCTAGAAACTTTCGATTTTTAAAAAAATTATTATTATAAAAAAAATAATATTTATTATACTTATTCATACTCCTATAATTTTTTAGTAATATAATTTTTTTATTTATTGAGAAAAAGCCCTCGGCAACATAAACTTTGGGTGTACACTGTACACAGATTTACTTTATAATTAATTTTAATTGTATTGTTAAATTTTTGATTGTATAGGTTGAAGGCGGTGATAAATTTAATGATGTTGGTAATTGACTGAGTTATCGTTATATTTAAATATAATTCACAAATGTCTGTATATTTTTATAATACTCTAACATTTTTGTTTTTAATGATATATTTATATAGGTCTCAGCAGGTTTTGTTTTTGGGCGTATAGACTGTAGGCATATTAAAATATTATATTTTTATACACCATGTATAGTATATATTGTGTAAACAAATAGTATATTTATATTATTTGTGTATGTATACAATGAAAACTATTTTAATGTGCTATATGTTTGAGTAAGAGTAATATGAATACAGGTAGTATTGTTGGTTTGTTTTGTTTGCTATTAGTTAAAAAATATCTATTTTTTAAACAAACACCTCGAAAAAACATATTATCTTCAAACTGATAATTTGTTTGAGTCACATATAAAAATGTTTTTTGAAGCACAAGTGTCTCTGTTTAAAACAATATGCTTCTAATTTTTAGGACTATATGTGTGTATATAACTATAATTTAAAATTCATACGTTCAATTGCAACTTATAAGTATTACTACATAATAGGTATCCATTAGAATATAAATTTAAAATGCGATATTATTTATTTATTTATATAATTGTATACGCCCACAATGGGGCTCAGAACAGTTTTTATTTTTTTTTCCTAAGTAGATTAAAAATATTTATGTCTAATAAACGTACCACGTATAGGTAGGTATACAGAATTTAATTTTTCAATAAACTATTAATTTACATAATATATAGATACATATAAATATACATAAATAGTATGTTCACTGATGCGAATATATATTATATATAATATTATTATCATCGATTTATATTGTTTTATATTTATTATTTGTTTATATAATATTTTTACTCAATGATATTATATAATATATCATTATATTATTATTATTTATTAAACTACTAGGTACTAATACAAATACTTTAAAGGGCGATGATGACAAGTATTTTTATCGAATATGTATATAATACGTAATTACAGTTATTGTTTTCTAATGGTTTTGAATTATTAGCCATAAATCATAATAATTATTGTGATTGATGGAAATAAATATAATATTGTCATTTGTCAATAACATTTCAAATAAATTATGTGTGATAATGCTCTGTTTGTGAATTAAAATGTAATTTATATTTCTAATTTAATTTAAAAATAAAGGTTTATAATCCAATAAGCAATATAATCTAGGGAATACGTCAATAAAATGTTAGATATTAATTTTTAGATTCTGAACGGAGTGATGAATGTATTGATTTTACAATGATGTGTTTTTTTTTTGTGTCTGTGTACAGCATAACTAGTCGAAATAATGCTTCAGTTTCAAACTTTGGGGGTGGTTTCCGATGGCAAAGTGGATATCTTTGGTGCATTATAGAGGTCAAAAATAAACATTTTCCAACAGTTTTCAAAAAAATCGATATTTTTATATGGTTGTAATTCAAAAACTAATCACTGTAAATACTTGAAATTTTCACCAAAGTTTTATATTAGTGTTATCTATATACAGTTAAATTTTCAAAAATTTTTGAATTATTTATAGACAATTGAAATTTTTAAATTTTTTAGTATTTTTTTTTAAAAATAACGATAAAAATTTTTTGGCTGGCCAGAAAATTTTGAAAATTTAATACAAGGTTTCTTATGAGTTGTTCATAAAGTGATAAAAAAAAATCCGAAATCGTTAGTCACAATTTTTTTTTATAAGTGCTTAAAGTTCGAATTTATACGAAAAATGTCAAAATTGCGAAAATTTGCAAGTAATTTTGTGGTTGAAAAATCGTAAAAATGTTTTCTTTTATAACTAAGATTTGAAAATTTGGTACAAGGTTCTTCATAAATTTTTCTTGAAATATCTGTAAAAAAAACTCTACCGGACTAAGACAAAAAAATTTTATGAGTGTTTGAAATTTAAATTTTTACAAAACCGCGTTAAATATAACGGTTTAGCCTCAAACAATTTTTGATATTTGTTGTTATTCAAATAGTATAAGTCGTAAATACTTGAAAATTTTACCAGTTATTTAGATCGCCATTTTCTTTAAGTGATTTGATTTTCAAAATATTTTGACTTTTTTTGAGCTATTTATAGGCATTTGAAATAATCAATTTTTTTTTTATTTTTTTTTATAAATGTTGATAAAAAAATTTAGCTGGAACAAATTACTTGAAAATTTAATTGAAGGGTCCACATAATTTGTTCTAACTCTCATTCAAAAATTATAAAAATACATAAGCACAATTTTTTTTTATTAGCATTTGAAAGTTCGTCAAAATCATGAATATTTTTCACTATTTGGTAGTTAAAAATGTATAAATATTTTACTATCAAAAGCTAAGAATCGAAAATTTAATACTATGCTGTCCGTAAGTTAAGCTTAGAATAATTATAAAAAAGTTTGAGGATTATTCAATTTAAAAAATTTTACGAGTGTTTAAAGTTTTAATTTTAATTTGAATTAAAAAATACTGCACGTGTAAAATAACGTTTTACTAATAAATAATTTTTGATTTTTGTTATTTTTAAAAAAATACTAAACGTAAGATCTTGAAACTTTTACTTAAATATTTGAATTAGTTTCAAAATAGAATATATGACAATATTTAAATATAATATATCCTAGACTGACAAATCATCTCCGTTCAAAATCGTTTTTCGTATACAATGATACCTATATCATTCCATTCAAATTTAACCTACCCTAGTACGAGATCCACCCCACCCTCTAATGTACAGCAGAGCGATACTCACTTACCCACTTTTTTTTTTAATTTTCTAATTACAATTTATTATGTGGGGGACCTGTGCATAGTAATAAAAGTGATTGAAGATGTGAAATGGATTGAGAAGTATGGCTATATATGTATATAAGTAGATTTTTTTTACAAAATATTCACTAAAAATGTGACATTAAATTATTTTTTAACTATTCGAAATTTTTTCACAATTATTATATATTGACATTAATTAAATATCGTATATTTTATTTATAACAAATTAACATAACATAGTTTCAACTTTCAATAGGTATTTATAGTCAAGGTCGAAATGTGTCATATTATGTTATCATAATATTTTAAACCATAATATTATACGTATAATGTACATCATGATACATAATACCTGCAGTATGATATACAAACAATTTTTATAATAACAATATTTTCACCTATCGTTTCTCAAATGGTCTCCCCTATGATAGAAAATGTGCAACGTGCATGTACTTATTGTGTTTTTTATATGTATAATACAATTATATATAGAGGGTTAATTTAATATAGATTCATGTTGCCCTTTATAAGTTCATTGTATATTCATATGGCTGAAATTGAAATTGGGGTCATCAATGAAGTGTGTATAATATGTATATCGTCAATATGAATTAAAAGCCAACAGGGTGAAATAGATTTTTAATGTTCTAATTAGATAAAAAAAAAACTATTTTTTAATGAGATGAAAATGTAATATTCCTGTTGCTTTGTTTATTTGTTTTAGCTTTCTTGTCATGTATTTTATTAAATATTGTTCAAATAGATGTAGTATATAAAATAATATGTATAATATTATTTGATACGATTGATATGAACTAGTCGAGGTAACTTATATTATTTATTACTAGTATATCTTTTGTTTTTAGTGAACCCCAACACAAAGTATGTAATTCAAAGATAAAGCTGTGTATACTGTATGGGTTTTGAGAAGAGTGTACTATAGGACATAGGTACCTATATATATAACTACTAATAAACAAGAATACTCTTTAAATTAGATACAATAATAAAGATTATCCTTTTGCTCAACAAAAGTATTAATAATCGTATTTCGTAAAGTTTTCTTTAATGCAAGTCCGAGCATTAAGGATATTATGCAAAGAAACAATTATCATATTTGTAGGTAATTTTAAATCATCAAATATCCTATACGTGATGAAAATCATTTATTAATTGGTTTCTTACTTTCTTGATTTTTGATCAAGTAATGAAATAAGTATGGTAATTGAAATGAAAAAAGTTGAATTTTTAAAATTTCAAGAATTTTTATTAAATAAAAAAATGATAAAAATGTAACTCAATTATAATGAGTAAGTGGATAATTAAACTAGCTTTAGCCTTTAACATAAAATATGAATGAGAGAGATCCGATATCACATTCAAGCGGTATAACAATTTTAATTCACAAAAACGTCGGCGTGAACAGTCCCAAAATATCTATTTTTTAACTTTTCTCCAAAACTACGAGTATTATAGCTAAACAGTTAGTTGATAGCTCATTAAAAAGGGATTGTCAAGTAGATACAAAATGTGAAATTAAAAATTTTCAAAAATAATTATTTAATTTTTTACAGTTAAAAAAATAGTTATTTTTGCTAGATTTTCATATAGCGTGGTAGATTACCGAAACTGGAGCACGGATTTTGTTATTTGGGTTCTTATCATGTATGTGGATTGATATTTGGCTAGAAGAGCTGTGAAGATTTTCAGAACTTTATCTTCAATCGTTAACTCCCTACAAAGCTATAAAGCTGAAAAACATAAAAAACCGCATAATATTTTAATTTTTTTTTAAGCTCTGTAATGAATTAACTTTAAAAGATAATGTTCTGAAAATCTTCACTGCATTTCTCCTAGCCAATGTGAATCTAACAAGACCCTAAACAAAAAAATTCGCTTTCCAGTTTCAGAGACTCACTGAATGAAAATGGAAATAAAATACATACTTATGTATTGCAGCATACAATTAATACATTTCTAAAAATTGAAAATCAAGAAAGTTTATATGCCGATCTATGACTTGGCAAGCGTTTTTTTTATAAGTATATTTTTTAAATTAGTAGTAGGTATAATATAAATAAATTAACTACCTGCAACGGCTGCAACTACCAATCAACAATTTGACAAAAAGTATAAGATTTTAATACAAAGGTAGGTACAATTGTAGGCAACTTTATCTCATTATAATAATTTGAATGAAGTATCAAAAATGTCTGTCTAGCCTTACATGTATCTATAGGTATAAAATATAAATGTATAATCTTAATTATTGATATATGTACCTACAAAAAATATAAATTTAAACTATAAATATGTAATATGAATTTTTATTTTAAAATATAAGCGCTATTGGCCTATTGGTTATTACAAGTCGACTGTAGCTGTAGAATTAAAATATAATTATAAAGCAATGAATGTATTGATTTTACAATGGTGTGGTTTTTTGTTTTGTTTGTCATCTCCTTTTTGGGTAATGAAAATGCTTACATTTTTTTATTTTTGAGAAAAGGGATAGTTTCTGGTAGCAAATTGGATTTAGGTGGTATTTGATTGAACAATTTGTGATTTTTTTTATTTTAGTTGTAGTTTAATATGCTATGAATCACAATATTTTTTTTTATAGATGAAGCTCAAATTTGTGTGAAATTATAATTTTAGTGATGATTACAACAATTTTGTTATAATATTTAAAATAATTATTTGTGAGATATTAAACTTTTACGTATATAATATGAATTTTAATATATTTTACTATACGCAATGATATTTTAAAATATTTAGATTAGTTTTAAAATATTATATATATCTATATTATGAGCCAACTAAGAAACTAGTAACTTAGAAATTAATAACAATAATACAATATATATGATATAAATACATATGTATATTATTATTAAAATAATTAAATACAAATGATATAATAAATCCAATATTTTTGGAAAAATTAAATCAACCTATCGTAATAATAATAAAAAAATAAATTACTTTAATAACTACATGTCTACATTATCAAAAATACATAAATATTGTTAATGATTATATATATAGCCAGACATGTCTGATGTTTCCACTTAAGAGTAGTTTTTTGTATATACAATGATAAATCATTAAATTCGAATTTAACACATCCATATTTCAGTAAAACACTCGACACCTAATGTACAATATAGCATATCCTCTTGCGCTTACCTTTTTTTTTAGTAAAATTTAGCTAAAGATCTAAAAAATCAACAATAAAATAAATACAAATGTATTGTATGTTGTAACGCAGTGATTCTCAATCTTTTTAGTACCGCGACCCAAATTTCCCCCGAAAAATCTTTCGCGACCCATATGGTTTCACTTTTCAAAAAGTAGTTATAAAAAACAAAATTTGTATTATATAAATATATACACATTACGCAATCAATATATTTTTACAAATGTACTCTTAATAATGAGATGTATGCTAAATGTATGCTTGTTTTCTGTTTTGGTTAATAACAGCATTTACACCATAATTTCAAATATTGTTCGCGACCCACCAAAAATTGATTGACGACCCATCAGTGGGTCGCGACCCACACTTTGAGAAACGCTGTTGTAACGTATAATATATAATTTATAATATTTTAGGAACTATACATTTTTATATATACATAAATATATATTTTTTTTTTATTTTAAACCTAAGACATTCCTAGCCTAAGTCTATCTAAATTTAGGGATATTTGACAGATTTCATAATAGTTTTAACATTATAACATGATAATTAAAATATTTTTTTTTTAGTTTGTTGATTACAGTTTAGAAACATAAATATATGGTATATATATGATATATAGATACATCGAAAAAATACATATATACCTATATAGCATTACTACAAGTCCTTACTACATTGTTTTATGCTTAAGTAACATATTTCACATTTACACGTAGGTATTATATAATTGTTGGTTGTTACAACCTTAAATAAACAGTATATAATATATAATATATTATGCTTAGTAAATCACCATCTATATTGATTTTATTAAACACATAACGTACAAATGTACAATAATTATACTATACTACTACATGCACATTCTACGTGTATTAACTGTAGATACCTACATATAAAATCAACACTGCCCATAATATGTATAGGTATTAGTAATATTACCCTATTTCTGAAATGAGGGAGTATTTTGTTATACTTGTCTAGGGCTTAAATGCTTAATTCATTTCAAACAAACGTTTTATCAAACATTTTAATCCACTTCAAACTTTGAACCAAAATAAATTATTTTTTAATAGTTGATACATAATAACCATCTATAAGTTATATATATAGTTAGTGCTTAAATCAGTAGTTATCTAGGGTTTCTTACGTAAGTAATACGTATATATATATATTATATACGTTATACGTATGCATTTTAAATTCTTAACTAAAATACCTAACTAGAATACAAAAATAATTATAAGTTATATAATAAAATAATTTCTATATTAATATAATTGGTATATGAGGTATAGTTAAACAGATTTTTTTTCATTTGAGATTATTTATAATTATTTTAATAATATGTTTACTGCATTGTATGTATTAATTGTAATATAATAATGAAATATAATGAATTAACTATGAACTTCTATATTGCACATGCGTATATGTGTTTAATATGTATAGATTTTAAAATTTGTAAGTTTCTATTCATAAATATTAGCAGATAACGCGTTTTTATAAACCATACTATATATTATGGCTCGGTGTGTGGTAGCAGTAAGTAACGCTATGTGAGTTGCAGGACTATATCTATACGCACGCGCACGCAATGTAGTCAACGTTACGACCAGACAGAAAAAATACAAGCCTAATTTTTTGCTCAAAACATAGTTTACAGGAAAAATATTCAAACCTTGTAGATTTATCTGATTTCAATAATTCTGTTTGAATTTCGATTTTTGATTATATTGCTAAAAAAAAAAAAATAATATAAAAATAAAAAATATATAACAATTTGTAACATTCAAACTCTTATGTCTTATAATAGAATTTATAGATAGAATATTGAAAATCGAAGTCCAACGCGGCAACGCGCCATGTAAGTAGTTTTCCTCTTCTAAAAAAAATATATCGAAATCTGATAACTCTACGAGGCGTGAGAGATTTTCCTGTAAGGCATGACTCGCATGAGTGCGTATAGGACCCTTAAAAGTTGCTTGTTAACTATACTTATACAGTTTTAAACTTTTAAAATGTTTTTAAATTATTTATTAAACTTAGATATATGTTAATTTTATAATTGAGTTAATAACTTAAGTAATTAAAATACCCATTTAATAGCTTAAGCTTGCTACTTGCTAGGGTTTATTTAAAAAAATAAATAATACTGATTAAAAATGTGTTTAATACATATCTATGTACAATGTAGGTACCTATAAGTGTGTTTAAAACTAATTAGTTAATTATTTTTTTAACTACACGCTGTACACACATTGATTTTAAATGGAAGTAATAAACAAATACATTTTATCTAATTAAATTACTAATATTAGTAAATATAAGCGTATAATTATTAATTTCTCAAATCACTCGTATTAGATTATATAGTGCAAATAAGAAGCAATATGTATATGAAAAAATGATTATATATAATATATTAAGACGCATTTAATAATTTTTAACAAAATATTAATAGTAGTCAATTAAAATGTTTAAAATATTTGCTCAATTATTATTTGGGATCCAAAATTAAATTACTTATTTTTAACTGAATTAAGTTCATATAATATTTTGTCTACATACCTATATATTGACATTTAACTTTTAGAAAATATTGAATAATGTAAAATTTGATAACTTATTAACTTATTCTTATATTCTTTATTGTCTTAACTATAGTTAATTTTTTTCATCAACTCTGGATAATTTATAATCAAAGAAACAAATAATATTACACAATATACAATATTAGTTACATAATAATATAATATTATTTGCATTCGTAATCTGCAGTATTATAATTTCTCATTAGTTCGTGTAATGTACGAGTAAATAAACATTTATAAATAAATAAAAATCATTATACCGAAAGTATAGAACTAATTACATTACCTATTACATTTAACTGAATACCTATATGTTATTTCATAAATTATAATATATAAGTACCTAAAACCTAATAGCCAATAGATGCACTACCTGTAGGCTATAATCTATATACGCGTCGCGTGCGAATCATGAATCATGATGCATATAGATACAACCTGTTTTTTGCCATAGTCAATAAACATCAATCAATTTCATTTTATGACCTATCATATTAAGTGTATTTTTCATTTTTTAATATAAATTTAAAAGGAAGTCAGGGCTATAAGGCATCAGTGGACAGTGACACTATATTTTATTTCTTCTCTTTAAACCAGCACAATATTGCAATTCGAGTTCAAAAGAAACAATTTTTTGGAGTTAGCTTTAATATTGAAGTTAAAAAATGTAGGAATATTATAATCTAGGGAAACTTACTTTTATTGATATTTTTATTTAGAGTGAATTGCAACATATATTCTATATCAAGAGAGAGTATATTTGTATATTGCACAGATTTTACATATTATATTATCCATGTAATACCCTGCAGAAATCGAGACTGGTTTCACTAAGACTAGGTATTTACTATATATATGGATGCGAAAAACAACTGATTATCGTAGGGCCGAGACGTGTTCTCTCACTAGATGAGTATTATATACGAGTATATACAATTTTAAAACGACGGTAATTGGCTTTATAAAATTAAGGTAGCAATAAAAACCTAGGTGGTGAACTAAATAGCATTATTACCTTTAAGTTTTAGTGGCCAATTTATAATATAAAAACTAAAACAGCACAAAATTAGTTCGTCTGAACGAAATTTTGCTATTTTGTGTTGAGACAGAGAGAAAACAAATAGTGAGTCCAGCGCTGACATCCTGATGCTGTACGCGGATACCATGCCATCTTCACCATCATGGTACCTACAATCTATACATATTATTATATGTTCATACGGAAATATATTTAATTAAATATAATTATTTTAGTTTGGTTATTCAATCAATGAATATATTAAAATAGTTATTCATATACGCATTAAATTAACATATAATTTTATTTAAATCATAAAATTAGATTATAATTTATTTGTAGCTGCTAGGTCCCCCTCGTAATAAAATACCAAGATAAAATATAATGAAACATTTCTGTGAAAGGTTATAGGTACGGTTTCCCTGCAGCGTCCAGACGCGGCGTCTAGCGTCAACTACTGGTCTGGACATAGGTAAGCGTCTAGACGCGGCGTCATGACGCCGTGCTGTTCCACTCTTTGACGCTGCAGGGAAACCGTACCTTAAGAAGAATAAATAAAAATTTTAATGATATAATTTTTATGAGCCTATTTTAAAGTGATTGAATATGCAATATTTAATTACTATAATAATGTATTTGTATAAAGTAAGTATAAAATAAGTATAACCACTGTAGACTATAGGTAATATACAATTATTATGTAGGAAATATTAATTTTTTTTAATTTTATTCTAATTAAAATAAATATTATTCATTATAGTACGAGTATTACGATATTATTGGACATTTATTTTCTAAATAAATATAAGATTATAGGATTATAGAGTAAAATGCAACAAAATAAGTAAGAGCAAGAGTATCTATTTATAATTTTAAATGATATACCTATAATTATTATAGGTCTGGATTATTAAATTATCTAGTTTAATTAATACGTTTATGTTATCATGGCTTATCTAAGTACTAAGGTAACCTACATTTGCAGAGTCTGCTATTACTGTGTAAAATAATTTCCACAATAGTTTATTTTGATTAGTACAAATTTTTTAAATACTAGGTATTTATGTATTTAAATATAAATATAGCCAATATAGGAAAGATATTTTGATACCAGAATGATAATATACTAACCATTTTGAAAATCCATTAGAATGCAAAATTTTATATTACCTCTGTAGTTCCTATACATATTTTACAATATATGAAATTATTATATAATTTGAGTAATTTTTATGTATTATGAACGCATGTTTCAACTCTGAAAATATTAAAACATCTCGGATTAAAGTCAGAAGGAAATTATTGTCAAAACATTCGACGTTCAGTCGATAAAATTTCTAAATCCTATGCTGACATGCTTTATAGTTTTTAATGTTTCTATACAATCGGTATATACATTATACATATAAGTAATAACGAATATAACACGACGTTTTTATTAGGTACATAGTACTTGCCTACATAAATAATTTATATTAATTTCAAATAATTAGTAGAAACACGATAATATATTAATATGTTTTAGTTAATTAATATGTATATTCAATATTGAGTATATATTATGGCTATATATATGATATAATATAATATATAAACAACTAATAAATAATATTATGCTTAATGTGAATTGTGATGAGTAATCCTCGCACCCGGCATTTTGTTTGTTGCACCCTTGATTTTATAAAATCTGTGTCACGGTGCAATGACAGTAATTTAAATTTCAAAATTATAATCCCGTATAAATTTTACGCAGAGTCGGATAAGCTATATTAAATGCATATTTGTTTATTATGCATATTGCAAAATATAATAAACGCGTTATATGTTGTAGCTATATACCTAATAATAATAATAACCATGCCTGTTACCATTGCGTAATGAAAAATAATAACAGTCGTCCGGTGATTATGAGTCGTGAAACTGTGAAAGTAGATAGGACAGGCGAATTTGCGTTGTCACGTAAATACTAAATAGTAATATAATCGTAATAACTAATAACAATATCCCGGAACGACGCAATAATTTAGCGCGGGTGTCGAGGTCGCACTGAGACTACGCGTCGCGTTCGTACTTCGTAGTGAAAGGCAAGCACTTCGCCGCGGCTCGTCCGTTGTGACGAGTTCACGGCGAGCGCGAAAACGCCGTCGCCGGCCGCCAACGACCACGACCGAATGGCAGTATCGTGTCGTATCGCCGCCACCTCGCTCTATCTACGGGTTCGTGTTGTCAATCGGTACCGTCGTGCGACCGCTGTTTTCGTCGGCCGACTACCGCCAAAACAAGACGGAATCGGAACGGGCCGCCACCATTACCGTCGAGACGTGAGTACGATTTAAGACCATTGTATAGAAACAGACAATATTGTTAAAATAAACGAGACGTTTTTGTAATTTTTACGTCTACGATAGTCGACGACGTGTCGGCCGTTTCAGAAACGGTGCGCACCGGTCGTCTGGTGTGATATCGCCGAACTAAAATGATAACCGCAGGTTTTATTTTTGGGTGATAAGAGATAACAGCGATGTGGTGTGAAATCGCGTTCCGGGGTGAACAGCTGATGATCGGTCGCCGACGCACCGTGTGTTGCAGCGTCTCCGCCGTGTGAACCGCCGATTTTACGAATTTAATATGTTTGTATTTTGTATAATACACCTATTTTAAAAATTTAAAGTCGCTATTTTTTCCTTTCTCTATCTCTATACCCTTATAATATTTCCATGTTTTTAGATCGTGTTACAATATTTTAACTCATCATCGCTTGTACAATTTTTTTCGGTCAGCTTTGTGCAAGTATACTACGAAAGTATTGAGTCCAGATGATAATATACATAAGATATGAAGGTAGTAGGTACACACGTGATAGTAACATACTATTGGTTGTGTTTAACGTAAGTCGTAAGGTATTTGAATACGTTCAACGTCCCATTTTATAACGTATAGCTGCTAATAATGTTTGCCATATCTTTGTTCACATTATTTACCCATCATTACCGACAGTGATATTAACAGTTATACATCGTTGTGATCAGCATGGCGATAGTTTTTGAAATCTTGTCTATATAAATATCTCACTTAGCGATAACCTATATAATACGCAACTATTATTTCTCTCCGGGTGTTTAATTATTTTTTTTCAAATAGTTGTTTCATTTTTAAGGAGGACGTTCACCCGCCTGTGTTGTGTATACCATATACTTATATCCGTATTCTTAATGAATAATATACAGTTTAAACGTTCAAAAGAGTCCGTTTTATTATTTTATTTTTAAAACGTAAAATCTGCGCAATATTTGTTTTCTTTTCCAGACCCATATGTTAGTTAGATAAATAAAACGCATTCATGTAAAATTTTTTCTGTGATTTTTAAGTCACATATTTCGAAAATAATAGAGAAAATAATTTTTTTCCAAAAAAATCAAAATTATTTTTTTCTGAATATTTTGTAATGAGTGATTATATTTTAAGATTACTATTAAAGTCATAAAATAAAAAAAAATACATGAATATGTTTTGTTTATGTTGTGCGTAGGCTAGAAAGAGAAACAAATAATGCACTTGTATAATATACTTTATATTATAATACTAGAGTGAATTTACCTACATCATTATAAACTCAAAGGTTAGAATAATATTCTAGGGCAAATTGTAAGATTTTTTTTGATATTATAAATTTGAAGCAATTTTTTTTTTTTTTACATTTTAAAATGCTCATAATTTATTACTTTTAAATTTAAATATCATCAATCTTTCGAAGTGACCTAGATAAGAATATTATCTTTAAAGTCTATATAATTGGTTAATTTACTATAATATATTAAAAATAACAGTAAGGGACAGATGTGTTTTACGGGATTGTGGTTTGCAGTTAGATTACTCAGTTTTATTTCGTTTTTGTCTACCACTGAATATCAGGATAAATCGGGTAATATACCCACCATCATTCAAATTAATATATATGTATTTTGATGTGGAACGAATTTTTTTTATGTAAAATTTGCTATTTCGCGTTAAGAGGATGTCTGCGCAATATTTGTTTTCTCTCTCAAACTCATGCGTAAAACAGATAAAATGCTTTCACCTAAAATTATTTTATGATATTTGAGTAATCTTAGAGCAAAATCACCTATTACAAAAATTATAGAAGATAATATTTTTGAAAGAATGACAGCGGTTTATATTTTATTACTATTTTATTTTGTATTTGCCTTTCAAAATAAAAATAAATGTAAATCTAAATTATGTTTAAATTGTTTTGAGACAATATTTAGACAAATCGATATGTCATACTCATAAAAATTTTATTCTCTATCATTTTTTAATGGATAATTACTGTAATATTACTAAAAAACATAAAAAAAAATGATTCTTTGTAAATGCGTTTTGTTTATGTTGTGTACAAGCCAGAGAGAGAAAACAAACAGTGTGCTGAAATCTTTTTAATAAGACAGAGGAAAAAATATATATTACTGTCAACACGGTATAACATTTTATCTTCTATAATTTGAAACTTTTGATACCGTGTTAATTATAAAAAAATAAATCAATATTAATTTATTGATTTTTACACTGCAAAATATGTTGTTATATTTTATTTGTCTTATTTGTTCTAATGTTTGTAGCAGTGGCATACTTAGATCTGAATTTTTTTTGTGGGGAAAATCCCCCCTGTTAGTACGCCACTGCAGGTTTGTAGTTGTTTAAAGTAATATAAATATATGATGCACATTATTTGAACATATTTTTTAAGTATTTGTGTATATTAATGCATATTTTGACCTTTTTGCTTTGCATATTTGCCACATTTTTACTGAGTATAATATAATTCCGGTTTCTATGATATGAGTATAACGTCCTCTTCGCAAATAACAACCTCTTTTCGATTTACTTTTATTAGAAATTTGGCTATAAGTTAAATATTTGTAAAACAATAAACATTTTATCCTTTATATAATATCATAGTAAGTTATGATAATGGTTGAGTAAAAAAACTACGTACTGATATCGAAAATTCAATTTTTATTAAAGTTGTTTATCTTATGTGTGTTTAACATTTTATTTTTTATCTATATTTAATATTTATAGTGTAGGTATCTGACTAGGAATTATATTTTAAAAAGTAGGGAATTTATTCTGATATATAATGGGTTCCGATTTTTCCGGTGTACCTACCTCATCATTAAGATTTGGGTGTAATTTAAATTTTTTACAATTTTTTTATTTTTATGGTTATATTTATATTAAAATCAATGATAAATCGTTGTATATAGTACTATATACAATAAAAGAACCAAAAATTATTTTGAAAATTTCATCGTTTTAAGAACATAATAATAAACGTGTATGTTCCGTACCTATATGATTTCTTTTATTAATTTACTTATAATTAATAAATTTAATAAGTATTAGTAACACTTAATTAGGTTTAGTTACGTATCAACTAATTTAATCTAGTGTGGTAAATGTACAGTAAAAGTGTTGGTAAGAGAGATGGATAACATTTTATTGATTTTGTATCAATTTACTGTATAGGTGAAATGTATATTTAACAAACTATACATTATATTGATAAAATTACATTGTTATTTTATCAAATAATTTTCTTATTAACAATATGCATTTTTATTCAATTTAACTCTATATTTGTTAAAAAATTTAACAAATAATATTTATATATAACAATTTTCTGTGTTAAAGTAACGACTACTTTTAAGCTAAAAACAACAAAATTATTGTCATATACATAGTGTTTGTCACTTGTAATAAACTCTTTTATTTTTTACAATTATAACTACGAAGATATAACAAATGTTTTGTCGGCTCAAGAGTGACAAGGATATTGTTAAAATAATATATATTTTTTTGTTTTCATGTATGAATTTCATTCAGTGTAATTACAAAAAGTTCCATGTCTATTTATTAAACATTTTTTGAATTACATTATTAAACAGCAAACAAAATCGTTTGCGTGAAAATTTTTATTTTTCGTTTCAAAATTAAATTTTGAAATATCAAACATTTATAAAAAATAATTATACTTGAATATACTTGATATTTTTAAATTTCTGTGATAGTTATAGTTTTTGAGAAGTCTTGTATTAAATTTTAAATTTTTTGGCTGAAATATAAATCATATGTATCTATCAAAATATTTGTTTAAAATATAAAATATTTACGACTAGTCTAAGTCTTCCTTTCTAAATCACAAATAAAAATCGATTTTATAGATAACAGTTAGTATATGTAAATAGTCCAGTTTTCTCGCTGTTTTATCCCGATTATATGAAAAAGTAGTGGGAATTTTTACTTCAGATCCTTTGGAATACCAACTAGATTAAATTTGGTACCCAAAACTATACTTAATTTTAAAGATTGATGAATACATTTTTGCTTCAAAACGTGATGATAATAAACCAAAGATGGTCTCTCATATGATTTTTGTACTCGGTCTAAGGTCATCAGTCATCACTCATCAGTATACTTATCACATATCAGTAAATTAAATGTTGGTATTTTTTGATAGCACTTTCTCGAAATTCCCATTTTTATACTAAAATAATTGAAATAGTTTTTGTGATAAGTTTAAATGACTACCACAAAAAAATAAAAAATAAAATGGGTACAAAATTCTAATATAATAAAATATTAATTGATCTATAAAAAATCATTTAAGTGCTACTATGAAATGGTGGTGCCAAATATGCTAAAAATTATGCAGCACGGCGCCATGTTAAGGTAGCTCTAGAACAGGGGTGGCCACTAAACTTAACTTTGGGAGCCACACAATTATAAAGTTGATTCGAGGTGAGCCACATTGTAAAGCAATGTTTATAAAATGGAGATACATTTTTCATTTTAAATCAAATGAAGGAACATTTATTTACATATTTTAATTCTAGTCTAAGTTTGATTCAAGAGCTGCATGCGGCTCGCGAGCCTCGTTGTGGCCACCCCTGCTCTAGAATATTATGACAAATCGATTAACAATACCTGCACCATCTACCAATAAAATTTGAAGTTATATGAGGGTAATATTTTATTTTAATCATTATTTCAAGATTTTTAACATTGCTTTACTCATTCATTTTATTATTTATACATTTTCTTTAAAATTATGTTTATGGAGATAGATAGGAGTGATGAATTTTGATGTTTTTTACGTAGTGTATATTAGTGTTTTAATCATATCATCTATGTATGTAGAAAGTGTGTGTATGTTCGGAACCGACCGTAACAATAAATTACACTCTCATGTTTTTATCATGATATATGAAAACGCTAAGTTTCCTAATTTCCTGCACAGGTATCTACCAATTGTCAATATACGAAGTTGAGTGATAAGAATTCTAAACACGAATTTCAATCATAAAAATAATATGAATACATTATTAATATATGTTTACTTTATTTATAATTTACATACATTTAATTTCCAATATACAACCATAAATCATAATCATTAATTATTGTATTAGTAGGCACTTCATATTTTAAGGCTTCTGTTTATTGCTACTGTAATAAATAAATATGTAGGTATTATAGTAATAATTTAAAAATATTTATGCATTTTATTATTTTGTTATAATATTTCAATTAAAAAAAAAATGAAATAATATAACAATGTTAATTTATTAATAATTTATAATGACTATAAAACGATTTATATAAGATTAAAATAGAACAATTTGTTAATTGTTTAATGATCAATTTAAACACACTCGATTTTTTGTTTAACAATTATTAATGCAGGCAATATAACTAATTATAGTTATAACTAGTTATAAATAATTATAAAATACATGATGTATAATGATTTTAAACTATATTTTCGTTTAAATTCTACAAGATTTAACCAATAAAAACCACTGTTTGATGTTACTCTTGCTTAATAAAAAATATAGATGAATGGTATTAACTGAGGCCGCACCTCATAAAATGTTATCTCTATATGGCTTTATATATTTTGCTTAAATACTTAAAGTTAATTAAGTAGGTATCTTAGTATTTACTAATTCAATATAGATACATCATGCATGGATAATTTTCAGAAAAATATTCTGCTAAAAGAATGCAATTTTTAGTAATCATTCAAATAAAGTAATATATTTAAAAATTAACAAATAAGTATTATAAATATTGTATTGTAATTATTTCAAATAAGGCAAAAAAAAATATTTTCTAAACATAAATTTACTGAGAAAATGATTGTTCCGTTATAAAAGAATATATATATATACACATACACAATATGCGTCTTGTAAATGTCTGTTATAATGTATATGTGCATGTGTTAGCCTATTGACTATTATATAAAATAAAATTGCATTATCATTTCGACACAGATGACTGCAGCGGCTGCAGAAGCATCGGCAGCGACAGTTACAAAGATGAGGTCGACAACTGCGGATGATGATAGCGGCTGTAGCGTGAAAGCGACAGACCTATGGGTGGATGTTAACGGTGTGGCCACTCGAGTGCTTTGTTGGGGCCAGCCGATTGACGAGGACAATAAACATGAATTAAAGCGAGTAGTGTTGTGCGTGTGCGGCAACCCAGGAATAACAGAGTTCTATGAAAAATTTCTGCAGGAAGTTTATCGGACCCTCAACGTTCCTGTCTGGATATTATCGCATGCAGGTACAAATTTAATGTTGTTATTATTTTTTACGTTTTCACTATTTTGAGCTATCTTCCTAGTATTTCTGAAATTCAATTTTTTAGTATAGCAGTGTATAATAGTTATATTATAATACAACTAATTATTATTATTATTATTATCATCATTTAAATAAAATCTATTTATTCAAATATACCTAAGAAATGTTTATGATTTTTTTTTTTTAAATCAATAATTAACAATTTATTAAAGTTATTGTAATCTGTATAGGTGATGCCTAATTGTGGTTTCCTTTAAACATATTGACATTCATCAAATCATAATTAATTATAAAACTATAATTAATTTTGATTCAATTTATACCTAACTGTATGAACAAAAATTTGGATTTTTGTAAAATAGGTATTTGTAATTTATAAACTGCTGTACTAAACTGCTGTATAGTTGTAAATTATCAAATACATAAAGTGCAGTTGTAAAAAAAGTTTTTATCGGTAGAGCGTTTAAAATGGACTTTAATTTGGACTAGTTATTTTAAATTTTAAGAACTACAAATACTTAAATTCCAAATACATTAAAACATTTTCCCTAGAATAGCATGGAAAATCTTTACATTGTCATTAAATCTTTTATCAAGAATATATACCTATTTAAGAATGAATATTATATTAAAATAAATACATAACATGTTATACTTTACCATATTTTCGTTTCCGCATGTATATACACACACATACATATAGTTTATAATGTTTCAATTAGCTTAAGAAATAGGTAGTAGGTACCTAAATTGTGTTATTTTTATTTATTTTTTATTATATGTGTTCAATACCTTAAGTAAAAAAATAAAAATTATATAGTTTGATTAATTTATAAATTTCCTGCGTAAAAAACAACAATAAAAATAACTAATAATTATTTATTATTTTATTGGTAATTGAATAATAAGACTTTTTGTAACTCAATGACTTTTAAAATAATTAAATAGGTTTACAACTAAACACATGTAGTTTAATGTTGGATGTATATAGTATACACTATAACTAGTGGACAAAGTTATCTACGTGAAAAATATTTGGTTGTACTTATATATGTTTATACTAATACAATTTTCTCTTCTTTTGTTCTATATAATTATTAAACGTTGAAAAAATAATATACATTTTAATAAGCTCCATATACTTATTTACAAATTAATGTTATTCAAAGTTCAGAGACTTTAACTTTTAAGATAACATAACTGTTGTTAATAAAAATTCAATCAAATCAAAAAAGTTCATTAATCATTATATTTTCTTCTCAGGTTATCATAATGATGTAATTATTATAAATCAAAATAATTCTTTGTGAATTATATTTGTAAATAAATTTCTGTGAATAATTTTTTTCAATGTTTAAGTAGTAGAAAAGCAAAGTTTGTAATAAAGTAACTTGATAAAATGTATTTTTGTATTAAATCTTTAATTAGATAATCTGCGTATTATATTATTATAATGTAGAAACATAAATTTATGTTAATTAATATATTATTAAAACAAAATTTGTTACTATATTATTGTAATTGAGCGGAATTCATACAGGATAATCAAAATTATTATACAACATCTATGCTAGTTATTGCTATCACATTTTTAATTCTATGTTATTACTGTTATTAGTAAATTAATGATTTTATATAATTTTTAATTTGAAACTAACTATTAAAATATGCATTAAAAATCTTTATTTATTAAGTTCTAACATAAATGCGTTGAAGTATTATTGATTTTCAGTTCTGCAAGTTGTATAGTCATAAAATGTATAATACCAACTTTGTTATTTTCAGTAAAATCTGTTTCATAATTAAGTTATCACGTGATAATTTGTCCAAGTACTCTTATAGATTTGTCCATTGATTTATTAAGTATATTATTATAAAAATGTTCTTAAGTTTTGGATGAATTATTGTAGTTTGCAATTAACATATACTTTAGAGAATTGTAGTTTTATAATTTTTATGATTCTAATTTATTCGTTTGTGTCAAACACCTTTCAAAATTGATTATATTGCATAATTATTTAAAAATACTAGATGGTTTGTTGTTTTTTATTTCCCTATATTATAACATTATAACCCAACTTGTGTTCACGGGTATATTTTATTTTAATAAACAATAATAATATATTTTTTAAAATTTTTTATTACATTACAATAAATCTATTAGATTATGATAAGTGTAAATGAAATTCAATGGGGTAGCCCGTTGAAAAAGGTATCCTTTGATGGAACTTTGGGCAGTGGGAAGTTAAGTTTTAATTAACTATAATGAGTCACGGTATTAATTGCATTATAAATGTTTTAGAGGGTTACCTGGGATATTTACAGAATTTTAATAATTATGAAAATTAATATTTTTATTTAATTGAGTTATTAAATTTATTTATTTTTAATTTTAGGCCATGAAGTTCCGCCGTCAAATTTGGGACTTACAATCCCTGACCCTAAAAAGTATCCTGATCTATACACTTTAAAGGGACAAGTAGAACATAAATTACGATTTATCGAGAAATATGTGCCAGATAATTGTGATCTATATTTAGTGGGTCATTCAATCGGGTCGAAAATTATTTCAGAATTGCTAAAGGACAGTGCAATGGCCCAGAGATTGTCTGTTAAACGTTCAATATTCCTGTTTCCCACTCTACAAAAAATGCGTGAGACGCCAAACGGACGTAAACTTATATTTACTGCATCAAATTTTCTATCCATCACAATATTTTTATCTTGGGTAAGACATAATAAAAACAATCTTTTTATTATACTTATTTAGCTGTAGTACGTTTCATTTTAGTTTTATTCATAATATCTTTATAAAATAAAATTATTAATATATAATAATATATGCATTATATTAAATTTACTATCTATTATATTAATATGCATTTTTTAGTTTAGGATTCGTTAAATATTGATAAACTATTAGCAGAATTATAAGATGTAGAATAAATTATAGATTTTAATTTTGTACAATCATTTCCATGTGTTTTATAGGATGATTCATAATAATTAATAACAATAAGTATTAGGTACCTATATTAATTAATTCTTTCAATACATTTTTGTTGTTTCGGTTAATTAATATATTAATATACGTATAAATATAATCAATAACCATAATAGAAAAATTTATTAAACATGAATAATACATCCAAAATGCAATATATATTATAAGCTATAAAGTATTTACTATGTTGAAGTATGTACGTTTATTAAACTCGTTCATACCTACAGAGATTGTAATTTTGTAATATTTGGGTAGGTTTACAACCAAAGGGTCATAACATGTGGCCCTCGTATACTGGTTTTAGATTCCTAATATGGATTCTAGAATATTATTGTTCGCATGAATTACTTTAAGCCCCTCGAATAGCATTTAAAAATTCCTCGTCAGAAGAAGCCGGTAAAATCGGTTTTGGTGTCCGTGGCACGTTCATATACGCAGTACAGTCGTATATAGAATTATTTTCATAAGATGCCACCTGGCGTTTCAAACTTGAACATTATATGAAATAAATTATTTTTTAATAAGGTTTTTAATTTTTAAGTACTTTTATTCTTCGATAAAATTCCAAAAAATTAAAAAATATATAGTAGCAAGAACCCAAATTGTTTTACTCACTTAAGGGTCCATACTATTGACTATATATTATAATGTTTTTGAATAATATATGGTATATATAAAAAAAAATAAGAAGAAGAATTTCTAAACTAAAGTCTGGGATATTTTTTTTAACATTTTTGAAACACAAGATTTTCATATACCAATATAATACTGATATATAAACAACAATTATTTAATTTAGTAGGTAAATTCTCGTTTGATAACTGATAATAAATATTTTTTCTGTACAATATTAAATTGATTACATTTATAAGTTAAAATATAATTTAATTTATTTTATACCTAACTAGTACAGAATATTTAATAATGGACAATGTATTAATTATATATTATGATATTATGATTTTATGATATAAATTAAATTTTATTATTATATAAGTTCCTATAGTAGTTTTATTATACGTTGCATTATTGAAAACCGTAACATTATTATAATTTTTTTTTTAAATAGTTGCCTTTATTTATTTTTATTATTGATCGATGTATAAATATATTATATATATAATATATATATATACAAGGTGGTTCTTTAATTGAACAACACTCATTATTTCAAAATCTATTAATGTTTTTGTAAATATTTTTCTTATATAATTTCCAGTAGAAATAAAAAAAATTTTATCGTTATAATTTTTTAAGATTTTTAAGATTTCTGTTTTGAACGATAACATACATTTTTAAATTCGTATTTTAAATTTTTAAATATTTCGATACATAAAAATCGAAATTAGGACGAATAATTTTTAAATTGTTAGTACCTATTTAAAGTTTAGATTAGTGGATATACTGATATGGTGGTATGGGGATACCATGAAAAATGTTGGTTTCTACCTAAATTTAAAATACTTATAACAGTTATAACTCAAAAACTATTATCTTTAGAATTTCGATTTTTAGACATTAAAATACTCCGAAAAATACAGTACTTCAGAATATAAATTTAAAGATGTATACGTTGTCCTTCAATAAAGAAAGAAATTTTAAAAATGTTGTTTTGTTTTGACTAGAAATTATGTAAAATAAATACTTTCTAAAACGTTAATAGATTTTGAAACAATGCGAGTGTTGTTTGATAAAAGAATCACCCAGTTTATAAATTATTACATAATATTACCAATATTTTATTATCCATAAACATAGTTTTAAATTAGGTATAGGTAAGTATTAAAAATAAAAATTCTATAATAATTAATTGTGTTAGTAAGACCATGTATATGGGTTAAAGTGTTATAACTAATGAGAAATAAAATAAAAGTATACATCGGTAAGTAATGTATTATAACGAGTACGCAATAGGTATTAATTATATTTACATTCTCAACTACTTATCTTATGATGTTGTTAGTAATAGAGATACAGGAAACAATTAATTGTTTTTATAGAACCTTTCATAAAAATAGCTCATGTATCATTTAAATTTAAAACGCTAATAACATATTATTGTTTAAAATATAACCTAATTATGTTTTGAATATTTAATTGTTCATAATATAAAATCTAAATATTATAATGCTTAAGATTAAAAAATATTTATTTATTTAGATATTTACTACATTTCCGGCTTTCATACAAAAATTTTTGGTAAATATAACACTAATAATCATGGAAGGAGGACATGTCGATGATCATGTTATCAGGTCAGCCGTACGTTTGGTTCATCCAATGGTGTTACGCAATGTATTTTCAATGGCAGTAGATGAAATGGATAAAGTATACGATTTGGACTCCAAGGTTTGTTGTAATACATTTGCTTATTTACGTATTTTGTCAGATTATGTAGGAATTATAGATCTTACCAAATTAAATATTTTGAATTTTCAATCAAGTTTAGTAATATTTTCTATCAATTAACAAAAAGAATGAAAAATTTAACTAAATTGTATAAATTCTTAAATGTGTTTTTTGCGTAGATAAAATGTACACTGTCGTAAAGCCGCATCATAATAATTATTATACATATATGATAAAGCTTATTTCACTACTTAACAATAACTTAAAAATTGTTCACCTTCAAAAAATTGTATGCTTTATTAATACACCCAGTTAAAAACGTAGACAATAAAAAGTGCCTAATAGGATTTCTGAGAATTCTATGAAGAATCTCGATTGTGTACTTCGCCATCTTCATTTTTTTTGACATGTTGAAAAGAACCATTACAATAGATAGTTGATGATGAATAGTTTACGGTTGAACAAAATCATTTATATAAATTATAAGTAGTAGCTGAATAAGCGACTATACTTTATTCAATTCTATACTAAAAAAATAGGTGAAGTAATATTTTACAATTTTTTATTTATATATGTTATAGGTAGCCAAACAGATTTATATCTATCTCGAGTTTAACAGTTTAGGCATAATAAGTACCTTTAATGGTTTATCGACATTAAAAAAAATAATGATGGATCTTAATAAGGAATATATACAATATACATATATAACATTATATATATCAGGACTCAAGAGAAGTAGTAGCTTCCCTCTTACGTGGAGGTTCAAATAATAATAAAAAAGGATACCTATAATCATAATATAGTAATAAACATATTTTTTAATTTTAATTAAAATATATTAATTTTTTATAATGTGGATTTGTGTATTTGAATCGTATATATTTATTATTTTTTGTAATAAACATAGTAGTAATTTAAATTTATAACGATGACTGGTGTTACATTAATCACAAAATTATTGTAATATTCTATTATAATAAGTAATAATCATGTAGTGTGAACTTACAAATTAGTTTAATAATTTCTTTGAATTCGTATCTATATAAAAACTGACAGCTTACAAATATTACTTAACATACTATACTATATAATAATATACTTTACAAATTAATAAAATAATAAGTAAATTGTTAATTGATACTTCTAGTTAGGTTAGTTTAGTAGCCGTGCAAGGTAATTTCTTGGAAATTGATTATGGTTATAATAGATTTAGAAGAAATATATATATTTTACTTTGTCATATATTTTATATTTATGGCATTTTTTGTTCATAAAAAAAAACTTTAAATAATAGTGGATCTGGAAACTTATAAATTATCAAAAGCCAACATGAAATTATATAGGTATTTAATATAATTGATGCCATTTTATGCTTTTACAGCCGTTGAAAGACAACGCAAAGAGATTGCACATGTACTTTGGCAAAACCGACGGTTGGTGTCCGACGTCGTTTTACGACGACATCAGCAAGTGCGTGCCGGAAGCAGATGCTGTGCTGTGCGACAAAGGCTACCAACACGCGTACGTAATCGGTTATTCCGATGAAATGGCCGGCATCGTGTGCGACTGGCTCCAACCCGACCTAGGAAACGCTAAATCACAGTGATATCAAACGTCGGTCGCATCGTACGTGCCTTTCGCGTTTGAAAACAATTTTTTTTTTTTATAAATTATGGTGTTTTTTTTTATCGACTATCGTTTTACAAATACTTTTTTGTACTTACCTGTGATACCCTTCAACTTCAAAACGTATCACCTCATCATGAAACTAAAAAATTAAATCGTAAGCTATTATAATATTTATAATATATAGTTTATTAAAATAATAACTGTATAATGTAATATATGACTGCAAAAATGACGTTGTCTGCAGTGCAGTTGTCAATTGGTATACCTTTATTTATTGTATAATTACCTCAGTTCCTATATTACTACCTATATAATATTGTATATAGATATTGACATTTTCCGTACAACATTATGATAAAAGTGCATATGACGTTTTCCGCATTTGATAATGCTCGAATATAGACAGTAAACAGTAGGCAAAATATAATATAATATTATTATAATACCATGACTGTCGAGTGAATCCAAAAAAGTGCCTTATAATTTATAAACTTATGACCGTTCGACAGATGGATAATGCATTTACTTACACGTAAATATAGTGCGTGTACTGCAGTGTACCTATGATGTCTATGTATGTGTGTGGACATGCTGGCGCGTATTTTTAAAAACAAGGTCATGGAAAATAGGAATAATCGATTCCATTGCACACGCTTTTACGTGCACGCATCCCCCATCATTTCCTCGTCGCCGAGTTCAACGATTCGGTGGTGGTGGCTTTTATTGCACGTATTTCTTTTCTGTTACGTGTTCGCGTGGCGTGGCGCCGCCGTTGGCAGCAAAAGCCGTTTTAAAGTTTAGTTTCGCGACCACGTCCGGTCATTAAACAATTCGTTTCCGCGTGGGCACATCGTGGTCCGACCTGTATTATTGTTTTGTATAAAATATATTGATTGATGTGTTTTGTAATATCAAATAAACACTATATCTATTAAAATGGACAATTAAATGTCTGTGTGCATCACGATCATAGCCAGCGCCTCGGAAATCTAACGTCCACGAGACCATCACGACCACGATCTTTTCAACGTCGTATATAATATATAGCAAATAGCAATTGTGTTGACGATCCTCGTTCAAGTGAGTATATAAAATGTTTATATAAATATATGGGTATATACGGCAGTTTGTTGGGTAACTTTATTTTTAAGGGTAGAGGCAAACTATTTCAATATTACATGCATAATTGTATATATAATATATATAATAAACAATATACTAGTATATATTTTAGCACGGATCTTTAAAATTCCTTTTCAGTTATCTGCAGTTATCATAAATTCATAAATAGGAAAATTGACCATTATTTAATATTGTAATCATTATATTACAATTTTGTCTTAATATTTTAACTTTTTATTTAGCTTTACAATAAAAATAAAAAATAAAATTAACATTTAATTTCGTAGTCCTCGGATTACCTATTGGCTATTGGATTTTTTTGAAGTAAAAACAGACCGATTAATAATATTGGTAACTAACATTTAATAAATATATTTTTTTTATTATACTCGTATATTACGTGATTACAAAATTAAATATTTAGTTATAACACTGCTATAACTTTAGATTTAATATTAGTGTTTATACTTTATTATAGTAAATTTAAGTTACAAAAAAATGAGTTGAATTCAATGAGTGTTCAGTAATACCTCTACTATATATTATGTAGTTAAATTTTTCTGCATTATTGTACATATATAATATATCCTGCATACTGAAATTAAAGGTAATTATTAATTATAAATTAATATTTATAATCCATGTAATTTGACGAAGTCGTTTTCTTATTTTATCTGAGACATATCGGGACAAGTAGTAATCTGTTATTGAGTAAATTTTAATGAATCATACATTAATCGTGTTTGTTTCGTCGTGTTTGTAAATATAGTATAATTTATTTAAACATAATATAAAAATAATAAAAATAAAAACAAAATTTTAATCGATTTTTTGCATATTTTTTATTTTATAGGGTATATTTCTATAAAATAAGAGCATAAATGCATATTTTATAGTGCATATTTCTTAGGTTTTTAGAGCATATAAATCCGGGCCCTAGTAATTAATATAATTTTAGGTTTGTTTATAATAGTGTATAATACACTAAACCCCCTGTTCAACGTTAAAAAAAAATAATTACATTCATAATTATTAATTACATGTCATCAATATGTTTTAATTAACACACAATTATTTAATACATTTTAAATTTGCTCCCATATTTATGTTTATTGTTTTTGAAAATGATCGATTAGTTTCTAATTTTTATTTTTATTTTGAAATTAACAACTTTAGTAGTCATTATAAGTGCATATTTATAAATAAAAATAGAAAATATTAGGTATTTGACAACGTGGAACGCGAATACATATAGACATAAGAGACCTACTCGATTCTTACTCTTATTTATTTTTATTAATAATTTATATTATAAGTCCGTTCTGTTGTTTGTATAGATTTATTCTACTAATTTTAATTGAGTATTAAAAATGGTTAAATATAATGTATATTGTATATAACATATACAGTCGACTAGTCGAGTCACGATATCTCGAAGTTGAAGGGAGATAAAAATTCACTGCGAGATATGTATTATTCGAGATATCTAACTCGAATTTATATTAATTTTTATTTAAAGGAGAATAAAAATTTGAGTTGTCAAGTTTTTCGAGTTATCGCGACTTGACTGTATATTATATATTATATGTATATATTTTTCATATAATACATCAATTCGTCATCAATACTAAACAATTATTTTTCGATTAGGTATAAAATATCGCCCACTTAAAATAAAATGTTCGACCAGTTTTATGTATTTATAAGAGATTTTTCCAGATTCTTTAGAGAAGTGTTTCTCAATCAGGGGGAGGGGAGGTCACGATTGCTTGACTGGGGGTCGCATAGGTCAAAAACAATAAAACGAAGATTTATAAAATTAACCTTTTCATTCAAAATGTGGCATTCCCAACGATATGATACAAATTTATATACTTAATATTAATATAGATAGGGAGAGGGGTCACGAAATTATTGACCATATTTTATACCTTTTTTGGGGGTCACGAGGCTAAAAATTATTAAAATAAACGATGGGATTATTTTATTTTAATCAATCATAATAATAAAATACATAAAATAAAAATGTGTTAATACATAAAAAAAATATTCGTAATTTAGTGAAATGAAGTATCGAATATAAATAATTACATAACTTGCTGTAATACTGCTTTTACTTTCATAAAACGTAAATATAATTTAAATTTTCAAGAAAAAAAATAAAAAGCGGGTAAGTGAGTATCGCTCTGGTGTACATTAGGGGGTGGGGTGGACCTCGGACAAGGGTAGGTTAAATTTGAATGCAATGATAGGTATCATTGTATACGAAAAACGATTCTGAACGGAGATGATTTGTCAGTCTAGGATATGTTAATATATTATATTTAAATATTGTGATATATTCTATTTTGAAACAAATAGTATAGTTACTATATGTTACTATAGTTACTTTATAGTAACTGTTTATTAATAAAAAAAGTATTTGCAACATACGCATAATGAGAGTATGAAATTTAATTTAAATTTTGACATATTTCGTATAAATTCGAACTTTAAGCACTTATAAAAAAAAATTGTGACTAACGATTTCGGATTTTTTTTTATCACTTTAAGAACAACTTATAAGAAACCTTGTATTAAATTTTCAAGATTTTCTGGCCACCCAAAAAATTTTTATCGGCATTTGAAGAAAAAAAACTTAGAAAAGTCGAAAATTTCAATTGTCTATAAGTAGCTTAAAAATGGTAAAAATATTTTTAAAATTTAACTGTAAAGAGATAATCATAATATAAACATTTGGTGAAAATTTCAAGTATTTACAATAATTCGTTTTTGAGTTACAGCAAAATCAAAAAATTGATTTTGTTGAAAAGTGGTTTTTCGTAAAATTGCCGTTTTTCTGTCACTTTTTTTTTGTTTTTCTCGATTTTTTTGAAAACTATTTGAAAATGTTTGACCCCCCAAAGTACCAACTAGATGAATTTTTCTATTCAAAGAGGGGCTGAAGTCAAAAATCAGAGTATTATTACTGCTCCAAATGTTGTCGTCAGACACAAAAAAAAAAAAACACATCATTGTAAAAGCAATACATTCTTCACTCCGTTCAGAAACACAATTTTTAATACCTCACTTGAATAACATATGTGTCATGTGCGTATTAAAAGATACCTAATTAGTTTGATATAATATAATAGAATAATATTTAATCTATCTATCTACACAGTGTATATTATTCCGTGGGGTGAAAATCTAAAACGTATTATTGTCAAAAAACTGATTTTTCGGGAGAGAATTGTAGGTTTTCTGTACCTCTTTCTATAACCAATATAAGTTAATATAAGTTAAAAAAATGTAATGTATAATAAGTTATATCGATTTTTCAAAACAAAAAAATTCTATTTTTATTTTTTTATAAGTATAAATCCTATATTTTTGGCATTTAAAACTGTACAATTATCCAAAGTGTACTATTTTCATTAATTTAATACGTTTTGGAATATTTCTACGTTTCATCATAACATAAAAAAATACGTTTTGGTATAATTTTATTCAATTCATAATTTAGTTTTGATATAGTTCACTGGCGTAGCCAAGATTATTTTTCTTTTGTAAAATACAATTTAAGATTTTTGTTGCGATTTTCATAGACCATTAAAAATTAAAATCATTTTTAAATTTTTTTAATATTTGGAGGGAGGGATTGCAGATCCCTCAGTCGACCCCCCGGCAATGTCACTGATATAATAGTTAATGATTGGTGCTTTTTTTTTTACATGAGCAATAGTACGTTTTGCGTAAAACTGGAAAAAATAAGGTTTGATTTTTTTAAATACTATTTATGTGTACGGAAAAGTCAAAAGGTTCATTTTGGACTAAACAGTCATTTAAAAAAAGGATTTGACCGATATTTTTTCTTTAAGAAACAATGTATAACTCGGTTTTGTAAACTTTGGCAAAAATACGTTTTAAATTTCCATCTCTCAAATATTTTCTTGAAAAAATGAAAAATTTTAACGAAATTATGTAATACATATATTATGTATTTCCATATCGACCATATCTCTTTGTATTACATTGCCTTTGGCACCCAGGATTAAGGGGATCGGAAGCGTTGATTTTCTGTCTTTGTCTTACACACGTGGAATATAGGAAAAATAGCTATACGCGCCTGACAAAAATTAAGGTATTTCTAGATGTTTGATTTAAAATATGTAAAGATGATTGAATTGGTATACAAGTATACTTTGCATCGGTCGAAGTATATTTTTAATATTTTCAATATATATTTAATAATAAAAATTGACAAATTTATTAAATTTAAAATATTTATTCTCATCAAAATATTGTGTGTAAGACAAAGACAGAAAATCAACGCTTCCAATCCCCTTAATCGACTTTGTGTCGTAGTACGTTGGTAAGTATACTAAACATTGCAATAAGCATTAATATGTTTTTATGTGATACAATTAAGTTCACATTTTTGAATTTTCATTATTGTTTAAAATTATAATAATATAATATACACGAATTACCTTAAAATTACAAATAAAAAAATATTATTTCGTTTTAATTGACTATAAAAATGGTCGGAAGTTTATAATAATGAAATGCTAAATATTCGTGAAGCCATATTAATAAATTATGATTTATAATATAATTGAATAAAGCAATTTATTTTCCCTTAAGGGTATTTATATATTAATACTGTTATTTATTTATTCGTTTTATTGTGGGTCCTAGCAGTCCTATATATAGTTGTAAATTATGAAATAGTGTATATTGCAGATTATAGGTACAGGTAACTTACCCTATTTTTATAATATCAATATATTAATGCCTACCAGTTACTAATTATAATTAATAATCATTTAATTATTAGATAAAATATTTTCATAAAATGTTTATTAGTAAATAGTAATTAATTGAATAAATTTAAAAACTCCCTATGTTATACAATAGGTTTCGAATAGCTAGGTAGGTGTCTCGCCATTGTGTCATTGCTTGATCATTCTAATGTAGTTATGCATATAATAATTTAACTTAAATATATCGTTATATATTGCATAATATACCAACCAAAAACTGAGCGAAGGAAACGGATGGATTAGCATTGATCAAATTGTAAACGGAGGCAACCAGGCAGGGAACAGAGCTCTTTTCCAATTTTTCTTATATATTTAAAGCACCCCTTCTAATTATTATTAGAACGAGGGGACGAAACGTTTTACTTTATAAAAAAATTATTGTAATTTTGTAATTTTTATTTCGTAAAGTTTCACCTATTATATTAAAATTTATTTTTATGATAAATTATAATTGATAACACGGTAAAAGCACGGACTTATTATATTATATAGTACCTAGTTATAATTTTTCTTAGTCAGTGGTAAAAAGTTTTTACAAAACTATTAGTTTAAAGATAAATACATTCATTCACTTAAAAATGTTGATGTAATAAACCAAAACAATAAGCCTAACAAATGTAATATTCAATATGGTGTTAGTGCCGTCTAGACGTCCAGTGATTTGTAAAAATATTTCAAGTTGATGAAAAGTCAATAATAACACGCGGCTTTTGAGAATTTAAAATTACTAAAAATAAGCTTTATATACAAGATCTGTACCCTCTATTAAACGCAATTAAGATAATAATTGCAATATCATCAGGTGAGTATGAACATGCTTTTAGTTCTATACACAATTTATTAGTTACGAAAATAAATGCATTAAGTTCTATTTATATTTCTTCCTTAATGATTATAAAATATTGTGTTGGACTTCTAGTTAAAAAATTTAAACCAGAAACGTATATATTTTCTTGGATATGCAGAGGGGAAGATATTTGTTGAAGAAAAATGTTGTTCTAAAAGAAAAATTGCTGAAGTAGGTAATAAATCACAATTACCAACATTCATAAACATTAATTTAAATTTTTTTAATGAATTACCTTATAATTAGTCAAAAATATTAATAAAGTTAACAATTAATTTTTAACTTAATGAATGAGATGTAAAATAATATTTATTGTAATTGCTGGTTAATTTTACTTGTAATGGTGTATTAGATTCTAACAACTACCTATTGTTGAAGGTGGATGTCTAGGCCCTAGGGGTGTGTGGGCAAAGCACCCACAGGCTAGGCTGAGATTAATCATTGTAAGAAATACTATAATTTTTTTTAAGTCTGGGAGTCCTCTTTCTTTTATTTTTTCCAAATGGAGCACTGATGATTATCAACTATTATAATTAACAATTAATTATGTTACTCTATAATATAAATTATATTTATACTATATTAATTATAATGTGGTGTTTTATTAGTATTACATTAGGTTGAGCAAATTGTTTGCTAAAAATATTGCATAATATAACAAGCATATTATACAAATTACAAGTCAATCCCAGTGTATCCTAGAATGGTGTGAATAATAAATTCCAAGCATAAGTTTCGATTATAAATTTTAGCTTAGGCAGTATTGCGGAAGTATTGTGAAAGCAGTAATTTACTCATTAACTCCCAGACCGAATCGCTGGATCTATAGATTTGAAATTTTGTACAGAAGTTCATTAAGTAATGCAGATATAGATATATGTATTTTTTAAATTGTTTAATAATGTTAGTTATTTTTTCTAACCGATTGATAGGATACTAAAAATATGTCTAATTACTTTTTTTTTATATACTTTTTAAAAATATATTTCATCCCCTATTTTAACCCCTTACAGCCCTTTTTAGTATTAAAAAGTAGCCTATGTCCTTCCTCAGTGTCTAAAATATCGATGTATCAAATTTCATATAAATTGATTCAGTAGTTTCGGAGCCTATTCAATACAAACAATCAAATATTTCCTTTTTATAATATTAATATAGATATTATAGATATAAAAGATTATATTTATAAATTAAATCAGTGGAAAACTTCAAACTAATTATATGAAATAAGTCAAGTATTTAAAATCGGTAAGTAAATATAACGTACCTATTATGAATTTATAGCTATAGATAATAATACAAATAAAGGTTGTAATGGCATAATATTATATTTTAAGTTTAATATATAATTTATTTGGTGATTGGAAATACAGATAATTTCTCCTATTGTTTGAAGAATAAAATAACCATTCAACTCATGCTTAGAAAATATAGTTATAATAAATATTAAATCTGAATAAAATGTACCCATAGTTTTTAAATAAAGTAGAAATAATATTTTTTATTTCAAGTTGTTTATTTTTTGTATTAAAATAAATTAACAATCTATATAGTTTACACGTTATCACAAAATGGTATAAGAGATAATAGGTACATATAAATTTAATAGGACGTGACTACGTGGGTGGGTAAACCGTTTAATAACTGCCCCTCGTGTTTTCAATTACTTGTATTTTGTCTAAAACGATTTTTTTCCGATTATTTTTAAAACATTTTATTTACTTGTTTTTTTTATAATCTATATAGATTCCTATATGTTATCGTAAAATATACGTTTAATGATTACCTGTATACTGCAATAATTATAACAATTTATTATTATAGCTATTTTAGTTTACTAATACTCGTAGATAAAATCCTTGAAGAAATGTATCTATGTGCTGCATATGGGGTCGCTAAAACGCCAACTATAATAATCCATATTATTTCCTTACGTCTTGCTGACGCACGTTTTATTTTAACAACTTGCACGTGTCCTTTCATTAAAAATCACTATTTACTGTAGTAAGTATATCATGTTACTTCCTTTATCATTGAAAATGGATAAAAAAATCATTGCAAAATATAATATCTTTTCAAAATACAGTAATATTTAATAATTTAATTTAATTTTTATATAAAAACGTTGTATGTGATACACGTTATATAAATGTTATAAATACATTAAAAGTTTATTTGTGTCGTACATTAATAAAGTGTTACGTAAATATAATGTACTTATAATTTTCGGTTTCACGCTGTATACTCTTAAATAATCGTTACTTTAATTGTCGCATGAACTAATTGCATTAACCGACTTCGCAAGGTGCAAATCGGTATTTTTTATTTTCAGGAGGCAGGAAATTAATTTGTTGTTTATACTTAAATAAAAAAATCGAGAAAAAACGAAAAGTGGTCTTGATCGACAGATCGACTAAAAATTGTGTTGCGATCCACTTGTTTTAGCCCATACTGACCAGTGACTATTGGCATTTATTATACGTAGCCTATATCCTTTGAAAAAATATTTACAATAATTATACATAATAAAGTTCAATGTATAATTTAAAATCAATATATAATAGTTTTGGTGATTAAATTATAAGTATAAGATAATATATTGTATTATAAATGTATAAAGTAAAGATTTTTATGGCAATCAATAATAATGCTAAGTTACAATAGTATCTCAAGTTTGTTGTTAAGAGCTTAAACTTAAGATCTATTTACTTTATGTTTAAATTGTTAACAGATGAATAGATATAAACGTTTATTATTATTGTTTGACTTACATATAAAATCGCTAAAAAATGTTGTCTTATGTTTGTTATTTTAGACGAACTTGGTCGCTGTTAATTGGTATGTCCTCAGACAATGAACCTACTTGGAAAATATGCAGAAAAGCAGTGTGGATGTTGATACAAAATGTTAATAACTTAGCCGATGCCGAAGCTTTACTAAACCAACAAGATAATGACCTTCATATTGCAAGCGGCAAATGTTTCATTTTATTACTGGTCAATACATTTTGGAATTCCTTATCATTATTACAGTATTTAAAAAAATAATAATAATTACCAAAATATGATTATTACTATCAACATTTTTGGTTGCACCCGTGAGAACAATAGGTTTGATTAAAAATTAAAATTCTAAGTTCTATTTGATAAATTAAGTTTTATAGCAGTCACGGTTAACTTAAAAGTTATAGAATCTATTTTCTGTATAGTAAAGATAGATATAAAAATATAGTGAATACCAAACATATATTTAACATAGTTATTTATTTTTATAGACTGTATGTATTTATATATATATATATTTATATGCTTCGTCGTATATACCTACATTGTTTGATATAAATACTTAATTGCAAATTTAACAATATAGGTATAGACAAGTGTTATTATATTTCAGTTTTCAGCTATTACAAATTGTAATTTACACTAATATTATTGCACATACAAATTATGTAGTGCGTACATTTATATACCTCTAAAATATATAGATAAATATATAGATATTATATAATGCTTACACATACCTAATTATTATTAACTATAACATTTCGACTTTATTCCGAAAAAAATGTTCATAAAATTAAGTATAAAAACACATTTAATCCTTTTAATCCGAAATTTACATTTCAAATAACAAATAAATGATAAAACTATGAAGCATAAAATTATAATAAAAAATTATAAAAATTTAATATAAAATTATAATAAAAAATTTAAATACATAAATATTATATAATTTTAATTAGAATTCAAAGTCAGATTTAATTTTTGTTTTAACGGTAGGTAAGGTACAATTGGTACCAGGAGCTTTTTAATCATTGGTCTATATTTCATATTATATGTATAATACATATTAATTATTATTTTATTTAAATATTGTAATGATTTTATAACTAAGTTATGTATATACTTATAATATGTTACTTCTATAGCACCAAACCATATGTTTAGAATCATACAGTTTTCCATTTTCACTATTTAATTAATTTTAGATTGAATTAATGAAATGCTATTTTTGTTTTATTAATAATAATATACCACATTTAAAACAAAGAAAATTATTAGAAATTATGCGATTGAACATAATATATATATACTCTTAATGATATTATGTTTTGATAAATATAATATAACTACATAAACAGTTTACAGTTGTAGCCTTTGAATATGATTTTATGTGTGGGCATTTATATGCATTTTATTATAATTTAAAGTGTCTTCCTTAATCCTTAACCACAAATGCGCCTTATTAAAAATTTTAACTATATGCTATATCGTTGTAGATTTATGAATTTGACGCACGTCATTTCAAGTGTACAAAATCGTATAGTTTACTTATCTACCTACCTCCCTCACTAGTCAATAGGTAATATTTAAAAAATTGCATACATTTAAGTTGCCGTAAGTAAATTTAAATAAAGATATAGGTTAATTTTTCTAACATCCACAAACTTCTACAAGCGAGTTAAACCAATCAATATTTAACGTACTTATCATATATATTATTAACTATTCTAAAAAACTTTGAATAAAAGTGTACAATAATATTCATTGTAGTTCATAAGCATAACGATTAAAAATACAACATTTAATATAGCATGGTTTCTGATTTTTTTGTGTACGATTTAATTCAATTATAGTTACAAAGAAATAAAACAATTATTACTCGTATTTCAAAACGCCGTGTTTAATATATTTTTTCTTTCGTTATATTTTTGTATGAAAATGAAAGATTTCCTTTTAATAAAAATTATATTACATCAATACACAATTGGAAAATGAATTCAAATTTGAAGAAATGTTTTTCATATAGTAAAAACAAAATTTATGTTTGAAATCTGATAAGTATAAGTACCTAATTGTTTTAATCAGTCAACGAGAATCTAAATATTTAAATTTTAAACGAATTTTATATTATATTGATAAATATATGCGATTAGTAGATAACAAAAATTCAGTGCCACATCTACTGAGTGTGTAAGGTGTGCAATACAAACGGGCTTCCAGCTCTAAGGGCCTCTAAAATTGAAAATTATTTGTTTCAATAAACCTTAAATCTATAAAAATTCTTGCGTGTGTTTGATTTAGAAATAACATTATTAACATTAGTTTTGGTACAAAGTTCCATGTTAATATAAGTAGATATAATAACCAAATATATTTAATAATAATAGGTAAACTTCTTATCTAATTATTAGTATAATGCACGCATAAAATTAGAAATGATTCCATATACAAGTTAAAATACTAAAAAAGTACTGATAAATTGCTGTAATATTATATGCAAAAATCAAGTTTAAAATAATAATATTGATTTGGGGCTTCCAAATAAATTTTGCACACCGACCTCACAGTTAATAGTCGAAAAAAATCTTCGAAAGTCAAAACACATACCCTTAGTAGCTTCTGCGGGTATACTTTAATATTTTGTAGGTATATTATTTAATATCATAAAAATAAAATTAAACAACGTAGTGATATTGACCTGAGGCACGTTCACGCTGCTCGACGGACGTTCAATGTTTTTTTCGTTTCTCCTATAACGATATGATATCTGGGTTTCCCGCAGACGGCAATCCAAGCGCCGGAAAAGTCGCGACTGGAATCCGTGCAGGCTGAGTTTAAGCGGTTCGAGACGCGGTGCGGCGCAATGTTGGACGGCGGCGGTTGGTTGGGGTTGGTCAGGCGGAAGCTGCAATTCTCGTCGGGCCCCGCCGCGGGCGTCGACCACTACGACGGACAGATCGCGCTGGCCGACGTCACCCTGTGCATAGTCGGACTGATGATCGTCAAGGTCATGAACGGGTACAACGTGGGCCACATAGCTACCGCCAAGGCGGTTTACACGTTGCGGCGTGCCTGGAAAATGTATCAGCAGTGTTACGCCTCCGTGCTGGACGTCTACCGCGCCGTGTACGACCTGGACCCCGGTCAGCAAGTTAACCACGATTTTTTTATCCTCGACATACCAATACCGCGGTTATTTATAGATTGTATAGAATAGCATGATCACCGTGACTTATACCTGTAATACCCATCGGGGGAACCTCATTCACGAGTATTTGTTTTTACTTTGTTGTGTGTATCAGACGAGAACACTCCGCGGTGGCCGCCGGTTTTGAAACGCAGACAATCCTCGTCCGCCACCTCGTTGGCTTCGACGTCGAACGTAGGAAGTCGTATGTATCGCTCGGCTACCACATCGTTTGAAACGTTTCGTCAAGATAGGTACGCGTACAGTAATACATTTAAATTATTCAACAGCCGATTTTCGTGAACCAGGCCAAAATTATGTATAAATAAAACAGTGTAGGTAGTTTTTTTAAATAATTAAGAATTCCTTAAATACTTCTTAGGATAATTTATACTGTCCGGTTCACGAAAACAGGAATCGTTCTCTATACCTATTCTATATACTAATGTGTATAAAAACTCGCCCTCGTTTACTCCACTATTATAGTGGAGTAGTGGCACTACTCCACTATAATATACAGCATATAGGTTAATACACCTATATGCTGTATAGTGTTACTATCCACCAGTATAGATATACTAAATACTTACTATATAATATGCACTCTCTATTGTATAAATCGTACCATCGTAATAAAAAATAATTCGACACGTCGATTATAAATTTGATACAAAGTTTATTTTTAAAGTAATCATAATAATATATTATGCTTGAGTGGTGCGTGTTAAATATTGTTTTTCGTATATAGTGTGTCAAACGGGATGTCTAAAGACGTGGTTAGATTGATGGCAGCGGTCAGTGTGGGATATGGCGCTTTTAATTTGATCTTATCATTAGTTTCACCTATGATGGTCCCTCTAATTGGAATGTTGGGTTTTCGTGGAAATCGCCAAACCGGTTTAGACGCTTTAACGTTTGCCAAAAATGGACCTGACGTACACGCACCGTTGGCTTGGTAACTATAACGATGAAATTATTATTCTTTTTTTATTTAAGTAAAATTACTAGGTAGGTACTCGGGATGTTCAGAATACACACACATGGTAATAGTTAGGTATCCTGTTGTTATTTGTATTACAATGATACGTGTGTATTATACAAATACTCTTCATTTCTACTTTTAAGTATAAAAAAGCCGGTAAGTGAGTATCGCTCTGCTGTACATTAGGGGGTGGGGTGGACCTCGGACTATGGTAGGTTAAATTTGAATGCAATGATAGGTATCATTGTATACGAAAAACGATTCTGAACGGAGATGATTTGTCAGTCCAGGAAATATTATCATATATTCTATTTTGAAACTAATTCAAACATTTAAGTAAAAGTTTCAAGATCTTACGTTTAGTAATTTTTTAAAAATAACAAAAATCGAAAATTATTTATTAGTAAAACGTGATTTTACACGTCGTGTATTTTTGATTTCAAATTAAAATTAAAACTTTAAACACTCGTAAATTTTTTTAAATTGAACAATCCTCAAACTTTTTTATAATTATTCTAAGCTTAACTTATGGACAGCATAGTATTAAATTTTCAATTCTTAGCTTTTGATAGAAAAATATTTATAAATTTTTAACTACCAAATAGTGAAAAATATTCATGATTTTGACGAATTTTTGTCAATATTTGAACTTCAAATGCTAATAAAAAAAAATTGTGCCTATGTATTTTTTTAATTTTTGAATGAGAGTTAGAACAAGTTATGTAGACCCTTCAATTAAATTTTCAAGTAATTTGTCCCAGCTAAATTTTTTTTATCAACATTTATAAAAAAAAAATAAAAAAAAATTGAAAATTTCAATTGTCTATAAATAGCTCAAAAAAAGTCAAAATGTTTTGAAAATCAAATCACGTAAAGAAAATGGCAATCTAAATAACTGGTAAAATTTTCAAGTATTTACGACTTATACTGTTTGAATAACAACAAATATCAAAAATCGTTTGAGGCTAAACCGTTATTTAACGCGGTTTTGTAAAAATTTAAATTTCAATCACTCATAAAAATTTTTTGTTTTAGTCCGGTAGAGTTTTTTTTGCAGATTGTTGAAGAAAATTTTATGGAGAACTTTGTACCAAATTTTCAAATCTTAGTTATAAAAGAAAAAATTTTTACGATTTTTTAACCACAAAATTACTTGCCAATTTTCGCAATTTTGACATATTTCGTATAAATTCGAACTTTAAGCACTTATAAAAAAAAATTGTGACTAACGATTTCGGATTTTTTTTTATCACTTTAAGAACAACATATAAGAAACCTTGTATTAAATTTTCAAGATTTTCTGGCCGGCCAAAAAATTTTTATCGTTATTTTAAAAAAAAATACTTAAAAAAATTGAAAATTTCAACTGTCTATAAATAGCTCAAAAAAAATCAAAATTCTTTGAAAATTGAACTGTGTATGGAGAACGCTAATATAAATATTTGGTGAAAATTTCAAGTGTTTACATCGATTAGTTTTTGAGTTATAGCAAAATAAATAATTCGATTTTGTCGAAAATTGGTTTTGCGTAAAAATTCCCGTTTTTCTGTCATTTTTTTTTTGTTTTTCTCGATTTTTTTGAAAACTGTTGGAAAATGTTTACTTTTCACCTCTATAATGCACCAAGGATATCCACTTTGCCATCGGAAACCACCCCCAAAGTTTGAAATTGAAGCATTATTTCGACTAGTTATGCTGTACACAGACACAAAAAAAAAAAAAAAAAAAAAAAAAACACACATCATTGTAAAATCAATACATTCATCACTCCGTTCAGAATCTAAAATTTGGTTTAATCTTCAATTCCAATGATAATTTCTGGTGACTAATTTGATATATAGTAAATAATACTTCCAATTTTGTAAGCGACACGAAAAATCATAGGGGGATTAATGGCCCCCACTGGACCCCCTTCTGGGCGTCCCTGCCTATTGTAGTTGCCCATAACATGATCCCTATATCTACATTCTTTTTATTATATATATAAATAGTACAGGTTTGTAAAATCCAATCTTAATTAAACATAGTCACATGTAAAAAAGTCATGATGTATAGTGTATACATTTTTTTTAAAAGAGTTTTATATTTAACTATTTAAAGCATAATAAAAAAATCCAAAAAAATTGAATATAAACTTATAATTGAAGGCAAAAATAAGTTGAGAGTACTTAAAAACTCATTCTGTCTAAGTATTAATTATGGTAACTATAAAGACTTGTTTGAACTGTTTGAAGGGTCCCACAATTGACAACCCTGGATGGCCCGTTTTTATATAAGCATATTATTTAGAAACCTAACCTACACTTATAATATTTTGTAACCAATTATATGTTAATCTATTCTAGTTTTATTGGAAATTTTTTTTTTTTTTTAATCTTGTTATTATACATACATCAATCTATAAAGACAAATTAGAGCTCTGCGGTATGCATCCTGAAATCTGTTCTAATAATATTCTTTAGAAATAAAATGTGTTAATTTTTATTAATTGAATTTATTTTTTACTTTATTAAACCACGTGATATTGAATAAAAATAATTTTTCCTATATTTATAATGATGTTTGGGGAGAAAATAATTAAACACCGGAATACTAAATTCTGAATACGTCTCTATTGGTTATTTAAGCACCTCGATGATTGTGTAAGTATTTATTAGGTTGATCCTGTCGTGGTATCACATGATGGGAAACACAGATTACTTGTTTGACGGTCCCCAGTCTCGAGAAAGTGAAACCTATGTCAAGGAATCAGAACAATTAGTTAGTAATCCACCCGAAGAATTCCAAAACTCGACATCTCTGCAATACTTTATCGGGCGATCGCTTTATCTCAAGGTTTGTAGATATGTGCAAACTTAAACAAAAGTAAAGTTGTTGACTTTAATTTGTCTTTCATGACTGTTCATAACTATATTTAATTAATTGCGTTTCAATAAATTTTGACTGTGTCAGTAAATTTATATACTTGTAGGGTGATTTAGAACGATCGATACGAGCATACGAAATTGGATCAACAGTTTTAGTTGATAATTCTTTTGTAAGTATGAAAACAATGTGTTTACATGAGTTAGGATTCATGTATGCAATTAAATTGGATTGGATTGCTGCGTATAAAAAATTCGCAAGTGTAGCAGAAGTGTGGATGAAGCAGTATCATTACTTCATGGCTACAGGTAAAAACAATTATTATTTCTCGTAATTTCTTACTATACTAAAACTTTAAATTTTAAAAACATACTTATTTTCTCGGAAAACTGACTTTTTTTTTAAATATGGTATTGTACATTTATACCTAAAATATACAATCTTTAATGCAGTGATAAGAGATTTATTTTAAATTAATATTTTCGATATAGTATTTAGTATTTTTTTCATATTTTCAACAATTTATTTATGTAAATTTTTAATTTATTAAAAGTTTCCAGTAAAATAGTCAATAGTATTTAAACTATGGTTTTTAATTATAATATATATCATGTGGTATAATTATGTGGTGATATCCATTTAAAATACAAATATGTATCCTAAAGATGCTAATATGTTAAACAATATATGAGTATTTAGGTTCCTTAGAAAATGGTTTATAAGGAAACCACTATAGTATAGTATATATTAATTATTCATAAATTTTTATGATATATTGTTGTGTTTTAAATGCAATGCATATCGAAATCAACAATCAAGAGATATTAACATTTATGGTTTTCATTATATAATAATATATTAAAAAAACTTTTAAATTTTCAAATCGATTTGCATAATGGATGCAGTTTTGTGTTCTTCGTTTTTTGTTTTCTAATTTGTATAGTATGAAGGTGGGCTTAAAGAGTTGGCGTTCGAATCAGGGAAACAAAGAAAGCTGGTAAAATTCTAATCGGGGCTTTAAAGTTTTCAAATATTAAAGGATTTGTTCACAATATATTTACTGAGAAAATAATAAATTCGTTTTGAGGAAAAAACAGTATATTGTTCATCAACATTGATAGCATTGAGACAGTTGATTTCTCGGTATATTATAATTAAAAATATTTGGGTGCTCTATAATATTATAATCATTTTATGTTAATATTTTACGTAAAAATATAAATAAGCATTAAAATCCAGCATATTTCTTACAATTTTTTTTCAAAACTAAAATATTTTGTTTAATATTTACGCCAGATGTGTATACGTGATATATTAGATATTTTACGAACAATTTGTAAAATATAGGCTCGTAATATTTTACTTTAATGAAGTTGAAATTCAACCAAAACTCGTAAACTTTTCTAAGTTCTTAACTTGATAAAACATAAAATCTAAATGAATAATTTGAAAACTTGTGCGTTAATTATACGTTCCCTGGAGTTGCGCGTCCTACCATCGTATACCCGTCTAAATAGTTAATACATTGTGTGGTAATAAAGTTATAAAATGAACTGTTATAAATTCACGTTGAAAATAAAATTATTCTAAGCATTTAATTTAAGACTACCTATCTGTAACTATTATTGTAATCAGGCAGGGGGTCGAGAGTTATTATTATTAAAACGAAAAAAAGAGCTGATTTAAATCACCGATTGATCAATTAAACAATATATAGTTAAATTTATAAATTTCATAAATTTAAATAAAAGTTATTCAAATAATTGAATTCAGTTAGTATACTGTTAATAGAATAAAAAATGTTATGTGAGCAAATGCCTAATAATTTTTAAAAATAAATTAGGCAAAAAACAAAAAAAATAGGAGAATACAAGATTTCACTCGAAATAAATTTTTGATTAAATCAATTTCGTTTGTTTTGTTTTTATTAAGAAATGAATAACTGTAGAAACTTCCAATTTTTGATAACTGATAAGTTTTATTTACCCTATCTGCGTGGTTGGTAGGTACAGAAATGACTGCAGAATCAATGTTCTCCGCTTCAGGCACAGATCCAGGGGTGGTATAAAGGCGATCCCCCACTATAAACTGGTGAATAGTCTATTTTCAGTAACAAAATGAATATCGTAAAACCTTCCTTAACAAGCTACAGCTCTAAATAGTATACATTTTTTCGGAAATGGAAACATTTTTACTACTTATTTTTAAATATGGGATATTCTAAAGACTGAAGTCTAAAAAATGGACACTTATGATTAAAATTAAATGTTTAATGATATTTAATGTTAATAATTTTTATCGTTTTTATTGTATATTTTACTATAATGTAGGTACATTTTACACATTATTATTCTATTATAGTTTATCTTATCCTTCGTAGGAAATGGCTGTCTAATTCAGTAACTTACTTTGTTTTAAATAATAATATACATACAATATATTACAACATACATATATACAAATAAAATAAATAATAAATATACATATACGACACATACGTATCATTATTTTATTGATATACTTTGATATTGTTCATTTATAACGGATAAAATTTCAGTGACCAAAAGTGTCAGATCTTTAAAAGTTTCGTTATACATGAAAAATTAAAATGCATTATTTTGTAGCGATTGTATTTCATCAGTTATGTCCATTTTTATTGGTCACTATCAAAATGTTAATCTTATTGAATACTTTTTTCATACAATAAAATATTGTATTTATTTTGGTATGTTAAATTATTTATTAATTAAAATGAATTCGTTTGTAAATATATATGTTTAGTTTACGATCCAATAAACATACGATCGCTGTAACCGCCGATTATAAACGTGTATGATTGTTTTATTTAAAATATCAAAAATCGAAACAATTTTGTTGAATTTGTTCTATGATCATTTTTTTTTTATGTATATAATGTTTTATATTTTATAATTTATTATTACATAATATAATGCACAATTAATTAAAATTAATTAAACCATTTATTATACTAATGATTAGTAACTAATCTATAACTGTACTGACAAAGTGACGAATTAGAATTTGAATAATAGTATTTACATGTATTTTTATCAGACTTTGGCTGAAATTTTATCCAAGGTGTCCAATTTGGGCAATTACACGAATCCCTCCTATATATAGCAAAAATATTATTGCTATAAATTAATTCCTATAAGTGGATCTAATGCATAGAAAATTTCGACTGGGTAATTTCTGTAACTACTGACATGATTTTGACAGATTTTACATCGATGGATCAATTAATGTTGATCCCCTAATCGGCATAGGCTATAATATACCACTGAAAAAAACTTCTGCTCCGAAAAACTATACGGTAAAATAAGATTATACTCGTGGCGCCATCTGTCTAATTTTTTCCAGAGATATAAAAAATCGTATACATTATACGGAACTTTTTCATTTAAAAGTTAAAGTCTGTGCAGTGTGCTGTATTGCTGTTTACATTCATTCATATTTTTCCGGGGGAATCAGATACAACAGCTTGTATAATATATACATAATATAATATTGGTATTATTCTAAAATCGAATGTACCATAATGTAACAAAATCGTAAGAACTAATAATAAAGCGTCACGTGTGTGTATATATAAATGTTATAGTGTGCGCAGGCGCAGCGGGCGATACAACTACGGCTGAGCTTATGAGACGGCGGGCTGCTGAAGTGGTCAACGGCTGCAGGTTGAACGCGTATCGAGGAACAATGTGCAGCTTTATGGAGAGCAAAGAGAACAAGGTGGCCGAAGCACTACGATGGACGGCAGCGGCCTCGAGCGAAGACGGCGTCGACTGCAAACACAGCCACCTCCAGTGCGACGGCCAGCGTTACTGCCGTTTGATCGCTTACGAGGTGCTGTACGTCAAGTATGGCGTGGCCAAGTGGCCAGTAGACGCGCTGCACGCCGTCTTGTCGGGTAAGCACATCGTTTTTCATCTACTGCAATTTAATATATGTTATGACTTATGATTTTTCACCGCTTGCCACATCAGAACGAATACACATTATGTGGATATCAGTACTTTTAATATGTATACTCAATACAGATATTATTTAACATATTTTTGTAAGATTATTATTTTATATTATTCTGCAGGGGAGTTGCGTCCTAATCGTATATTTAGCAGTAATTCTCAGGCTTTTTTAAAGTGACTATTTCCCAAATTAGATTTTTTTTTTCTTCGTATATACTTAAAAATATTACTGTTTTTATACACATTATAAGTTATATTATCATATTGTGTAGACAATTCTTAATAATTAGTTTGTCACCAGTGGCCACCACTGTGTCGAGAATGATAATTCTTATATCTCTATTTAATCGTAATATAAGTGTACGTCATGTGGGAATGTGGGATTCAATTATAATTATTGACAATACCTTATTGGTACAAAGTGTCCGAGTTGTAATATGCAATTAATACTAAAGATGAAACAGGATACAGGTTCTGTAAGATATCAACTGTATATACGTCCTTAAATATTCGGTCATCGGATTTGAATAATGAATAGACTATAGATTTATTCAGTAAGTCATGGGACGTTATGGTAGTGCTAACTGCTATCGTTATTTAAAAAAATCTTTCGAGGATAATAAATATAATCTGTATTAAATTAAATAATGCATTTATTATCTAATGATTTAAAATGACAATGGAATACAATAGATGAAATACGCATCAATAATAAATATCAAACGATTCAAACGTAAAATAAATTATTCATAAAAACTGAATCTTTCGAATTTTAACTTGTAGAAGAAAAAAACAATCAAGTACCTACTTGTTATAATTTATCCTTGATATGATATTTTAATTTAATTATAAAAATTACAATATTACTTTTTTCTTTAAACTTTTATACTTCTATTGTTAAAATATAAAATAAAATGCGTAGCAAACATTTATTTTAATTGACATGTGTTTTTACTATTTAAGTGTAATGTTTACTTCAAAACAAAACTTGATGATAAAATAAGCACACACTATTTACCAATACACTCTTATACTTTTTAATCTAAGTAATTTTACTACTCGTTTAAGCACTTTACTTATTTGATCGACTTTCAAAACTATATGAAGCGCTTTTGGCTTTTCTGTGATAAATTATGATTAATTACAGTTCAATATGAGGCTATTATTTATTGAGTTGGGCCATTAATCATGATTTGTAATTTATTTTTGGTTTTTTTTATCCACCTCAATATTAAATTAAAACGAACATTTTGATATGCAGAGACTCATAAACTGAAAATAAATTTGATCATTTTTAATTATTCATAAATTATTAACAAATATCACAATGCTAGTTGGTGGCGGTGACTAGTGACACGTTTTTAAAACTTCATTGTTAATTAACACAATGTTTACGCTTTTTCGAAATCCCGCAGTAAAGTATATATTCTTAAAAATTTTAGGTATATGAGATTCCAATGAAAAATAGACAGTATAGTGTTATAAAAACATTGAATCGCAGAAATTAATCAAAATTGGTTAAATAGAATTAGCTAACTATATGAATAATATCGTTAGATAAAAAATAAATCTAGAAACTATCATTTTTAAATGTATGTTGTTACTATATTGACGTTTAAAAATTATGTTTATAAATATATCATGACCTAATAATTGATGAAGGTTGCAAGTTGAATTCTTATCTACACATTTTTTATTACAATTTAAGATTTTTGCCTCTTTAAAAAGTAGTGTCCATAGTTTTTGATATTATTTAATACATTTTAAAAAATAAATTATATACTATACTCGTATAGTAATTTATTTTAGTATAAAAATATTAAAATTAATTTGTCAAATAAAAAATGTGTAAAATTATTATTATTTGTCATATGTATACTTAATGTTAAACCCGACGGGGCAAGATCGTGCACTCGCAGTCTGAAATGTTCGAAGTCACCCACGGCACGACTTTAGCATCCATTATTCAGCTAGTTCAATGTCTGCAGTATAGTTCTTTTCTTAATTTTAAATTAATTTAAATAAATGTATTTTGAGCAAGAAGAAAAATCTGAAATTTTATACTTGCCTACATAATACCATGTTTACATACGTGGTATTGTACCTACGTATGGAATTTTTAGGATTAGTGAATGTTGTATTATTTGCTAGGTATTATAATTTATTTTTATTGTCAGATTGCCAAGAAGCTGAAGACGATGACAACACGATGTGGTACACAAAACAACTGCTGGCGGTCGTCTGTCGGAGAATTTTGGGTTTCGGCAACGACCATCGTCAATCTCTAATTGACATTGTCGAAAATATGGATCGGAATCAACGACGTGATCACTTATACGTATACGGAGTTTATGAACTGACCACTGAGCTGATAAAACACATCGAAGTAAGCATAGTTTTATTAATTAAAAAAGAACATTTTAATCTTCATGCATACGTTATTATTTTATTAATTGTAAGTTTGTAACTAGGAGCTAGATTTTTAACGTAAAATTGTTATCCCTATTATGTTTTTAAAAAATCCACCTAAAATTGTGTCTATATTTAATATTGTACCTATAGAAATTTAAACATATATTATGTATTTTTATTTTGCTTTTATTGTTTTTTATTCGTTCTGTTTTATTTGCATGCTAATGTTTTTTTAATATATATTTAATTGTATAGAACTACAATTTACAAATGCTATTATTATAACAGTTTTGTTTCCGTAATTTATTACTACATAAACAACAAGATCTTAATCTACGATTATCCACTACTGATAAATCATTAACTTTAGAGTGTTTTGTCATTGTAAGTGCAATTCATAGACAATGGCTTAATGTATCAATTATTTCTGTATTTATTTTTTGAACCAACATTACATTATATATTTTTAAATTATACAATACCTACATCTATTTATTTTTTTTTTTGCAATTAAATTTTTTTTTTTTTTAATTGCATATGATGTATGAAAATTTAAGATAACATAAATATTTTTGATATTTTTGAATAATTATTAATTTTATAGACAACACAATATTGAATAACTTTTTAGATTTTAAATTTGATCGCCAGTTGTATACCTAATAATAAATGTATAGATAATTTCTACTATCCTACAATATTAAATTATATTATTATAAAATTTTAGTAATAAAAATAAATTAAAGTTTTAAAATGTAAGTGCATATACTAGTACTTAAATATATTATGTACTATACTTTTTGACTATTCGTAAATTATATTTTAATCCAAATTATCTATTTATGCGTGGGTTTGAACACACTCGACCATTGTGTGGGCTTGTAATTTATGTACATTATTTTGTTTTTGTTTTATTTTTTTATTCTAGTTTAGTTTTAGATTCTGAACGGAGTGATGAATGTATTGATTTTACAATGATGTGTGTGTTTTTTTTTGTGTCTGTCGACAACATTTGGAGCAGTAAAAATGCTTCGAATTTTAACTTCAGCCCCTATTTGAAAGGGAAATTGAATCTAGTTGGTACTTTGGGGGGTCAAAAGTTTAAAATTTTCAATATTTTTTAAATGATTTGGTAAAAACCTTAAAAAAATGAGGGAAAAACGGGATTTTTTACGCAAAACCAGTTTTCGTCATAATTGAATTTTTTATTTTGCTGTAACTCAAAAACTAATCGATGTAAATACTTGAAATTTTCACCAAATGTTTATATTACCGTTCTCCATACACAGTTAAATTTTCAAAGAATTTTGACTTTTTTTGAACTATTTATAAACAATTGAAATTTTCAATTTTTCTAAGTATTTTTTTTTAAATAACGATAAAAATTTTTTGGCCAACCAGAAAATCTTGAAAATTTAATACAAAGTTTCTTATAAGTTGTTCTTAAAGTGATAAAAAAAAAATCAGAAATCGTTAGTCACAATTTTTTTTATAAGTGCATAAAATTTGAATTTATACGAAACTAGCTGGTTTACCTGGCTTCACTCGGGAGGTATTCAACTATTTTATATAAAAAAAATTAGGATGAAAAAACTACTATTTTCTTATATTGTACCATTTTTATTTATTAATTTATATATTATCTCTGTACATATTTCTATTAAGGTTATAATACTTCTTTGTAAACAATACAAATATTTTAAAATATTTTTATCAATATACTTCTTGGAACAATTATTCTTATCTACACGACGACGACGACGAACAAAAAGGATAGGTTGCAGGTAGCTGGAAACCCGCGGACCGCCGTGCCGCACAATACGTATTGGCAGTGAATAATTATTACTGTTAATTACTCCACTAAAACGCAACATTTTTGAAAATATTTTCTTATTGCACGGTGAAAATATGAGAAGAACCTCTATTCCAAATTTCAAGTCCGTACATTGAGTAGTTTTTGAGATACAGCGATCAGTGAGTCAGTGGTATTTGGATTTTATATGTATAGATAACTAATTATTGATTAACATTATCGGACTTTATTTATGCCTAAAACCTGCTCCATGATATCCTCTTTCATTTAAAAAAAACTGCATGACAATTGGATAAGAAGTTTCGAAGCCAAACCGTTACAAAGATTTCCTCTTTTGCTTGATTTCAGTTTTATATATATAGATATGTCAAAATTGCGAAAATTTGCAAGTAAGTAATTTTGTGGTTGAAAAATCGTAAAAATTTTTTCTTTTATAACTAAGTTTTGAAAATTTGGTACAAGGTTCACCATACATTTTTCTTCGAATATCTGTAAAAAAAACTCTACCGGATTTAGACAAAAAAATTTTATGAGTGTTTGAAATTTAAATTTTTATAAAACCGCGTTAAATAACGGTTTAGCCTCAAACGATTTTTGATATTTGTTGTAATTCAAACTGTATAAGTCGTAAATACTTGAAAATTTTACCAGTTATTTAGATTGCTATTTTCTTTACGTGATTTAATTTTCAAAATATTTTGACTTTTTTTGAGCTATTTATAGACAACTGAAATTTTCAATTTTCCTAAGAATTTTTTTTTGAAGTGTCGATAAAATTTTTTTGGTGAAGTCAAAATATTTGAAAAATTAATACAAAGTTCCTCATAAGTTATTCTTATGGCGATAAAAAAAATTATAAGAATATATAGGCACAATTTTTTTATTAGCATTTGAAGTTCAAATATTGACAAAAATTCGTCAAAATCATTAACATTTTTGACTATTTGGTAGTTAAAAATTTATAAATATTTTACTATCAAAAGCTAAGAATTGAAAATGTAATACTATGCTGTCCATAAGTTAATCTTAAAATAATTATAGAAAAGTTTGAGAATTTTCAATTTGAAAAATTTTACGAGTGTTTAAAGTTTTAATTTTAATTTGAAATCAAAAATACACGTGTAAAATAACGTTTTACTAATAAATAATTTTCAATTTTTGTTATTTTTAAAAAATTACTAAACGTAAGATCTTGAAACTTTTACTTAAATGTTTGAATTTGTTTCAAAATAGAATATATACCTATGACAATATAAAATATTTAAGAATAATATATCCTAGACTGACAAATCATCTCCGTTCAGAATCGTTTTTCGTATACAATAATACTTATCATTGCATTCAAATTTAACCTACCCTAGTCCGAGGTCCACCCCACCCCCTAATGTACACCAGAGCGATACTCACTTACCCGCTTTTTTTTATTCTTTTCTACTATTATTAATTTTATCTTAGATAATGAAAAATAATTTCCTAAGTATAATAGTCAACACCCAACAAGTAAAAAATATAACTCAATTCTCTTAAATTTCAATAGTTATTCTTATTACTAGGTATGCAATTATATCTCATCAAAGAAAATTCGATTTTGATTATACATAAAAGTGCATAACGCAGCTAAAATGCGTCGTTTATATAAAAATAAAACATAAATTGGAAAAAAAATCAGATACAAAATAATATGATAAAAATAATATTGTAATATTAATTTGTGTAACCCGTCATATGATAACTACTATAACTAAGGCACGGATGTTGTAGTAGTAAAAAAATACTAAAATTGATTGCAGTATTGCACTAAAAAATACCGAAAATTGCACTTAAAATATTAAAAATTGCACTAAAAATTACAACATTTCGTTATAATTTATAGATGTTTTATTTTAATTCTGACAAATAAATATATTTTTTACATTTTATATTAATAAATATTAACTAATAATCCATGTGTATTCTAAACATATTAAATATTTTAAATTTTAAACCTTATTGCATTGGACTATAGTGTTTGTTTTAAATTTTCGAATTCGAACGCTCTTCAATTTGGAGCCAATAAGTATTATGTTATCTATATACGACTGCTGAGTTTCGAATATAGCTAAAATAGTTGTATAAATGATTAAATTCAACAAAATTGCAATAAAATTGCAAAAATTGCAAAAATTGCAAAAAATTGCACTTAAAACTTTTAGATTTGAATTCGTACTTACATGAAACGTATTTAAAACTTACTTAGCAATAAATTGGAAAGGTAGAAGAAAAGTTGCAAATGCAACAACATCCGTGCCTTAACTATAACTATAATGACTATAGGTATCTGTTCTAAAAACTAAACTCATTCTTTTTTTCTAAACAGACTATAGATGAGGGCAAACGAACAGTCCAAAAATTCAAGGATATAAAACGAAATTACCATTTTCAGTATTTCTATGAAATGCGATGTGTCTCGTTGCAAGCGTACGTACAAAAATTAAACGCCAGATGACGATCAGAGGCTGAAACAACTACTACAGGATAGATTGTGAAATTAAAATGTTTTTGCGAACTTATTGTTGTTAATCACTTATCAGATTTTTATTACTCAAGCACAATGTGCTTAGCACATACATATTATTATTGTTTTCATCGAAACCATGTACTAAAATGCAATATTAGAAACGTATTTTGTTATATTAAATGGACGAAATAGGGCTATAGAAACTAAGCCGTCCATAAAATAGGTATAGAAAATTGTTGTCTTGTATCGAGTAAGAATAACAATAAGTGATTACAGTAAGTATCTATTATCTTTGTATACAATATTAAATAAAGTAAATAATAATAAATACATTTGATTATTTATAATTATAAATGAATCTATAGGTTGATATTTAAATGTATAATAATTAAGTAACAGTATTTCGAAACAATGTGATGGTTTTTACAATGCATGCATGTAGAGTAAAATATTATTGAATTTATTTAGTCAACTTAAAATTGTGTCAAGTCATTAAGTCACAATAATTACTATTACTCTATAGATATTTTATGAAAAATTGTTCTTAGTTCATATTTTTCATAAGAAATATTTATGTTGCTATAAGGTTTCAACTATAAATTTAAAAGCATACAAAATATTTAACTATTAACTGGGATTTTAAACAGTATTTTTTTTTTTTAATTTTCTGGTTTTAATCAAAACAATTTCGGTAAAAATCATACGAGTTCCTATCTCCCATCTTGTTGATAAGAAATGTTATTGTTTTGATACTATAAAATTTTCTACTGTTCGACATTATGTTTTCCTGATACATTTCTATAAACTGTAATATTTCTGTAACACAAAATTTTATTTTAGGTATTTCATAAGGATAAACATAATATCATGCTTGAGATAAAATATATATAATTTTGTACCAAATAATCGACTTCCAAACTAAATTTTGATAAATTATTGAATTGTTCTAACATAATATTACTATATTAGTGTAAACAAGGTTACTTAATTATTCTATTATTACTATACATTGTGATATAAAATTTATAAATAAATTGAATTTCACAATTATACGCGCCGGAGTTGGTGAATTGCGTCCCGCAAAAAAGGTCATAGTTATATATACGCGCAGGTGTTTGCCAGGGGATATAACAAAGGGAAGGGTAATTTACTCACATTAAAAATATTTTCATACCATTTATTTATTTTAATTGATTTTTTAAATCTATTTATTAAAATATAATGTAATAAATTAATAAACAATTACAATTGTAAAATGATCATAACTTGCTTTTAAATTAAAATATTAAAAACAAATTTTACCGTGGAGGGGGGGCTGGGACTCGATCTAACGTTCAAAATACAGTATAAAATAATTACCAAGTCAGAATAATTATTTGTAAAATTTACTTTGTTATATTATATAATATAATATAAATAATATTTTATTACTTATCTAGGTCCTAGAAATTAGAATATTTAGTATACGAGTATATCAGTTACAAGTGTTGTTGTATATAAAGATACTTTTAGCAACTATTATTATTTGAGTGAGTAAATACTTAATAATCAAACAAAACATTTTTTTAGTTCTGCTTTATGCTTATACCTACTAAATGTGTTGTAATTTATATACATAACATTATACATTTGCTGTAGCTTTTTTCTTATATGGAACATGTTTATAAGTGTAATCTGCTTGTTATATTGAAGAGAACTTTACTTGTACGTGGAGACTAAATAAAAAAAGTAATGATTGAATATTTATGTGATGAATATGGAGAGGGGAGTCCTTCATTAACAAATTGTTGTGTACTCCACTGCATGTATGTGCTATTTAAATTCAATTATTAAACAATTTTACTGATTTCTTTATACATTTTTATTAGTTTATTAAATTAACATTTGCTTTTATTCGTAGCTACAATAATAATATAATATTATTTATAATTCGAATAGGTACACCCAACACCAGCATCTAATTACACAAATATTTCTATTTTTCTTTAAATAGTTATTATTTGTATTAAATATTTTAAATTATTTAAATAAACAGCATGTTTAGTATAATATAAATCTCTGTAAAATAAAATTATTTTATGGTAGTAAGCTATATACATAGCTTTACATAAAGCTTTGGATGGCATGTGTTTGTAATTTGTATAACAAGGTGACGATGATTAATTAGGAAAAATACAAACGGACACATAAAGCTTTACCCCAAACAACCCTCGTCATTTGTTACAAGTTTTCAGTCATTTTCAACAGCCTCTTGGTGGTGTTTCGAAATTCTAGTAACTATTCAGTGCTCTCTCGAAAAAGAAAAATATATTCTTGTAAGTATTTCAATGAAAAGAAGTATTATTTTTACAATTACTAAAACATATTCAAGTTCCTAAGATATTGAATATACTTGAATTATTTCAGATTATTATTATTTTATTTTTTTAATCATTCAAAATACTCAACTGTCAGTCGATGTAGTATAATAAATTTCCAACGAATCATGAAATCCTGTGAATACTATTAGCTAATTCATTAAAACAATAATTAAACTATCGTCACATCATGTAATAACTACTATAACATCATGTAACTACTCATGTCAAATAATAATACGAGTAAATTAAGTCTATTAGGTTTTTTAATTTACAGGTATTTAAGTTGATGTACAGAATAAAATAATTTCCGAGTGTTCGACTATAAAGTTTTCTATAAAACAGTCGACACATTTTAAATTATGTAATGGAAAGCATTGTAAGTAATTTATAACATAATGTTTATACTTTATTTTGTCTACTATATAGCTATAATGTATAGTTGTTAATAATTGTATAGTGTATACGTTAATGTACAAATGTATTTAATAGTTATATTGTTGTACTCATATTTATTATATAGTGAGAATTGATAATACATAAATCATGCATGTTATTATTATTTATTAATTATTATAATATGACTATGAGTACAATACTAAAATATTATGTAAATATAAAATAGATACTTTAAAAGACGAAACTAAATAATAATAATAATAATAATAATAATACATCTTTTATCAGTATATTTTGAACAAATTTCGTTTACATTTTAAAATAGTTAGGTACTGGAATTATTTATTTAGCAATATCTAATATTGCACTGGTTACTGAGCACAAGACTTGTGTGATATTGTTTGCTATTGCGTAAATGAAATGATTAGTAATATATTATATAATACATCATTCACTTTCAAACTTCAAAGGTCTTTCTGTAAACACCGTTTTCAATTAACGATTGGAAATCCGTGAACGCGTAAAATAACACGTGAAATATTTACGCCAACTATATTATACCCTTTAACCCTTATATACTAATACGATATACGATATAATGTTAAGCATATACTATATTGTATGTATAGACCATCAGAGCTAGTTATATAATATAAATAGTATAATATTAATTACTGTCTAGACGTAGGTACCAATTTATCCGCCATACAATAACAATTCCATTCGATGTCTAATATTATTTTTACTGTACATTTGAAGTTATAATGATATATTTTATCCAAAGATTTTTTTTATTTAATACATTTGACTTTTATATTTAAAAATACACAAATAAAATATTATATGTCATTTTATACTAAACGACTGTTAACGAAAATTTGTAATCAGCTTTAACGAGTTATCACATGCTATCAGCACAGCACCTCCAATTCAAAATATATTAGGTAGCCATTGTGGTAATGTGTAAGTAATGATTTCTTGTATACAGGTATATATATAATATATATACATATAATATGTACTACTATATTATAAATTATAATAAATTTATAATAGTATATAAATATTATACAATATATACATATATATGTATATATATGTGGGGGGCATATAGAGGTAGAAAGAGTAGGATTAGGCCACAGCGGTAATATTTTAAAAGTAGACAATTTTGGGCACTTACGTAACAAAAGAATAATTTTGATAATAACTATAAATTAATAATTTTTATATCATTATAATAATTTATTACACAATTTTATTAAACGTGATAAATGATAAGATTTAAAATGTAAAAATTAAATCTAAGATTTCTTTAATAAGTTATAGCAATTTAAAAATACCGTTACTTTGAAGTACTGACATGCAGTCACCGATTTTTTATAAATATTTTAAGTTAAAATATTAAAAAAAAATAACGATTTTTCTTCAAACGCTATAAACCACAGTTTTAATTTAAAAGATATTATTCGTAGTTGAAATTTTCCACCATTAATTAAACTATTCTTTTCAATACCTATATGCACAATGTCGTTTCTGATATTTTCTTAAATCCTGAATACATTTACAGTAGAGCCTCGATAGTCTGGACCCTCGATAATCCAGTAAACGCAGTAATCCGGACGGCAAAATTCCATTTGTTCGTAAATAGATTTTACGAGAATTCCCGCAACCCAATTAATCTATAAAATATTGTTATCGACAAATTTTATTACATATAAACATTCTTTTTTTGTAATTCATTAGTTTAGTTTTAATTTAATTTAATTTTAATTATTATTCTTGTAATTTAAAATGCAATAAATATAAAGATGGTGAAATTAAAAATAAAATCTTAGTAATTTGAATAGGTAATTTTGAAAAACCTTCGGTAATCCGGAAAATCGATAATCCGGACGATGCTCGGTCTGAATTCGTCCGGACTAACGAGACTCTACTGTATTATATATCTCTACACTTACGCTGCAGGCCATGTTGGCATGTTTATCGCTTGGTTATTTCCGATAATTCACAGGAAACTCGCGATTTTCATTGCTGCTTTCATCCTATGAATATTATTATTTTATTGTCTCGGTGTGAAATCGACTTAACGCGAGCGCCTTGTACACATTGAATTACGAATTTTTTGGCCCTAAAGTGAATAACATTACATCACCGCCGATTCTAAATGTCGACAACTTAACTCCTCTTACCTTTTAATATATTATATATAAAGTACCCAATATGTACCCCGAGACCCGAAGCATACGTGCGATGTCTACAGTGAAGTATAGATGCCCGTCCGCCGATAACGTTTTCCGTGTTCCCTATAAAACCTCACGAGTCACGACGCGTCCAAAACGATACTTTTGAACGTTCAACAATATTTAACATACTATTTTTTTTATAAATATATTACGTATTCATAAATTTTCATATTTGTATTACGGTTTTATTACCGTAACTATGAAGTATTCACAACAAGTACACCGAAAACGAGGTTTAAAACTACTTATATTAAACGTACGAGTATGTACCTACCTATAATATATTCACACAATTATAAAATATACGATACAACGATATAAGTTGACTTTAACCAATACGCAGTGAACTCTATTGGAAAATGTCTATAGTCAAGTATTATACGCGTAATCGTTTTTTGTAAATTGTATAATTATATTATTATATTGTGTCGTTTAGCGATACACAGACGTGTCGTATTATACTACCGCAGTTCGTTTTTTAATAATTATTTATCATAATTATCGAGTCTTACTAACTCTTTATACACTAATTACCAATAATAGTTACCTACCTATAATACGTGGCTATATAGTTTCTTAAATTATATACACACATACCTACATTAATATATTATAATTATATACATTATACACGTTTCTTATCATTCGAATGTATCTTAAAACTCGATGCGCAACACTCATCGAGATAAGATTTTAATATATTCTGAAATTATTAGTCGGAAATCAACCGTGTATTTTTGTTTTTTTCCAACGTAAAAAAAAAACTCCTGATCGCACCTTCGCGTATGTTACAAGTTACGTACCTTTCTTACAGTATTTCTTTAATTAATACGTTGTTACATTTTATTCGTGCGACCGTGCAGTGTAATATAATAATGATGGTGATACTTAATATACGTTTAAAATGTTGCGAACCAATACAACATAAAACAGCTCCGAATTCACATATAATTAGTAATTACATTTTACGTATACGAAATATACGGTCGCAGAGCAACAGGTCAATAACTATATTATCGTACTATGCTTTTTTCATAAATCTTTTTAACTACAATTGAATCGAAAACGTTTGAATTTAATTTTTTATGTGGTTTAATAGGTAAATAATTAATATTATAATTTATAATACGTTTTTTGTATAATCGAAATATTATACATCACCCATTGCAGTACCGGATGTTGGCACGATACATATATTATACAGTGCAAACATTACGAAACGGCAGTAATTCAACAAAATCAGACAATTTTTATTAGTCATTATAGTCACACAATAAGTGTAATTTATTATTATATTTAAATAAATTTTACTATTTAACAAATAGTCTATGAAAATCGGCGTACAAATTAAAATCCATTCATAATATAGCCAATAATAAAGTATATAGCCATCATAATATTAACTTCAAGTTTCAATAAAACCTTAAATATACCAATATTACAAACAAAAGTAAAAATAACAATCGATATATTACAACCGTAACTGTATGTCTGCATTCTGTAACCTTATAAAAATATGAGAGGCGACAATATAAACGAATTGTAAAAGTTTATTGTCGAATTAGAAAACGAAAGTGTCAACCACAGGATTTGAAAATAGGACCTTATAATCAAACGCTTAACATGAAGCTTTACACTATTCAATATATATATTATAAATGATATGTGTCATATTTCATAAAATATTTAATACGTTAGTAGAGTTATATTTAAAAATTAAAAGTCTATCTATAGGTAGGTAGTTACTAGTTATACTTTTTATAAACTGCGTTTTATAATTTCATTTTTGAATTATTTTTATTTTATTTTAAACTAGTATTATTATTTTTAATAAGACTCGATTGATGTAAAACATTTACAGACTGTTTTTTACAATGTCCTTGTTTTAAAATATGTCATTTATTTTTCAATTATTTTTCTATGTATATAACCTTCAACTTTCGAGTTTCAATTAGAATTTAATACCATCCGTAGGCATTTCATTTAATGAGGTCAGACTTTTACTTAAAGTGACATGATAAAATTGTGACTTATTTTAATGACTATATTTTGCTGTATATGTACTAAGGTATTTATTAATAACTTGTCCAATCTTACTAAAACACTACGACAAACTAACAATTGGTGTATTTTACACACAATAATTTATTATACCTATATCATTATTATTATACTTTTCCTGAAATGACGCACTCGACAAAAACTGCAACCGTAGTTATACTTATCACACGTGCGAATTTATTTTTTAATGGTTTTTCTAGCATTTAAATATCAAATAAATTAGTTTTCGAAGCATACCGTCATACCGATGTTATTATAAGTTAAACATGTACTGTATAATAAAATTTTTTTTTGCTAAATCTTCAACGGCTGCAGAAACTCAAAGTATACGTGTTTGATGATGACGAAGCTGATGATATTAAATTATTATTTATATGTATTCTGCTATCAACACTATAATTATTAAATATGTCTGCAAAGCCATTAATAATTATATGATATGGTAATGATAATATTATGTTCTGTCCTTACAAACAATAGAATAAAATAAATATTAATATATTAAATAATTTAAATAATTAACCACCTCCTTACCACGATTAAGTCATTAAAAATCCTTTGTATTTCGTGTAATCGTAATTGTAGGCTGATTGTTCAAAAGGTAATTTGAACAAGTACATATTATACACAAATTATGCATTACACCTATTTTAATTAGATTAACTATATTAAAGGATAGTCTTTCGGGTTCATACAGCAACGAAGAAAGATATTTTTAATTGCCTCTTCAACGTCTACAGATTCAACCGCTGTCCACGTATCTACGAATAATAATTTTTAAACCTAACTTAGTATAATAGCTGGTATCAGCAGCAGTTTTTCAATTATTTTAAGTGAACGCACATTTCATACCGTACGCTCTAAGCATCATAATATAATATATGTATATTGGGTTTGGGTATGTAATTAAAATTACCATTTTTTCATATCAATATTCTCGCTAAAGAGCAGGATGTTAATGATTTTATAGGTGTGTTGTCCTACTGCCAATTGTTCTTACTTTTATATTTTATTTCAGTTGCCTTGGTGTATGTATTGAAATAAAAATGAAATGTTTTTTCAGTAACATTGGAAAGAGAATACGGTAATATATACTGCAAGCTTATTATATGATATATGCAACAGTTTTATAAAAATAAAAATTTTAAAAGTATCATAAAAATACATCAATATTAACATATTATGATTAATAATAAAATAATAAAAAAAAAAAATAAAAATTTTTATTGGGTTAAAAGACCAACATCTGAGGTCATTAGCCTGTTACATATTAAAAAAATTATCAAGTATTTTTTACGATATATTTCTGCTAGTTTTTCATAATATATTAATTATAGGGTTTAGGGGTTATTACGATCTATAATTTGAGCATTTTATCAAAACAAATTCTTAGTCAACAAATTACAGAGACCTAATTGAAGTCACTTCTTGCTTCGCCCATTACGACACAAGTTAATAACAAACCGAGTGATTTTTTTAATAGTTTAAACCCATTATCTTGATAAGCAATTAACGGTATGGATTTTTTTATTTTCCACATAATTTGAAATCATAACAAAACAACATTTTTGAAAAAAATATATATTTTTTTTATCTTTTTTTTATTTTTGTTTTTAAATTTTAATTTTTTTAATGACCATATTTAATTTTATTATTTACTATATTTTTATGATTATAGTTTTTTTCAATTTATACTTTTTTAAATGATAGCATTTCTCAAAGTTTAGATATAATATGAAAATTGAATTTCAATCGATTAGTTAATTTTTCATGATATAGTGGAGTGTTTTCATTATGTATTATGTATATACTGTATATATATATGTACATATAAATCATAACAATACAATAAATCACAAAATAGTTACTCGTATTCGTTAAAGACAAAAATTGGCACACTGGCCGTATGTGTAAATACAGGCGTTAACCGTAATTATTGCAAGTCGCCAGTTTGGTATCTACATTTCGATATAATTTAGTAAGCACAATATCTATCATAATTCATAATAACGTATTATACAGTTTTATAGGTCATCGAAATGCACTTCAGGTGTACGATAAATGTTGCACACATGGAGTGCGGCGTAATCGTGTAGGTCTACCCTACTATACAGCTGGGTTAGGCACAAACTACATAAAGTACCTTATTATAATAATACTGTGCAGACCACATAACATCTCGTGTACTATATCTTTCCGGAAATCCGGTCGAACGGTTCAATTATTTTATTATTGCTGTCCGTGTATAATATAGGAACAGATCAATACTGTTTATATAATTTATATACTGCACTATTGTAGTAGGTATATGCTCATAATATATTATAGTCCCGACAGACACGAGACGACAGCCGTACATATAAATATAATATATATGTATATTTTTAAATTATTTTAAAAATAACCCATGTTGATACCACGCAGTGACCATAAAGGTGAGATTTACTTGTTATATATTTGTAAATGGATTACATACAAATTACATGGTTAACAAATAGATACACGTATGACAAAACTAAAACAATATAAACGGCTAAACAATTGAGAGAATACTACATCTGAATTGGTTCCGGATAAAAACTTTCAAAAAAGGCGAAGTATAATCTAATAATATTTATAATAATAACAGCAAGTTCAACAGTTACTTTTATTGCGCACATTCAAACGTATTTCAATTCATGGAAACATATGTAAAATTGTGAAGTACAGAAAAACTAAAAAAATTAAAAGGAAATATAATATAAAAACAAAAATGGACGAATTAAAAAAATATTATGTTTATTATTATTTATTTTATATTTTTAATTTAAAAAAAACCGATATTATTATAACAATTTCATTATAAAAATTAAAGTGGCAAAAAATCATAATTTTTAACCTGCGTAGTATACTAATATAATGTTGACAGTCCTAAGTCTGTATAAAACTGTAAGGAAAACTGAAAATACTTTAACCCAGGAACTCGGGTACCAACTCAGATATACCCTTCGTAACAAATCGGAAACCAATTCGGATGTTTCGAAATCAATTTGGATACACCGATTGAGAGATATTGAAGTTGGTCGAGTAAATTTCCGGCGAAGACGAATTTAATGGAGTCTTGTGACTCTCGAATCCTCGATTAAACGTGAAAATAACATGTTTGTAGGTATATTGTATTTTACGGAGTGATTAATTTTACGTAACACTAATCATTCTAAAAAAAAACGTATTATAAGTCGTTACAAAACAAAATTTTTGGAAAAAAAAGATTTACAATGTATTATAATTTTTTTAAATTTTTACTATTTCAAATGGCAACATACACTTTGACATATTGCTAGGGGTAATCTATGTACTGCAATGAAAAATTGGTTATGGTAACTTAATTATATGGTGCATAGGTACTAGGCATTTAACATGGTTACTACAAAATATAAAGTATTAGACAACCTATATATTAGGTACTATAATGTTATATTAAAACGTATAAAGACATAATAACTCATAAATTATAAGTGTTAAAAGTTTATAATATCAGTTTCATCTTTGTTATTGTTTACTTACCATGGCAACTTGCATGCCTACATGTAACAGTTGGAAAAATATTCGGTTAAAAAAATATTTTATCCAACCCAAAAACATAAAAAATGTTAAAATTAAATTTCGGACATGTTTTTTTGCTTATAACTAGGGATTAGAAGTTATAGGACTTGCATATTTTTGTCTATGCCTTCTATTTATAGCTAGGTGAGCTATAAATCCGTTTCATAACCTAGCGAGTTCATTTTCTTTGTTTTTTTTTGCATATTTTTACATATTTGGCGAAAATTTGCAAGTAATTTTGTGGTTGAAAAATCGTAAAATTTTTTTCTTTTATAACTAAGTTTTGAAAATTTGGTATAAGGTTCTCCATAAATTGTTCTTCAATTATCTGTAAAAAAAACTCGACCGGATTCAGACAAAAATTTTTTATGAGTGTTTGAAATTTAAATTTTTACAAAACCGCGTTAAATAACGGTTTAGCCTCAAACGATTTTTGATATTTGTTGTAATTCAAACTGTATAAGTCGTAAATACTTGAAAATTTTACCAGTTATTTATATTGGCATTTTCTTTACGTGATTTGATTTTCAAAATATTTTGACTTTTTTTGAGCTATTTATAGACAATTGAAATTTTCAATTTTTTTTTATTTTTTTTTTTATAAATGTTGATAAAAAAAATTTAGCTGGGACAAATTACTTGAAAATTTAATTGACATAACTTGTTCTAACTCTCATTCAAAAATTATAAAAATACATAGGCACAATTTTTTTTTATTAGCATTTGAAGTTCAAATATTGACAAAAATTCGTCAAAATCATGAATATTTTTCACTATTTGGTAGTTAAAAATTTATAAATATTTTACTATCAAAAGCTAAGAATTGAAAATTTAATACTATGCTGTCCATAAGTTAAGCTTAGAATAATTATAAAAAAGTTTGATGTTTATTCAATTTAAAAAATTTCACGAGTGTTTAAAGTTTTAATTTTAATTTGAAATCAAAAATACACGTGTAAAATAACGTTTTACTAATAATTAATTTTCGATTTTTGTTATTTTAAAAAAATTACTAAACGTAAGATCTTGAAACTTTTACTTAAATGTTTGAATTAGTTTCAAAATAGAATGTATGACAATATTTAAGTATAATATATCCTAGACTGACAAATCATCTCCGTTCAGAATCGTTTTTCGTATACAATGATACCTATCATTGCATTCACATTTAACCTATAACTTCTCATCCCTACCTATAACTTACCTATAAGTTATTCAAATTTAATCAAACGGACTAGTGGATCAACATTTTGCGGCATACCCATGTACTCTGGCTATATACCTACCACTCCATTAAATTTCATCCCTTTAAAATTAAATTATTATGTATGGAAGAGCTCTAAAAAAATATTCTATATTGAAATAGCTAAGGAATTAAAAATGCATATTGCAATGTCATTAAAAATTGTGAAAAATATTATTTGCAGAACATTTTTTGGAAGAATTATTGAAAAAAATTATTATCTCACGTCAAATGGATCTCTCGATTTATCCGCCACTAATAACTTTCTGCGGTAAAATTGTATTTAGGAATAGGACGTAAGTAATACACGCGACTGTAAAATAAAATAAACGAGGGAGCTGAGGAACAACCTGTCCAATGATTTTCAAAGTATACGTTTTAATACTCGATTCTTCGTACACAATTTATACGCTATTATTAAATTATGACTTAAATTAGCAGAGAATGCAATGACGTATAATTATATTCACATAAATATGCAATTCAAGACGAAAGTGCAATTAGTATATTTTCAGCTGTGGGAACATTGAAAACACGTGTCGACTTATCGTCTTATATAGTAGGCAATTATATTATATAGATAATATTTCCTAATCGATCTGCTGCGTAATTGTCTTTTTGTCTCTATAATAAGAACGGATGTCGTGGGTTGCAGCAATAACCTTATAATACAAATAATATTTATAATATTGTGTGTATAGTGTAATAGTATAATTTTATAATGTTCATTAATGAGGAATTGCGAAGAATTACAATAAAAATACAAGTTGGCGTTTTTCAATGTGCACTGAGAAAAAAACACCACCATCACTTCCCACGAATAAATAGAAATTTACATATCTGTGAAATCACACATGAAAACATTTTACACATATAATATAGGGTGATTTGCAAAACATGTTTACCCTCTTTTTTTATTTTAATTATTAATTTATTCAAATTCTTATAGGTATTCATCGATTATTCGAACCTCGCATCATACACATTCGAGTATTTAGATTTGTATACCATTTAAAGAGTGTCCTGGTGTCCTGTGTGCAGCCTGTAATAACTTACTTTTTTCAAATGGGAATCGCCCTTTTTCCTCAAAACTGGTAAGACGATAACTTTGAAAATGTATGCAAATCGAAATTCGAACAATAGTTTTTGAGTTATTTAACTTTGTGAACTAAATTTAATATGTTTGGAAGATGATGTGGGGGCTATGATAATTTTATTTATCGATCTGTCTTATCCATAATAATTATTACTAATCCATAAATATTTTTTTAATTTGAAAAATTGTCCCAAGTATAATAAATACTAGATTCAATATTAAATTTAATTCATTTTATATTTTTGTAAAATCATATTAAAAGACTATTGGTTTTATCGCATAAACAATAACAACTCAGTGTTCAGAAACTATACTCGTTCGAATAAGTGATTAAACTTTTTGATTCCTAGAGGTAAATAAGATATATAAATTAATAAAAATATACGGTACTTAAATAAACATAAAAATTCCACAGTTAAGAATTAGAATAAATTCATTATTGAAAGAAAAAATGTATAATTTTATGTATATTGTCGACTAATAGTAAAAAAGAAAAATTCTACACGAGACTACAATTAAAGATTTTAACATATAGCAGTTAGTACCTAAGACGTGCAGTACAATAGTTGTAAATCCGCTGAAATTATATATTATTATTATTAATCTCAGCACAAACTGCAGTTTAATGATAAATAACCCGTACACATTATGTGCGTAGACTTTAACGATGTCGATGAAATGGCTGATTTGAAAATAATATATAAATACTTAACTCAATTTAATGCTTGTATGCTTGTGCTTATTTATTTTTAACCACCATCATCGTCATTGGCGTTGTTTGAATATTTAACTTTAGTTGATTATTAAGGTGTCAAAATCATTGCGCTACGATAAAATATGCGTGTAAATGTGTAATAGACCAACGATGGCGGCAACGGTGTAGCAAAAATAATATTAGAAATCCCCGAGGATTGAAGTACAACTCAGCGCACGAATTGCAGTTGATGGCCGTTAACATGTTATTATTGTTGCTTATTAAATCACGTGAAACTACTGTTTTCGAAATTTCGTGTTTTTACTTTTAACCTTTTATAATTGACGGGAGTTCTGTTGTTTGAACTGTTATTTTTCGGGTTGCGCGCTTGATATGTATACGACAAGTTACACAACATTCGTGAATCTATACAGTGGACAGCGGTAACCAGTTTAATTGTAGTACAGAAACAAATGGTGGACATTTGTCGGTCAAGCCTTAGAGGATATTTCGAAATTCTATTTATTATTATTATTAAATCAAATGGATAAACATATATATTTGAATGTAACTCCGATCTTCAGACTTTAGTGTCAATGACAATAAATAATAATTTTTTCTAATAGAGTAGTAATTGTTTATTGCAGTTAACATTGCTTTGGGTTGAACATTTATATCCTGGAAAATGTCCCCCTTATATTCATAAAATGTAAAAATATTTAATATTATTATGGACATAATAAAATGTAAATATATTTAATATTATTATGATCATAATAAAATATATTTATTTATTATACTAAATTAATAAATATTGTGTTGGTACCTACCTTCTATAAAAAAAAAATATATACGTATTTAATTAAAAAAGTACAAAAGTCACACGTGGCGTTATAGTGGATAGTTTTCGTAATGCATACAGCTTCATTTAATTAATTTAGAATTTTATTTAAATCAAAATAACCACATATTATCTTTAGATAATGTATACCCAAAAGCTGATTAACTAATAGTTTTTGGTGCACATGAGGAAACGTCCTTCTTTGCAGAGGTATGTATTTATTTGTCTTATTTTATTTCTCAAAAAAGATTACTGGGCCACACTGAGTCTCTATACAGTGTGGGGGTTCAGGATAATGTTGTAAGTCTTATACCTTACACGATTCATTTCAGGATGAAAAAAACTAGCTGTCTATAATAATAGAATGGAAAAAAACATGGTGTGATGAGGGACAATCCCCATTTCCCTATATACCCAAGAGAACTTCTGTGACGCAGGCGATATCCTCTGCTTAGCCAAATGCAATTTCCCGCGACTGCTTGCATAATGTATTATATACAACATCACCACGTCGCGGATATTGCGTTTGTATATTATAATATACTATATATACAGCGTACACCCGACAAAATGTATACTGCAGTGGACCGGAACGGCGAAGCCACGATAAACGCCCTCTGCGCGACGGGATTCAATATATGCGCGAGCGCAGCGTGATACGGGCGATACGGCGAATGGCGATGATCGGACGTCCGGCCGACCCTGCGATCGCGCTGACCGATACGTATGTGTACCTAATATACATATTATACGTAAATCTAAGGCTACAAGCGAATTGGCAAAACGGCCAAAACGTATATGCGTCGGCCGCAAAGGTAATAACTCTCGAATTATTTATTACCCTCGTTTAATGGCAGTCCGCAGTCGGATTGTCTGCGAAATCGAAAGATTTAATAATAATGTGGTGATGTATTCTGTTATTTGTACCGACGTTCGATTTCCTTGAAATTATTATCTCCTCTACTCGTTTCGACGACACGAAAATCGTTTAAGTCCCGAGATACAAAAAATAAATACGCCATGTCATCATATTGTTCCCACGCGCACGTGTATATAATTTTAAAAAAACAATGAACTACACGAATTTATAAATATGAAGAGTGATGATTCACCAAGCATGCTCAACCCCATTTTTTTGGATTTATGAATCTGTTTTTACTGTTTACGCTTGGTATTTACAGAGATTTTATTACATTTTGAGCTATATACCTACGTTGATATGATATTATGATGTAGTTTTAATATATAATAAATGCAATGTTTTAAGAAAAAAAATTATCAACTTACAATAATATACTAAAAGTAAAATAAATGACTTTAATTGCATAGAAAAAAAAAATTTCATTTGATGGTATAGAGTATAGACTGATTTTTGTTTAGAAACTTTTTTCGTATAATTTGATGTTGATATATCATTGAATTCAAATGTAATACACTACACACCTACATATATTATAACGGTTACTCGCTCGACACCTAATGTATCTACAGTAGAGCGGTACCCATTTTCCATTTGTTACAGTTATTCAGTTATACGCCTATATAATTTAATGGACATATTTGAAAAGGAATAATTTTATTCGAAGAACATTTTTACTTTTTTTTAAAATGTACAAATATAATAGGACGTGTAGTGTGTTATAATTTTTAAAATTTTTGAGCGCATAAATTTAGTAATTTTTAATAGCTATAAGTTATCTAAGCCCGGGCGATGGACTTTTATGTCCTTTTCATTGCAGTTTGATAATCTACAATCTACATATTCCGTGTTGTTCTCACATCGGTGATCCGTGGACTGCACTGCTGTGCCGGGACGAAGAGTGCAGAGGACTTATGCGTTTGATCTATTATTTCATAACGCGGAATGCGTCTTAATTATATCAGCTGTATATTATGATAATACACGCAAATATATATATATATATACATTATTTTAATACGTGTGCGTGGTTCACAGATGTTACCACCAACGAATATCGTTTTTCTTTTCCTCCGACCGCACTACGCACGTATAATAATATATTATGTTATTTACAACGACAATTAATGTCGTATATTGTAATTTATAACGTATACACACTTGTACGGTATACGGTGCAGCCATACCATATGCAGTGCACTATACTGTATATACTCGTAAGTTGTTGCTGCCGTTGTATTATTATAATCATTGTGTATACCCCGCGGATTTCTTTGTGCATAATATAATGTGCTGTCACGCTCCTGGAACTTGGTAGCGGAAGTCGATTTACACATTTTTAACCGTGCTTGGTTTCACCAATCGCGGTTTGATGCCGTAAGTATAACAATATTCGTATATAGTAGTTATGGCGGCAAATGATGAAACGACGATGAAAACGTCGAAAAAGTTATGATTATTTGATTATTGTTATAGTAAAACTATTGAACATCCCCCTTAAAATAGGTATATCTGTATTTTATTGCCGCGTTCCGCAACAATGTGCTGTTTAAAACCAAATAAGCAAATGTAAGCAAGTTTGTGAAAACAATTTATTCGAGTAAGTCTAATAAGTGACTTAAGTCAACTTTAACAATGCTCAGTAACAAGATATAATGGCTTAACAAATAGTAGCTATTTTATTTAACTTTAAAAGTTCAAAGTTAGTATTATATGGTTTATACAAAAAACAATATTTTAACTTAAATTAGTTAAAAATAAAATGATAAATTGCTTTTTTTTTATTTACCTCCATACATCAGTTCACAAATCCTAAGTGTTTTGGTTCATTGTGGATTGTAAAAATCCTTCAATTAATTTGAATTAACTGAAACTATGTACACAAGATGCGGTGTGCATATTTTAAGGCAGTGTTAGATACAAACTAGCGATAAGCGATGATTGTACACATTAATTTATTAGAAACTTATATGCATAAAAATTCAAAATTTCCTCCAAAAATATGGGCGTGCATGACAGAAAGTTTATGTCTAACTACTAATAATATTGTGAATCGTTTCATTCATACTTTAATCAGTTTAATCAACAATTTTATAAATCACACTCAAATAAACTTAATATTTTTAAAAATTTTGGTTGAAAATGTTCAGACGGACACATAGATATATTAGAATAAATAGTGTCAATTTAAATATTCCAAATACATCGAATATCGAAAAATAAATCCACTTTGTTAAAATGTGCTAGGACTAAAAAGGCTATAATTTATAACTGATTTTAAAAATAAACTATATAATATATAATATTCATTCGTAAAGAGTGTTGTATTTAATTATGTTAAATAAATTAACAAAATATAATAAAAAAAAAAATATATGAATCATTGAATTTTACTTTATTATAGTATTTATCAAAAAACTATGTTAAAAAATTATGTATTTATGAATCAGGGACATTTACTTTATTATTGTATCTATTATAACTATGAAAAAATATTATGTATTTATTATTTGCTTTATTAGTTAGAAATATATTTTTCAATATTTAATGTCATCACTTTTCATATAATCCATGTATAGCTATTTCAATTTAAAACTTAAGTAAGTATACTGTAAAAATAATAGAAATAATAATGCAATTAATACAAATTATTATAATTTTACCATAGCAGATAGATTGGCGGAAACGGTACATGCCCCCTCCTATGGTGAATTTCATTCACACAGGATCTCTAACAAAGGGTATCATCCCATTTCGTCGAATCCCACTTTACCGATAAAAACACCAGTTGTATACGGATTGATAACAAATCCCATTTAGCCGAATGCTATTTTTTCGAATCCCATTTTGCCGAAAAATTTTTACTCATCAAAGCTTTTTTTTCCAATTGTCAATAAAATTTATTTGTTAGGTCAAAAAGACTGAAAAATGAACACAAGGCTCCTAATTATTGTAACAATGATAATTAAAAAATATTACAAAACGTAGTCATACGATTTTTAAAGTTCAAATTTTGATAAAATACGTAAAAGTAAACCTAACCGCCTTTTAATACTATACTAACACTAAAACTCAAAAATTCACTTTTTTTCTGGCGTTTTGAATAAAATCGATGTATTATTAAAGCAGGAAGAAAGCTATTTCAAGTGATATCGTCGCGGAAGCATCGTTCCGTAATCTTATCGCTGATAAAATGACAATAGTAATAAAATGTGTGGAACCACTACGAAACAGACCATACGAGGACAATTAACCTCCTCGAGGGTTGGCATACAGCTCTTAACAGACTATAAGCGGTCGACCACACCCAAACATTTTTATTTTAATCAAAGAATTAAAAAAACAGCAACAAAACTTTGAGCTTGATATTCTGACTCAAAAAAAATGTAACCAAGCTCCAAAAATGAGGAAAAAGTACTTTAGAAGACCGATTAAAAACGGAAAAAGCGAGCGGTAAACACTAATTAATTAACTATATAATTATAATAGTATATTAATACCTAAAATGTATGTTTAATTCTGATTTGGAAATGGACAAATATCTATTATAGAATATCTAAACGCGATTATCTACCACTTCCATCTCGAATAAAATTATAAATTTTTGACAAATGTTTTTATATATTTTTACTAAATATTAATTATTTTTACTAATATAGTAACATAATGTTATTATTTTTATGTAATTATTTCATTTATTTTTTATTATTCCACGATTTTATTTGAATTTATATTTTAAATTAATATTTTAACGAAACAAAATTATATTTTACTATGCTTCGGCGAGATGAGTTTCAGCGAAATGTGCACAAATCCTAACAAAGGGAATAAAAATAATTCTGATCATTATAAAGTTCAGATCAACGGAGCAAATAATACAAGAAATAAAAATATGATATTACATCTATAATACTATCAAAATAACTATTTGAGATATTAATAATATTATGTCCTATACATCACCATTTGATACGAATAAAAATAAATTAATTGAATCACGATTAACAGAAAAAAATGAATAACTCAGAAAACGAATGAGTAATGACCAATTAATGTCATGTATTTATCAGATGCTTTATAGTCTATACATATGTGCCCAAATTGAAATTTTAAAATTTTGTTTTGAAAAATATTTGACATGTTATTAGTATGTATTTGCATAGTCGGTATAACAGACAAATTATACCTCCGGGTAAGTGGCGGTCGGGTAGGTTGTAGAACACTCGTATTATTTCCACCTTCCCCCGCTAGACACACTCCTTAATTGTTGGTATCACGTCTAAATAAAAATCATGTAAATTACAAAAGTTATGTAAATACATCCTAATTACAAACTAAATATTTACTAAAAAATATTGTTAGTTGGGGGTTATTCAAACACTTAGAAGTTCGCTAACTCCAGTTAATCGACGAAATACAAATTGTTTTACATCGGTTTAGTTAGAAATTCATTGATGTATTATTGGTTTGTTCTTCAATAAATTATAATTTACGATAGTTATAACTTGATAACAAATTAAAAATAGGGAGATGTCAGTTATGAAGTGAGAATAAACCGTGATCAAAATTTCTCAACTATACCTTCTTACCGTTGTCGAAAAAAAGTAAACCAATGTTTATCATTAATAAACAGCGAACTTCTTAAAACGAAAATTTACTTTTTAAGGAGAATTCTAATACCGGTTTGTGTTGGCGAATTTCTTGGATCAAGACGGTAGGTACGTTTATTGAATAGTTTACGCAAAAAAAAAACTCTAAAAGTTCTTTGAACTCACGTCCGCATCGATCATTGTCGGACGAGGCAAGTTGACTCGACAACAACATTATATAATATAATGGAGATATATCTGTACGATTTACGAAGAAAAAATATTAAAATAGATTTACATCGTGCGTATTATTATGTGTTTATAATTCCAATAATTTGTGATTATAATATTTAAAATTATACGTGTGCGCAACTATACATGAATTATGCCAATGCATAATAATATTACTCATACAAGACAGCTGAAAAAAAAATTGGAAAAATCAATAACAAACTAACTAAATAGTTGTCACCTCGTTCGTGTTTGGCTGTGAAACTTTGAAAGGCGCCGTTACATATTACATTGCAGTCGTAACGACGTCGTAGTAATAAATTACCGACGACGAAAGAAAAAAAAATACCAATAGTTATGAGAAATGTTGAATTATGCAATTAATTATTGTTCGAACATGAAGAAATATTGAAATGAAAAATCATATTATGTACTTAGATGTTTATATTTTTCTTTCCTATTACCTCTGATTACTATAATATTATATAGTAAGTTAAGCTGTGCATATACGACTCGTCTCACCCGGTGATCACTGTATTATATAACATTCTTGACGCTTTTGACAGTCAGCGGTATCTTTTTTCCCTCACGTGTTCAATTATAATAGTATAATACATATATATATATATATATATTATATATATTATATAACATCACGCCACATGTGCTCGAGGTTGGTTTTTTACCGCGCGGAGAATAAAACCTTGCCATCGCGTTGGAGGCTTCTACAGTATAAGTCCTTAACTACGAGCTACGCCTACTTCTCAAAAATATCAAATCGTTTTATACGTCGTTAGTCGTTACAGTTTCTTGTATTTAAGTATCGGTATAATATTACGATTGTCGCAGCAGCGATCGTGATAAAACGATAGGCTTAAATAGATTTTTACCCTGTGCACATAAATACACTAATTATTTACGAGTTAATGCATTTAAAAGACAAACCATTTTCATAACCGTAGGCCAATACGAATTACGGCGTACGATTATTATTTAATAAAATATAATTATTATTTAAACAAATAATAATTATTATTGTTGTTGTGATGTTTTTATTCGTATCGATTGTGACGAATTAAAACGTCACGTCGTATCGGAATACTTACATTTAGTATTTTAATTAAATGTTACCCATCGTCGACTGGTTAAAGTATTAATATTTTATCTTTAATGGAAGCTGTAATAGTCGTTAAATGCCGTTTAAAAAAACCAAGTTTTTTCCCGGCGACAATGTAATAATAACAGACAACACTACAACAGTATACCTATTATTATTTATTATTATAAAGCTATATTATAGGTAATTGCGCTATACTCAAAATATTCGGTATCACCAGCAAACAACACCTTAAAATACATATTACATGGTAAAACATCACTAAATTTTTTATTTTTTTCGTTATTGATGCAATGATACGTACAACGCGTAATCTTTTGTGTGTGTGTGTTTAAACAATTAAACATAATATAAGAGATAATGTGTGTACGACGCTGTTTGTTTTTTATTTGTTATGTGCACAACGTTATAACTCGAGTATCCATAGGAAAAAAAATAGGTACTGATAAGTGATAATGCACTTTTAAATAATTGCCACTCGTATCAACAAGAACACAATAATAGGTTAATAATAGGTTTGGAAAAAAACGTAGTAGCACGTATAACACTTATGATTATTCATTATACTTTTCTTTGTTTTGCTATTACGGTCTACGATCATCAAACTACAGTCGTCTGTAGTATTGTCTTCCATAATAAGAGTTATATTTTACGTGACTGAGGCTTGTTTTCAAACAAATTGTCTTACCGTTTAACCAACACAATTTTTAATGTTTAGTCAAAATTTGAGTTCAGCGAGTATTTACGGTATGCGTCATATTTAGTGAAAATGTTTTTGAAACAATACACTTTCATACTTTCAAATTTATATTACTATATAGTTGGTACGACGGGTATACTTGCTCAAAAAAATAAAAACTGTTCGGATGTAGCTATATATAGCCCAATCTGCCACACCTTCGCGCACGCCTCTGACAAGATCTAATAAAAAAAAAAAAAACCAAACTATAGCCAACAATGTCCAATATATATAATATTATGGCTAGGGTTGCCATATCTTATTTTATACTTAAACCGGGACAAACGTTTTTCGTTTAATTTTTATGGGAAAAAAGTTACCGCTGTTCCACGGTCAACCGCCAATTTTAAGTTTTAACATTACTTTTCGTAACTGGAATACCACACACAATGGTTATCGCTCTAAAACGCGTTTATGAGAAAAAAACTAACTCAATGGTACGAATAGGAATGAGAAATCGACAAAATTATTAATTAGCTATAGAGTATAAGAACAAAAATGGTCGTGAAGGAATGAAAAACAATAAGACCGTATTCGTCATAATAATTATTGTCGTTATACCAAACCGGGAATATGATTTTAAAACAGATTTTGTCAGTCGACCAAATGATGAACTCGATTATTTTATCGTTTATCAAAACAATATTATTTTAACGTTAATTATTGAAGTTAAGACAAATTAGCAACCCCAAAACGCCAAAACCCACTATATCATTACACCGCAAGACGTTGCATTCATAATCTGCAATATACAGTCTAGATATAACTAATTGGGATGAATGGAAACCCTAGATTATGTTGATCGCGAGACATTTTTTTTCCGTTGCCGTAATAATATTATTATTTGCAAACGGCGTTTAAATTTTGTGTTTGTGAGCGGAATTTCTGCGTCGTAGTCTTGCATTACTACTAGTGCGGATTGCATTTTTATACTTAATAAACATGACGCGGCCCCTCCTCCTGTACGGACTGTACGTCTGTACGGAATATTATAGTAGGTATACAAATTATACAATATTATATACCGAATGCAGTATGGGTGGCGCAAATTGCACATTAAACATCCTTCGAGGATCGGCGCAGTGAGCCGTTCAGTCGGAACGTTTTAAGCGGATCAGCCCCAACCGGAACAGGCGACACTTATAAGCTTTATAATATGTGTATTATATTTGTATACAATATGACGTACATAGGAAGTGCGTAAAAGGCGCGTTTGACAAATTAGCGCGTGAAAAGTGAAATTCGTAATTATAATATATCTATTATTATTTGTTTTATATACTGTTTTGCGTTATACTTATATTGCTGCAGTTTATATATGCACACGATTTAAAATCTTCCTCAGATTATAATTTGTTTTCGTACTATATTGTAGCAAAATCATAGTAAACCGGCGGGCTATGCAGACATACAGTATAGGTATAATATTATAATTTACGTTCGCATTTTCTTGTTTGTAAACGAGCAACACTATATTATTATATATATATGTATTATGTATAAATTTAACGTGATAAACGTTTTCTATAGAAATTTATTTTACTTTTTTCTGTCGACTCGATTTTTTTTATAGATATCCAGTTTAAGTATAAAAACAAATATCATTTATAGTGTCAGCGATGAATGATCATGATTAAAAATGAACGAAAGGTGAAACTCTTAGTTATAATATTATTTAAAAAAATGTGTCGTGTGTATAACCACAAAGTATATATTATGCACATTTTATTTTATTACTATTATTATTTGTTTCAATATAATATCATTACATGGAATATAATATTATGCAAATATACTGAAGTGAATTATAAATGTATAGGTATAAGACATACACGTATGATTGATTTAGTGATTCAGTTATTCGTGCGATATTTATGTTGCATACAGAAAATAATTTATAAATACGAAAAGATATATGTATAAACTCACAAGAAAGTCGTGAAATGTTTCTCACGAATTCAAAAAATAAAAATAAATATGAGATCCATTAAACACATCGAGAAATAAACTACGTACATTAAAAAGTCAATTAAGCGGATAAAAGCTACATTTCGCGTGTGTTCCATCTAATGTATAAGGAAAAAACTCGAGACTTTATAGTTTTCAGAAAAAAACCGTTCGTTAAAACCAGTTTGGAAAATATGATCATTAAGTTATTATATATATTATATTTATATAAAATATTTGTAACAAGTTGTTTGACCAATACAGGTAAATAATTGCAACGAACGTATAAATCATTTTCTAAAATTCCATTAAATATCGTAAAATAACGGATCGAGCACATAATCCAGAATTTACAAAGTACCTACTTATATGAGATCGAATTTTTATAGTAATTTCATAAAAATATAAAATTTGTTCAACATTTACGTCTATAGCAGATTTTTAATACTTGAAAACTTAATGATTTTAGATCGTGAATGCTCGATTATTTTTGTTACTAAGTACACGAGACATGCTGTAGAATGTTTATACATTTTAGAACGTGATGTATATATTATATGGTTTTATATAATTTCTAACTGATGCGATGGCGCTCGTTTTAAAATGCACTGTAGCGAGTATAATTACGTAGGTATATTAGATTGACATTTCGGAAGGATGTCCATTAATTTATCTTGTATTTAACGTTTCGCTAATGATTCAATATAGGTATAAAAATTAGTAATTTAAAAAAATATATATACACAGCACCCAAATGGTGAAATGAACTGGAAGAATTTGTGCTGTCATGATTATGAATTAAATTAAATCCGACGTCCGGTTCAAATACAATTAATATCTGAAAACTATAGACATCGTGTGTTATAAAAATCATAATTATACACCTACTAGATTATCATCATTATTATCTTAGTCATCTTAATATGCATTAAAGCACTTAGAAATGTATTAAAAAATTATTCGATGAATAAAAATATATCCTATTATAATATGCAAACATAACAAAAAACTTATAAAGAGAGGAAATAAAAATATTACAGCAATAAAGCGGAAGTGGTATAATAAATGTGTAATTGAGAATTTGTTGTGGGAGAGATTATATTATTATAATTTATCTCTATGTATAGGCAAAATGCAGAGCCAATGCATTGCCAATTTTACAAAAACAAAACCATGATATTATCAAATTGCACATACTCATTTATTCTTAAAATTATCATCAGCCCTAGTTGAACTTACCTATACGTCTAAACTTTATCATATCTTCATAGAATATGAATATATAAGCACTAAAATAACCTGATTAAATTTTTCGTCTATATGGAATTGTTATTCCTGATAAATTAATTTAATTTTAAATAGTTAGTACTGTAGTAAATTTTACCGATTTTCAATATTTAAAAAAACATTATTATTATTATCATCATTATTCAAACACTTACATGTTTGATTTATAATTTATAGTGTGCGATGGGCTTTAATAATATTCACAAGCATTATAATTTATATATTATATTACATAACAATAATAATATATTCTGAACGTATACAATTTTATTTAATATTCCATGTTTTCTTTTATTAGTATATTACTATTAAATTTTATTTTTCAGTGAGTAAAATGAGTTATTTAAACGTTTTTGACGCTAACTATGCGAGGCATTACCAGCTAGGTATATTTTTTATGTTTAACTGGCCTAGAATTATTAAGATTAGAACTGAATACCACAGTTTGAGAACCTCTGGGCTAGGTTATTGATTTATTAATTTTGTTTCATATAACAATGTTATAAGTTATATACGATGTACAGAAAAGAAAAGCAACGGAAATATTATTACATCGTTTGATGCCTAGCTATTGTGTGCAATTACAAACTTTAGCTCGCAGAGTAAATACTGCACAGTTGCCGTCTTTCTACCAAACACACTATTACACTAACAATGGTTATTGTTCTTAAGTTATTTGTTCAATAACTATATTATACTAGATATTAGAATATAACACAATATTGGGTCATCGGGACTGTCTGACTTATACTTAGTAGAATATGGAAACAGTTTTAACTAAGTATGTATAAAAGGTAGAAAGTAATAGGTACAATGGTTACCAATAATATTAAACTGTATAATAACATAAAAACAATCATACAACCTAACATTATACAATAAACGTAATGCGATATCCGGATAATTCCCCACACTATAATAAGTAATAACTAATAAGTGCTAATATTATAAATTAATAAATTATATACAATTTGAACGCGACACGACGTAATTCACATCTTATTTATTACATTACGTTATCTTATCACTTATCGCCTTTTTCCAGATGTCAGGACGGTCTATTCAAGAACTGAACAAATACTCTGTAATCTGTACACTAAAATTAAGCATTTAAAAGTGTACCTACATAAAACTTAACTATATAGGCCTCTAATATAGACCACTGCCTGTTATATTATGGACAATGTCGCAATAGGGTGTGTATAAAAATGCGAAAGTCGAAAGAAAATAGACATCACTGAGTATGGCTCGTTGAAAGAGCTCAGTTGTCGTCGTATTCTGTATAGTTGGTACCCATTGGACCCATAGGGTCTGGTTCTCTGCGGCGTGGCTGGTGAGCATGCGCACTGAAAACAGTACGATACGATCACGCTGACCCGCAACGTGGTAGGTGGCTTAAACAAAGAATTCTGCTATTCCAAGGACTATATTATCCTTCTCTCCCAGACGTTAGATCCCTTTTCCGGCTATCCATTCTCTCCGGTGACAATTATGAAGGTCACGCGCTATTATAATACGAAAACGAGTTGCACTCGTGATGAGTGACCGCCTTTCGTTAGTGTTATATACATTATAAGTCCTATGGAGATCATTTCTGCACAAATGATCGATATTTATTAAATGTATTTAAATTAACTTTTAATACAGTGATGTGTGACTGTGAGTATCAATATATTATAATTATATATAATTATAAATATTATATAACATTTTATAAAATATTTGTTAAAAAAAAAATCCCTGGAAATTAGAATAGACTTGTACGCCGTCCTCGCGGTTATATTACTTCATTTACGGACAACAGGCATTTAAGTCTTATTTTGAAAAAAAAATATTCACGATTTTATTACTACACATTGCATTATAATATTTTAAGCTGCACAGCTTATTTAATATTGATGGGTATAATTATATAATATATATATAATATAGCATATAATAACAGGCATATTCTCAATAACGTATGAACGCAAATTCTAATTCTAATAAATATACTGATTTAAAATATACCTATCATCAATCACTACTGATCATAGTATTCATATTCGTATATTGCGGAAGAAAGTCGAGATTTTTTTTCTTTTGTTGTCGCCAAACGACTTCAAATGGAATTATCGACATACAATTTGCATCTGTATTAATAATAGGTAATGCCGACTGACAATGCATTGGAAAATAAAGCACAAATGACGCAAATGAAGCAATTTTTGATATATTTAATATATATATTTGAAAAATTGATGGGTTCTATCACTGGATAGCCTCCCTCTTCGTGTATTTCTTTTCTATTTTCTAATTTACTTATTATGCCTTGAAGCATAGATATTCTTTTAATAAAAAATATATATATATTTTAAAATAATTTAGTATTTTATAATAAATTAATATTTCGGAAATTTTCTTTTATAACATTGGATAAGTCGAAAACCTGTCTTAAAAGAAACGTTTGATTGTCCTGTTAGATTAAATTCCGCATACAACACTATGTACGTTTCTCGGTTTTTGATAATAATTGTTTCCAATTATTGTAATCATTCGACGAAGCAACGATCAAACTGAAAACCTATTTAACTCGATAATTTGCCATTTAAACGAATAATGTTTTAATTAAGTATATACGCGTTACCGTGTTGAAATTACAGACATCACATTTTAATTTTATAGTTATAGGTTACATAGTATGTTATCTAAAGTCCTGGAGTTCGTTCAGCCGCCGCCCGACGTCAAACAATTGTACAATATGATATATTGTATATTATGTACAATAACTATACTATTAATACTAATACTATTATATAGAGTTAAATATATACGGCCTTCGGAGCAAATTTACTGAAAAAAAGAAACGAATTCACTGGAATCATCCTTTATATTATTATGAAGTCCACAATGTTCTGCAGGTATACAATATGCGACAATAATAAGATACACTATATTATAACCATTGGTTTCAAGAATACATTTCAACCATTTATACAGAATAGCATTATTGTTTGGTCATTGAAAACATATAACTCGACTATTTTTACTATTTTTAGCACAAAATAAAATATGCAGTTGTGTGCCTTTCTACTGAGTTCCTAGACTCGAATAATCAATCATAGTCTTGCGTTAGAGAAAATAAATTATGTTAAAAATGAAATTGCAGTTTTCTATGAAAAACGTATAATATTTTTATATGTATAGTATGCACCAATATCTAATTAATTCATTATACAAATCAAATCCTCCCATCAAAATTACTATACCATACGAATTTTGAAAAATTGCTTTAAATGGCATTTTGATAATCGTCGCCCACCTTAATATACACACCATAATACAGCCTTTTATAAACTTGGTGGCATTAGCCGCCGCTCTCGTTCTACACTTACTGCATGCCACTGGCTGAATCATATAAAGTGTAAATAATAATAATAATGGGTCTGCAATTCGTATATTTGTCGACAAAAACCTTTTGTCCTTAAAACGCGACGTGGGTAGAAGTTGAAATAATATTATTATGTACTTCACTATAATAATATATACGGCGCCGTATACGAAACCTGCGTACGATGAATGGCGATAAAATTGCTGATAGGGCGAGGATTCTCGACAGCGTTGGCTACAGACAATACCGATATTAACACACCCCCGTGTGTCCTACCCTTTTATTATTATATGTGACGTGTGGTGTGTGTGTGTATAATGTATGTAAGCAAAGAACGGAACGCTCGCACAAGACAAACACACTTATCGCCCAACATTTTTTGAGTGTTTATAATGTTGTAAAAAAAAAAATGTCAACGCGTTATATTTAATTTTACGGTCACATTTGATATTGATCAATAGAAAGTATGCAACAGGTATATGACACTTTGTTTAAAAATAAAACGATTTAATATTTTACAAAATATGTCTAAAACAATTTTAAGACATTTTTGTTTTCATATATTACAGTTTTATTGAACTAAAATAGTATTGGTTAATGTGTAGGCACTATATTACTTAAGTTGCAACTGCCATACAACCGATTTTCTTAGTAATTTTTTAGTTTCTATATTATAGTATACAATGGCGAGGTATTATGTTAACATATAATATAAACAAGTTTAGGATTATTGCCATTATTTCGAGGTAAACTATATTATGTATAAGTAGATTGCTACCAAAAATATTAAAATTGTTTTCTTTTCTATTCAATTTTAACAATTTTACAAAATGTATCTATTGAGTGAGATCAGTTATTTTACTGTTGAACTTTTACTACATTCCTCGCTATTATTAATAATGCATTAACATACTTTTAAATCTGTATTAGTATAGTTTGAATAATTTATTTGAATTTTCACTTGATATAAATTTTGAAATTTAAAATTATCAAAATATAATACATATTATACATAATATATACAATATTTCAAATTCAACTTGACAAAGTTTATGGTGTATATTTGGTTAAAATTTAACCATCATCGTGTTACATTAGACTTTTTCAATAATTCTGTTGAAGACCAAAGAAGATAAAATATATTTTTATTACCTATTGGTATAATCAGTATAATCTTTTTCACATTTTAATGAAATAAATGAAAAAACAAAACCCCTAGTGTCCTACGTAGTACGTACTATTCTTTTTTATAGTATATGATTTTCTTAAAACCAACATCAATTTACACTGGGTTATTAAATATTATATTATTTAAGTATACATTTTTAAACTTCTGATAATATGTAGGTAGGGTTCTAAAATTTCATGAAATTTATTTTTGTGAAATATTTCATGAAACTTTCATGAAATATTTCATTTTAATGAAAAATTAAATAAAATGTTTTTTTTAAATTGTAGTAAGAAATACAGTTAATTTTTACTTAGTAAGGTAGATATTTATTGCCTTTGTGTATAAGTATAATATACCTATATGGATATACAATATGGCTATACAAACACACAGAACTACACAAGTCACATGCAAATATTGAAATACCCAATGGCCAATGGTGTTATTGAATATGCGGTATAGCGGTGTTTCTATTTCCGTTATTGGCGAAGAAAATGTAGATATTATCATGATTTTATTTATACAATATTCTATGTTTATACTTCATTAGCTGATATTGTCATATGGATGATAAATATGAAATCAGTGTGACAATATAATTATGACTTTATTATGGACATACCAAAAAACACAAAATTTTGAAAAAAAAATATTTTTCAATATTTCATTGAAATATTTCAAGGAGGGTGAAAGTTTCAATTTTGAAATATTTCAAAGTGAAAATTTCATGTGAAATATTTCATACTCATAACCCTATATGTAGGTTATAATATGTAGTGTATATTTTAGTCAGGATGCCAAAACACAAACTATAAGATAAATAATTATTTGTATTGAAATAATTTATAATAATTATTATTTATGTGGTGAGGTGTAAAATGTTTAGGTTATAAATTCATGAATTAGTAGAAATAATATATTATTTTTTATACTATAAAAGTATAAAGTATAATTATTAAATTATTATTTGGAAAAAAAATGATAAATAATGCATCATTTCAACACAGATGAAACAACAAAATGAGTGCATAACCGAAGACGTACGACTTGCAGCGCTTATAGAATAATAAAGGGCTTATACATGACATCAAGAGGTTATAATCTTGTTTTTACTGCACATTAATTAATAATATTCTTTTATATTCTGTATACGTTTTATTTTTAAATTAGCGACAGACGGTTTAACGAAGAATAAAGTTGAAAGTGCTCCAAAAATAAGAATAACATAAAATTAGTGATGTTGAAAGGACGGTACATTTTTATTTTTATTGAAAAAATGAAACATAATGTGATGCTTCGTGTATTTTAATCGTCAGACTCGTGAAAATCGTAAATGTCTAGTTTTAATCGAAAAACGTGTACGTATGTATGTGAAGTTTGGATTGAACGTCATTAACTCATAAATAATAATAAATATCAATTATCTTTAACTAAGTAGTTAATTGAATGCGTCCGCCTACTAATAATTATTACCATATTCTCTAATACCCTAATACAAAGACTTCCATCATAATATCGAAACGGTGTGAAAGTGAGATAAATCGAGTACGATCAATAACCGTGCGAGCGTGGAGCGTGTGTTCAAAAATCTCCACACGACGAAAGGAAAAAATAACATTTTTTTAAGCACTTGTTTGCGTAGCCGGAAACGATATTACAATATGTGGCGGCGTCTTTATGATGTTTGGTCTAACTAGGGACGGCGGTAGCAGCAGCGGCAGCTGAGAGCCGTTTTGTAGATTACGGTTGAAATAATTACGTTTTACGAAATCGGTCGATTGGTAAACAACAATATAAACGCGGAGTGAAATAAGTAGGTGCGGTACAAAAAACGTCTCAGAGAAAATATAAAACACAGCCGTTTGATGTAGGATATAGTATAATATCATGTTACTCCAACAGATGCGGTCGTGGGTTTGGGGCTAGAAAACCAGGGGCGCGGCGCGGCGTTTGTACATAAAAATCGAAAAAATGTTAAAAAAAAATAAATAAATAAAGAAGTAAGTATGTACACTACAATAATATTATTTTTATGTATATTATATTATTATACGTTGGGCGCGATGTGGTGATAATATCCACCTGTAGCGATGTCGGCCTCTGGGTGAACACCCGGTGTGCCGCCCGATAGTATGATCGTTATTATTGAGATGACATGGTACGTCCAGTCTAACACGGACGGATTTTACTCGGTCGTTTTTAACATTATAAATTGAATCGAATATCAAATTCTAAGGTCCGGGGCCCTGTACCCAGTGTATGCTTTTATTCTATGTTTTCGTCTTGAAGCGAGTCGCAGTGGCATTTTGCAATGCGCGAAAAAAATGCACAATTTTGTCCGCGGCACACGCTGCAGGTGCGTATTCCACCGTTCCACGCGCTTACCGCGGAACTGGAAGACTGGCCGAGGATGATGCGCGTGCGAGCGTCCGTCCGTCGTCGTCTTCTTCCACCACCACTACTCCAACACGGACGACCGTGGCCGGTTTCTGTGTCTACTCCGCCGCCGCGCCGCGCCGTGCACTGAAAAACTCGTCACTGTAAGGTGGCGCGGGGGACCGGGGGGGGGGGGAAACGCGTGCGTGTGACCGTGTGCGACGGCGGTTGGTGCGTGCGCGTGCGCGCCCGACCCGACCGACGACGACGAGACCGCCGAATTCCGATCTCGTCCGCACCGCGTCACACGTATCGCGCCGGCCGGTCGACCACGACCGTGCAACCACACAGTCCGTCAACGCGTATGCCGCCGCCGTGTACTCCGCGAGTGTTAGCCGTCCGGTGTCCGACCACAATAATAACATCATCGTCATAATTAATAAATGATAATCAATCGTGATATTCGTTACATCGGTCGTCAGTGATTTTTTTCCGTTTTCTCTATCCGACGGGTTTTTTCTTTTCGTTTTTCCTTCGCCGTTTCCAGCCGTCCCGAGACCGTTTCACAAAACGCTCGGCCTTTGACCACAGTTCGGCGCGTGCGGGGATATCCCGCTGGTATGAATAATTATTGACGACGACGGGATAGCCGCGACGCGGGACACGACACAATTCTAGTCAAGTAAGTCTTCAATGCCATATAACATTATCTCGGTTGCAATTATACGATGTCGTCTTAGTGTTAAATTATAATGTACATACTCACTACTGTGTCGTCAGTGTCGTCTCAGCCGCCGCCGTCGGAGAAACGGATCGACGTGATCGCGAGTTGATTGCTTTTGAGTTCGAGAACTAAGTAGGTTATTTTGTGTTGGGAACGGATATCCATCACGACAACGAACAAAGCTATTTTTCATTATTGCGCACCTACGCTGCCCATTGTCGTAATTTGTGCATGTAACGATTTATGCCCCGGCGGCGAGTGCACAACGCGAGATTTGACCCACGAGCAAAATATCCATTTGAAAACCGCCAAGGTCAAGAGTCGTTTTTAGTTCGTCGGCTCACGTGACTAGGTACATCAATATTTACTCGATGGTCTTTGACGACTATCGGCTTTTTCGAAGATGAAAGATTAAAATTATTGTACCCCCCCCCCCCCGTTCCTACACACTTGTTGCTTTTATCGAGGGCCTCCCGAAAACTAACTTGTTAATCGGCTCTACCGCAGCTGTATAGATTGCGGCTTTATTGATTGTCATTATAGGTAAGTATCATCGATCATTTTTCCGATTACGAAACTAATGTTTCTCAGCATTCCGAGTACGAACGACGAACCAGTTAAACCTCGAGTTAAACGTTGTTGTACAGAAACTCTACGTGTACAATAACACCGTTTACAGCTCCACTAACGTTCATAACATACTAAACTTTTCGTCTTTAGAATTCACTGTATCGTCTCAGTATGCGGACGACGTCCGGGTGTCCCCAAAGATATAATAACGGACTGTGGTTGCTGTTATGATATTATTATATGTGTGTGACTGTTTTTAGTAAATAATATTGTCATGTGCGTTATTATTATTAAAGTGCTATAAGATGTATGAATAATTCATTCGCTGTTCTACCTAAATTCTCACTAACAGACATTTAAAACCACCGTCGTTGTGTTCAATACACACCATCACCTCGGCGTGTATTACAAATTTATAAATGCCGAATAAACGCTCTTTACGACCGAGCATACCCAATGCGGGTGTAATGATTTAAATTAAATTATAATACTATGTGTGAGTTTCAATTATATTATTAGAATGTTATGCGCCTCGAATAATTCCTAAGCTTACCTACACGAAAGGATTCCCATTTATGTTTGACTGTAGTCAAATAGTACCAATCATAATCCAACAGTGCATTATTAGAATCATTTTGTTATTATTTTAAGGTTATATTTATATAAATTGCATTCAAATTTAATCCATTTCTCTTGGAAATAAAAAATTGTGTTTAAGTAATTAAAGATCAATTACGATTTTTCATTTTTTTTTTTGTAATTTTAGAAATGTTCATATGTTTGATAATAATTACAATACTTTGATTTATTTATTATACATATTGTCATGAATTATTTATTGCTTATTGCATAGTATTTGTAATTGAGAATAAAAGCATTTATAGTTGGAGGGGGAATTAAGTGAATTTGGTTACTTTTTTAATAATTGTAAGCTACCTATTTCTAAGATTAGCCAAGCCTTAAATGATTTATTTGATTAAATACCGTATAACACAATAATAATATAACTATTATAATTTATAACTACTATATAAATGTAATAATTAGCAAATTGATCTTCTACACTCTATAATGTATGTTATATAATATTTAACTGATCCGTCAAACTGTGTTTTAAAAGTGGTTCACAGTATCGTGATCATTAGGGCCCGGATTTATATGCTCTAAAAACCTAAGAAATATGCACTATAAAATATGCATTTATGCTATTATTTTATAGAAATATACCCTATAAAATAAAAAATATGCAAAAAATCGATTAAAATTTTGTTTTTATTTTTATTATTTTTATATTATGTTTAAATAAATTATACTATATTTACAAACACGACGAAACAAACACGATTAATGTATGATTCATTAAAATTTACTCAATAACAGATTACTACTTGTCCCGATATGTCTCAGATAAAATAAGAAAACGACTTCGTCAAATTACATGGATTATAAATATAACTATAAATACGTTATTTTAATAAAAATAACCAAAATATTACATATTATGCATTTAAAAACCGTATATATGCAAAAAAAAAATCGTAAAATACAGAAATATGCAGTACATGTCAAAAAATGACAAAATATGCAAAAATATGCAAAATAAAATTTTATATTTCGGACCTATTGATTACAAATCAAACTTGTAGCTTACCTAGCTATTTTTTGGGCTATTCAGAAAAAACATGCAAATGCATATAAATCCGGGCCCTAGTGATCATCTATTCATCTACATCTACATGTATGCCAAATTTCAATTAATACACACATATTATAGTCGTGAATTAATACAAAAATCCGATTAAAAATAGGAATTAGTTTTTCACGAATTTTTTAAATGTTCAGACAATTATTTCAATTGTTTTTTCCGTAAAAACTTAACTTGAATTATAACGAGTATTAAAAAAAAAAGCCCAAATCAGTTTTGCCATTTTCAAGTAGTTATGCGCTTTTCAACTAACCTACAACTTAAGCTCTGTTAGAATATAATAATACTATTGACCGCTATGTCGTATTATATTTCCAGAGCCTAGGCCCTAAAGGATGGAATTATGGAGAAAAAGTATTAAATTTGAGGATATATTGAAATTAAACGTTTTTAACAACTGTAAATAGTCACAACACCCATAAAAAATACTGTAACGACGTATACCCATGCGATTTGCAATTTATAGTACATATTGGATATATTGTGTTATAAATTATTGTACTAATTGTTCAATATAAAACTATTGCCATGCGTAGGCTCTTATTAGGTATACGGACTTGGGAATGATTTTAAACTCTGACCTTTCTCGTAAACGTTCCAACATAACAACTAATCTACGGTTTCTTATCATTGTTTCATATGATTGGAGTAACGACTATTATTATGAAAGATGAAACAGTGAATGCACATATTTTTGGGTTAACTGCATGACGTCTCACAAATTCCAAGAGATAAAGGCGAGTTATATATTTCGTTATTTTTCGTTTTTGTACTACAGTAATATTAAAATCGATGAAATGGCCACCCAGGAGAAGTATTAATTTCTCCAAACACGTTTGGGGATAAGGGTGGTTTTCTGCATTGATTTGTCGTGGTGGTCCATTTCTCCTGGGGCAGCTTCACCCACCCTGCCGTAGACAATGCTGTATAATGTATATTATAATGTTAAGTGCTTCTATTGTTTTTTACATTCTTTCATACATTTAACGTGTTGTCAACGGGAACTAATAACAGCCGTGTATAAATTGGATAAACGTCTACAGTTTAGTACGTCCCATTTCACAGTTCAGTCATTTCGAATTAAATAAGCATCCGAGATAAATGAACTACCTATTTACTCGTTTTAAAATACCCCGTAAGATACAATCGTGTTTTACAACCAACCTCCCCATCGGTGTCGCATCAATCGGAATTGTGTGATGTTTATAGAGTATATTGGCCCTCTGCCCCTCTATGATGGCTGTATATTAATATATATACATAAGTAAGATGGGGAATGAAGTCGTTTTAGTTTTTATTTTATTTTTTACCCTCCGTAACCGACAACGTTGTCTTCATACTTATAGGGTCTAATCCACCTTCACCGAGAAATCGAATTTTTTACTTTATACTTATAGGGTCGTCTGTGTGTGCATGTATGTGATTATACGTTTTTTTTTCACAAAAGACTCGCACAGACATTTTTCACGCGCGTTAAATATTTTTTGGGACCGCATACAAAAGGCCTTTTGTGTACGAGTTTGTGTGTGCTACCTACATCGTGCGTGTTAACGTGTATTATTGTGCCTATATATATATATATATACCTATATAATACGACGAAAACGTCTCGCGGAGGAGAGTTGACCGGAATAAACGAACAAAAAGAAATCGCAGTTTTTCGGTGCAAAGAAACCGCGTCTTCTGCGTGCGCATGTTCACCCCACATACGAGGTTTTAAAATACGACGGGACACCTTTCCAGATGTTTTAGCACAAGGATTTCGGCGAGAATATACCAAAATTCTTTTGTGAACCAACGACACGGCGGTAACTACTACTAAATAACACGTGATTGTCGAAGTCCGTGATTTTATTTCATATGCTGGGACTTGTGTACGTATTATTCGTCCGTACGTGTTGTTATTATTATTATTATTACGATGGCCGAATCGCCGCATACACACATTATATTATTATGTACCTATTATACAATGTTTGAAACAATCATTAGCCATGTCGAATTTCGTATTATATCGACGGATATTATTGTGTACAGTCGTTATAGGAATTGCTATTAGCTGCTGTTGCTGATGTTGTTGCGATCGAACCGAATCGCGTTAAAAAGGATTGACGCCAACACGACACGCAACCGTGTCGGCGGCGGCGGCGGTTTCCCTTTGAAATCTATCGAATTGTCTAATGTGTGCCCCCCATACGCATATATATAAATGTATATATATTTTATACGCGAATATATTATAATATGTAAATGCGTAGTATATACGTTACATTCCCTATCAAACCAAACACCTCGTATAATATATATACGATAAACATTATGATGTACTAAAATGCACATCCGATTAATAACATTATTATTTTAAGCGAACTATCGTCGGATACAAAATTGTAATGGGAAAATAAACGTTTTGTTTGAATTAAAAAAAAAAATCATACATTTTTTTTGACGTTTTGTTTTAATGACAGTGTTAATAGTTTTCCATCAAACCGTGTGAACAAATTATTGACTATAATTACTTCCATGCTCTTATTTCTTTTTAAAATAATAATTATTATACTTCATTTAATTAATGAGATACCCGAATACAACTAATTTATAGTGCTAAATAATTTATACGTTGATTATATAGTAACTGTTTAGTGTTAGCGAGTGAATCGATCGGTGTAAAGATATATAGTTAATATTAGTCATTGTTCATACACAATACCTATACATATTACTTTACGCGTATGGCTCGTTTATTGTAGTTTGCTCGGAAGCGAAAATCATGTTTAGCTAGTGTTGAAGTTCGACACTCATAACTCATCTTACATTAAATAATGACTTTGTAAAGAGAGAAAAGAATTTTTAGTTTAGATTCTTAATATTTCTGTGCTTATTTTAGTAAATGTAGCTAACGATTTAGAATGCGTGTATAATATCGTAACAAAAAATGGCTACTAAGATTAGGATCCTTGTACACTAAAGTATGAACCTATATGTATAAAATAATCATTTAAAAATATTATTTCGAACTCGAGCATTGGCATAAATATTACTATAAATTAATCATTATATAAACCATTGACTACTATTTTATTTATTCTTGAAGAAGAACAAGCTCAGCTGCACATTAAATTATTTTGGTATTCTAATAAACCACATGTAGGTAAATGTTTTTAGTAGTACAATTATTTATTTTTTAGTGTGAATACTTCTAGGACGTTTAAATTGGTGTTTACGTTTTAAATATTAAATATAATTAAAAAATTTGTTTTGTGTCAAAATAATGTCTTGTTTTTATTGAATTCCTTGTACACTTTGGTCGTACTGACCAATTATTCTTTAATTAAAATATTGTGTAGGATTAGTTTGAAAAACGTTGAACTAAATAATTTTTTTAATAGCCAATGATAACTAAAGGTATCTATAATATTCTATATATTATATCATATATGTTTATCTTTCAATGTCATAGGTTATCTGCAACTGGTGAACTCCTACACACGATCGCAGTGAACTCCTGAATAACCATTTTTCTTTATCTAAGAATCGTATATAGTATAGGTAGTAAAACGTTGAATTACTTGATACTCAGCAGTTTGTGTATTGTAAATAGATTTCACGTTCGAACTTCAGACAGAGGATGCAGCTGCGGTTCGTTTCGGAATCGGAGAGGTTCTAATAACAATAATAATGGATTCGTGCGCTGCAATAATAATTATTATTGTTTTTTATAATCTATATAGACCGGCTGTATAGGTCGTCGTTATGCGTACGGCTCGTACAACAGAAGAATCCCGTTTTACTCGGGGTTTGTTTTCGAAAATTCTTCAATCGATTTCACGTTGTTTACTTTTCAAAACGGTCCAAATAATACAATTATCGCCGGGGGCACGATTTACAATACCTTTTTTTCGTAAAGTGTGCGTATTATTTTACTACTATTGTAAATGTCTTGTCGTTGCACGTATTATACACACAATAACATAAAAACATCGCTTTTTCGCTAAACTCAACGTTGTCGTCGATGCTTACACATACTAGGTATACGGTGTACCGTATAGGCAATAACATACAAGACGATTACCATATTATTATTATTATAATCCGCCCGCGGTGCTTTTTAACGGCCCGTGGCGGCATCGATAAAACGAACGTCGTTGTCGTCTTTAATTTTTTTTTTTTACTTTTCATCACAATCGATTTGAATATCGTTCGTGTGCTGCTCTGCGGTAGATAAAATACACGAAAACAAGATCGACGGACTCGAAGTAGGTATATAATAATATAATCTACTTGCAAGTCGTAGTTATTATAATATATCGGTATAGTAGTTGTAATACTGGTCTCGCCGCGGAGTAAACCAGAGTATGATTTTTACGCTGCTCGGTGCGTATATTGTGGAAGAAAAACCAAAACGAAAAAAAAATCCATACGCATATTATTATTATTGCTGGTACATTCACACACACACATGGATTGTTTGCATTGGACGCTCGTTAGCCGGTCCTTGTTCTTCCCATAATATTATAACTGCCGCCGCCGTCCGTCGCCCACTCCTCTTCTCTCGGTCCGCGACGGCTGTGGCTACGGCGGTCGTCTCTCTGCGCGCTCGTGTAGTCTAGTTAAGGGAACATGTGAGGATTGATAAATTATAGGTCTGCTCCTCGATCCGGACAACCGGTTTCTTTTTTTCGGCTCTCCGGGCACTTTCCTATGCGTACCTTATAATATTATAGGTATGTATAATATGGTGTTGGTGCGGTGGTAGTGGTAGTACACTGATACGTACTACACAATAATGTCGAGCAGTAGGCATCAGTCACACAGGACTAGCTTCGGTTGTTGTTGTTGTTATTATTATTGTGCTTGTGCATATGTGCTCATATTATGGCGTGTTGTCGAGGAAGAGGAACGGAAAACGAATCCTTAACCGATCGAAAGTTAATTATCATCACATTATTAACAATCATTATTATCAAATTGGAATTTTATTCCGTTAATAAAATATTATTATTATTATTATTATTACTCGTTGCATAATTTGTGCCTATTCACTGCAATTTATTTCCTTGTAAATAACAAGACTGTTTTAGTCTTTCGGATGTTTAGATTTAATATTTCTTAATTTTTCTTTCCTATAATGAAACAAGGGAGTTCTTTTTCTACCGCCTTCCGTTTGTTGTTTATACGTTCGCTCTGTATAAATTATCCTGTCCATTCGATATTTTAAATTATATAAACGTCCCGAGGTACCCATATAATATAATTTTATATTGTTCGATATTATGCTGTTTAGTATTATGGTAAGTGGTGCGTGTATTGTATATTATGACGACGATCGTTTGACGAGAATATAACTACAAGAGATTTTTTCTCTACACTGGCAGGCGGTTTTCGACGGCAATTAATAATAACGCATTATTGTTGATAATCATCTTGTGATGATTGCCGAAAAAATAAACTTACATCATAAAGTATAGGTACACCTACGTGTGCATATAGGCAAATCGGACGTGAGTAGTCGTTGTTAGACTATTGTTCTACACCGCGTAAAGTATACGCGGTATATTTATTTTAATATCCGTTTCTTCGGTGTACCTATACATTGTATTACCTATCTGTCCAGAGTGCAAATTTGTAGGTTTTTTTAATATGTATTTATTTTGGGCTTATACAGCTCAACGGAGGTAATGCGGACGATTTATTGATTACAGAATATCTAGAACATTTTATTTTACATATTTGAGCAAATGTTTGGTTTAGAGAAAATTCAGCTTATTTTTCATATTTTAGAATTATTTTATTATTATCTATAAAAAAAAATCTTAGTTGTTAATTTCTCAAGTGGGGATTTATTTACACTTAAGACAAAACAATGATTGAAACCTTTCAATAACTTGTTTAAAACATCGAGTATTAATTGTGTGTCTATCTTGATGGTTTATAATTAAATTGCTAATCTTGGTAACTTTGGTCCTTTTGGATAATTAGTTTAAATTATATACACGATTCTATCAAATCGTTTTATAATTATTTAGTACTTACATTATTTTCTTGAATATGATTAAATAATTGTAGTGACTCGTCAATATAAAAAATACTGAACATATTAGCATTTTGTTTTAAGCTTTTAAGTTAACTACCGTACCACTACGGCTATAACCTATTTATTTAATATTATTTTAATAAATTGTTTGTCCAGGAATTATTTCAATACAAAACGTTATTAAAGTAAATATTATTCGTAAATCGCTGCTGTGCATTGTGTTATAAGTTACAGCGTTTTGTTATTTGGTTAAAAATTGTTTTGATAAAATGTTTGGAAAAACATTTAATATTTTTACGGCTTGAATACTGTTCTCTACATATTTTATTCATCTAGGTATTCACAGTTTATTTTGTCTATTTGGCAATCGTGGAACCAACTAAAATGTGTTATGGTCTGGATGTCTGGTGTTATCAAACAGCATTAAAAAAATTATATTTTTATAATATTTGCGTCATAAGAATGTTTATAAAATAATTTAAAAATATTTCCAAATGCTTTCTGGTTCTCGAGAGAGAAATATATACTGTTTGGAAGCTGATTTATTTATTTTAAAGCGTTTTAGCATCTGTTACATCAATCAGTGGCAATTTTTTTTATTCAAAAGTGGAAATTATTATCAATGTTTAAATCGCATGGTAGTCATTTATGTTTCTTGTATAGCTTTCCGCGATATATTAATTTCTTTTTTTCCTATTTACGTGACGAAAGCGTGTTTTTAATTTAGTATTATTGTACACACTTTCGTCGAATGTGTGGATACAACTATTTTAATGAAAATAAATTTCTTTTTTATAGGTACTTGTGCGAGTGTCCTAAAGAATGTTAACAAATTTGTTATCATTTTATATTAAAATAGCCAATTATTTATTTAGGAAACTTACACACAAGTTTTTTATTTTCACGCTAAAAGGCTATAATATGACTTAGGAGTATTATATAATATAATACACATTAAATTAACAATAATTTCACTATTATATTACTATAAGTAACAGTGTTTAATTAAAAACTGCAGATTTCGAGCAGTATTTATAGGCGTAAGCGGTGTGTGCAACTGGGCGTGTGTCAAAAATTCTCATTGACACTCCCAAGTCCTTTTTTATACCGACAACCGACTATAGTAATATATTTCTTAGTCTACTGCTATATTTCTGGAACACGAACATATGTTGCCGAGTACAAAATATGTTGAGCGACCGCACTTGCTGATCGCCTTAATGGTGATATTTAAAAATCAAAATCGATATAAACCGAATCATTGCTATCGTGGATTTGAATAATAATTAATAAACTATTTTTTTAGTGATAAAGTTAGGTGAGAAAAACAACAGTAAGTAGGCGAAGAATACGTTGTCCTTGTAATTCATGGTCCTGAAAATTGATTTATTTGTTTTTGGATGGTCCACATCCGCCAATATGGGTTAGGTAGACGATAAACTCTGATCTAAATATTTCTGTACCCACTCTATATAATAGGTTCTGTATGAGGTTCTGTATAATATATGATTTCAGCTTCTGTTTTTTTATCGCTCGTACCTTCGTTACATATCATATTTTTATTGTAGCTAGCTATATGTTTAATATTTATGAAACATTGTTATTAGCAGTTTGTAAGAGCTGTCTTTAAAAATACCAGTGTTAACTGTTAAGTACTATTTAGATTTTTTTTTTCTGGTAAGACAATTTACTCTAACATTGGTAGGACAATAAATGATAATTTTTAATGAATACGTTAGTACGTAGGTATAGGATAATGTGCCAACAAGGTTACCAACGCGATATGTATTTGATCACTAAAGTCCTCAGATCAGTATACATAGGTATGCTCCAGAACAAAATAAATGTGGTCTACGTGTGCACCTGTATCATAACTCGATCAATTTTTTTTTTTATTATATAATCATCATAAATTAACAATATAAAGATATTAATAACTTATACTATTTTATAATTATCAATCCCTTTTAAGCTAAGCTTGTGTTAGGGATTGAGAGTATACAGTTTTAATAGAATTTAACAACAATTTTTAGATTATGTACATAAAAAATTAATGTATAAAAGATATAGTCAAAAAATAAGTAATAAAAAGCAAAACAAGTTGTCATCTATATACATTACACAATTTCTTGAATATTATTACTTAATACTTAACATGAGGCATTAATTACAAAATCAAATTAAAAGTTTAAACTTTTGAGTTTTAGATAAATTATTAAGGCATTATAAATAAGTTTTTTCCTAATGGTATATGAGTAACAATCCCACATTTAATACAACACTTTGATTGACGCTCTTCTGATATAATGATAAATTTATCATTATAACTCGATTCAGTCGATTTATATATTTATGTAGTAACTAATAAGCTGAATGTGTAATAATAAATAGCGAGTATAAAATTTTTATAGCTAGTCATCTGTTTGAATTATATTGTGTTACAATTAATTATTCATTTATTATACTTACGAATAAAACATGAGCGCTGTTCGATTTAACGAGGCTGTGCGTGTATGGTGTATCACTGGCACAAAAACTTACATAAAATTTTAAATTAAACTATAATGATAAATTATTAATTTATTTTTGTTACCCCATTTTCGCAATCTTTTACTAACTATATGGACCCTGACTTGGTAATTCTCAAAACAAATAAATTACCCATTAATCTATTTTATAACAATAAAACTTACAAAAAACAATATTATAAAGTATAAAGATATAAGTAATTATATTCTTGGATCACTTTAGGTGTATATTCTTTGGAGATAAAAAAAATCACTGATTAAACCAAATTATTAATTTTATGCAATTCTATTGTAATAATATAATATAATAAAATTTATAAACCCTATATAATAAATTGTTTATCGGAAAAAACTAGCAAATAGTTAAAAATATATAGTACCTATATAAAAATACTGTATATAGTAATTAGTAAGTGACTTAAAATAACATTATATACTATGGTGGAATTTAAGGATTCGGCAGTATAATATAACCTAAGACATAGAAATTTTAACTTTAAGTACCTATTTTACTTTATTATATTAAAAAATGTGGGAGGATATGAGAATGATGAATTGGAGAACCCAAAATATTGTTCATAGAAAATTTTTTTGTTATTTAGAAAATACACGCGTCCCAAGTAGCTGGTTTTCAAATGTTCTTACAAGTAAATTATCAATATTAATTTAAAATATTTTAATTCTCGAAAATCCAATGTTGAAATTTAGAAAATAGAATATTACATATATTTATAAATTTTAATATATTACATACAACTACCTAACCTAACCTGCAACCAAACTAGCCATTAGTAGTGAGTCTAAATAATTTCCGCACTGTCATGTCACTGGAAAGCCAAAAAAAGAAAGTTGTGGATATTGTGTTATAAATGTTAACAAGTTAAAACTTATAACTATATATAAAGAATTTAATAAAAACTACAATAGATAAATGCATAGGTACTCAATGGTAATTTTTACAAGAATTATATTTTGTTTTACTAAAATAATATTTAATTTCTCAGTTTATGGTTTATCTGTAATTTTGTGAATGTATTTTGTGTGTATAACGTTATGAAGTTACCACAATTTTAAGATAACTGTGGGAGCTCTAGAGTCTAGATTAGTATAATATATTCCACTGACAGCGCCATCTACACATTACATTATCTTATCGAGTGGAATGGAATTTGTTCTACCAGAAAATGAAACGTCCGCGAAACGTATTTGATTATTAATCATAATAGCTTATGCGTTTTTCCATCAGTATAAGAGGGGAGGAAAAGTACTATTTGCAAAAACGTAAAAAAATGTATATTTGAAAAATAATCGTCGACAATAATTTTGTGCGCAGTAATAACACGATGAAATGATAATAATGACAATTTGAATTTTCAGCAGACGTGCGAATGACGACGTACGGCAACGGCGACGATCGACCAGCGGCGACATGTTGATGCACCATGTCAAGACATGGACGCTCTAAACAATACGGTCCGGAACCGCCGCCGGCGGCCGTCTACACCAAGCCGCCGCCGCCGGTGCACGGCAACAATACGTACAACGGCCGCGCGCATCACCATTACCAGCAGCAGTCACAACAGCAACAGCACCAGCAACTGCTGTTGCAACAGCAATTTTACGGCACGCAGCAGCAGCAGCAGCAGCAACAGTCAAACGCCGTGGTCGGATCTAGGCCCCCGTCGAGCAGTCATCACCATCACTCGTTGCCCAGGTAAAATTATATTATATATTGGTGATTTATTGCGAGTGTATTATTGTTGTTTGAAGCGGTTGGCAGGGTTTTTGGATTCGTCTTTATTGACATTTTAAAACTAGAAAACATTTTTTTTATCACTTCTCGTTGTTAGCGTATGCAATTTATGTTAAAATGCCAAATTAGTGACTGCTGCACGGACTTCCCAATATAATTAGAATAATTATTATTATAATATTCTTTGCCAAACTAAATATTAAAAAATAAAATGACTATATATTATATAGCTAAACATACAAGCTGAACTGAGATAAAATTAAAAATAAAATAGAATTACTAGCAACTGGTGTTAACTGTTCCTATCGATAGGTAAAAATTAATTAAAATTTTTTTTTTTGTACATGAAGAACGGAAGTTCTCATTTTCAATTTGAAATTCGTAAGACACTACTCCCTTAAATTTAAAAATCCACGAAGCAGATAGATATATCTATATATTTTCAGTTCCATCATAGTGAAAATGGCGATTTTCAAAATATTTTTACTACGAATATAATGTACACAATATCTATGAACATGCAAACTTTGACTTGAAATTCGCACCACAATTTTTCTTAGTAAAATTACGTAAAATGATATATTATTTAAGAAAACGGCCAGAAACGGGTCTCTTCAATCCGTTCATCTTTTTTTTGCGAATATAAATATATGCCTTTTCCGTTAACATTGCAAGCCAATTTTTAAATTCACAAGACACACCACTTCTTTCAAAATTAATATTGCATGTCCAGTAATACATATTCCCATGCACTGTCCTAGAAATAATTAATATTTTATGCATTTTTTTTACGAATTTACTGTAAGCCATGCCTTACTAATTAATATAATGTTATGTTCTGTGATACATTTTTATTAATTTAGTATTAACTATGCAGATATGCAGAGCACGTACAAACAATTTTTAAAATGTGATGCTTATAATGTCAACTATATCAGTAAATGCTGTGTAATCTCTTATCAGTTATCACCTCTTTTATAAGCCGTATATCAATATGTTTCCCCTAAAACATCTTGAAGCGGCATTTAGTGTGTTATCGTCGGTCCGAGACATTGAACATGGTCTGCGTTTAGACTGTGGCTGTCTGATAACGTAGGTACTTTACGCATATATAAAGTTATATGTACAGCATAAACATCGATGTACAATTTATACACAATTCATATAGGTATAGTTATAATGGTACCTATTATTTTATAGGCGATTCGTAGTAAATTTGCGCGATCGATATATTCGTGTCCGGAAGGTTATTTAAATTTAGAATAAATTGCAGATGTGGTTATTGGTGGATTTCCGGGGATGACGTAATTTGTGCTTCAACGACGAATCCATTTTTTATCTTAAACCCTTAGGAAATCCATATAGTTGACGAATACCGTTGTGGACGTTGTGGTATTTGTATGCTTGAAAATATTCCGACTCCGCCGTGTCTTTAAATTGTATTAATGTAGTGCCGTAGTGGTAATCTGTCAAGAACACTAGCTCTGCGGAAATTGTATAGTATTTATTGATTATCACAGTAAATTTACTTTAGAAATATGGTCTGTGTAATTGAGTGGCACTTCTTAGTTCTTATGATTGAGACGAAAAACGTCTGTTGTGTGTTTTTGTACAATTTATTCTTGGCAGGAGATACAGGGGAGAGAGGAAGTGGTGTATATTATAGTGTATATCTCCCCCCTCGAGCCATTTGGAGGTTTGTCCGGTGTATAATAGAACTGTACAATATTATTTTAACGATTTCCAAAGGTTTTTCTTTTCATAAAAACATATACTATTTATGAACTACTTACCCCGTGGCCGTTCTCATCAAAACTGCGGCAAAAAATCATCATGTATACTATAATATAATGATAATAATAGTAAAATCGATGGGAATAATGAACATAACTATATATTATATATATACTAGTCATGTTGGACTGACAGACTATCTTTGTACCAGCGAACAAAGGGAAGAATTTCTCATTGTTTTCGTCCGTCCGTTTCACTGCAGCTAAAGCTTTTTAGTTTTTTTATATTATTATACATTCCAAAAATAATCTCCTATAATATTTTCTATTGCACAGTGCGAAATTTTTTGAACTTATACTAGCCAGACGATCTAGAGGGTCGCTCGGAATTCAACGAAACGATATGTATATTATATTATATAATACGGCTCTCTCGTCAAATGCATTTTTTAAATGGAAATAGTGCTTTACGAATAATATAATATCGCATTATCAACAATTTTAATAACGATTAATCAGAGACGTATTAAATGATGTTTATAGAGGGTTTGCATTTAATATGAACTTTTTTGCTTATAATTTATATAATTATTATATAACTCTGTGATGCTAATTCGTGACAAGAGGCTTAGGGTACTGACGGTGCTGTAGCTCTTTTCTATTTTTTTAAAAAAATGTATAAATACTTTCAGCGTTCTGTAAACGTATAAGACTTTGTTTATATTATATATATATAACCATGTAGTATGTACCTATTCAAATTATTATTTGTACGAAATTAATCGTACAATTTTAAAATGTTTTTTATTCCCGCAATATAGCATCATTATTATATTAAACTCATTAGGAATCTTAATTTAATTTGTTCTCGCTCATATATAGCAAATAATAATTAGTCATCTCTCTCTCTCTCTCCATTAAGAAAATAAAATCCTCGACATTGTTACTATTTAAACTCTTAAAGCAAATTCGTTTCGTCCATAATTTTTATCATGCCGTGTTAAAATTCCAGTGCAGTTTTAATTAGTAGAACACTGGCTATCTTTTTGATATATAGGCACATCATCGTCACCCGGTGTTGCCTTTAAATTGAATATTATTCAACTTGTGGAAATGCGGTTTATAGTGGTCAAATAGTTATCAATTAAATTACTGATACCATTTTTAAAATACGAAAAGTTACACTGGCAAACCTTTATCCTGGTTCTAAATATTTCTACCAAGTTAATGTGTTTATATGAAAATATAAAATGATTATTACTACAAATATAAACTTAAGTACTATGGATACCTATATAGGGGAAAAGCACTTTTATATAATAATATTTAATACTTTGTTTTGAAAATTTGTGTTTAACTATGTTATGTATTTATACTTTCTAAGTCATCTATTGATTTGTATATTATTAATTAATAATCAGGAAATAACTGCTTGATTATATAACTATAACAATGCATATTAATTTGTTTGACAAGACGAATTAATGATTGAAATACGCGAATTGTAATTGGCAAAAACGTTGTTATATTAGTTACAAACATTTTTAATTATACGTTTCTGCAAAGTGCAAAGTGTAGGTATAATAACCGCAACGTCGTCGTCGACCAAATCATAATATAATAATATTATATCGATCGTTATAATAACCATTTATCATGTTCGGACAGAAATGCCTGGAGCGCAGACAGACATTCTCCGGCGGCCGGCGGATCTTCGTCGAACAGCTCGAACGACCGGGCGTACACTGCCACCCGCCGGACAAAGCACCATCGGGTGTACAACAGCCACCGGCAGACGTCTCGTGGCCACCACAAGAGTGGCGGCGGCGGCGGCGGTGGTGCCACCACGGACCCGGACGCCTTGTCGTCGGTGACCACGGCCGGCATCAAGTACAACCCGCTGCAGCAACCTCCGCCGCAACAGTTGAACCACCAATCGCTGCACCAACTGCACCACCAGCAGCAACTGCAGCACCACCACCGGCCGCAGATGGCCCCTGTTTGGCCACCGTCTGAACCGCCGCCGCCGTCGGCGGCCGTTCACCATCACCAGCAGCCGGCCACTGCCGCGCAATACTTGCCGCAGCCGCCACCGCCACAGTTACCTCCACAGAACACCGCGGCCGCGGTTTTAAGGCACCACCACCAGCCACCGGCGGCAGTGCCACTGTTGCTGCCCTCGTGCGACGTGGCCGTCGACGCCTGCGGCGGCCACTGCCCGAGGTTCGAAAACTTTTGCCATTTTTGCTTGTTGGTGAGTCACCGCGATATCGTATATCCATCGCACGAGAATATTAATTTAATGTATATTATAATAAATTAATTATCTGTTAAAATTTGATGTAGGTATATGCATTACATAGTCTAAGCCCGAGTTGTTATCAAACTGTTTCGCATTGCGATCTAGGGACTTAACTCAACTTCATCTGAGTGATATACCAGATTAAAAAATATTTTTAGTCGCGTTGTAACACAGATTTTTTTGTATTATAACTTCCCCCAAACGGTGAATCTCTTACTCTGCGAATAATAAACAATTGAACATTTTTACACGATAATACATGATATTATGTAAATATAATATAGTGTCGTGTATTTCGGTAATCATAGTCATAAAATATTTTATGGGCATTAAACAATATTATGTATTATAGCGATAACTGCCTCTCCATGCATAATACAAATTAAAAGTCCTATTCCATCTTGTCAAAATTAATATTTTATCCGGTTTTTATAACTTAAATGGTAATCGATTTTTATGAATCAACGTGGGTCCGAATAAGGTCGTTTTCGAACGACATCAAAAATTAAACATTCAGTGCGGGCATGACAAAACACATATTTTTTTATGACTGTTATAACCATAGAGCATAAACTCTAGTTTTTTCACGAGATAATATTCTTTATTACGATTTAATTTATGACGTTCAAACACGCACGAGGACGGCGATGAACTCGTCATTATTGTTGGTTATTATTATTATTATTACTATTCTAGACTTTAAATATTATATATTTATATCATTACCTACTATTATCGTTTATATAAATCGTGTGCGCTTCACAGGTGTTTTATTTCGCGGGCATCACGGTGGGCTTCCTGTTGATCATGGCGGCCGTCGTGTCCACCCGTGACCCGCGGTTCCTCTACATCGGCGGCCTGGTGCTACCGGTCAGCGCGTTCCTGATGGCAGTTCAGTGCCGGGTGCGGCAGGACGCCGACCGCCGGAAGCGGAACAGGCAGCTGAACGGCCGGCACCACCACCGGTCGAACGCGGGCGCCCTGATGGTGATCAACAACAACAGCGGCGGCAACCAACACAACGGCGGCGGCGTCGTCGGTCAACCGTCGGGCCCGGCCGCCGGCGCCGAGACCATACCGCTGCAGAACATCGCGATGGTGCCCGCCGGCGGTGCCGATAACGGCGGCACACTTCGCCGGCAGTTCCAGGGCAACGTCTACCAGTACGTCGGCCAGAGGGACGGCGGCAGCGAGACCAACTACAACGCGGCCAATGGTCATCACTACGAGACGACGTCCGAAATACAGCAGTGAGTGTTGCGCGTGTTGACAATCGCGGTGTCGCCTTTACGAGCGTCGTGCGTCGTCTAGATATTATCCTTGTTTTATTCTGGCTAGATAAAAAAAAATCATTTAAAGGATCGTTCTATCCGCCCGCTTGGAAGCTGGGTCCATATATAGGATCGGCGAGGGTCTATGCGAAAATAATCGTGAAACCCGACATAAATCTCTATTTACAAGCAGTCTTTAAAATATCCAAACTTTTTTCGTTTTGCTCTCCTTCTATGTAGAAACAGACAAAAACGTAGTCGTAGCAGTCGTCGAATAAAAATATAAAAACAAGTCATAGCACTCATAGCTAGTACGGACAATGATCTCCAATAGAAGCTACCTAATATGCAATATGTGCAAGCAGTGCTCGGAACAAAAAAAGTTATGGCTTTTCTGAAATTATTACTACTGTACGTCTGTACTATATGCTCCATATCGTCACGCGTTTGACTTAAATAGGTATGCTATTTATATGTTTACTTACCATATTATTATATTATTATATTTTTAATAACCTATATCGCTACGAGCGACGTTATTTTATTTCTAAAAATTTCCCCTTCTCGAAAATAACATTTTAAATAATACCTACAATAATATATAATTTTGAAAACCGATTTTTCTCTGTTTTTTTTTTTATTTCGAACGCGCGTGGCCCCAACTATTAGTTATAACTTATAAGTGTTACCGCCATCATCACATATCCTCTAAAGATGGCCTCGGGAAATTCGCATGATATATAGGCACTCGCTCTGGCGCGGCACATCGATTGAAATAATATGTAATATCAAAACTGCGTGAGCGATCCGAGTGTGCAAAAACTTTTTTTTTTCTAATTTGCTTTTGTGTCCGTTTCAGAATCGAAGGAGTGCCGTGGTGGAGACGAGAAGACAACCGACCGTATCACAACCGCGCCCCTCATCCGTAACCAACCGACATTATTGCACACATACACACACACGCCTCTGTTATCAACTGGTCGTAATTATTATTTTTTTGTTTTTCTATAGCTCCCCATTGAGTTTTTGCGTATGTGTGTGTGTTTGTGTGTAGGTTAAATATTATATTATATACGATTTGTAACTACATTAATTATTATTATTATTATTATTTTTTGAAACTAAGTTTTTGTTCTCGTCCCGGTGCTTTGGGGCGACGTTTGTACACATATACATATGCATTCATTATATTATTAAACAACATTAAGTGTTTCGATTGAAATATGTCTCTGCTGTGCCAATGACTAAACCCTCCGGTATCGGCAGTTGTGAGTCAAAACATTATACATTGGTGTATTTTGAATAGGTTTCAGGCGTACTCGATTATCTGAATAATAACATTTTAGCGTATACTCACTTATTTCATAACAACACGTTGGTATATACCTTTTCGAAATTTTAATGACGTGGATATATAATTAAAATTATTTGCAATTTTCAACTTTCAGATGACAGATATTTTATGATAATCAATAAATATTTTGAAGTTTCATAACCATAATGATAGACGGGTACTAACTATTAATTTTTATCCTACAAATATACGCGTATATAGGTTTAATACGATTACCTACTTGTATTATAATACAATTTTGAGAACAGATGTGTGAAAATATAAAATTTTCGTTTCTCGTTTTAGGAAGAGACGGGAAGAGTACTTCAAGAATTATTTATCCAATACCTTCCCAAGTATTTTATTACACCTGCTTTTAATTTGCATGATAAGGGCTTTGAGACTTTATTATTTGATTAAGTTTTTACCTTTGTCGCCTACGTTCTACTTACACGAAAAAGGGTGTATATCCACGAATTTGTTTAGCAATACGTCATCGTTGAGTACTTTACCTACCCTACCTACCTATTCAACGACCTTCCGATCGGAAAAAAAAGGTACCCACTGCCGGCCGCACTCAATAACGATCTCTCATATACGACGAAACGCAATAAATAAACAGTACCGTAACGGATAATAATGCATATAAAACTCGATGTCATGATATGTTACAGTCGATTGACGGATCATATAGTAGGTACGTTTTCCTACACTCAATACTGCGTTATATTATAATGTACGACGCCATATATCGGAATGGTTTCACGGGAGAAAAGGACGCCGTGGAGTCCTTGAAACCGAAAACCTTGTTATAACCACAAATACCATTATAAAAAATACATATTTTTAATAATAATACCAAACAAATATCGTCTTGCACTATTGAAAAAAAAAATAATAACGATGGTCATAAAATCATAATCGACGACAACCTTGCGCGCGAGTTATTGTGGCGTGGCATAAAAATATCGGTGAAAATACAATAGGTGGTGGGGTACCTACTTCAGTATTTGAAGCGTTTGTCCTTTAATATTTCGTCTTTTGAGTACAATTATAAATCCCAACACCCGATAAAGGAGAGAATTGATCTTAAAATCAAAACGACGCAAAAGTACTCTCTTGTCGACAAATTCTACAATAAACATCATTGGTGCGGACAACAGTGAAATTGCGCACAGAAGAAAACTTAATTACGATTAGGATTGTTTGGTCTGTTGATAAATTGGTAGTTGGTGTATACGGTATTTGGCAGTGGCGTAGCCAGGATTTTTTTTAGGGGGGGGGGGGGTTTAGTAATAAAATAAAATAAATCTACAACCGTATTGAAATAATAAAATAATTGAATGATAATGATTATTATCACCAGTGCAGTCGATAATGTGAATACAGCATAACAGAATACATTTCACCACGAATAAATGATTGTATTTCTATATTATAAAAATTATATTTTTGATAAAAATATGGCCGAAGGAGGGGTTTCAACCCCCAAAACCCCCCCTGGCTACGCCACTGGTATTTGGTTTTCATGGTTAGCACTACAAATCTTAACACACCTCAAAGTGTTGAGTACACTAGCTACTACCGGTAAATTAATATCTATAGTGTACAATATATGAGCAGCAATAAGTTTTTTAAATTTCTAGAAATTTTGTTTACCAACAAGTAAAGCAGAACTTAAAAGTATTGTTTGACGTATGCTTGGATCACATCAAAAAATTTTTTCTAATTTCTACTGTTTAATAAAAAAATAAAAATAAATGAAACAAATTATTACCAGGTGTTAACACCTAAATCATATTATATTAGAATTAATAAAGAATTCTTCGTTTTTAAACATAATAATAAAATTACTTAATGTCTAATCACAAAAATGGACTTTGTCAAATGCAATAATACAAAAAAAATGGTAAGTATACAAAAGTACATATTAATAAGGTTAATCACATCTATTGTTGTTACAGCACATCTTATACAATATTTTATAATAATACAATATAATATAATGACAACAAAATAGTTTTGTCTTAAAATAAATGCTGTAGTTGAACACTCGTATTATTAATACTATATTTAATATTATATTATAATAACCTCAAATTTGTTATAAACATTATTTTATTCATTAATTATTATTAAATTTACATTTTGAAGTTGCAAAATATTAACAATAATAAAATGTTTTACTTATAGGCATAATAGAAACTTTACAATTTACTCACGTATACATAATCAAAATATTAAAAAAAATAATAGAAAAAGGTAAGGTTACAAAAATTATATGTATAAAAAAATGTAGTACCAATGGTTGCTGAAGAATAGTAAAAAAAATTATAATTGTAAAAAAAAAATACATTTATTTTTAATTTGGACAATTTATTAAAATAATAAACTGTTAAATTATCGTTATTTTACCTGGTCCATACTATAAACTGATGAACTTATGGATGGTGTCAGGTCGTCGTGTAATGCAAGTGGTGCTGTCCAGTTGCCGTGTAGTTGTGCTTTGTTGTGGACAGGTGTTTGTGGAGAATAGAAGTGATTATGAGGTGTGGGATTGTCGTATCTACTGAGAACAATAACCAAGTATTTGTGTGTGTTAAACGAGTTTAGTTTTGGGTAAGAAATAAAATTATGTTATGATATGATGACATCCTCACTTGTGATAATAGTCATTGATGCCCGATAAAGAATCAGTGAAATTCGCCTCAAGTCAAGCATCTTCACCGGAAAGCGGCGAAACTCCGCCTGGTACATGCGTACGGAGCGCCGCTACCGGCGGGTTACTTGTTACTAACATGTGGTCCCTTTCGTCATTGCTGCACACACAATACAGTAAAAAAGAATATATAAAAAAATTGATAAGAAATAAAAGAAAACACCCTATTAATCATAACATTTTATATGTCATTTATTATAAATAAAAAAAAAACATTAATTCTTATTAACTATGGCACTAATCAATGGCATCGTCAATTAGGATTTAAAACAATAATAAACTAACATATACATAAAGCAACAATATTTTTAAACAACAAAAACAATTCAATTAATTTATGTCAATGTATATTATATTTATAGCAAAGTATATCATTGATTAATTTTTTATATTTTTCACTTTCCTACAATGTGTTTACAAGAATAAAAAAATACAAGATGTCCTTCAAAGTGTAAAAGAATGAGTCATATTCATTAATGACACAAAAGTATAAATAATTTATAACACTACTCTATTGTTAATGATTAATAATTAAAGCTAATAATAAATATATATTTTACATTTTTAACCGATTTTGTATTTAATGAACATTTAATCTTTGTTAATGAAGTAGTCACTGAATAACATTTAATTCATGAGGCACGCTGATGCTCAACACTTACCAATCTTTGTTATCGTTTCCCATTAATTTTCTAGTTTCATCCTCTTCAATAATTGTAGGAGGAGCTTCTGATACTGGTCCGTACTGTGCAGATGCCATCAGCAGGTCTGTAGATGGGTTCAATGTGAGTACCTGTATAAATAAGTATAACGTTTATTATTTCATATGAAAAACCTTATTTCTGTAGTTGATACATACTTGTCCATTTGAAGACTGAGATTCCATTTGTCGCGCTTTGCTGTTGAAACAAGGGCAACTCTCCTTGTCCTTGATGTATCGGAAATAACCTATTAATAGGACAACACCGAATACAAAACAAAAAGAGCCAATAACCAAGAACGCTATGTCTTCTGTATAGTTATCCTTTATGTCGTCTGAGTTCACAAAGTTTGTGGTAATAGACAGGAACAAAAATACACCAATGGCAATCAGTATCCAACTGATCAAAATAAATGACCAGTGGAACCATCTTGGGTTACGAATGTGATTCAGGGTACGATTGATTAAGCCATTTGATGGCTGAGACCATTCACTTTGTTGTTCATAACTGACTGTAGTTGGCTGGTATACTGGACCAGATGTTGGCATTTTGATAATTTAATTACTAATCAACACCTGCAAAAATTAATATTATGTAGGTACATCAAAAGGATAAGCCGGTGGTTTAATTACTGATTTCTTATGAACAATGAAAAGTATTTTGTGCGCGTGTCAAAGATGATACTTTGTGGCATATTTCATAATTGATTAGATTAACAATTGTCTTAACTAATTATGAATAATTATATTTTTTTATCATATTCTGGTCAGAAAAATAATTATTGCTAATAAGGAATAGATATATACAGTGATTTAAAAGTGCATACCAATGTACATAGATAACATTTTTATTTTTTCTACTTAAAAAAACATTAAAGCTAGGTGGCAAATTTAACAGAACAGATAATTTAATTATACAATAAAATGCATATCTAATGATGGGTAATCAAACAATATGTTTACATATTATGTTACAAACCGTAACAGAATTGTTATACATTAAAAGCTTTGGGCAAGCACATTAATGGAAACTGTTGGGGAACGGGTAACCCATGTTATAGCAGAGCACTAGGACATAGTATGTCTGACGTACTGGAGAGCTGTACTACCCGATATACCTGACTTGTGTCAGTTTGCACGACAGATGTCAGCAAACCGTACATAGTAAAGGGTCGACCAAAGGCGTTGGGATCTGGATTGTCATATCAGCACAGGGATTTATATAGTTAGGTAATGCGTACACTTACTACACTAGTCGAAAGCTGCAAACGGAGATTTCCCTCCGGGTATTCTGTTCTCTTTCCGACGTCGTCGTTATAATATCATGCTATCAATCGAAAACCAGTCACATAGAACACTTACTAACGAGCGGTTTTAAATAACAAAAACACGATTAGTAAGTACTATATAAAGTCAGCAGCAGTAGTAGTAGGTAGTATTAGCTAAAATTTAATAGTCGTAGCGCAATAGATAGGTAGTCTGCTATGAACTTTAGGGGGGGTTGTGGTGCGTTTGAAAATTTCCTTTCACTCCGTTTCCGTTTTTTTGTAATTGTTTGCGATAAAAAAAAAAAAATAATTGAAATATCAAAAATCAGACTGTGCGCGCGGCAGTCGGCGGCGGCAAACTGGTCGTGGTCTAGCGACGGACGTAGAGCGAAAAACTGTCGCAAGACGGCGGCGGCGGCGAATGGAGATAGGCGATAATAGTGCGAGAATCCGTAGGTGGGTGTGCGGCAAAGTTAATACTCTTTTTGTGTCTGATATTCTGATAAAACTCGGCGGACCACGACTCGGGTCGACACGACGTCCCCTCCGCCGCCGACCGACGGACGCGCCAGTGTGGCCAACAGACAGCCACCACCCAGTTTCCCATTGTTCCCGAGGGACGGTCGAAGTCGTCGCGCACGATAGTCACGCTTGTCGCGGCACGGTAGTACCGTGCGCGCACAAGCCGCGAGGGAGCGTTCGCGCCCGAACGCCGACGGATCGCGCGAGATCGATACGCACGTGTCGCGGCTGTAAGCGCTCGTGCCGCGCGAACGCCACCTGGCCCGCTTCTTCCGTGTGTTCGCGTCATTCGAAATTCGGCGCATTCGGAATAACTAAACGTCTTAAGACCGAACAATACGATATTATTATTATTATTATTATATACACATAGGAAACGTCTGGACGAACGCCTCGTCATCGTCGTCGCCAGCGACAGATGATGACCTTGTACGGGCGAATAACAAAAAACCGTGATGGCGAGATAATATTATGTTAAATCGAAATCCGACGACTACGACTGGCGAACGCGTCCGTCGGTCGGTTTCCACGTCGTTTTTTCATCCCGACTCGCCGCGGTCGTGTATCCGATAACGTACACTTGTTGCGCTCGATTTCGCGGGGTGGTACGGCGACGGTGGTTATGAATTATGATGGAGTCTTCTATAAAGGAGCAATAGTTTCAAAACAACCCACTTACTAAATTTACTAGGACCAATGTAATATATTTTTAGTTAAATTTACGTATTTTTTGTACTTGAATGATCAATTTCTGTTATGAATTATTGAACCTGTTCAACTTGGAACATTTTTTCCCCCATTTTTTGGGCAGGATCAGTCGCTCCTAGTGTTCTTATACAACAAGCCCCTGCTGCGTCGTCTCTCGACATTTTGCGTAAAACTGTAAAAGTTACCGAAAAATCCTATCTTGCAGCTGATTATACCGTCCGGTTGTCAAACGAATTCAAGAGGCAGCGGTATAGTGCACTGAATATATATTATTTTTCTTTCTCTCTCTCTCTCTCTCTCTCTCGCCCACGCGCATCGTGGACATCGGACAAAGTGGGTAAAAACTCGCTCACGCAAAATGCGTTTTTTATGCGCCTCATTGTCGTATAACCACTATAACCTCAAATAGAGTAAAAATTTCATATCACCCATCGCGTTGAGAATAATTTTGCTGTTATAATAATACGAATAAATCAAATATTATTTTATACAATTTCATTAAAATTTACAGTGATTACTTCTGGCCATTGACCAATGTAACTTAACATTAAAATTCTATTCCATAGATAGCAATAGTATTGGCATTCAGTGTATACGCTTACGTCATGATGATCATAATCAATTATAAAAGAATTATCGACATTCGCATAGGCGCAATTAGGGATGTGCTTAAGGTGTATTGGAACTCGCAATTTAAAAATTAACACCCTAAAATGTTTCTTTATAATATCACATTTAGCAGCGATTTAACGGTAATGTTCGGAAAATGAAGAGTTAAAGCACCCTCAATTTTTTCATTGAAATTTCGCGTATGGGTATTTGGCGAATAAATTCCGTAAAATATATTCAAAGTTCAAACACTATATATACTAAAGATAGGAGGTGATTGTAGACAATTGATAATTTAAAAGTAAAAGCTCACTTTATTGACTAACTACTAAACTACCACTAAATAAGAGCTATATGTATAATAATTAATAGGCAATCACTGCGAAATATTTATAAAATTTGATAGATCGGCACAACCGTGACTGTTTAAAACTGTACAATTAAAATTAAATGGTAGATCACCTGCTATCACACGTATTAAAATATAGCTGTGAAGTAAATCGTTTGCTACACGAATCGCTTTTTGTATAATATTATACGTGATTTTACTCGAAGAAAACCTATGAGAACAGAACACGGTTTTGAGTGAATTCGTTTCGTCTATGTACGTTGCACGTGGGCCAGGTAGAGAAAGAAAACGGTGCACTGACATGCTCTTAATAAATTCCTCGACTCGTCGTTCATAAACAGAAAATATGAAAAATCACTTCTCTTGGCTCTCGACGTGGAATTTCACTTCGCTGCCGGCAAGCTCTTCACTGCCTTCCTTCTAACCATCCCTTCTACCGGTCTCACGTCCACGCTTTATTATATATGTAATTATAATAATATGGTTTGGTGTGATTTATTATACGTAAATATTTAGTATATATAAGTACACAACGCAATATAATTTGCAGTATCTAATATACAGGATTCATTATTTACAACTCACGGTGTATATGTATATATCACGCGCGAGATAGGCATATAGACATATTATAGTGACCACTCGGTACTCTGTACACACACACACACACACACACGTAGATACATACCTATAATAATAATAATACGTATAGCAATAGTATATAATATTTATTCCGGTTTTGTCATCCGAAAACGTGTGGTGTAAATGATTGGATTACAGATTTATAATATTATGATATTATAGCGTTGACGCGTTTAATAATGATGTATACATAGTATATATAATACCTACGCGTATTATATACGATTAATCACAACGGTGACTATAGAGCCTATATATATATAGTCTATAGGTAGTAGGTAGGTATCATAATATAATATATTATATATTTATATATAATATATATAGTCAGAGACGTATTTAGGAATTTTGCGCCCCAGGTAAGAAAAAAAAACGCCCCCTCCCAACCTATGTATAAAACACATGATAGTGAAACCACTGCATTTTTTGCTACACTCATAGTCGGAAAGATAATATATTAGGAATACATAAAAAAATTAATTTACATCGAAGCAAATATTACATAATTATTATAGTAGGTACCTATATTAGATTCTGAACGAAGTGAAGAATATATTTATTTTACTATGATGTGTGTTTTTTTTTTTTTGTGTCTGACGACAACATTTGGAGTAGTAATAATGCTCCGATTTTTGACTTCAGCCCCTCTTTGAATAGGAAAATTCATCTATTTGGTACTTTGGGGGGATCAAAAGTAAACATTTTCAAATAATTTTCAAAAAAATCGAGAAAAACAAAAAAAAAGTGATAGAAAAACGGCAATTTTACGAAAAACCACTCTTCGACAAAATCGATTTTTTGATTTTGCTGTAAATCAAAAACGAATCATTGTAAATACTTGAAATTTTCACCAAATATTTATATTATGATTATCTCTTTACAGTTAAATTTTCAAAATATTTTGACCATTTTTAAGCTACTTATAGACAATTGAAATTTTCGACTTTTCTAAATTTTTTTTCTTCAAATGCCGATAAAAATTTTTTGGGTGGCCAGAAAATCTTAAAAATTTAATACAAGGTTTCTTATAAGTTGTTCTTAAAGTGATAAAAAAAAAAATCCGAAATCGTTAGTCACAATTTTTTTTTATAAATGCTTAAAGTACGAATTTATACGAAATATGTCAAAATTTAAATTAAATTTCATACTCTCATTATGCGTATGTTGCCTAATACTTTTTTTATTAATAAACAGATACTATAAAGTAACTAAGTAACATATAAAAACTATACCTACTATTTGTTTCAAAATAGAATATATGACAATATTTAAATATAATATATCCTAAACTGACAAATCATCTTCGTTCAGAATCGTTTTTCGTATACAATGATACCTATCATTGCATTCAAATTTAACCTACCATAGTCCGAGGTTCACCCCACTCCTTAATATACAGCAGAGCGATACCCACTTACCCGCTTTTTATTATTAATTCTACAGAAAACCTTAATGTAGGTTAATTGACAACATTTTAATAAAGAATATTAAAGATATATATGTTAAAATTAAAAATGTTTACGTCGTGCTTTTTCATTAGCATGAAAATTAGCAATAATGATTTTATTAGTATATAATTACTTTTTGTAACCTACCGTATTATATCAAAATGCTTTCCAAAATTTACCGCCCCTAAAATTTGACCGCCCGGGGCCCAAGCCCCCCCTGGCCCCCCCCTAAATACGTCACTGTATATAGTAAACTGCTTACGTTTAAGCGTACCGCGGTATACGCATAATTATATATATGGTAATAATCGTGATCTATGACGATGATGATGGATTTCACCTCGGCGATCAGAGACCGCGCGGACTGTTATAGATAATATTATTTGTTTATGTCGAAGTGTGCGTTAGTCGTAGGATGTATATTATTAAATGCTCACCTACCTATTATATATCGCTATTTAAACAACGACGTTTACGCGTGTGAGACCGCGTCACAAACTCGCACCGTGCGATTATATGATGATGGTGTTGTTATACTTTTGCGTTTCTTTTAAATCGGCTACGTATTAAATACGATTGCGGTGTGATTATGCATTATTTATGCGCATAAATATATCTATATCGTTATTATGATTATGCGTAATACAAATGCGTTTGTTCGTCGTCGGCCGAACGCGGTGATATATATATTTATGAACACATGGGTTAAAAAAAAGGAAATAAACACGCTGCAGGAACGCAATATAATATATAGTATAATATATACTGAGCATAGCGAGATTACAAAATATATAGATGCATATAATTTTCATTAATATTCGATTTGAAAATGCACACGAAAAAATCAAAGTTATTATAGGCGTAGCGAGTGCAGTATAACACAGCAGGATAACAAAATACCACATTTCCGATTTATATATAGGAAATCGAGGAATAATAGAGAAAGTTTGAAAATATTCACGTGTTTAAGAAGTGTTTATATTCTTTAATCTCTACCATAAGTATGGACGAAAGAATTAAAAAAAATTAATTAAAACTTTATTTTCAAATAAAATATAATTTATTGAAAATAGTGCCTTTTCGATTTAAGAATTATATTGGTCCACATATTATATTATTACAGAATAAATCTTTTAGGATAAGTATATTAAATAGGGATTGCAGTAGTTTTTGAGATTTAATGCAAGTACGTAGTTACAAGACAATAATTATAATATATATATGATCATGAAAAGCTATTAGAAATTTACCGGAAATCTAGAAAAATATCAAAAAAAAAAAAAAAAATGAAATTAATGGATGGACATTTTACTAAGACAAGTTGCTACTTGTTTGGATTATCGTACGGAAAAAATAAAAGGGAGACGAGTGTCAAAGAAGAGTGGTCAATAATTACGCTGCTGTAAACCGATCTTATAAGATTGAAAAATGAATAAAAATAATATCGAAATATGCAATACTTTTCTGGCTGTTTCCTATTACACCGTATTCGACTAATTAATAGCTTTCTCTTAATGCAGTGACAATTCGTCGACTGACGAAAATATATCGTTCAATGTTGTTTCGATGTTAACAATTATAGAAACGTATAATAATATTGTGCAATGGTCATAGGCGAATCTAGAAATTCATAGCAGGGTGTGCCTTTACCTCAAAAAGGCCCTCTCCCCTCTGTCGTTCAAAATACCTCTCAGTTATTATACGTTTAAGAGATTTTTACCATTTGAAATATCAATATTAATGATATTAAGATTAATTTTTATTACTTTAGATGCTATTTATTTGCATGCTGTAAAATACAGATATAATGTTTAAAAATTATTCAATTTAATAAATAAATATGTTACTCAATTATTTTTGGATAAACTTACTACCAATAATTAAATTATTAATCAATTATGTTTAAAATTCTTGGAAGTTTAATACAACCTTTTAATTTTATTATCATTAATAACAAAGAATTTTATTAAATATATATAATATAACTGGTAAGTCGTAGTAATCAATAACTATTTTTTATAGGTACATTTTCTATCATGCTTATTATGGTAATATTTATTGACAATATTTGTACCCATAAAAATGTATTAAAATTAAAAGATAAATTGTTTAATGTTATACACAATAGTCAATACCTTTGTAACTGAAATGAGTATTATGGGCCCTACATCACAGGTTTATACGAGTCGCAGGGTGTGCACTGGCACACTCGGCACACCCTGTAGATTCGCCTATGGCAATGGTGCGTGTACTACCGCGTGCGCGTATATTATACGTCTTAAATTACAATAAATCTGTCACGTCTTGGCCGGTGTATAGACACAAGTCTAAATAAGTCAATATATCATCCGTTCGAGAAAACCGATTACCATATTAGGTACCTGCGGTTCACCCGCGCGTCATGTCTCTCGTTTGAATTTATACGTTTTTCAAATACGAGTCGATTCCGACGTCTACCGGAAAAAATCGTACAAACAGTAAAAATGTAAAACACAAATTACGCTAACGAATAATTTTATGGTTTGTTCGAACAACTCTATTAAACACACAATATAATATAGGTAGTGTGTGTATTATTGTGTATAATATATTTCTATATCGTTATGCTCCCCCCCCCTGTGAGTACAGGCGGGCGTACCCGAGTGAAGCATAAGTCTTCAAAAAATTCATTATTCTAATACCTATATAGCCTTCGAGGTGCGCGCGTGGGTACGATTTGCAGTCTTTTCAATTTGAATTCATTTCCACTGCGCCGCCGAGGAAAATAATAATAAATGACTATAATTCAGTTTTCTCGTTTTCCGCGCGTGTAATAATAATATTGTCATGCAGTCTGCAGGGAAACTGTGAGAAATCGCGATAAAAACTTGTGATTGTTTTTCGCGAGCTGCAATTGTAATATGTCTTAACCGCGGTGGTTTTTATTTTAGGAAATTTGTTCATGGCCAGAGTATATTATTATATTTTTTTAACGCACCTCTTGGCGGAATAAAAGCCACGCGGTGTCCGCAATAATACACACAGACATTAATATTTTTAAAATATTGATTTTATACTTATTAAATATTAAGTACGGGAAGAGTGTTTAAAGAGGGTTGGTTAAGGTTGATACAATGACACTAAATTTAAACTCGCTCGACTAATTTAATTTTCTGCGGGCGTGTCGCTTCGGGGGGGACGTACTTAACACATACAAGTATATAACGCATCGAATGAATATAATATAATATATAAACCATAGGATACGTATAAAAGTATTTATAGCAATTAATTAACATTGTATATTGCGTATGGGAAGTCTGGTTCAAATTTAGAGGTTCATAATGTGCGTTATTGAAAACGATTGTTCATTAATATAATATTATATAATAATATAATAAGCATCGAACGAGAATTCGGTTACTATAACATATATTGTTATTTGTTACACAGGCGTCACACGTTGTTATTTCGTTTCAATCAATTGATATTTTTTTAACGAGAACAAAATATCTCTTTGTCTCACGTTTATAAAAAAAATTATAAACCACACTGAACTGATATAATAATGTACACGAAAAAAAATAGGCATATTATACAATTCAATTAACCATAGTTATTTATTTTGCAGATAGAGCTATTGAAATACATCATTTTTTGGTGAATATTATTTTTAAATTTATTAAATACTATTTTCTGTTTAATAAAAACATATTTAATTTAATTTATACATTATCTCCATAATATTATTACCTGTTAACACAATATATTTTCGACTTCATAAATATAATTATCAATAGAAGGATATTATCTGATAAGTTTGATGTACATAATGTATCTATCTATCTATCTATCTATATATATATATATATATATATAATAGGTACAGCGATATGTAATATATTATGTTTACTTATAATAATTATTAAAATAAATATCGAATAATGAACCAACTACAGTCTATAATATGATGCCAGTTACGATTTACAAGTATTTTGAGTATTATTGTAAATAAATTAATCGATTTTTAACCTCGTACAATCATTGTCCCAAAAAAGTAATTGCCATACAATGTTAATATAATAAAAATGTAAGAGGAATCAATTTAAATGTACGGACAAAGGATGTTTTAATGTACTTGCGGTAGTATTTGTTACTGTATAATGGCAATTATGTGGTCAAACTCAATCACGATATTATATTGTTTTAAATTCACGTTTCGTGTTTGTGACGTTCGATTTATCCTCGACATTTATTATATACCTTATGCAAAATAAATAATATTATTCTAATGGGTTCGATAATACAATAATAAAAAATAATAATAATATTATTTAAATTTTTATCAGCTTGCACGTGGTGCGACGTCAACGCATATCACATCACGAACACTGTATACGATATGATGTTTTCGAGCTAAAATGTATGGTCTGCGTATCACACCATATTTATTCTGTATGTAACCATAATAATATTATGCATGTATTATCATAAACGTTTGTTTTCAGACACTTTTTTTTTTCGAATAGTTTATATATTGTAATTTCGGTACTCGTGCCACCGTCATCATAATTGTAAACGTAGTGATACGTATAGACGCAGGCGTAGGTGTGGTAAGTGTATCATATACATATTATTATAGTACATTTTTTTTAAAGGTTTTGTTTGGTTTATAATTTATATGATTATAAATATTATGCATTTATATAAACATACTCGCACATTTTTACAAGTCAAATATTGTACATACGCGAGACCTGTTGCAGTAGAGTATATATAATGTACAACGTTTACTCACACTGTTTTCTCGAACAAAACTGACTAAATTATATGCTACTCCTCCGCGGTGTTGATAGTTTCACCGAGTTTTGAATTTACTGCAGTGTATCTATTCGTGATCGATAAATGACGAAGGTGAACATTAATATAGCCTGCAATAGTCAACATAATTTTCTTTGGTTAAACCGAACGATTTATCAAGTGAATTTCGATCATTTTGACATTCGCGAGCGACTCGTCTGCAATGGCGTAACAATAGTACATAATTATTTTTAGATATCAATATCGAAATTATTCGGAAAACACTCACGATATTGATATCGTATCGAATTATCGATATCGTAAGCCAACACTAATAATAAACTTGCCAAATCCCATTATAATCCTATACATATCATCTACCAATTCTACCATCACTGGCTATATTATTAATACACGCCGGACATTATTATAATATATTATTCATATATTATGTACCAAAAGTGTAGCTCGCAGTTACATAAGATTCAAACAAATTCTCGAAGAGACTCTGCGTCACCTGCGGAGTCAATGACCGTCAACCGCGGTAACCTGCAGATATCGCAACGATTCGGGTATACATTTTTCTAAAAAAATGATATGATGACTATATATATTATACGGTCTTACGTGCTCTGAGCTTATATCTATCTCATAGTTGTGGTATATCTATGTAGGTATTTTGTATATAGCTATAATATTATGCGGACTTTTAAAGTTTTTCCCGTTAATTTTGTTTAGAGATGTAAAATTTACGTAAATTTTTTTTTTGGTAATTTACCGACAAAAATTTACGTAAATTCTGTAAATTTGGTAAATTTTGATAATTTTTGTATGTCGCCATAGGAACACCCTTAGGAACTCCTCACTTCCACTTTTCCATGAATTAATAATTATTGTAATGCTTATTTTAATTATTTACTATTACTAGATAGTGTGGTGTTCATGGTATTATAAATTGATTATATGATTTTATATAAGTCCCTAGTAGTGTTATTACTTATTACTTATTATTGACTTCTTTTCATGTATTAGCTGTGAGCATGTTGAACGTTAGACGTTTTAAGTTATATTATATCAACTATTCCATTATATTAATATATTAAGAATATTCATCTCGTTAAGACGTATAATTTAAGGTGTCACATGCTAATATTTTCGGTAAAATAATATTTATACCTGTAAAAAAATAATTGGTAAATTTACTGGTAATTTACCTTACCGGTAAATTTACACGGTAAAAATTTACCGAGCTTACATCTCTAATTTTGTTCAGCCCATACTCGTTTATTCGCACCACCGAGTGGTTCAACTACATTTTAGAAACGCCTTTACATAAATACATGTAATTATAATTAATCGCCGTATCTCCATATAGATTTCGCTGCATCTCGAAACGCCGTATGAATTTAAATTGCGTTCAGACATATAACCACATATATGTTATACCTACACACACACACACACACACACATACATATATACATAGACGAAATAAGTATGCGAGTACACGAACTTCCGGAAACTCGTATGTAATTACACCGCGGTTTATAAGGATAATGGAGATATATGTATTATATATGGTACCCGTTGCAGTATATAATAGACGACCCGACTCCGCGGGTATATATATATACTTATAGACATCTCGTATAAAGTATAATATATTATGGTCATAAGTGTTAGACGATTATTCGGTGATGATTAATAATAATTATGAAAATACGTTTGCTCGTTTATATTCGCGTGGTACTACGATTAAATGAGCGTCCATAGCTCCTTATACGCATAGCATATTACATATACATATGTACACGACGTTGATATATCCATAAAATAATATATATTATAAAATAGCGGCATCCGCATAGACACGACGTTTACGCAGCCCTTCGACAATCACACGGCGATGAGTTTACAGAATCTTATTATAACGTATCTATGATGTATAAATACAGCATCTAAATATATGTGTCTATATCTATGTGTTGTTTTATATTACGTTTAATACCGAATAGAATAATGTATCTAAAACATCTGCATTGATAAAAAGAGACGATTTAATGTATTGAGTTGGGCATATTTATTCAGTCCATTTTTATGATTGAAAATTAAAAAATGTTCGCACATGCCACATAAATTAATTAATATAAATAAAGCGCTTTGAACGGTAGATGTGTTCTATTGTTTTTAAAATAGTGACTTTTAGGTTTGTTTTTACTTTTTATACGGAGGTATATAGTTTGCATGTATTTTCATAAAATTTTAAAGTTTAAATCAACAGTATAGTTTAGTGCATATTTATTAGTTAAATTTTAGGGACAAAATAAAAAAAAAATTCGAAATTTATGTTAAATATATAATATATATTTTATTTATTATAAAAAGATTTGAACGTACCCATATGCACCGTTATGCTAAGTATCATTATATGTTTAACGAAATTAATTTTATTAAGCGCAATGAAATAAAAATAGTAAAACAATAAAATTTATTTTTTAATATATCGGCCAACAATAATTGTATAATTCTATTAGTTTAATCTAAATTAAATTTGTTGGATGATGCCATTAATATTGCGACGTCTGGAATGAAACTATCTCGGCACAAGTTCACTCTTTCGCGATGAGCGTCCAATAAATTACAAGTTTATATTATTTTTCCACGATATAGTCAAGTGTTATTCTCTTCCCCCGTACCAACGGGAGCCCGTGTCAGTGTAAAATGACCTTCAAATTTGAGGGATACTCGAGTATTATAATATTATCACGAGTCATTCAGGTGTTGTTGGCGGTAACCCGCGCTGTGGTGTGTAGACGATGAGAAATTCGATCCTACATAATATATAGTTGTTTTGTATTATTTTATTACACTGCTCGTGCTTTGCAATTCATCACTTTCAGTGGCGGTTACGTATTTGTTGTCACGATGAAATCGATCGTTTTCTCCCCGACGTACGCGCGCTAACGGCCGCACGAAGTCACGAAAATCACACTTTGCTGCGATTCAATGTAACCGCATGTAAACAGTGTTTATTAAACGCGCTCAAAACGTAAACCCGAAGCATTTTATATATTCATATATAATGTATAGTAATGTAGTACAATAATGGGCAGCCGGAAGAAAATAATTAACAGGAAGTCGAAAAGAAAAGAAAAATACCAAGCCTATAGCAGCTAGTGATGGTATCTATTTATGTATATATTATATTATATATTCAATTTGTACAGGGTGCGGAGCGATCTGGATTTTCCGCTTTCCCGTTGACACAGCAAAACAGGAACGAACGACGGCTCGCGGCGTACCCTGTATTATACGCGCATATACGTAATATTATTGTAATGAAGTACACCGCGCAGCAGTGTAATGATCATCAGACGTAACGATAGTAATATAAAGCATTACTATGTAAAATAATAATAAACGGACAGTTTTTCCGAAGAAAGCGAGAAACTCCTTGGTAACCGTTGATAATTTTCAATCGTGCGTACGAAATCGGCGACGGTGTGCGCTTGGCGGTATAGTAGGTACGCACTGAACATTAAATTAAATTTGCATTAAATTATTGCAGAAAATATTTTTTTTTCGTGTAATAGTTGTTACTGCGATGGTATAGATCTGCGATTCTCAAGCTATGCTGTTGTATGCGCATATAACTATAGGAGGACTTAGATGGGCTATGCCCCCAACTCTTATTTTAGCCCCATGTCATAAGTCCTACCGACGATAGTTATAATTTTTAAATTTAAAATACTGTTTGATTTTTTTTAAATTTCCAAATTTTAAAGTAAAATGCTACCTATAGCACTTTTCGTTATAACAAGTTGGTGAAAGAACATTTTTAGCAATGCGTTGCATAAATACTTACTTAAGGTTAACCATATTACTAAATCGTTTCTCTAAATTGTCTATAATAGCTATTGAAAACGATTTATCAAATGTTCTAAATAATAAGAAAACATTTTAAATAAATTTTTTAATAGGTACTGAGCGTAGGCTAGACTTAAACTGTAATGACTATAGTGTTTTCATTATAATGTTACCTTTAATAATCCCTTAGATATCACTTATATTCTAATTTCTAAGACAATTAAACTTGAATTTGTATCCAAAATAATACTTAATAATATTTTAATCATTTAATTAATTACCACACTACCACTTTTTTATTATTTGTTTTACACACAAAACCAAACATGTCACGCGGATAGATGAGAGTATTTACTTTACAAAGATAAACACACGCATCTTCTAGAATCAATAAGAATCTAGAACATCATCGCCTATTCTATTTTCATCATCTTTTTTTTTGTGTTTGAGTATATGTAAACGATAAGTAACCGATTAAATGTTTTTTTTTTTAATTTGGGAATGGTTTTGAATAGAAAATTAGATCTTGTTTTTACTATAAAGAGGTCAAAATAAAAATAATAAAATTTAAGGAAAAACGAGAATTTTCACGCTAAATCGGTTTTTGGCTAATTGTTTTATTTTGTCATAATTAAAAAACGAATTACGTTATTTACAGAAATATGTTATTACGTTTTGATGAGTCATGTTAATAATATATGTTAAAGATTATACATATATTATTTTAGTAGTTAAATACTATATAATAAAATAATAAATGCAATATTTTCAGAAAACTTTAAAAGTAAAATAAATGACTTATTTAATAGGTACCTATACCTATAAGTATCATGAGGTATATATTTTAGTGATATTGCTAGGCTATACTGCAATAATTGCATATAATTGAAAATAGTAACCCACTCAACACCTAACATATACTGCAGAGTTGCAGAGTTGTACACACTTGCTTACATTTTTATTTATTGTTGTATTGCCATAATGTTATGGAAATTTTGAATAGTTCTATTTTTAGTCATAAGTGGCATATATCTAATTCGTAATACACATTAAATAGTGGTATACGAAAATAAAAGTTCGAGAACATCTGGTATAGATTAATAGATTATTATATCTTAATGTCAACAAATACTATTAAAATAATAATTTTGTATTTTATACAAATTATATTAAAAATAAAATTAAAAATGAAAACATATTTTCAAAGAACGCTGAACGATCAAATAGAAAAACACATCGTACAGTATAATATTTTCAACAGCAATTTTTGTATACTTATTTATATATCATATAAATATATATGCTGTGTGTATTATATATCATATGTGTGAGATGGACTTGCAGCTAGCGTATGCAGATTTCAGATCTTTGGATATATTGAATACTTGTATTCCCCATTAAACTTTAAAATGAAAAACTCGGTAAGATAAGGATAGGGGTACTTAACAAAAAGGCTAAACAGTGTGGACTTAATGTTAATACAAATCATACATTTTAGTATTAATTACTTTAATGCTACAGCTATAATTTAAATTAATTACATTTGTTCATTGTTTTGTATTTTACTATTAAAAATTCTAAAAATTTACGTTTTTTATTAAATGTATGTACTATGTATATGTAAATAACTTCTGTAATATTAAGATAAAAACATGGTTAGGTAAGTCTTTGTATGTCCCTCAAATGATTATGATCAGTGGGCTTATAATTTTTTTTAAATAAATGAAAATAAAAATATAAAATTAACATAAACGCAAGTAATAATTGTAGTTTTTATACTCGAATTTGCCACGTAGTCGCGTGTTACAGGAACAATTAAATAAAAAACAACACAGATATTAATAAATAATAGACAATCAAAACTTATAGATTTGGCATGTTGTTTTTTTTTTTTTTTGTAAAACGAATTTAATAATTATTATTAACTTTAGGTAGGTATAATTGAATAAAATATGCATAAATTATTATATTTAATTTAATTTAATTTTTGTACGGTATAAGTTATAATACTTCTTGACTCTTGTATGTTGTACTCAATGAAATTGCAACACCAACAATTTTGCGTTTATGTGTATAATGCGACGTGATAGGTGTGCTATGCGCCGATACTGGTCAGTGCAGGTCTGCAGATATACCATTTCTTCATTAGAATGTCTTGTGGTAAGTATTATATGTTTTGTATTTTTAATCGAGTTATCGAGTTACGAGACATACCATCTTTTTCTTGACCATAATATACTGGAATATGTGACTCATCGTATATATTAGTTATCTCGGATTTCTAAAAAAATAATTTAAAAAAAAAAACTGTGTAAACAAACATTTTTATATTTATTATTTTAGTTCATAGAAACTGAATCATATACTATTATATCACCCATAAAACAATCGTGGCTTTTTTGTAATAATTTATGCTTAAACACTGTAGTAGGTACACGAAGATAGAAGGAACATCACTAAACATGTTATAAATGTTATAATATATGTTACGATAAGTCAGGTGTAATTATTATAAGTTTATCCACTCTTGATTTTTCATAATGAAAACCAAAAACATACACATTTTTAACGTTAAAACTATTTTTTTTAAATGAATTACCTCGTGTACATAATTTTTTTTTTCACTAAGAATAAAGGCTTCGACATCGAAGATCATTAGCCTACAAGGTTAACGTTATAAAATTTAGAGTAATCTGGTAGCTTAGAAATAGTGCTTATATATAATTATATACATCATGGTAAAATGTGACATTTAGACTTTAGAGATTGCTTTATAATAAGTTGGATAGTATGATGGTGTTGAAAAAATTGAAGATTGCATCAGTGTTGGTCTCTCCAAGTGCTCCTTCGATGTTGAAGGGGTGGTCTAAGATGCTTCGTTCGTTGTCATACTTGGTACAGTGGAGGGTGAGATGTTCGATTGTCAGTGGTAGGTTACATTGGTGGCAGGTTGGTTGTTCTTTATGGTTGATGAGGAAAGAATAAGTGCGATGTGTGTGGCCGATTTTAGCTCTTGTGGTGACAATATCTACTATACTGTCCGTGTTGATAAAGGATCGCCATATTTTTGTATGGTTTTTTTTTATGTTTTTAATTTATACATAAATTATAGGAACAGCGTTGAGAAAAATGAGAAATAAAATTATTATTATTATATTATTATTGAATTGAATCGTGCGCTTGTAAATTGTAGGTACATGCAATGGTACATATGGTCCATGTGTAACATGTACAAACTGTACATGCATACCAAAGATTTTTCAATTGCAGAGCCCCGGCCTCTCGGACATAGAGTATATGAAAATTAGGTAGATACAATACATAAAGTAATAAATTACTTTATAGTACCAATTTGTTGTGCCTCTTTTTGAATTTTGATATATTCTATATATATGTGTGTGTGTGTCGTTTCTTAAAATATAAAAATACAATTTTTTATTATTATTCTTGAAGTTATTGGAGGACTTTACTCAAAGTTGAATATTTTTCAGTGTTTGAATGTATAAAAATTAAATTTCAAACGTTAATTAGTTGTATAGGTAAGTATATTTAAAATGATGATTAGCGGAGTAGTGGGCAAATGTTTCGTAGGGTTTTAAGTTGATAATAATTATTAAATTTCAATTAACGATAAATATTATAAAATGTATTGTATAGTAATATGTTACAAATAACAACATATTAAAGGTACGAAATGTATTAGCTATATATATTATATATATTAGCTATAAAGTATAAATATTAGCTATATATATTATATATATTAGCTATAAATATTAGCTATATATTATGTACTAATTGTATGTATATCGATAGTTCGCGTAATGCTGTAACACGGGTATTGCGCGGCCGTCACGTAGTTCACCTAAATATTACACGTGTTAACCTCACATCGACATGTCATGTTATGTGTATAATAATATGTGTCGTCTACTCGTCTCGCGTGCGTACACCTCACACAAACACTAACTATTAGCACGCACACTTTGCGCGCGAATTATATAATATAATAGTTTTTCGCCCGTGCTGCCAAAATATGTTTTTTTTAACGCGCGACCTTGACTTACATACCTGTTATTATAATTTTTTACACGATTCGTTTTCAAACGTCGAGCGTTATTTTTTTCGTCGATATTATATAGAGATAGGTATTATGAGTAAATAGTACCTATGTACGTACTCTACGACATTATGTTTTCGTTGGACATGGTCGACGGGACGAATGATTGCGATAAATTCAATAACATTAACGCCGCCGCGACTACAGTCAGGGAGCCTATTTTGCAGACTCTCTAACGGTGACTATAATATATAGACGCAGGTAGTATAGGTAGGTACGTCATATTATTATAATATTATATACGATACTTACCGCCGTCAGTGACCGTATTTCGTTATTACCACTCTGTTGGCTTGCAAATTATCTTATTATGTAAGTAACTCACGCGTATCGACCTGTATATTTATATTTATATTTATGTATAGTAAAGCCTGGTGTAGATAAATTCAATAATATTCATATATTAGTATTATGTACGAAAAGATACATAGGTACCTGTGCATATCGTAATTTATGTAACATACACCGTACACAGTTTGTCCTATAAGGATTTCTGCGGCGGGAGTGATGTGAATGTATACACTCGTATAATATGCAGTCGAAAAATTTACTTAACGTTTAGACGGTACGCGTAGAGTGATTCTTTAAAAGTGAACATCATCATTCATTAATCTCGAAAGTTTCTGCGTTTTTGCGGATATTTTTTTTTTGTAATATGATAAATTGTAATGCAAAAGTGCAGCGTCAGCTTCTATTTTTGAGGATATTAATTAATTTATTTGTAATTATAGGCACAATTAAATATTTATTTTTTCATTAATTTTACCAGATAATAATAATATAGTATGCTATATACATTTTTTTTTACGAAAAAATATTGTATATTCATATGTGTTATTGGGTAATTTTTTTGTATAGAAAATACTTTAAAAAGCCAATGACACTAGAATTGAGGTATTTTTTATCACTTCTTTAATAATATTTGTAGATAATATGAAATCGTAGTCAGAGTGTATTGCATATCTACTATATGCGTTGAAGTGTTAAACACTATATATGTCACTAATGACCACTATAAAAAAATTCTACCATTATATTGGTTTTTATCACAAGAATAAATTTGATACAGCAATTTACGTTTGCTAGGAAAAAATGCTTTAAAAGCGCGAAAAAATGCCCTATATAAAATAAAATTTAAAAAAATGCCAATAAATGTGAGATAAAAATATTATTAATTTAATCGTATAATTGCTAACACTTATACCTACCTATGGGTATAATGTATTTTTCACTTACACGTATTAAAACACCATAAAAAATAATATAACATTACAATTCTATACCTAGTTGATAATAAACACCAGAATAAACCACAGTCATCATTTTTACACAAATTAATTCATCATTGCTCCACTTAAAATTTAAAATCGTATTTCAAATGATTATAGTTGCGGTTAGTTTACAATATAAGTATTTGAAATTTAGATGAGGGAGCCAATATTTTTCAAGACGTTTTTGTGCCACCTGCGTATTTATAATTTAAATTTGTATTCCACCTAAGACTTATTGTTTATTGAAACTCGCAGAAAAATATTCAACTTCTGAATATCAAATAAAGAAATATTGTCTGTTATTTGGTATAAAAATAAAACACTTAAAAATTATAACGATACAAAATTGAAAATAATAAGAATATTATTATTTTATAGATGCTATGCTATATTTACGTATTATTATATATTGTATATTACATTTACACTATACTTTATAATGATTTTATTAGGTGTAACGCTGTATTGAATAATATCTTGTATAAATGTGTAATGTTATATTTAATACAATTTTTTTAAATTTATAATTTACGATTTTTGGTTATTTTGTTTAATCCGGACAACCTAGTGTCCCGATTAATCCGGATTATTGAGGTTGTACTGTATTATTAAACGGTTTATAAATATTAAATAGGAAAGATTTACTATACCATAAACACACGTTTGCACGTAACATTTTTATATACATTTAATAATTTGTATATATTTCTTTTATCAACTCCATGTAAAATCACAACATTCGTACAATCCTGGAGATTATTATCTTTGTCAAAATCTTACACAGCGGAAAACGCAATTTTGAAAAAAAGGGGCACTCACGACGCCTTTCGACCAATCGTGTGTGAAGACGTGCACTGCAATGCAGTAAATACGTTTGCAATAAACTTAAGTGTGTATATACGTACACGTGTATAAAATAAATAATATATAAGCTATAAGATGTTTACGACCACCCTACAGCAGCTATTATAGGAGGCGTTAAGCGTGTAAAACGCGTTCGGTGACTCTCTCCGCGGATATAAAATCCTAGCTATCATTGCACTGTATATGTGTCGATTCGCGAGTAACAGCCGTTTTGGGTTAGATTAGATTGATGTCCAGCAGTACGCCTAGCCTGTTGATGAGCGTTAACGGTATAAATGTATATAATTATATTATAAAACGCGAGCGAAAGTCTGCTACGGCGCAATACAATATTACATGTTGCGTTAAATAGTTGAGACCTACTCATACGTACAGCTTTTCAACTGTATATACATGTTATACAATTGCATGTTATATCTCATACTCGTTTTTGTCGATAATATTATTATTTGCAGCGCAGTATACACTACACATACTGAATACCTTAATTCTGTATAGGTACTACCGTATGATAATCATGACGTATGTCTGTAGTATATTTTTTTAATACAAGGAAATAATGTTTAATTTTATTATCGTCTGCAATAGTTTCAATTTTTATCGTAATTTATATGTATACAACGAACATGCAATATATAATATAATAGTGTATATATATAGTTTTAATTAGCTTTATGTACACTAATTATAATTACGCGTACACTTTTTTTTTCTAGTCACACATTACGCTGTTCGTGCAATTAAATTTTATATATATAGAATGTAGATGGTCAAGGTTTAGTTGTTAAGCCTTAAGCACAAGACGTATAGGGGCGATTTGAAATGTTTATATATTTAGTATGTATATAGTTATTATAACGTATAGTAAAGCATTAGGGTGGATTGTTCTGCCAGGTAAGTTTGATTAGCGTCATTAGCGATAAAAACCCACCGGAAGGCATTACCGAATTGTAATGAATAATGATTATTTGAATTGTCCCATACCGATTTTCACTTAGCTAGGATCACTTTAGGTAATAGGGTTTCATTTCACCAGAATGCTTAAAATCGACTTCCAGCTACTCCTGGCGTATAAATAGAAAACGATAACATAATATTTTACTCTTTGGCTGGACACAACACACAACCGATGATCCATTGTCGAGTCGTTTTTTTTCTTCTTTTATGCATGGTTTCTATACGGGTATATAGCTTCTATAGGTACGTCAGCCATGTGAATAATTAGGTGATTCGCATATAACAATAATCACCATTAAAATTGTTAAGGAGTAATTTTCATAGTTATCCACATTGCACAGTCATCCGAGCATAATATTATCATCACAGTAACTATAGACTAACCTGAAAATTTGTTAAAAAACCACTTTATATGGTTGATTGAATGAATCAAATCTATAGTAGGTATTTACAATACGCAACAATGTTGCGTATAATGACGATAATAATATTATATATTCGAGTAATAAGTAAAATACACCAATATTGTTCATAGAGCACACGCGTTTTACACTAATATTAATACAAACGATGAAACGTTGTTTTAATTGTCGTCATCGTGTTTTTCAGGATTTTGGCCGAAGGCGTATGCGTCGCGTAAGCCGTCATCATCGACTTGAATAAACCAAGCAAAAGCTACGAGCTTCTATTGCGTTGGATTAGTCGGGGACTCCGGACGATCAGCTCTACTGTTTGCTCCAGCATCTCTGTTATCGTAAAATCACGTTATGAATTTAATGCGTGGATACCTTTACATATCACAGCAATAGCCACAAGAGATTAACGGTGTTCTCGCACTGTCACCATAGCCTCCGAGTTGCACACGCTGCCGTTGTCGTGGTGAAGATTGTATAGCGACATATCAAGCCGAAGTGGTTGTTTTTGATCTATAAATGTTGTGACTGCAGACTAAAGATAGTCTATAAAGGGTTGATGAAATGTCACACAATTATACCACAAGGGGTCACAAATTTTGGAGGTCACAATAACAAATTAATATGCATACGAATGACTCATATGAGTCATATGGTATTTTACTAGTTAACAACCACGGTTTTTATAACTCGGTAAAAAAATATAAAAATACCTGATTATATTTGATTTTTTATAACAATTAAATGTTAAAACTGCCTTAATTAATAAATAACCATATGTTAACCGGATATGTATTATTTATGAATAACTGCAGTGTCTGTTTTCGTTTTAACACATCACAACTGGCGGACCGGCAGAGTGTATATTATTATTTATTATAATACGTTTATGGTTTTCTTTGTTCGATTGAGATCTCTGACGTAATATTATAATGTATTATTGCATTAATGTCTCAAAAGTCAAAGGTAGGTAATATCATTCATATCATATTCACCATTAATCGTAGGTATGATAATATGTACACAGGTGTAATGCACTTATGTAATCCAGCTATATATACACACTGCCGCCACCGCCGGTATACTGGTTTCTCTTCGGGCATCATCGAAATAATAATATATCGTATCGCAGTCCGTATTATAGGTATCGTTTTAGGTATGCCTCTAAAAAATGCAAACACATTGTACGTATGGTCGTATTTTATTTAGGTTACGGCGGACTACTGTTCAAAATGTGTTTTTTTGTTCGCGCTTTCAAACCGATTCCATTGTCATTATAATGATCAGTTCGAACTATTGGCATAATATACGATATTGTATTTGCAATTTTCTGGTCTCTCACGCATTTGTAAATCGTCATTGTGTAATATAACTAATGAGTGTACTCGCGGGAAAATAAAATTTCTTAATGATGTCGTACGGAACAGATGGGAGACCAGAAATATTGGGAAATTCGTACGAAATATAAAGTAGATTTACTCCCGCGACATTGCCATTGACGGAATAGTAATATTATATACATGACAATAATTTATCTGTAAGAATGTTCATTGTTCGTGTGTTTTCTTTTCGTTGTTATTTTAACGACAATCGTTTCTTTGTTTCTGCCGATGAGACTCGCACGCGCACAATAGGAAACGAATTCAACAGCTTAAAATTTATTTTAAATTCTGAACGATCCAATTTATTGGTTTTAAAATAATGTGTTTATTTTTATTTATTTTGTTTGCATTTTGTATCATGTTTTGGTTAAAAATTGTATACAATCTTCGACCTAGAGGATTTAGTTAACACAACATATTATATGAATTGTCGATAAAACGAATAATTAATATTGGTGACGAGAAGTATTTTCACTATAATAATATTATTTTGTTATATTAATAAAATCCATTGCTGATTTTACATAACCTTGTTGTTAAAGTGACAATACGTATAATCAAAATGATAATTGTTGATTTTGTACCATTGATCATAGTATCATACTAATACAATTATTTATTATTTTACCAATCTAACAAGGTAATAATTTGTAGGCTTTATATCAATAAGTCATTTGTCGACTTAACATGAAACTTTATTTCTATGAATGTGATTTTTTTTTTATATGTTTTCAATAACTCATCTGTGTATAGTCGGTGAACTCGGTATTATTCTTAAAAAATTACTACAGCGACTCAAAATTTTCCCTAAATACTTCTATTGAGATTTTCTAGCCATAATGACATTTAAAAAATATTTTTATTAATGCCACAAATCGATTTTACCATTCTATGTCTCGTCATTATTTATTTATAAAGTTATAATTTATAAGTTATTTATAATATTTTCTAGTAAAAATTAATTATTGTCGAATTGCCATTCCAACGTTTTCTAGAATAAGAATATAAATAATATAGTTAAATAATAATATTCTAGAATATAGAACTTAACTTAGATATTCGACCGTATAATATTTGTATTAATAAATTTGGTAAACCGTCATCTTTATTTTATACAATTGAATATTTTATTAAAAATGCAATGTTTTAAGAAATATAATTGCAAAAAATAATATATTTTAGATATCAAGTACCAATTTAAAAAAATATATGAGTATTATATTAACACGAAATAATTTGTATTTATTTTTAATAACAATTTAATGATTATAAAAAAAGTACAAATTAAAAATACTAAAAAGCATTTTTAAATGAAAAAACATAACAATGCAGTTAGGTATATATAAGTAGGTATATCGTGTAACGTGTAACCGCATACAATTCAATTTTTATGTTTTATTTAAACCTAAGTAATAATAAAAATTGATTTGCATGTCTTATTAACCTTAAAAATGTATTACATAACATTTTAAATTTTGATTGTTTTTAAATAAAACTTACATATAGTAATATTAGGTTCTATATTATTGTCTTATTTTATTTTTTATTAATTTTTCAGTATTATTTCGTTCATATTCTACTAATAGAATAAATTATTAGAAAAATGTTACGTTGTATATTACTGTATTATATATATTACAGTATTTTGTCATTCAATTGGTTGAAGTTTATTGCCGTCAATTATAGTTTTTTATTTCATTGAGGTTTTTAATCAATACGAAAATCAGAGTAGATGCGTCATTACAAGGTAATAATTTTAAAAATAAAATTATTTTAATCAATTAATTAAAACATTTAGGCATTATTTGCACTATATTGTATTATTGTGAAGTTATAAATTATTTTTTTTACTAATTAAGTTAATTTCGCCTTCCTTAGATTGTAAGAAGTTATGAATATAGATTAGATATTTATAATTATGATTATTAAACTTTGATATTTCATATTTAAATGTTGGCCATTGAGTACTTGGATGAAATAATAAAATATTTTTAATAAAGGTTACTTATAAGTAGTGAAGTTACTTCGGTTCATAACCTAAACTCTATCCCACTAACAGATTCACTTAATTTTACATCTAAGTTATTTACATTCTAAAGTACTTAATTTTTTTGTTTTATCTAGCAACAAGTTGAATATAGATTGCTGGTTAAATTTGCATATTATTTGAATGAGTCATAATCAAGTACATAATAACGTGCTGTTTTGTATATATATATATTCTAAAGTGGTGTAAAATGATGGAAAAAATGTGTGAATCATAATTTTTATCTTATATTTATAAACGGAAATTAATGTTAAAACTCTTTCCTGTAATTTATTCTAAGAAAATTCTAAATATGAACCGTTATTGACTAGCAATTTAATTTATTTTAAAAATTGTCATAAAAAAGGTGTAACTAATTTATTTACAAAAAACTGAAAGTGCGTTCTTGGTGAATATTTAAAATATAGATTTTTAAATGTAAATTACAGGTATACAATGTTGAAAGCCTTTAAAAACTCGGAGATATAGCTATAATTGAAAACATTGCGATTTGAACTAAATCAATAAGCATAGGTGAAAATTGGCTTAATTTGGTGAGCTTATTCAGTCCAGACTATTTATACAATGAAAAAAAATTATTGACAATAAAGTATAGGTACATATTTATTGATAGGTTTAAATTAAAATTGAAATCGATCAATACTTATTTTTTTAATTTTGTTCACTAAAAAGTCTAAGGTACTATACAAAATGTATAATTACTTAAAAATATTGGTGCTCTAAACATATACTGAAATATATAATAATTATTATTGTTTATTATGTATATATAAGTTATAAGGTTAGTTAAATGGAGAATTGTTATCAAGTTGTTGATCAATCTAAGGTTAGATTTACCAAACATACTAAAATATTATTAGTCAGCAATTCTTTTTTATGTAACATAAAAATTATAAATTTTTAATTATTTAAAATGTACTTAATGTGTACCTTTATGTTTTATTATGTTGTGTATGTAACATGCTATAGTGCATTCAATTTATTTGTCATCGATTTAAATTTTTTAAGTATAAGAATTCACCAATTTATCGCTCCATGTACTATCAAGTATCAATTATTATAAGTTTTCACTAATGTTTCAGGAAATGTGTAAAAACTATTTTAAAAAAGAGTAACTTTTATTTGTAAATTTGTGCACTAAAGATTCGTAAAATTGTACGAAAAAAGTATTGTTTTTTAGGTAAATATGAGAAAAGTGGTTTTAATTGTGTGGCCTTGGAATATAAAGATTAAAGGATAACTTTTAAATTTACTGATATCGCGTTAACTGATAGCATATTAGTATACTATCGCATTATCAGTGGTTGATATTATAATAATTTTTGTAGAATGTCAACCAGAAATTGATCTAAATTAAATTATGCTAAATTATATTCTATAAGTACACAAAGATAAAGTATTATTATTATTAATAGTATTTACGTATATAATTCAAAAGCATAGAAACTCTATATATTATTTATCTCATTTGGTAGCAGATTAAATTAATAAACAAATAAAATGATTATCACGATAAACTATCGGATTATTTCGAGTAAAACCTATTTATGTAAACTTGAAATCATAAAACTGAATATTATTACGTTTATATTATATTATAGAGCCGTCGTTTTAGTACACATAGCCACATAGGTACTATATGTTTTGCGATTAACGCAAAAATCTTTGTGGTTGAGCGTAAAATGGCTCGAGGTTAGGTTAAGTACTAAATTGTTTATCTATATCAACAATTATTCAGTCTGTTTTACGTAAAAGAAATTTCGGTTTTTAAAAAAAATTGGAATTAAACATTAGCGTTGTCTAAACAAAGTCTACAACAAATCATAATCCTTAAATAGCAGTGAGTCGATGTTATCTGTACGAAAAACATATTTTCCCACTTTTATACACTAAGAATAAACAGAAATAAATTGGAAAGTAGAAAAAACGAATGAAGGCTTAGAGTTATCGACGTGCGGAGATTAAAGTCATTGTTTTTCAAAACACCATTAATCCTCTTATTAAAAAAATTAAGCCATAATTATTACAATAATAATTGATCATATTTGATATTTTGCTGTTGTGCGCATTGAACGCTTACATTTTTTTAATTAGAGGCACAATTTCCTTGCATTTTTACGAATGACTCCTCCGTATACGTTTAAAATAACTAATACATTTTTTAACAAACAAAACGAAAAAAAGAAAAGGTTATTAGACCCAATGGTACGTGGACATTTTCAAAATTTGTGTTGGCGGTACTCGGCTATAAAAACGTATGTATATAATTTATATCGCATGTTATCGCACTCGCGATCAACAACCCCGTGTCCGGCCACACTGTATGTCGGTGTACTCAGCTGTCACGACCCCCTCGCTACGGGTTTCCGCTCCCTGTACGGCGGGGTATACGATATATAAGCGTCGATATCGACGTGTTTCTCGGCATATATATTATAGAAGTCGTCAAGGCGCATGTTCGGACGACAGAAAACACGAATTGCACCATATGTACCCATCACGCTCTATCCGTAATCGAATCCGGACGAGCAGTCGTATGGCGGGGCGGGCCAAAACGGACCGAAAATAAAAAGAAAATAAATCCAACTACGGTCGACGGAAAAGAAAATTAAGATCTAATTAACTCACGTCGTCGTCCGAGTGGATATAATGTACCGCGAACGTCGGGGGTGTCGCGTGCGCACCATTTGCTCCGGTCGTGTTTGTACGTATAATGTCATACATCGTGTCTTGTACACACGCACACGCCTATAAGCGGACACACACACGCACGCTGGCGCTTTCTATGCGCGAGGGAGGCTCCCGCACGTGCGCGTCGACGAAAAACCCCTTAGGAGGTTTGGTCGGGTGACTGGTGGGGGCAAATCTCGGCTAGGGACATTGCGCAGGAATGCGTTGAATTATGAACCGCTACACGCAAAAAAAAAAACACATCGAGACGACTCCGAAGAGAAGGAGTAAAAATCGTTTACGATTATCGTAGTAAAACGCGAGTAAAAGGATTAAGGATTTAATATGTTTTGATAAATTTTTTTCGTTAACGGATATTGTATACGCAATACATAGTATTATTCGTTTTATTCGTTGTATTGATTTATCGCCGTACGTTATTCTGTACGATAATTTTTCTGTTTTACATTAAATTTCGCGGTCCTTTGGAAATTCTAACGTTTCATATTTATACCACTATTCATTGCTTTCATTTACGTCTTGGAGCGTATTATTGTTTCACTTTTTTTTTTTTTATCACTTTATTCACGTGACAACGAGCCGTTCAAGTAACGTAATCATTTTACGAACCTCGTGTCTATTAACATAATTTATTTTATTATATACACACACACATACACTCGTGAACTGAACTTTGTCAATGGAAGGTGAGTCGAATGACCTACTAACAAAAAGCTTAGAGTACCGTAGCTGTTGTTTTGGTAGATTTAGAGTATGTTGAGGCATACGGAGTCTTAGACGACGATAAATTTGTGATTAAAAAATAACCTAACCATTTATCAGTAGTATTAGTAGTATTATAGTATTATAGTATAGTAGGTCATTCGTTAATGTTGACCTTCGAATGGGTATTTTCATCTCGCCCTTCATATTGTGTGTATACGAAATCTGAAACTTCCGCGTACGCGGTCAACTATTTATATTATTATAATCCACCCGTAAAATATATCATTTTCCTTAGTATATATTATATATATCAAGTACCGTATATTTTTACATGTTAGACCAAAATCAAATTATATTATTGGCTACTGTATTGGGATTGCATTAGAACTATCTCGCTCGTTATTGGGTCAATAGTGTTAAATCGGGTCATGTAATAAGAGTCACATTTCAAAAATTCAAACAATGAATATAATTCATATAATTATTGTACTAATCCACTCTTATCCGATGTCTTCTGAAATAAATGCTTACATCTATTTCATGCGTCAGGGCTTGCAAATCAATATAAATATGTATTATTTTATGTACACACGTATTTGCATCAACTTTAAAGTTGATATCGATACATGTAATATATTTAAAAATTTCTATAAAATTTATTTGTATACGTACTTGTATAAAATGATAATTTCATATCATCACTGATCGTCGATTTTCTTTATCTTTAAAATGGCAAGTGTGTTTATGTGTTTTCAACCTTGGTTGTTCGGTGAGTTGTACAATTTTCCTCCCGAATATATCACTAGAGTGCGTTGGTATTACGTAGTATTTTCTTCCGGTGGAAACTATATTATTGTATCACAATAGTTTTTAACGTTTTTCGTCAAACTAACAACCAATAATTTAAATATAGTGGAAGAATACAAACAGAAAAGACCTAGTACTTGACACTTGTATACTTTTACTTGCTTTTAATCAGTAGTCAGTACCTGTAGCGTTGAGTTTTTATAAACTATGATATTAAATTAGTATACAATAACAAGATTACATTCGAAAGACGATGTTTCAACATTATTTGATTAGGTTTACGAATACGATGAATTTTATAAAATAGAATCAATAAATGTACTTATACAAAAACGATGCTTAAAAGTTTTAAATAACATTTTATTTGAAAGTACACAATTTATGATAAACCTATAAACGCAATAGTTACAAAAGGTCAATAGCTATACAGTATACATTATGTATTCTCTAGCAATTGGATTAACGTGTATCTATAGATAGAATATATATGTTATACTACTTATACTTATTGAATAAAGTAAACGTTCAGAACAAATATTAATATCGGATATTTATAGATTTATGATGCCCCTAATAGGTGCAAACATCTATGAACGGATTTGGATTAATATTGATTAGGTATAACACACATAATTTACATCATCATGCAATATTTTTAATCATAATTAATAACAATAAATTGTTGATGTTTTGGGTTACAGGAAAATATTTATATTATCATATATGATTGTAATCCTAATTTAGTAATTTATAATTTAGAAATTAGTCCATAATAATTGTGGGCTTTATAGTTGATTAGTATAATATAGTACTTTCAAAATAATAAGAAAAAAATTACAATAAAATGTATAATATAGGTACTTAATACGACATACAAACACATGATTCAATTATTTCAATAAAATTATGATTTTTAGAATAATATAATAAACCTAAATTAATATTTTAATTGTTTGTAAGGAATTTCTTTATTAAAATTATTTTTTATTGCAAAAAAAAATAAAAAAAATGATGAAATTGAATAAATTCTAAAAAGACATAATTAAATATTCATAATATTAATAGCGATCAAGCTTAATTCTAATTGAAGAAATGACATCGTATATTATAAATCATGTACTTAGTTTTTTTTATATGAAAATTTAATAAGACTAAAAATGAATGAAGAAAGTTAAATCGTTTCATCTAATTAGATCAAGTTTATTAAATTAATGTGTAATTAAAAAATTCGATTTTTTTAGCATCTTATTTCTTCATTTTAATTTTAGTTAAAAGTAATTACCTATGGGAAAACGTTTTTCTGATTGAATTTATGAGATTAAATACTAATACTAAACAATCTTAGTAATTCAAATTGAATTTATTTCTTTATAAGAGTGTAGTATAATGTATAATACTTTTTTTTTTTTTTTATTAAATAAAAGTGTATTTACAATCTATACATACAGTGTATAATAAGTAATAATAATACTTAAAATACTAGTTATTATAATTTAAATTTGAAACAATAAAAATACTTACCATGTTAAATGTTTAGATTATGATGTAGTATAATTTTGTTTTAAAATATATCAATGTCCAATAATGTTAAAACAATAATACGTAATTATATAATTATTTCTTAGTCAATGAATTATGTTTTGAAAAAAAAATAAGATAATATACCATATTAAGATTTTATTACACATAGATTATATTAAATAATATGATTCTACGGCATTTTAATTATAATAGGTTTATTTTTATTGTGTTATAAACTTATAAACATATTTATCTACAAGGTCTTTCAAATTGTGACTATGTAACATTTTTTAGCATTATAATATTCTGGTTATTATTTATATCTATAAAAATGTGTAATTAAAAATAAAAAATGTTTTTCCATAGGGTTAAAGTGCTCAGAAATGTCCATGTTACATTGTTTCAGCATTTTATTAAAAATTATTAGCATTATTCGTCGTACTAATAAATGTTTTATTTTATTTTTTCATAAATATTAAGTACATAATTTTTTAGTCATAATAAGTTATACTCCGTAGTAATAAATCTATGACTGCGGTATTTTTAAACCTAATTCTATCTATTTGGAATTTTTTCATATCATTATTTTTATAGTTTATTTTTTGTTTAACACAAAAATTTTTTTTTTTGTAAAATAAAAACATTCTGCTAAAATACCTTAAAAATTCAAATAACTAACTTTTTTAGAATGCAATGGTAATCATTTTAAGTTGATATACTTAACTCAAGTTGTCGACTATTACGCAACATATTTTATTGAACACTATAATAATAGCTGTTTTCCGACATATGCAGAAGTTTAGTTTTTTATTCAAATTGTTATGAATATAGCAAAAGTATTTTTTAAATGTACATCCACGATACCATTCAGTAACTACTTGTTAACTACTTAAATGTAAGCATAATAAATATTAAACTTGTCTAGTTATTTTCGTTTTCCAATGTTGATAGGTCTTCTGCATAATACATAATAGTACAATACAATGTATATGATGATAAAATGCTTTTAAAATCGTTTGCAACTGTTTAAATCTTGTATAAAATAAACTGCCAAAATCAACAACCCTTTGAAGAAATTCGTGGAATATAATCTCAAAATACTTGTTTTATGTAACTAACGTTAATTGGTGTCTAATGTCAAGATTTACGGAAAAACAACATTGTTTTAACAGCGCTATGAAATAAGAAATCTATTTTTCGGAAACACTTTAATAATGGCCGTGTGAAATAATATTTTACAAAAAATCTTTCATTTTCAAATGATTGATAATAAAATATATTATTATTATGTGTACCTTACGAAATTAATGTTTAAACGTTATTTATTAAGTATAATATTAAATATAATAATACGCAAAAATTTAAAGTTCTTAGGAGGAAAAATTTGTATTGGTAAAATGAATAAGTTATGAGTAGTTAAATATAGATCAAATGAGGTAGATTTGAATTAATGGCTAAAAAAACGAAGAAATATACTGAAAAAATTATATGTTTTAGTTGATCATAATATAAATATATAATTCAATACTAAATCCGATCCCATATATATATATTTTTTTATCGTTATAGGAATTATATAATACATGCACATATATTTATGTATTATGTGTATATACTGAGTGTATAGTATACACATTATATACTGCATCTCGACCAACTAAAAATTGAGTTTTACGAAAGAAAAAAAATAAAACATTTTTATATAATTTATAAAAACCCCATAAATTGAAGAAATATTAACCTGATTGTTTGCAATTCAAATGTAATTTACTTAATAGGTTCGACACGGTACATTAATCTTTTTTTCTCAGACTTTTGTACAATATTAATTATATTTATTATATATAATGGTATAGTAATCCTTTAATATATTTTTAAATTTTATTGAATAAACTATTTAATTGATTAATTTTTTCGCACTAAAGGAATTTTTAATTACATACCCGGATTCCATGACGAATTCTTTTCCGTCTAAATTTGTCTTTATTTTGTCTTGGCACATAGTTTATATTTCTTATAAAAAATACAACCTCTAATCGTATAATTGATTCATTGAGACGTTATATTCGAAATATTATTGCACATTTTTTTAAGGCAATATTTTTATTTGATTGTTTCTACATTTTATTTGGATACCATAACCACTACTGTACACCTATCCTGTATTTTATACATACAATTTAATACTTAAATAAAGTATAACGATTTTTTCTCATATTTTTTTCATAAATCTTTCAAATAATTGAATATATTTGGGATTTCAAGTACCTATGTAGACTTTTTATAGAACATCTGTTAATTCTGTAAATTATAAGACATTAACAATTGACTCAATAAAATCGTCACATCGCAAATAAAGCGCTTACTCTTCTATTTACTATAGGACAGGTATACATTTGGTTGGTATATTAAATAAATATTTTATTATTATATAAATATGTATTAAACTGTATTGGTTCATACAATATTTTTTTATATATAATTATAAAATTATAAAGCATAATTACAGTAAACATGGTCCTTAAATACTTTTAATTTACCTTTTGAATATTATATTAAAAAAATTTGAATTTATTGTTCTTAAGAATATTTGTTAAATTTATCTTTTTTGTAACCATATTTCATAATAGAAATATTACGCTCTCTAATGTATAAAAAAGATAAACAATAAATGGAACCAGAGTTCCACTCTAAATAATTTCTTTTAGTAACGATTTATCATTACTTTGACATTTACAATAATAATGTGACATTGTCTCAAACCAAGAAGAACGAAATAAAAATTCAATTAACAAGTATTTAGTTCAGGGAAATTTAATGTGTATAACATCTTACAACTGGCCCCCCCAAAAAAAGCTGTGCTGTGAGATACAAAAGTTGTGCCAACGTAATAAGTGAATTAATTTAAATTTGTCAACACTGTAATCGATACAGAAAAAATTTTTAGTGACCAGAGCTCTCAATGTTTCTATTCCAAGCATTTAACTTATTTTATGGTCAACGTTTGCAGCTGTATATAGTGTATACTTTAATGTATATAGGTAATACTGTGTTTTGGTGTTTGAATTGTGCATAAATCGTCTAGTTATTCAAAAGAATTTACTATACAATATTAAGTAAGCAATATCTAAACATTCTAAACTCTTATTGTAGGTATTGCAATAGTTCAGAGTCTAAAATGTAATTATAAAAATTGTATATTATAATGATTGTCTACAAATAATAATTCTAATAAGTTAAAAAAAAACATATATACCTGTAGTTACTGCTTTAATCGTCTATTTTGAACAAAATATGGGGGTGTGTGAATACAATTTTTTATTCGTACAGAAAAAAAGATATTTATTTTTAACTTACTATACAGTATAACCTAGGGTATATTATTTTAACAGACGAGTAGACGACCTTAATAAACCGTTAGAGAGAAAAAAAAATGAAAACTCACTAATACTTGGCAGTATTCGTTGCACACGTACCGGTACTTATAAAGACCATCATCGTTGTCCCAGTTTGCTTATATAAAAGCGATGAGTTTATGATATTATTTCGTGTCGTCTCTTTCTTCGCAGCACCCTATCTGTAAAAATATCCAACATTTTTACCATTTTATATTTTTGTTTTTGAAAACGTGTTGACATCGCACAGTACTAAAACGAACTATAGAATATCCATACGCATTCGTGTTCACGTGTAGTGGTGTACTGGTGTATACATGTATGCGTAAAATTTGACCTATATATAAATGAAAACAGTTTTTAGCGTTCCCAAGGGATCTACGCGATGTTTCTCGGGAACACCCTTCCTCTTCGTTCTTCTACTCATTCCCATCATCATCATCCTATAAAAATCGCTATTTTCAAATCAAGCGATTTGCTGATGCGTGGACTATGTACACTGTACAGAGTGCTTTATAAAACATGTTCACTTCATAATATAAGTATGTAAAATATTACAATTAAAAAATGATCATTGAAAATTAAAATTTTATGAAAAAACAACGCAAACCATGGATAATGTTTCTAACTTAAGTCTGATAATATAAGTTATTTCATTTTAATACTAAAAAAGTCACTTGCGAGTAATTAATATTTATTAACTAAAGATTATAGTCCATGGTAATAGATTTAGATGATATTATGGAATCTATAAATCATAATAATATATAATGATTAGATAATTACTGTATTATTTTATTTATAAGTTTACATTAAATTTTGTATAATTTGTAAATATTTTTCAAGTATAATAAGTTCTTAATTAAATATTATCACATATATTTTATATTTTATATAAAACCAGTATTAATTCATTTTATCTTTAGTAGGTAAATAATAACTCAGAAACTTCAAATCACTTATTCAAATGTATTCGAAGTAAGAAGTTTATACCACTATATAATCTTCTTTTAATGTTAAAAAAGTAAATAAGTACCTATTTAAAAATATGGTCTTTTATTATTTTTTAAAATTCTGGAAACAAGAATTAAAAACACTTCATTATAGTTGAATTATGAACATACTCGATGAATCACTCTGTATGCAGCATTGCTATATATATATAAAAACAAATTATAAAAACCTAAGTCAACGAATATCGTGCAACACGCGAATTCGGAACACTGTTGTCCACCGATATAGTAGTAGTAATAATAATGATAATAATAATAAAAAATGTCCCTTGGGGATAGTCGTCGTCAGTGGTCGATGTTGATTGCCCGATCGGATCCGTTCGATTTCAAGACATATTAATTATTTTCAATCAGTAGTTATCGCAATAACGAACAAATGCTGTTTGCAAAAAGTCTATTAATTCGGTTCCAGTCTTTTACGAATAAGAAAGGTAGATAGATATAGAATCAGTAAAGTATAACGAAAGAATGAAATAGTGTTTCTGGCTGAGGTAGTCATGACTGACAAAACTTTTTTACGCTTTTCGATTTCACTTCAAATCTTTCTATCATTTTCATGACAGGTTCCTATGTAAGTTTTTCGGACTATTAACATTTTCGATTATTAATTAATAAATTTTATATTTTATTTTACATTTAAATACACAGAATAAAACTAGGAGTATAGTGAATTATAATAATAATAAAAAAAAGAATAGTAAATTATTGTTAATTTAGTTCCTAGACATTTTTTTTATTTTCTATATACTTTATAAATAACAATATTTGACAATTATAATAATATTGCACAATAATGTATTTTTATTGTTTTGAATGTGTGTTTTATAAAGCGCACAAACAATAAATATTTATTTGTAATTTAAGACACAAGTGTTGTATATGCTTATATTAAAGGTGTGGATATTATTATTAACGTATATTTCAAGGTTTTTCCTCTAATATCACGTGTAGTGTGCACGGTCCAATATCGTCCACTCAGTGCATAATAAAACGCCATTTTCTGTAGGTACTAAATTTCTATGTCCGTGAAAGTATATAGTGTGACATATAACGTCATTTTTTTTTAAGGGGGATTCAAAAAAATTATTTTTATGTTGTCTAACACGTTTGTTATACAAGTATTTATATATGTTATATTTTAATTGTTAGATTGATCTAGTGAAGCAACAAGGATTTTAAAATCAAATTTAAATTTATTGTCATATTTACCTGCAATAGAATTTCTCACTTTTTCAATCCTAAAAAAGTAACAATTATAAAATAAATCATAGTTTTAAAATGTTTGCAAAAAAAAAAATAAAAAAAATTGAAAATTCAGTTTCAAGTAGATTATGATAAATTTAAATTATGTTTTCAGAATTCTTACAGCTTTACTAGATCAGTTGGTACGTTAAGAATATACCTCATCTGACCCTTATGTTATACCAGTGTATTTTAAAAATTCAGAAAATCACTGCTTGTATAAATCATTTAATTTTAAAATAACGTTAGACAATATAGATTTTTTGTATACTTCTTGAACTTATTAATGTTACGTAAATATAATTTTTAGAAATTTAAAAAGGTTGGTTCATAGCCAGGAAATGTATCAATATTTGTGAACTAAAATTATCGCAAATAATAGCTGTTTATTCGAAGTACATATCATATTAACATAAATTTCCTTATAAAATTAATATATTAAATGTTATTTTGTTACTAATACAATATTCCAGTAAAATATAAATTACACTAAGTTTCTAATTGACGTTCTTTAATCAGGGGCTTGTATACAAATGTAGTAAATAATATAAGTACACTATGTATTTATATGTTGTATACATGATATAATAATTATTAACTAGTCCCTAGATGATATTGCCTATTACCTACTATAATTCGTATTTGATTTGAATTATAGTCATAATATACAATATGAATCGTTATGAATAGAATAATTCGATTGTATTCAAAATGTATTTGAGAGTATTAAATATCAAAATAAATAATAAGTAACAGTTTAGAATTGCATACAATATGATTGCACTTGAAAAAGTATTTAAACACTAACTCTTTAAAAAAATTAAATTCTACTTGTTTTATGTTATGTTTTAAAAACACTGCAGGCTATCTCTAATATATATCTACTATTTACTGAAATATTTAATTGGGCGATTAGCGACTTCCTCTAATATAATTGCGTTTTTTATATGACAATACAATGAGACACTTGTAATCTATGTACATATTTGAAGTTTTTCTATATTTTATTTAACATAGTATTTACACATTTATTTTATTTTAAATTAAATACTTATATATCAGACTTATTAAAAAGCGCTAAATTAGTAAAAAAATAAATAAATAAATAAATAAATAATTAAATTAAAAATATTTTAAGAGATGGGAATTATTTGTTATTTAAAAACGGTATCTAGTTTTAGTAAATAGACAAGGGATTGGATTTTATTTAAATTTTACAATGATCAAATAATTTTCATGATTAACTTACATCAAAATGTATAAATTACACTCAGGATTTGGTAATAGAATTTTATTTATCCAAGAATAATTGTATTTACGTATTTATGTATAGTTCTATAAAATATATTACATATATTGATTTGTAATGTTTGTTTTTAATGTTTTTGTCATTCAATACCTCTCAACAAAAACTGTTTATTTAAGCGTTTATTTCGATTTAAACATAATTTGTACTGTAGAATAAATGTATCTAAATTTCTACTGTTCAAAGTTTTTACATCCTTCCAATATATGTATTGAACATCGCCATAAATACATCGACTGTGGACTAAATGGTATTTGAAATGATCTAGAAAATATAATACAAAAACAAGAAAAAAATAAACAAATAGATACACGTAAAATAAGATACTTCAAAAGTATTCATAATAAAATATAAAAGCAAATACCATAATAATAATTCTAGTGCCTAAAAGTAGTAAAACATATAAATGGCAACGGAAATAACAATAAAAATAATAATAACTTATAATTTTAAAAGAATGAATAAAGGAAAAATCAAAAATTATGTTATATACGCAAGAGGAAAGAACTAAGTGAAGTTCGCAATGACCATTTATAACACAATTTGTGATAATATTCAGTTAAAATGTAAAATAAATTGTTTCTTAAATCATTTTTCATTTATAAATAATTATAATTTAAATTACACTTTTTCTATTAAAAATAAAACTGATATAATTATATTTAATTCTCGAGAACCCAAAATTAGATTGTGTTAGATTATATATTTATGATGAAAAACTCATTTTGCCTAATGTATGTTTATTTATTTATATCATAATTTTAATTTAATAAAATTTCATAAATCCATTACCAATACTGGGGAAACGTAATGACAGGAGACAGTGATGTACATAAAAAGCCTATCCATAACGCCGTATAACCGTTTACTTATTTTACTGAAATACATTTATTTTATATTATTTAAAAAACATATTGTTATACTTAATACTTATAAAGTTATAAATTATAATGAAATAATATTAGTGGTGTACTTAGATTACCTATGATCGCTACAATGTAATCATATTTGTATAAAAATATTATGTCAACATAATAACTGTATAAATTATTATATTTAATAGCATTATATTAATTTTATAATTTTAAGTTTTATCAATTTTATGAGTCAACACTATTAATCAAAATTTTGTTAATATATCAATACGGAAAACGGTAAAATAGAATATGATACATTACTTACAGCGATTATTGGGCACTTGAATTTTATTATCCATTTAGTCATGTTACATGACTCGTGTATAACTAAATATAAATAAAAATCTGTTTGTTATGGTCATCTTGCTTGACCCCCTGCTTACGTCTTGTGTGCCACAAATTCTGTGCATATAATCTTTCATCTGAGCCCATAAATAAGCTTTTTAAAGTCACTGTCATGCTTTATCGTCGTTATTATTACAATAGATAGGGGAAGAAAATAATTTAACGTAATATAACATAAATAAAAAATAAAATTTAACACTAAAGATTCTGAATATTATGTTTGCATAGCACACAGTACATAAAAAATATATTTTACGCTAACGAGGATATAACACGGTTGTCACTATTCCATCATATTTCATCATAAAGGAGTTTTACGAGAAGGTCATTTAAAATAAGAATTTGCGGTCAATAAACATAAAACTATAAAGGAATCAAGACAAAAAAAATAAATTATTATTATTTCTGTTCGTGGAGCACAAATGAGTTGTTCAAATGCTATTAAAATGATCGACGATTCTCATCTTTACACTGTAACCAAAAGATACGAGGTATTTAATGATTGAACCATATTATTGATTTTTAGAAATATATAAGTGTGTATAGAATAATATTTAAATTTTTAAATATTCTTCATAATTTAGTTTTGAATATTCAAAGTTTTTAATTGGAGACTATTTCTTTGTATCTTTGTATCTTTTTTTTTATCAAAACTTTATGTTTGACATGAATTATTGTTTTAGTTTCAAAATGTCTTATCAGTGAGGGAGTGGGGCAAGAATCGTGCGAAACGAACACCTGTTCACGAAACCCCGAATTGTATTTTTTGAACGCACCTAAATAAAGGTATACCGTTATTAAATATTACACAGAATAAAAATATAAATAAAATGAAGTATGTATAGCTATATATATATATAGCTACTATATAGCCAGTAGGTTATATTTATTATTTATTATGAATCCACAATAACCGATGCTTAACCAAAGAAATTGTATTCATCAAAGGAATAAGTATTACGGGCACGTCGACGATAATTCAACTGTCGCAAGTTGTACAGGCGAAATTAATACGACCAAATAAAAATAAAACATAAATCGAAAACTGTGTAATAGAAATTTTGTGCGTAAATCACGGTTAAAATCCTGTATATCTTTGTTAATAGTTTGTGTCTCCTTCACCATCACAATTAAAAAATAACACAAATTTATAGAACGCGAGTTGACCTATATAATATTTTAATACCGTAACTATTTTTAATCAAGTGCAAAAAAAAAAAGAAAAAAAATATTTATTAATCCGATCTTTAATCTGGATTTTTTATTTTTATTATACCATTTTATTAAAATAGAACGTTGTAACTAGATTATAAAATCGACAACGGATAAATTTGTGATTTTCTTTTCCCGATTGTAAACTGCAGTAAGCAACAGAAACTAGGCAGAAAGCGTTTATTCTTATTTATCATCGTATCAATTTAATTAAATTGTATACTTTATTTATTTTATTTTACACATGCAGTTTATACTTTTTTACATATTAATTAATAATTTGTATACTAAAACTAAACTACATAGGTACATTTCAACATAGTTTAAGAGAGTGTAGTTACACTGAAATTTGCGGTAAAATTATTGGTGGTATAGGTAAAGAGAGGGTTAAAATTTTAAAATACCTAAATATTCAAATTATTGAAATTAAGTTCAGTTTTCGATTTGTTTGAACAAACATTATTACAATTCCACGATAGATAAAATTACAAAATTCTTTGTTCGGAAACTATTTTGAACTTAAAAATTTGTAAAATATTTAAATTAAATACTTAAGAAATTTATGTTTAGGTATACTTAATTTCTACATTGAATAAACAAAAAGTTCAACCACTTCGATAGGTAGTCTGGTTGTAACTACTACGGTGATTAAAGGTCAAATTTTTCATGTATTTAAATTTATTTTTAAATATTTACTTAAACATTGAAATATTTATTAATATTATTATTGTTATAAATCTATCCACCATTTTTTTATGCATAAGATTTTTAAATAAAATCTAAATTATTACAGTCATTTTTAAGGGAGATAAGAATATTTTTTTGGGGGAAAGGAGTCAAAATCTTCCTCCCATTTCCACCAATGTGTTGTTTACCTCTGTAAGCTGTAGTCACCTATTATAATGTAACTGTGTATAGTATATATTATATTTAAGCTGCACATCTATATTTAGAAGTGAGGGGCTGGTATAATCGGTAATTAGTCTTTAAAGTCCTAAAAAATAAAAAATAAAATACTAAAATAAAATCCCCAATTTTAAATACACGCGTGTACAGAGCAGTGGGATATAAAAGGTTTTACATTATAGTATTGTACGTGTACCTATCTACATAAATATCCATTCATATAGATAATTGTGGATTATAAATTATATACGCGGGCGTAACACGGAACTAAATACCACCTAGAGTGGTAAAACAGGAATATAATAACACTGATGAATGCGACATAAAATTAAATCAGATAATGCGTATGGGTCAAAAACAACCAGTGAATCGACAAAGACGGCTCTAGTAAAGTTAGTGAAAGCTGATAAAATTTACGATGGTCACGCTAAAATAATATTTGAATGTTTAATTTTGACATAGTATTACGTTGAATAAAAAATGTAAAAAAGTTTTTTATAATGTGGTATTATCATACGAGTTCTTATCGAATGTGATGTAGAAAAAAGTCTGTACACGTATGATAACGATGTATAGTTATCAACTGCAAGCGCAGTATGTAAAACCTATAGGTATAGGTACATATTTGCTATCGGTTTGACCGAAAATTTAAATATAACGCGTGAGAAAGACGTCGGGTCTTTGAGTATTCCGTATAACGTGATGTATATACGCAAGTATGTATTACATACACGCGCAGAGGCGACGAAATCGTCGGCACTCATGTGGACTACCGCGACACAAGAAAAACCGATACGACACACGGCTCCCGCGGCGGCGGCAGGATCATTCACCGCCGTAATTTATGGAATCACTTAATCCGCGACGTTAATGGACTGGCGCGACGACGCGCGCGTTCGATACAGCGTCCATTAATTCGATTAGAACGCGTCGACGTCGTATTAGCAATACACACACCCATTGCACACATGTATATTGTATGCATTATACACTAAAGCGCGCGCCAAATAGTCGAATTCGATGTGTGTCCTTTTAAAACGTTTTCGTTTTCACGACAAGCTTAGCATCGCGCGTATACATTGTATTATATTATATAGTTTGTAGCGCTCTGTGATCACACGTTTTGCTATGGGACGCGTAACGTATGTCGATAGAATCGTCGAGAAAAAACGAGGGTCTTTGCGATTTATATACATAACACACTCACACACACACACTGTGTGTGTGTGTGGTTTACTTTGCGCAAATAGGCTTTTCTCGACGCTGCCGTACGTGGATTAAACGGAAACGAGTTTTCCATCGCTGCGAAAAATACAATCAACTCGCTAACTGCTGCGGCTTTTTTTGAAATTATATGTATGAAAAAAAAAAGCAATCCAATATCGTTAATTCGTTCTCCGGGTACGAGAGTCAGTCTCGCCGTTTATGCGCTACACTGTATAATAATATACATTATGTATTATGCACGCTATTGCCCGCGATGTGTATGGACCATTGGTTTTATAATATATTATAAAATCAGTTGGTGCGGGCGGACAGATGAGGACTGCGGTTCATCAATTTCCTCTCGCGTTTCGAGTAAAAAAATGAATTGTACACGCTATTAGTATAAACGATGAGCGTGCGCATAGTTACGTGACGATGACGATGACGGGGTGGCATTTCCCGAAAGGAAAAAAAAATAAAAAACGAAAAAAATAAAGTAGAACGACCGCTGTGGACTACGCCCCGAAACCGCACTCATGTAATAATAATAATAGTATCCGTTGCCCGTCATGTTCGTAAATAAGTTACGTGGTACCTGTGGTAACTACACGTGTTGCAGTGGGTGTCCGAAATCGCCGTTCGGACTTTCGCACACGTGCGTGTGAATTTTCCCCCGGGTTTTGACGGCGCCGGTACTACAGTCGTACGCATTGTTGTACGCCGGTTATGATATATTATTATTATTTTTTTTATAATTCCGCATTAATCTCTCAGAGGTGTCCATCGAGTATCGATCGATTTCCCGTCACGTGCGAACGACAACCATTCCTGCACGGTGTCCTATTAATATTATATTATGTGTATCGCAAATAGCCTATACACCGATACAATATATTTATTTATTATAACCTTATAATAACGTATATTGTAAACGTACATTTCTATAATGTTATGGTGAAAATAAATTCGTTGACCCAGCGCCGAGGCCAATTTAATGGGTAGAAAAAACTTCGTACGGTTGCGCGTACTGTATGTTTAACGGCCGTATGTTTTTCATAAAACTATTCGGTATCGTTATTTTCGTGCGACGTTGACACGTCAGGAAATCACGAATGAATATGCTGTTTATACACAGAGTATAGACGAAGATGGAAACGTTAGATAATTATTATTTCCTAATAATAGGTCTCACTACATCTATATCACTGATACAGATTTTAATAGCTGACCGTTCGGTTACACATGACCAACACTGTTTTGTCGAGTAGTGGAAAATGTGTAAAATATCAAAAAAATTGGTGATCAATAATATTATTTTTATCATTCTTTTCACTTAACATTTTACGTTCAACATTTCGGAGGGAAATATGAATCAAAATAATACATTTTAGATATTTGCTTAGGTATTTTTTTCCATGTTTATTCAAACTATTTTAAGAACAAAAAAAAAAAATTAGGTTTTAACTAAAAAAAAATAATTAATACGAGTCGCAGTGTTTTTAGACACTAACAACATTATTTGTATATAAAACCAGTAACAACTAATGAGTGTGTGTCATTTCACACGTTCTTTAATTAAAGTTTTTATTGTAATTTTCTACCTTTATATGTACGTGGTTTTTGTAATTCAAGAAGTCCAAATTGTTGTTTATATTAAATTAAATAAGATTCAATTATATCACTTGCCTTAAGATAGGAAAAAAATAGAAGAACGTAAATTAAATTCTGACGATATAATCTAATAATATAATAAAGGAGACTCAACTCAATATGAGCTTATTAATTGTACGCCATTTAACTATACAAGTAGGTACCTATAATTAATTTTTTTTAACAACCTCATGACAAATGAAAAATACCTATCTAGTATTAATATTATATAGTATTATGATGGCTATTTTAATGAACACAAACATCATAACATTTTTATGTTTCCCAAAATTTTGAACGTAAAACTGTAGATAAAAAGAATATAATTATTAATATTAAAGAAGAATGTTTCATCAGATTTGGACAAAAAAGGAAAGTCATATTTAGACGATAGAAATTCCGCCTATTATATTATATACGACGAATTGTGTTTCCAAAAAGGAAAATCGTACTCGATCGTAAGTCTCACCTAATTTAATTATTTTCTACCATGTAGATAATATAGTACAGCATAGTATAGTGAAATACATATATAGTATCAATCTATGAAATCTAATTATCTATATGTGTATTATGTATTGTCTATACCGTAAATGTTATACGATCATTATCGATCTCGTACATTACACAAATAGAAGTTGCACACACTGCATTGCTGCAGTAGTTCATGTACATATTGCACGTCGACTAATAATATTATACTATACATGTATACATATTATATTTCAATTACCATCTATAATTTTCATACGCACGTGTATTGGTAATAATAGCATTACTGAGCGTTGTTTGCGCAGTGTCTGTGTATGATGAAATCAACCGAATGCGAACGACGGAAACGTACACCGGAAGAGGGGGTAAAAGGGAACGAACAAATTACACGTGCTTCACACAAAAGCTGTCACCTCCATTTGTACGGTGGATCACAATATAATAAGTGTCCTATACACATAGGAAACGCACACACGACTATAATAAGCGAGCATATTATGCAAAACCTTTGGTCTCTATGATGAGACACCGTGTTGATCAGTCGTCACACGAATGAGCCGAAGGGTGCGATTGGACGAATGCAGAGATGTATAATATTATAAAGACGACATGAAATATCCGTTGTGTGCCTGACGATTTACAATGACAAAAGCGCGTTGATTTCATATCGAGTTTGGCGTGCATTAGCGTCCCGCGATAACACAACCACACGGTGTCGGGTACAACGCAGTGCTTCGTACAAAAATTTACTGTCTTTTGGTTAATATTTTCATAATATTATTATTCACTCTCATGTTTGCAAATCTCGTCACAAGACCTATCGCCACCGCTTATTCCGTGGTGACGACGACGTATAGACAGTATATTAGTGTCGCATCGCGAGGTGTGCGTATGAGGGCGTGTGCAGTGTTTGGGGGGGTGGGGGAAAGTGGGTTTGTCTTAAAAATTATAATCGGTATACGGCCGGCGAACAACCGCAACGCGACGAGGCTTATAACAAAATAATAATAATATGTCGTCGTCGGACGAAAAAAATCAAACTAAAAACTCGTCGAATCCGCGGGGCCGGGCAACGGCACGAACGAACGAAAACACGTATACCTTGTGTGTGTGTGTGTACAACCAAAGTACCGAACGTAAGGCGCGTGCTCGGATCACCACACCTCGGCGGCGGCGACAGCGATACGCCGACGGTATCCACCACAAGCGCAGTCGGCGCGCATCGCCAGCGGTAGAAACCCTCGGGCCGCACTCGTCTTCGAGTATCGCGGCGCGCAACACGCGTTCACAGGTGTATATAATAGCTTCTGCTCGTCCGCGATTACCGCCGACACGGTCAGTCCGCCCACTCGCGGGACATCATAACATAAACACGCGCGACACTCGGCGATCGGCTAAAAATATCGTTAAAAATCGGATAAGAACCGTCGTGTCCATCACGGAGCTATATACGCCGACGTTATATCGTAACTGTTGCTCGGCGGCGCTCGAAACTACCTGTTGCAGGACATACGCCGCCGTCGACGCCGCCGCCGCAAGTCTTCCACCAGTTTTCCGCGCGATTCGTGTACATATAATTTTCGTATTATCACGATTATGCGTATTATGTAAATCGGCGATCCCGCGATGACGAGTACTCCGATTTCCGGTCGTTCACGTCGCCGCCGGCCGTACGTATTGCCGCACAGTATAATAATATGATATTATTATTATTATTATTGTTGTACTATAATAATATAATAACAATAATAATAATATCGTGTGATGATGTCGTCGTTACACACGAGCGTTACGTAATATTATAACCACCGACGTACGGTATAATGATATTAGGTATTATTATTATTATAATGTCGTCGTACGTCACGTTGTTGGTCGTAGCGAGTCATAACGCGATTGAGTTACGACGCCGTTTTTTTATTTTTCAACCTCTCCAGATAAATCGTCGGGTTTCGGGGTTTTTTTTTGTTTTTGTTTTTGGTGTGACAAAAAGCTCCGCAGTCTGACGTTTTGCCGCAATTCGCGCGTGTATATCACCAGGTCATATATACTATATATATTACACTATATATGTACGTACGTGTTCGGTGTAAGCATATTATATATTATATATATACACACACATACATGACGGCGGGGATCGGGCGAAAACACACAAAGCGCAGTGCGAGCCCCGCCGAACAAAATACAAAAAAACACGCAATGTTGTTATAGTATTACGATCGTCTCGCTCTCTGCCACCGCCGCAAATGCCGCCGGAAACGTTTCCCTTACCAACACACACGTCTTATACCTATATATATATACATACACGTATGTTTTATCTGCGCCTGACGTATCGAGAGGTACATATTATATATATTTATATAAATATATACTTAGTCGTTACGTCCAGTCGTGTTTTTGACGGGAAAACGTTTAGACCGGGTATGTATGTATGCACTATGCGTGTGTCCGCGATGACATACGTATTAATGTATTATATTATTGTTGTCGGCGTTGTCGCGCGTCCGAAGAAGGGAGTGCGAACGATGAACTTCTACCGCCGATATATTTGACGGACCAGATCCGCGATGAACGTCGCAAACCAAGTGAGTAATATTCTATACGTACTTATGGAAAATAAATATTAATAAAACACTCTACGGTCTCTACGGGACAATATATACTCTCGAATACAATACGTATCGATAGGTCGTCTATATAAATGCATTATGTACGCAATAAATTAGTCGTTCGATCGTATCGTAAACAGTAGTTTATATTAGGTTCGCATCACTATTATATATTAGTATATTACATACGAACGATCATAATAATAATATTTTTGGAGGGCCTCAAATCAGGAAATCCGAAATCGGGAGTCGTTTGGGTCCATCAAAATCGAGTTTAAACGTTTATCCAAAGAAAGTATAGTCAACATGAAAAAATAAAAATAAGATTAGGAACTAGACGAGGTTCGTCCGCAGCCCACCATTTGGCGACCCTGACATAGGGTTCGTTCCGGGCATATCAAAAATTGAACCGTACACTACACTATTCTCACGCATCAGACACGTACCTTGTGTACACACACGCCAGCCGGTGTAATATAATATTATTGTTTCAACACTGCGCCGCCACCACACGTATATGTAATAATATTACGCGCATCTATTATACTTACATAAATTTCTATTTTTTATTCGTGACAATTTTACGCTGTTGAATTAAATATGGAATTTTTTAGTGCGAAACGCACCGAAACATATATTGAAGGCGCCGACGATTTTATTACTGCGTATATACGCGGCGCCGGTAATATAGTCATATGTACATGCGAGGATATAAAACATACACTGGAGATAATCAATGAATGCAAATTATTATTGCGAATCGAGATGATTTTTTCGAACAGTAATACATATCCGACAACCGGAATTGATTATTTGATGTACCTATATCGCGACATTTGAATATATATATAATAGTAACAAGTCATCGCAGTTTAGAATGTTTCTGATAAGTCATAACTCAATGGATAATTAATTTACGAGTTATAAAAAATCAAAATCAATTTTGTATGTAAAATTGACATTTTTTTTTGTCAATATAATTTCACATAGCGCTAAAAGTAAAAATATTATAGATTTATTTTTTTCTTCGAAGAATTACTTTTTGATAATACCTTGCAATTATTATTACAATATAATTTGTAAGAATGTGCAAATGTATTCGAGTATTTTTATTAATAATTTAAACATCTGCTCATTAAGCCGACAAATTAAGTTTCACATTAGTGTCAAGTGTAATAGATTATTGATTTGATGTTTATTGAATTTATTATGCTGTATTTAACTATATAATTTGATTTCATTATATTTTTTTAACGAAGTACATCGATTTATAATTCTTCAGTATACAAAAGTGTGTTTGTTGAATGTGACAATTCGATTTAATTTTTACAGATCTATAGTATAAATTTAATGTGTTATTATTATTTTTTTTTTTGTGCAATATAATATATATTATATAAATACTTATTATATGGCTCAATAGCCATATTATAGTCTGTACACTTTGTAGATAATGGATACGAAATAATGAATTTACTAATCGATAACATGATGTACTTAAAAATGCTTTTATTATTATTGTGAAAGTACACACAATTTATTTTATTTACTGTATAAACCAATTAAATATTATTGAAATCATATATATTTTTTTCAGAAATATTATTTCAAATAACAAAAAAAAAATCCATTATTGTAAGTCTGATTGATTATATAGAATGTTTTTGACGTAGATAATAGCATGTTTTATTCATAATAAAACCAAATTAATTATATATTTTGCACAACAATTACTATTATTATCATAGGGTACTTTTCCAAACTTTGAGCAATTAAAAAAGGTGACAGGTAAAAAAATAAATTGTCGATTTTTAATGAACATCGTGTGTGTGAAATTATTGAATAAAGTGGTTTTATTGTATTAAATAGGTCGGGAAAATTGAAATAATTTATTATTGGCTTGTAGACTTTCGCCGGTTAAACAGTTTAGAAAATCGAAACTTTGAAAAGTTTGTTATGGAATCGTCCGACGTTTTATTAATCCTAATTAAACTTGTTGTACCTACCTGTTTTTATTATAACCAATAATCACGCATATATATAATGGATGTACGGACAATATCATAATTTAGTCAATGAATTAAAACAGATCTGTTAGAATATATCTTAACTACCATCTGATATGCAATAAAATAAAATTATTACTACGACGTATTATAGAATATTTGTATGGTAAATGAAACAAAATAGAGTTAAACTACGTCGGAATACAATTTTCAATTTTGTAATATTGTTTTATTAATTATTTCAAATACCTTCGATGACTTATCGGTAACACATAACAGCCCCATTCAATGTATAACAAAATATACGAATAATTATTATTGCAAACGTATATACTATATATTATGTTTATTATAATTAATAATTTCTACTTTTACCAATACATTGTGATGGTTATACTTTTTTGACGTACATTTATTTACTATATATATTATATATATAATATTATGGACGATTGAAAAATTCCATTGTTGTTTTTTGGCCAATTTAATTTTTTAATTTTAAGATACAACTAAATTTGATTATTAATAGTGAAACATTTTATTTCCGAATTTCATGCTAAAATCAATTATACAAAGCGTGGAATGTCATAAGCTATTATTTTTATTTGTTAGATATGGTTGTTTTTTTTTACTATTATTGTGGAAATTATGCGTTAGTATTCATTTATAAAGTTGATGTTATGTTCTGATAAAGAGTATTACTACATTTTGCCAGCTATACATAACCATAATTGGAAAAATTAGTTTAAATGTATTTAATTTAATTTATGTATATATACGTATTATATATCTATATTTTAATGTATAATTATGTTTACAAATTTGTATTTTATTTTATTTTTTTATAACATCGGTGAAATATACATTGATTTAATACCGGTGGAACTTACACTTTATAAATTTGACCTAAATTATTATTCTATTACTATTACCTAATATTTGGCCAATAATATAATTAATGGAGGTAAATTTCTAATATAACTTCATCAAATTCGCTCAGTAGCATTTTTTAGATTCGGAGCACTCCGGTGAATGTATTGATTTTGTCATGATGTGTTTTTTTTTGTTTATGAGTATTACACGATAAGTTGTCAATAAAATACTTTGATTTTAAAAAATGGGGGTGGTTTTGGATACCAAATTAGATCTAGGTTTTACTTTAAATAGGCGACATTTAAAAATTCCCGTTCTTATTTTAATAATTAATAAAACCAAATAATAATAAATTAAGGTAAAACGGAAATTTTCACTTAGACTTTTTTCAATAAAATCTTGTTTTTTTTTATGTCACTCGAAAACTAATATCTATAAACACTTAAGATTTTCACTAAATGTTTATATTATTGTTTATAACATACTTATGATAACAATTTTAAGATATTTTGATAAATTTTGAGCTATTTATAGACATAAGAAATATTCGAGGTTTTTTTTTTTTATAACATAGACAATTAAAAATTATTTACTGGGTATAAATACGTGAAAATTAAATACATAGTTGCTCATAAGTTGTTTATTTCTTAAATAAAAAATATAGAAAATCTCCTAAATAATTTTATAAAGTTTTAATTTAAAATTTTAACAAAATCCATAAAAATCAGAAAAATAAGTAAATTATTTTGAAGTTAGAAATTCATATAGAATTTTATGTTTATAAGATTTCATACAAGACTTCTCATAAGTAGTTCATATTGTATTGGAACTATAAAATCTAAAAAATATATAATGACAATTATTTTTATAGACAATTTAAGTTCCACTTTGGACGAAATTACTTATTTAAACGATAAATAACGATATGTTAATTATTTTGTTATAATTAAAAATTTTGTTCGTGGAACTTTAACTTTTATGTATTTTATATTATCATGAAATTTATTATACACGAACATATTTTTGATTTATTTTAAAGTATTATCTATTTATACTTTATATATACTATAAATCTATTTGACTGTTTTATAGTATTTATTGAAATATATTAAAAAACATTGAGTTATATTTAAGTTGATATAATATAGTATAAATATGTTTTATTATAATCATTAAATACTATTTAATAAATAATGCTATATCGAGAAACATTATCACTTTGTGATATAGGCTGATAGACCGTTTATGCTCAGATTCGTTTTTTATATACAATGACAATAATAACATATTATTAAATTCAAATTCAACAGATCTATAATAGTGTTCTACCGACGCCTAGTATAATACAGCAGAGCGGTACTCACTTACCATTTTTTATAATTATTTCTTTACTTTTCTATGTGTGTATGTATTATAGTAAGATAAATAGATTATTTTATTAATTATGTGACTTGATGTAAAGACCATGGTAATGATTTTGTTAAATTTTTGAGAAATTTAACCGTTCTTATAGTAAATAATATAGTCAACAACTGCTTATATCAATTTTATTTAATGGAAATTTTATTATTTACTTTTCTAAACCAACTTTGGATAGGTTTAACATTGGATTATACTGCGGCCCACGCAGAACAATGATATTCAACAAGCTCTCTTACCATTCTCTACGCTCTCCGCAAATAAAACCCTTAACGCGAGTGTACACTAGCGTCTGCGAGAGTTTCGTTTATTTAAAATAATTGTATAACGATTTTTTCGATGCTCCAAAAACTATATATTATATTGAAAAAATTATCATAACCTCACTATCTATCATCCTTGCTGCGAGGTTATAATAATTTTTTCGTTATATACAACAGTTAGCTATTTTTTTTTTAATAAAAATCTTAACAGTTTCCTGAACTGGAAGGGTTATGTCAGTGTGATGAGAAAGCATAATAATATTTTCCGTGATGCACATATTGCCATCCGCCGCACGATGTTAGACTTGTTCGTTAGCTCGCATCATTTAAACCGTCAAATATCATTTTTTGACGACCTCCGCTGAATAATTATGTTTAATGTTTTCGTGTTTTACAGGAGTGTGACGGAAGTTTTCGCGGCGGAAAACGGAAGCAGAGGTGGTGGCGGTGGCGGCGACGGCGACGGTGTCGGCGGCGTCGTCGTTCACGCAGCGGATCTCGCACGCGGCCCGCGTGATCGCCGCGCCCGTCGCATTGGGAAGCGCACGCCGCCGACGACACCGGCGTCATGTACGCGGCGGCCGGTGGCGCGTCGCTGGCCAGCAGGCGGCACAAGCCCAAACACCGGAACACGGCGGACGCGGACGCGCTGATCCACCAACAGTTCCAGCGCCGGTTCCAGCAGCATCAGCAGCAGTACGCGCCCGCGTCCGTGGAACACCAGCTGCGCGCCTCGTCGTCGCTGACGCCGTCCACGCCAATGTCGCCGTTCGGCCAAGTCCGGTTGCCCGGCCCGTTCGATCCGGCAGAGGTACATAGACAGACAGCGACTGCTCCACCCACGACCCGGCATGATCCCCCGCACGGATCTTTGTGCCCGTCCCACCCCCTCCCCAAAAATTTTATAACGCGAAACGGTACGGTGGTCCGATACCGCCCCCCCTATATATTCGTATACGTATTGTGCAGGTACCGTTTAGAGCCGTGTCTCGAGATAGACGTGGCCGAGTGAGACCCGGGCTCTGGATTTGGGGCTTTTTACTCCGGCCGCGGGGAGCTTCGTGTTCGAAAAGGAAAATAAAAATCGGCTTAAAATACATGATTTATTCGATTGTGTTGTAAAATATAATATGTGATGTTGTTGAGCATAATATTTTGATAACGACGCGTAGGTATGAGGTAGGGCAAAAGTTATGAGTCGACGCGTAGTAGTACATTCCGAAAATCATATGGAGCCTTTTTTGTTTTATTTTGGTTATATAATATAGACTTGATTCGCTTCTCAACAGATATATTAGTTATTACGGTATATTACATCACATTAGATGGCTATGACATTTTTAGTGTAATTCGAGATTATTATTTTTTGTTTTTTTCCGAAAGGGTTGACAATTATTTTAAACAAATCAATACGAATAGTAAAAAAGTACTCAGGTAAATTTTAAATATATCGATATATAATGTGTTTGTATTACGTTTCACAATAATATTTTCACACCGAACTTTGCCAATTACAATTATTTTAGCTCGGTTTTTATCAACAATAATAATAATAATTAAGGGTTGGTTATATACGCGTTATAGAACAGTGAAATATGCATTTTATTTTGTTAGAATTTATACTTAAAATTAAAATATGCAATAAACATACAATAGAATATTATTCAATGAATTTTTCAATAATTTCCAAACATTAAGTGAAAATTAGAGCACATAATAATTTTAAAATAAATTGAATAAACATTTTATTTATAGCATATTATAATCATTTTTGTTGGTTATACTTTTAAATAAATCCATAATATTTTCAATATATTTTTATATTTTTAAAACATTTCAGATTTAATTAAATTTAAATGAATAATGCAATATATTATGACATTTATATTTTTACAGTACTTTTATTTAAATATATACCATAAAGTGTGCATTTATTGTATTTACAGTTAAAATACAAATTACTTATCATTTGAATCAATATTAGATGATTCGAGGACATAATTAACTAATTTTTAGTTGATTGAAAAAATAAAACATACCAACCTATTTTTTTTTAATTCTAGCACCCTGTGCATTTCTTATTTATAAATGAGAAATGGCTAGAACACATTCCCATTATACGATGTGTTTATTATAGTGCCATTGTAGAGGCTATTTAAATTAAGTGGTGATCGACCGAGGTGAATTATCAATTTAAATACTATAAACTTATCGCATTGACTCCGTAACTGTTATCCTCAACTTCACTACGCGTGCATTGAATTAATAGGTGTATCGAGATTAATTATATCGAGAAGGCTCGGTTAATTACGAGTCAGTATTAAATATATGGTCCGCCGATGGTCGTGAGTTCAAATTTCATGTTGTGCATTAATTTCTCGCCATATTCATGATGCGTTTCCTTTGACGTACACCTCCATTTCTGAACATTCGGAAAAATTAGACAGGCCACTATATATCGCCATGTTATTGGTATAAAGTGTACCGCGATCAGTAACCCTGGTTAAATCCACCCTTTCCAAAAATAAAAAAAATTTAAGTTTATATCCTGTGCATTAATTTATTGACCTATCACGTGTTTACGATTTATTCATTATTAAAACCTGTGTTATCGTAAACGGTGGTGAATTAGGAGGAAAAAATATTATGTCAAGTAATAATAATTTATAATAATATTATTGTTTTCTCTCATTCGTCCATTCGGACACACGTTCGAACGCCGTTATTACTATAATATAATACACAATTTGTTTAACCAAATATTTATTTTCATGATATCGTAATTGACTATAAAGTAGACTAAAAAAATATCGACCTTTATTACGTCATAACAATAATACAATTTTATTATTAACATAATATTTTTATTATTATATTATGTATGGGTTTTTAGACGGCACCACGTATAGGCAATATAAGTACATAACTATGTAGGAGAACATTTTAAAAACGTTCGATATTGATGATGATGAATTGATGACGTATGGTATGACACCATGACGTGATGACTTCATATTTTTGTATTATTGTGGTTGTTGACAAAGATGTACAATTATTATAGTATTGGTCGATCATTTCACTATTAATGGTAGATATGTTTATAATGAGAAAATCGATTACACGCGTATTTGCTAGGCCCTCTTTTCACGAAAAAGTTATTCACATTATAATATTTTAAAGAATTTTTTTCCCGGTAATTACGCGATGCGTAAAAATGCTTTTACGCTTCATCTGACAGCTAAAACATCTATCCGATTTATGTGGTTGAACAAGCCTTACCCGATATTATCAAAGTTCGTGAAGTGGAAGTCTCTTTTGGGAGTAGAACGATTTCTTGAAATAAATGCAACATAATATGTAAATAACATATTTTAATGTTGCGTACGGCCATATATTATGATTAAAAGTTGAATTTTTTACGTCTTTAAGTGAGAGAGTGCACCTACGTTTATTTTACTTTACAGCCATATTCTATACATTTATATTATTAATCTTATAATTACTATGATTGGTGATTAAAATGCAAGTATAAAATCCGATGTGAGTATAAACAATGTATTTTTTTTTTATTTGTTGGACAATAGTATTTACTATTTTTATTTAAAATTTGTTTTTACATTTTAAAGATTTGCACAAATAATTAACAATAAATGTAAAATGATTTATAACTCAATAAACCCTATTTAAATAAATAAAAAAAAAATTGAAACGGAATTAGATTCTTTGTACACAAAGGTCAAAGATTAATTACTAATATTAAAATAGTTATTTAAGTTTTTAGATACATTAAAATGTTCAAATATTCTTTTCATAATCTTCACTTTCGAATTTGTAAATTATATCAAATTCTGTGTAAAATGTTAAGCTTAACGTTAAAACCACGTTTCCACACATGAATGCACCCAAGTTTATATTGAACGAATATAATATACAGTATAGTTTAGTTTAGTTTAGTTTAGTTTACTTAACTACAATCGTTATGAGTTTGTTTATATTGTGTATTGTATATTATCGATATATGAAAAGAGTGGATATGTCATTTTGCGGAATTGTATCTCATCACTCTTTCAAACTTTAAACATCTATAGTTAACTATTCACTTAATACGATTGAATCGATATATTTGAATAATATATTCGTCTCAATATAATAAATATAACATACAAATATTATTATATACAATATAATAATAAGTATTATAGTTTGATAAGTTTACTTTAATTAAAATGAAGACTATATAAACCAAATAAAATCGTGTTATTTATGATATTTGATTTAAAGATAATTTTGTTTGATAACTTACTGATAAAACCATAAAAAAAAAATTGAAATTAAAAATTAAATTAAATTTTAGAAACAATAAAAAAGAAAAAAGTCCAAATCGATTAAAATTATTTGTTATATTAAAGAATTCGAATCTATTTTAATTGATACGCATTTTTGTTTTTGTTGCAATAACCATCCATTTTAAGTTTTAAAAGGGGACGACAAGTTTTTCTATATTATGTAATAAAAATAAAGTAAGTTAATGTCAGTGCGTTTACCGGGTTGCTCAAAAAAAAAAAAAAAATATTATGTTTTCATTGTGATGTGGTGTATTTTTCTCATCGCGTAATTCAACGAGGTTGGTAACACGAAATAGGAGGAGGTGTCGACCAAGCACGTCGAAATGAATTCTAAGAAAATTGTGTTTTATTCTACCTCTAAAGCCTAAAATTCCAAATTTCCGTTCCATTATGTTATAGTTTTATAAGTATATATTTTTTTTCTATAGGTTTTATATAAAATAATATTCTGAACGAATGCAAATTCGTCTCAGCAACATTCCATTCGTTTAAGATGTGAATATGATATAAGATGTCACTATTGAATGACACTAAAATAATACTAGGTGTAATGTGTAGAGCAGGTAGAGTAGGTACTCGTATAGATTATATTATTTAAACACAAATTTTACAATTAACAATAAATTAATGTTAACGAGGTTTCCAATAAAGTATATTTTTGTGATTATTTAATTTTAAATTAAATTTACTTTATCATGTTTAGTTTTTAATCATTTAAAAATGTATAAAAAAAGTCATTAGGCACGAAAGACATTTGCAGAAATTGAATATAAAAATATAAAAACACATTATATTATATCTATTCAAAAAGTGTTATTAATTTTGAATTAGATCACGATCGCTATAATATTTCCTTATATGTTTTATAAATTGTATATACTTAAATAATATCTATTCTGTGTTTATAGTTAGGTACTTAGGTATAGTACTTTTATATATATTGTGAATTAAATATACGATTGTTTTCCTTTAAATTACGTTTACTGAATACTGTAGGACAATGTAATCATTTTGAAAGTCTTATTTGATTTATTAAGTAAATATTAAATAAAAATGAAATGATAGGTACCGTATGATACTATCGTGTACTTGTATGACTGCAGTCGATTATGATTGCTATTGAATTAAAAAAAAAAAACAAACTATGCCAGTTTAGATTTGTTTTTGAAATTGTAATAAAAATGCTGTTTTCATTCACATCCTAGATATTTTTTTTATCTTGTCAAATAATAATGGGTATCATAAAAAAAGCCACATTATGTAAATCGGCAATAACATAATAAACGGTATTTTTATTAAACCTCAAACATGTGAGCATACACACGTCATCAAATATGCATTATGTCTGCGTATATAATATAGGTAAATATGTATATTATATATTCCATCTATGGTGAAATATTACATTTCCAAGAAGTGTAGGGAAGCTGTGACCTGTGGTTTGGATTATCATGTCGAAATTCTGTCGCATTTTTAAAAGACTGTCATTAAAAAGCCACGAAATCTGTTTCGAGCTGGGTTGTCATGAAAATAATAACACACAGCACGGTTAATGCACACCGCTTGTCATAGCTGTGTATATATGTATTATGAACTATATACGTAGTACGTACCTATATATTGTTTCGTGTCTTTATTTTTTGACGTAAGCAGAATTAAACATTTAAAAACAATTTGTTTGACAATTATTGTTCAAAATGTGATATCCGACCGAACGAATTAACATTTTATATTATATTAACGCGTTATTGTTACTCGTTATTTAAAACTACACGATGGCATTAGAAAATATGAAATTCCGTCAAATGTTTAATGACGAAAATATCAACGTCATAATCTACAAATCGAAAAGTTGATTGCAAACTTCCGTTATATTAGTGGTAATCTTTTTTTATATTATATCGCTGGAAGAGAAAATGTCATCATCGACTTTTAATTTAATTTTTTTTTCAAACAATATCTCTGTTTAGCATTTTCATATTTAATAATAAACACGCACGTGTTTTAATTAATTATACGTAATGTATATAAATTGTTGATTTACGGTATAATATTTATAAAATAAAAACTCAAACATTTAATTTTTTTTTTTTTTAAATTTATTATGTTACAAGCTTTTTTTTGTATTAAGACGACAATTTTTTACATATCGGACGAATGTGGAAAATATATACCAACCGATCATGTTTATTAATAGTCAGTTATCTTCGAAATATTTTATGTAAAATACGGTATGGGGAAATGCAGTCTGTCCAGAATTATGTAGTTTAAATAGGTACACCGTATAGTTAAAATCATATTTTAATGATAGGTATAAAAATGTATTTAGCAAAAGTAGAGGAAATAAGTGTAAAATCAGTATATGTTTAGTGATTTTCTTACTTAGGTGTTTAATACTATAAGAATTAATAATAAATATATATTAAAGCAACAATATATTACTTTACATAATAATTAATACGTTAAGAACAAACAACTACGTGTTTCAACGTAAAATAACAAATTGTAATATAAACACATATTTGATTTCCATAGGGATTATCTTATTATAATATTATACTACGTGGTTCGGATATGATGATAGTATAATATTATATAATTATTATTATTACATAATATATTTTCTCCAATCATTTATAATATTATATTATGAGCGGACGACAAAATACATAAACAATAATCAAGCTTCCTGGGGCTGGAGAAATGTCAAATTGGAAATTAGAACGCGGACGTAATAATACACTCTTTATATTATTATTATGTACGAGTAGGTGCATATAGATGTGTATTCGGAGACGAAATAATTAATTAAAACTGTTATTATAAGCCCCGTGGTTCCGCTGAGTGGATGCCGTGAAAAAAAGGGTGCTCGCGGTGTGGTAGTGTACTGCGCATATATACGATGTATATAACATTACACAAGCACCGAACGGTCAATTAACCGAAGGGTTATAATTACTTTCGTAACACAAAAAACACAACGCGGTCGAATTCGATCAATCGCCCGCCCGCAGACGCAATATAGTATATTCTACCTATTATGTATAGTGAACTTTTTTCATTTTTTTTTTTTTTCGTTCGTCGTAAGTATAATATGTATTATATTGTTTATTATAGCTGTCATTTATTCGACGTTAAGCCGTGACATCGAATTAACCTTTTGATTTCGCAGTGCGTTGCTAAATTACCGCACTCTTTTTCATTAGCCCTGCAGCACTCTGACATTCTGTCTCTCTCTCACTCTTTCGCTCTTCGCCTATTTAATGTTTTATACGGGGTGTTTCAACGTTTTGAGCATGGTTTCGAGAAAGTGATACTGAAATCATATTTTTCATTTTGCAAGAGTGGGATTTTTAAGAGTACAGTACACGGAATACAGCCATGTCTTGTGATATTAGTATAGTTATTTTATATATTTTATACAGATTTTCAACATTTTTATTTCGAAGAAGGGGATTTTAATTATCTAACATGAAAATACCTTGTATACTTGATAAAATATAGGTTACTATTTGTAAATCAAAAGTTGGTAATGATTTCACCATTAAATATAAGGGTGAAAAAAATAAAAATTGTACCTATATAGTTTTAGAAAAGCACGAAACAAAAATTTTGAAAGAAAAAATCGAAAAAAGTCAGTGCTTTGAAATAATTAGTTTTATAATAAAAGAATCACCCTGTATATGACTTTTTTTTATAGTATTCGATGAATAAGTTAATTGTATAAAATTATAATTTGACTATTCTTGTGAAAAATATAACATTTATTGAACAAAATTCTTTGACTCTTATCTACTTGGTTACACAAAGATGATTAAATAATAATCACATATATAATTTTAAATGGGGGATACATAGATATTAGATATATATTAATTGTTAAAAAGAATTTATTGATATTAATTTTTCATTGATTAGCGTATTCGTTGATTCGTCTACTTTACTTATACTTTATACCTATGTAATATGTTATTAAAAATCTAAAAATAAATTCAATCCAATTCAAGTTACGATATTATTAATAAAAAATAAAAATATCTTTATTTTATGATTTTGTAAATTTGTTTTTAATCAATATTATTGAAAATAAAAAAAGATGCAGCGGGGCATGTTATGTAGGTTGAAATAAAACTGATGTATTAAATCCTTCTGAGTTCTCGGACAAAATATTTATTAAAAACTATATGCTTACCAAACAACTTGCACAATATTTAATTAAAATTTTAACATCATATGGTTAACAGAAAAAATCGTTTTTTAGCAGTCTGTGTAAAATCTAAAGCAAGTATAGTAATAATTAAAATGATAAAATAATATACAAGGAAATGTATAACGAATACATTCGTGTACTAATATAAATTTATAATAAATTATCATTGGTAATATTATATGAATAAGAATCCGCGCCCCCCTTACTAATCGGCGCAATATTTTATTCTTGATTAATTTGTAGGTACTGTATACCTTATATAGTTGGTACAATATAAATTTATTATCACTCCCGTGAATCCGGCATTGATCCCACATACTGATAATATACACACGTACGTACATATATAGGACAGTTGCGACAACGTCCCTTATAGTCGCGACGTTCGTCTGTTTGCGATTTATACACAGCGCACGCGCGTTATTCGTCGGCAAAACGTCGGGGTCGGTGTGATAAAGTTTTTTGCGTTCCGAAAAACAAAATCGCTCTTTATACAAACAGGTGCCGACGTCCTTCGTCGCGGCGGTGTTAAAGTCGTTCTGGTCGCCGTCGCCGTTCTCCTCGCGGCGCCGCGGGAGCGTCCAAACCGCGTCGGACGACCATCTCACCGCGGCGTGCCGGAGACGACTGCAGTCGGACGCGAGTGCACGGTAAACGGATGGACATCGGATCGGTGGCCGTGGTGGCGGCGGCGGCGACCGCGCCGGAAACGACGACGACGAAGACGACCACGCACCGGTCGCGGCCGGAAGCGTTGCCGGGCCGCGGTGAGCACCAGTGATGGCCAGCTCAGGTATGCACGCAGCACTGTACATACGAGAGAGGCAAAAGATCCGCGTGAAGAGGATCCGTAGGGATAGGTTCCAATTACCCAGTCACGTGGCCACCAAGAACATCGCCCCGTTTCCGGAGTTCCCACCTACGACGTGGGTACGTATACGCATGATGACGTAATAATTTTGACGCGAGTGCAGCCGTTTAGGGCGATTTCGGACGATGTTGGCGCCCCCCCCCTCCGCCGTGATTTCGGGCACGGACGATACAATATTATAATAACGACGTTGGTCGTCACCGGCCAAGTTTTGTCACATATTATAATATCTACAGTATCGCCTATAGCACATAATATTATTCTAAAAGACGTGTTATAATATAGAGGGAAATACTGACCGAGACGACATGGTGAATGGTCGTATATTTTGAAACGGTTTAAATTAAAAAATAGTTACTATATAGATTCAATGGCTGAATTGGAAAAAAAATACGTACGTTCTAAAACATTCGAACGTAAAAGTGACGAATATAAATTAGGTAATAATTTATTTTTATTTTTATTTGCCTTGCCTCTGCACGTCTTACCAGCATATAATTAAAATATAAGTGAGAAAATCTACGTGTATAGAAAGTTAAATATGGATAGGTAAAATAATCGATTATATCCTATTAAAATTTGGTAATATATAGAACAAAATAATAAAAAAATTATTCGTTTTAAATGGTTTTATATTTTTACCGTTTCAAAATAAATGAAATAAGAATGAAAAAACTATATGAAAAAATAAAGAGTATCCCTTTCCCTCATAACATCCACCTTAAACACTGTACACTGCACAATATACGTCTGTTATAATTAATAATCGATCAAAATCCGTGTCTTATCTTAGCCTATTTAAAAATATACATCGACTGCCGATATACTGCAGTGTTTGCTGTTTGTTTGTGGTACTTTGCTGTAAAAATAGTATTCCATAATATGTATCATGTAAATAAAAAAATTAGTCGATTTTTTCGCGAGGACCAATTATTCGTTTACTTAGCCGTACAATGTACTCGGTGACGTAATTAAAAAGGATCATAGAGTTCATTCACATCCTAGACCGGACGCTAAGCGTGAGGGCACAGAATATGTTTTCTTTTATATTAGGTATACCTACTTTGTTTTGAATTTTTTTTTTATAATTCGAAACAAACTTGGATTTAATCATCATCATTATTAATTTTACAAATCCGTTGTCTACAATAATAATTGCCTACGGGTATGTTGTAGCTCGTATTAATCCATGATTAGATATTAAATACCTAATATAGTAATTTACTATTAGCGTAGTTTCCGTGTGTATATAGTAATTGTAAAATAAAACTTATAATGATTGTAAATCCAAAATTTTTACCGAAAACCTGAAATTCCTAGTGCGTTTTTTACGAATATCATTAAAAGGTAGGGCACGTTTATGCAATCTGTGAGTTCTGTGACCATTTAACTCAAAATACTATATATTATATGCTATATTAAGTATACTATCCACTCGTTGGTCTCCATAGAAAGATTTATTTAATAAAACATGTAATAATACTTGAAAATTGTATAAAATAATTTCAGCGAGGGGATGAATCGAATATAACAGGGTGGTCAAACTTTTTTTGGCTGCGATCTACTAACATTATACTTGACCTTTGAGGATCGACTTCCATAAAAAATCTAACCACCATGATTAATTTTCGTGTGCCTAGCCTAAAAATAAATTCTAACACGATCGACTTTAAAATCATTTTCGATCGACCGGTAGATCACGATCGACCGTTTGGCCGCCCCTGGAATATAATATAATAATATCGGGATATTTCGAATACTTGTCTAATAGAGATGAGCTATTATTTTGCTCGAGGGTCCAAATTTTAAGTTACGCCATTACAACTCCTTTGGTCACCACCACTTATTGTCCATGTCTGTTTATTTGAACTACTAGCTGTAGCCTGGTCCATACCCTAAAATCTACGCCAACAAATAATTGCAATACTTGTGGTATTTGTAATACAATAAGTATAATTGATTGATTCAGAAGTGAATTTTCTTAAATGTCTTAAAAATTATGAAGTTCCTAGAAATATTAATTTAATACTCTATACATACCCAAAACAAAATACCTTAGCAATTGTTTTTTTACAAAATATATTTTTTTTTATATTATAATATTTAAAATATTTTCTTAAGATGATAATTGTCAATTGAAAATTAAAAAAATAATTTCAAATTTAATGATGAATAACTAATGCAATGGTTGTTAATAAAATATATATCTTTTTTCTGTGGTTATTTCTAATTAATACATTAATTAAGAAAATAAGAAATCGATAGATAGTCAATTTTATGGATGAGTTGTGAATTTCAATTTATAAACATATCTTGTAACATATGAAAAATATTTATAATCAAATAAAATTAACTTAAATATGAAAATTACAAAAGCTCAATAACATAAAAATAAATATTTCTATATTAAATTCTTTGATATACCTTTGTAAAAAATTTTGTTTGGAAATCAGTGTGTCTGAGCGTTCGAGGAAAAATTGGTTTTGTATTTAAATCCACTCACTGGTATAATATACATATAGAAGGCTTTAGCCGTTGTAGGTATACTATAGTTGAAAGGTTTATAAGGTAAAAGATATTTTACACGACAAAATTAGTATTTTATTGGTGAAATACACTGGTTAAGTATCTGCTACATTGATTTATTTTATTAATTAAAAATATATTACTATTTGATTTTTGCAGTGCTGTTATATATTTGTTAATTTATATAAATACACTTGTTTACTAACATACTAGCTCAGGCGTTCAACCTGTATAATATATGTATTATGTATTTGTATTACACTGCAGTTAATACGTATTCGAAATAGTATGATATAAATATATAATTATTGTCCATGCCGTATATAGTCAACAATTAATTGAAAATTTTTGTTGATGAAAAAACTCATTAAAAATTTACGCGAATATTAAATAAATAAGATAATAAAAACATTAATTTGTTAGCATAGTGATGATTTTTAATCAGTTTTTTCTTTCCTAAATGACGACCATAATTTTTAATATCATTTTAATGAAATTATCAAATATTAAACTAGATTTTCTCATTTTAAATTTTAAAATATAGCCATATAGGTACTATATAGATAATAATGTACATGGATATTGTTTATAAGCACGGTGAGCCCAATACTCATTACTCCTTACTCATTATAGCTTCAAAAATAAAATTAAAAAAAAAAACCTAAGACAGCCAAAAACGAGTGTCATAAATATGAAGAATAATTTGTCAAAAAAAAAAAAAATCATCACACTACGGTAAGTGTGTCTCGGAGTAATTTTATTTTTTGTCGTTTCTATTTATATTATATATATCAGGATGGGAATACTGAAAACGACGTGCGATGACGCTATACGCCTCACTTCATTTACACGACCGCCCGGAAAGGTGGGATGGTTTGTTTATTTTGTAATTTTCCCATTTATTTTTATTTTTTATATATACTTATATTATATAATATATGTATCCAATTCGAAGAGTGAAAAATTCAATTGCCCCGAGGTGTTGACGACACTCTCCGCTCGCTCTGGCATAAATCGAACGACCGCTTTTATGTCACTATATACAGAACAAACGACGTATACGCACTCTCACACACACGCACACACACTCATTCACTATTATAACTAACATATTAAACAAGAAACATCATGTATATTATAGTAAAACTGGTGTAGTTTTGTGTGTTATTTTTTTCGAAAAGAGACCGAAAATACTATACTAGCAAGGACCGTTTTAAGGGTTTTCACAATAAATTGACCGGGACAAACACTATTATTATTACACTTGCGCTCACACCACACACACACACACACACTTTGGGTCTACCGGGTCAGACTACCACCACCCTATCACCCTTAACCTACCCATCCGCGGTGGAATTAAATTCGATTAAGACACGACGCCGCGGCACTATATACTAATAATAATACGCGGGCAATTCGGTGTACGGTCTGCAATCCGTTTCGTTGAATAGGCGACGGTGGCTAATTCGAGTCGTTTCCGTCGTAAAACTTTCAAACGCATTGGTGCGAGCGCACAACATCCGCCGTAACTGTGTTTACCTACCGCGCTACGACGGCGTTATTGTAGAAATATTATACAAATTCAATACGGCGCTAGACGATTAAACGTTTTTGGATATAAGACGTGCGCGTAGGAGTGTACAGTACGGATAAGACCTGTACATAATAATGTTATGTACGTGCGTGTATGTGCGCGCCCGTCAAACGTTGTATTTTTATTTTATATACATTATGATATTCGAAAAGTTCATAGGTCTCGAACCGTATACACACGAGCATCACTCCCGACTCCCGTGCGGTATGCAATTTTATTGAAAGCGAAAACTTTCCCCTAAGAGCTAAGTTTTTCCTTAATTTTACATTATGCGCGTAAACGTGCGATTCCCTTCAGAGAAATGCCACGCTTACACATTTCAATATATATATATATATCTACAGCAAAATACTGAAGTATGTGAGTTTTCATTTTAATTTCATAGTCGAGTAGATATTTAGAAAAATTATGATATACGAATTAAACAAGAAATAGTTAATTGTAATCATCATATTTGCTATATATTATAGTATTACGTTTGCTGTGGAAAATAAAAGAACATAATTATTGGTAATAAATAATGCATATTATATTATAATTGTTATTGTATATGTCATTATCTTTTAGATTCTGAACGGAGTGATGAATGTATTGATTTTACAATGATGTGTGTTTTTTTTTTTTTGTTTTTTTGTTTTTGTGTCTGTGTACAGCATAACTAGTCGAAATAATGCTTCAATTTCAAACTTTGGGGGTGGTTTCCGATGGCAAAGTGGATATCCTTGGTGCATTATAGAGGTGAAAAGTAAACATTTTCCAACAGTTTTCAAAAAAATCGAGAAAAACAAAAAAAAAATGACAGAAAAACGGGAATTTTTACGCAAAACCAGTTTTCGGCAAAATCGAATTTTTTATTTTGCTATAACTCAAAAACTAATCGATGTAAACACTTGAAATTTTCACCAAATGTTTATATTAGCGTTCTCCATACACAGTTAAATTTTCAAAGAATTTAGACTTTTTTTGAGCTATTTATAGACAATTGAAATTTTTAATTTTTTTTAGTATTTTTTTTTAAAATAACGATAAAAATTTTTTGGCCGGCCAGAAAATCTTAAAAATTTAATGCGAGGTTTCTTATGAGTTGTTCTTAAAGTGATAAAAAAAAATCCGAAATCGTTAGTCACAATTTTTTTTTATAAGTGCTTAAAGTTCGAATTTATACGAAATATGTCAAAATTGCGAAAATTTGCAAGTAATTTTGTGATTGAAAAATCGTAAAATTTTTTTCTTTTACAACTAAGTTTTGAAAATTTGGTACAAGGTTCTCCATACATTTTTCTTCAAATATCTGTAAAAAAAACTCAACCGGATTCAGACAAAAAATTTTTATGAGTGTTTGAAATTTAAATTTTTACAATACCGCGTTAAATAACGGTTTAGCCTCAAACGATTTTTGATATTTGTTGTTATTCAAACAGTATAAGTCGTAAATACTTGAAAATTTTACCAGTTATTTAGATTGCCATTTTCTTTACGTGATTTTATTTTCAAAACATTTTGACTTTTTTTGAGCTATTTATAGACAATTGAAATTTTCAATTTTTTTAAATTTTTTTTTTATAAATGTTGATAAAAAAAAATTAGCTGGGACAAATTACTTGAAAATTTAATTGAAGGGTCCACATAACTTGTTCTAACTCTCATTCAAAAATTATAAAAATACATAGGCACAATTTTTTTTTATTAGCATTTGAAGTTCAAATATTGACAAAAATTCGTCAAAATCATGAATATTTTTCACTATTTGGTAGTTAAAAATTTATAAATATTTTTCTATCAAAAGCTAAGAATTGAAAATTTAATACTATGCTGTCCATAAGTTAAGCTTAGAATAATTATAAAAAAGTTTGAGGATTGTTCAATTTAAAAAATTTTACAAGTGTTTAAAGTTTTAATTTTAATTTGAAATTAAAAATACACGTGTAAAATAACTTTTTACTAATAAATAATTTTCGATTTTTGTTATTTTTAAAAAATTACTAAACGTAAGATCTTGAAACTTTTACTTAAATGTTTGAATTAGTTTCAAAGTAGAATATATTACAATATTTTAGTATTATATATCCTAGACTGACAAATCATCTCCGTTCAGAATCGTTTTTCGTATACAATGATACCTATCATTGCATTCAAATTTAACCTTCCCTAGTCCGAGGTCCATCCCACCCCCTAATGTACAGCAGAGCGATACTCACTTACCCGCTTTTTTTTCATTTGAAATTGATGGAGTTATTAAAACTGCAATAATATTTTATAATTTTTTACCATTTTATAATGTTATCTTAAAACTATTCATTAACAAGTCAATTAGTTCTTGGGAATACTTTCAAAGTACATATATAATTTTTTTTTCTAGTCTATATGTAGACTAAATAATTTTTTTTTTAGTGCAATTTATTTTTGATAAATACACAATTTAATATTCAAAAGGTACAATCTATTTTTTAAGATATTGTCAAGTACGCTTATTGAATTTAATTACTGCAACTATGAAAAAATAAACGTCATAATTATTATTATGTAAATTATATGAAGAAAAATATATTGAATATTTTATTTCCATTTCCACTCCACAGAACAATACATATTACAATATAATATAATGGTAGAACATTTAAAAAAAAAATCATTGATTTAATGTGTTTAATTGAATACTGAATGCGAGAAACATTTTAAATTTCATTAATTTTGTCAGAATCACGGTGTAAAATAAATTACTGAATCTGACACCAATTCACTTTGTGAGTTATAACTGCACTGTGTTTTTGTAGTTGTTGTAAAAGTAGGTACCTAATTTATAAAGGAGTACCCTGGAGCAGCGTTATGCTTATCTCAAAATTACCATAGTCCTTTGTTTAAATCACGAATGTCACATAAAATGTATATTGTTAAGAAACACGAATTTGGCTTTATTTTAATAGTGTTTAACTCCCGTGACATTTCGTGTCAACCTTACAAAAAACTTCTTTTCAAACGCTTCAAAATTAAGAAAATCCGATTGCAATGTTCGAGAAAACGGCCATTCAAATAACCATTGCCTAACAGTAGTGTGTTTATTTACTCTAATTAAAAGATAAAAAAAAAAAAAATTATTTTTAATGGACAAGACAAAAATACAATACAAATACTTCACAGAATGTATTATACAAAACATAGTGATAGAACTAAAACGTAGTAACCATTAAGCACTTATGCAGTTGTTTTTAATAAGTACAATTACTTCTAACTACAGTACTTGTTTGATTTAATATTTTTGAAAATTTAAATAAATGATATCAAAATTAAATCGATCAAAATTTTATTTAATAATAAATATAGAGTAAAACACATTATTATTTGCCTAACACATATATTTTTTTTTTTAATCACTGTTTAACTGTTTTTTTTTTTTAATAGTTAATACTTAATCAAATAGCATAATTTACCGTAAAGACAATTTTATACGTCTTGTTCTCCTTTAAAATTCAAAACAACTAATTTAATGGAATGCTATTTTATAATTCTGAAAAGTATTTCAATTTCAATATAAAAATCTAAAAGTATTATAAAGCGAAATTGAATTTCGGGTAGATAAAATAAATAGTTTTATGAAAATTGCTTAAATATTATTCCATAATATAAATACACAAAAGTCAAAAACGATACAGCATTCGATTTGAATATTTTCCCGTATACAATGCGGATGAATTGTTTTCAAACTCAATGTATAAACTATAATATATATATATATGTATAACGGCATTATTGTCATTGGGTGTATTATAAATATTTCAGAATAAGACAGCGGCTTCGGTAGCTTGGCCTGGACCAGTCGGTCCGTCTCCAGACAGCGATGGCACGGCACCAGGTGGTTCCATACTCATACACCTGCCGGCTGACCCACATAGGAAATGGACGAAAAAAAATAAGGCAAGTGTCTGTTGTAATACTCGTTATTTATTATTATCTATATACAACGCATGACGTATATACAGTACACACACGGACACGTGACTAGTAAAATAAATAAAATCGCTTTTTCGCTAAACAAATATAAAAAAATAAAAATAAATATAAGTCTAAAAAGGACGTACCCCGTTCGACGAAAATATCCTGCTATACTTTTTTTATTCGCATAACAACCATAACACAAACCGTTACTCCGATTTCACAACAATCCGTTGAAAACTCGGACCATTACAATCTTATATCATTCTTCTCTGTAGGATTCGTATAGGGTTCACTAGAGAATTATCGAGATTGTTTATATTCCCTTATTTACATACCTGTCCAAGGCAAGTTTGCTGTACAACAGTCAGTTGAATCTTGAATATCAACACATCAATATTAACAGAACCGTGCCGTTAAGATTTGACGCCCAGGGCAAAATTAAAAATATTCGCCGTCTATTTTATTTATCATTATGCATTTCAATTTTTTTGGCGCCCCTTTAAACCATTCACCCGGAGCACATTCCCCCTAGCCCCCCCCCCTAGGCACGGTTCTGAATATTAATAAAAGTTATAAAATCTATATTGGATACAATAATGTACAAGGGCCATCTCAAAATTAACCTCCGATGTTCTTCAACTCATTGCATATACGAGCAATTCTTTCACGTGTTGCTACATATCGTATTATTCCCAGTAAATTTATTGTCTGATAAGATGCCGAATTTCGTTCTGCATTGTTTTAATATTTGCAGCGACGACGTGGAGAATACAATTTTATTTACTACTGCCTATGTGAAGTGTTTTGGGACCCAATAACGGACACAGAGCTTGTGCAGGTAATTCAATTTTTTACACACGATTCTGTGTAGAATACTGCGAGAAATTTCGGAAAATCTGAAATCATTAAACGCCTGTTTTTTCGAACAAATTTGTCAACTCTCTGCAGGTGAATCACGTCTTCGGTCATGATTGATTTGCGCCCTTGGCCACTTCATATTATGCGTATTTGTGCGTCCGTTTTTAAATTTTCTACACCGATAAAGTACCATCATTCATCACTGTATTTCTGTATAGTGCAGCACATTGCCGACAATAAATTTGGGCTACGCCATTTCCTTCGTCTTGCAAAAAAACGAATTACACTTCGCACCTCGTATACGGTGAAAGATATAAAATTGTACTCTCCGTGTGGTTATGGAAAATATATAAGAGTAATGATGGAATGATGAAAGAAAATAGTCGAAAGTCGACATACAGACGAAATGCCCCAATGTAGTGAATTATTACACATCCGAAATCGTAGGTTGACTTTGAGATAGCTCTCGAGAGCTACGATCGTAACATCACCTGTCCATCCACAATCGTAAAATTATCCATTATTATACGTAACATCAAAATTGTGTGATTTAAATCCACCCACGTGTAATAAATTCAACACATCAGTAACTATGTTTAAAATTATTTAGCCGGAGATTATACAAAATTACGCTTGTAAAACAAATTACAAGTTACCGAAACAAAGAAAATAGTAACTATTTTAACAATTAAATGATAAAATAATTGTGTGAATTAAAATACCCAACTATTTTACAATAATGTAAACTATTAAAAAAAATAAAAATATGATTTTGTGTCGATTGACATGTTTATTAATTACATAGAATAAATATTTAATATACATAATATTCGCAGAGGTTTAAGTGGTGGGAGAGAACACAAAGAGACTCAGTTTTCCTATCAAAGTAAACAAAGGCCGTTTTTAAAAAGTAGATTGTTGATACATATTTTATTTTATTATTTTATGTGTAAACGAATACAATATACATATACGTACTACGTAGGTAATGTACGTTCTAAAGAAAATTTAATTAATATTACTATTAGGTACCTATGTGTTTTACAATTTTACATTATTTATTTCAAAAACATATATTTTTACTTATGATTAAATTTTTGTTGTATAAAAATTAAGTACAGTTTAAGTTCCGGATAAATTGGTAGTATGTTTCAGATTAAAATGAGAAATTTACATGTTAAATTAATAACATGGAGTACTAATTTTTAGATGATATCCATGTGCTAATGAAACACAATGGCCATTTTACGCCATATCAGTTGCGACAAAATAATAAAATTTGAATTTTTAAGTAATAAGAACTAATATTCAAGTATACACGCACGGAACATCCAAAAAAATTATTGAGATCATCACACTCTTTGCCGTTTCGTGCCGCTTATAAGTTCTAGATATTTGCGCCGTATATACTTTATTTATTATTATGTTATAAATACGTGTATTGTGCACCTATTGCGTCGTTTATGAGTTTATGTCGTGTACACGATCACTGCAGCCTAAAAATCGATACCTCCGTCCTAAAACCCACCCGTATAATGCGTTGGTAAATTTCATTAAATGTGACATAACACCGCCGAGACACGCAATTATATAGTCACGTGTGTATAATTATATTATTATGATGCCGCGCGTACAGAAAACCCGTACACGAGTGTTTAGGTAGGTACATTTTATATTAACTACGAGCGATAGTTCCAATGCGAAACGACGACGACGCGTCTATAGTCACTAATACGAGTAATACGCGTTAGCAGCTGCTAATAATAATGTTAATCTCGGCGTTATTGCGCGTACGTAATTTTGCGTAATACGATGTCCGCTACATAATTGATAATAATTATTATTAATTTGAATTCAACGGGTGGGTGGAATCTCAGTTGAGAAGATATAATATAATATGTACAAAAGAGTGATGTAGTATAAATGAAAAAGAAAACAATGACGAGGATGTAATTAGTGGTAATAGATAAACTAATAGATAACAAACAAATTAATTATATAGACTTTAAAATAAAATACAGAGTATCAGAACTCAGGGGCGTGATTTCAGGCTTTTTTTCGGGTGTGCGAGGTATCAAACGCAGGCCATTTTGAAATTTCACCAGGTCATATAAACATAGATATACTACATATATATATGTACATTATTCTGTTTTCAATTGTTTTCATATATCATGGACCGAATCAATGCATCAACATAAGTAATATAAAAATCAATTTAAAAACTAAAATACAATATAAATGTACAGGCGTACAGCACAACATTTGTTTATAACCAATGTAATTTAAATGATAAACAATAATCGTGCATTATTTCATCAGGGTGCAGTCAATTTTAAAAGTAAGGGGTGCCACCGCACACCCTGATCCCTCCCCCAAATGACGCCCCTGAGTCAGAACTTCAATCGAAGCTTATAAAAGGTAGTTATCATATTATTTAAAACGAGACTGAGAAAAAAACCAAATCCAAGATAGTTATTGCATACAGGAACAAAGCTCTAGATAGGAGTATTTTGCAAATTTGGTAATGAGATGAGATTTAGAAATCGTGGAAAATGCGCGATGACGAAGAGAAACCTTAAACTGCATGTGATATAATAGATATGGAGCATTAATGTAGCTATTGATAGAGTTGTAAACGAATGATATATCATAGCCGCTTCGCGTAGTCTTGTCGCCAAACCGAGAAACTTGAGTTGTGTGTGAATTGAGCCATAGTCACGGGGCGGTTCCAAAAGGGAGATTTAGTTTAAAGGCCACGGATTTCAAGGAAGTGTTTTGACTCATTTAATATACACGTATTACGATTAACAGTATTGTAGGTGTTAGGTGTATATAATTACAACGAATTCTATCTGTTACAGTTTATTATTGCATAATCTCAATTTCGCAGAGCGTAGAGAACCAAACACTATTCCCGTCGTACATTACCTACGTAAATTCTAGTCCAAATCACGCGGACAAAAATAGTTAAAAATTGGAATTTATCAAAAACACGTCTATTTATATTATGTCCAGCAAGTAGAAAAAAAATCTTTGTCAAATTCGAGGTCATACGTTAGACATTTTTCATTTTACCTTTAAAATTGAACATTAGATATATGACTGCATGCAGTTATTTAAATTGCAAGGTCGATTTATGGTGACATCCAGAGCGTTAGTAAAAAATGCATCGATTTCCTGTGTTGTAAATTAATATAGAATTCGTCGTAACTGCACAGGTATAAAGGAACGTGTACGTCATTTATATACTCGTATGAACGCACTATAAATAGAGCCTACAACGAGGATCATTTCAGACGCAAATGTGTATACAGAGTTTGCGTAAACGCCTTTCACATCAGACTTAATTTCGTAAAACGCTTGGAATGTTTTTGAATAATTAATCGAAAAGCACAGTATAAGAATTTTTTGTAAATTATTTCAACTTCAATGCGAAGTCTCGTCGACCATTCCAACAATTGTTGATATTGGCACACAACATATCATATACATATACGATATACCTACCCATAAAAGAATTCGGGAATCGTAAAATAAACGCACAACCGCTATTTTCGTAGCCCTTATAACAATATCTGTACGGTACAAAAACAATAATATAATGTTATATATTATAATGGCCATTATATCTCCAAGTGCGAGAACAAACAAAAATGTTATTGTACACGCAAAAACCTACACACCACGCGCGCTTTTGCACCGGTGCTATTGTTATATCCACGATAATATTATGGTTTTAAGTTTTTTTTTCGCGTTCAAAAACTATTGAATTTCCATTTATTTTATATTATATTTTTCGTTTCGTTTTACTTAACTCCTTTGATGTCACGAATAAATTATAAAATATATAAATTCCCCGTTTCAAGTTTGATATCGATTGTAAAGGTTGTGTATGTACTCGTGTACACGTATATACGAGATATGAATATTTTTTAAGCCTGCGACTCAAGACTTACAATATATATGGCTAATAACGTCACTAAATCGTGGGTTTGCGCAGCATCAATAACGGATGTTACCATTTTGTTGTTTTTATTTTCATTATTATTTCATTGTGTTTCGCTCTACCTATATAATTTATACATAAAAACCTATAACCAATTGTATATCCGATTATTATATCATGTTTATGCACGTATGTTATGATACCAAATCACATATTGTGTAAATATTGTAATATGATTTATTATTATAATGAATATTTATGATGGAAGTTAATTTCAAAGTATAATATTATATTTTCATAACCTTTTCGTCGGGGGTGATGATATAATTGCATTGAATTACATAATATATAATATTAATCATTGAATTACAATCTAAAGGGTATGATACGTAATGCGTATTTCTATTCTCGAAAATAACATTTGGTAAAATAAGTAAAATAAAATTGGATTTGTTTGGTATCCTGCTGTTCTCCTTGAATTTGATTGTTTAAGTATAAAAATCTATAGAGATGTGATATTTATTTATTTTTTAGCAGAAGAGCCAATAAATCTAACATACTTACAAAAGATTACAAATATTAGTATCTATTCAATATACAATATACTATACAATTTAACAATTAAAATGTCTCCGTTTCGTTATAAATAAAAATTCAGAACCATAATAATATAATTTATCATAATTTTGTTTCTATTCATTTATATGCCTATATTTTAGTAGCGGTAACTAGGCTATAAAATAACGATCATTAACATTTAACATATCAAGGTATGGAAAGAAAAACGCTACAATATTTATGTTATAGTATGTGTAAAGTCGGTTAATGGCATACCGAGAACTTCGTAATAATATATTGTTGTTATAATACGTTTCTATAGGTAAGTATATAACGTTATATACGGCGTTGTATAATATGTACCATATTATATAAATATAATATAATTATATTCTATACCTATATATGTCTTCTGGCTAATGAAATATGCATCAGTTTTAAAATAAACTGTTTACTTAGGGAACTTTTGTGTTTTTTTCCCATCCCTTTAAATGATATTCATAAATTACAAATTAATGTGTAGATAGTCAAAACATTAATTGAAAACTCGAATAATAATGTTCAACTTGTGTAATATCGCGTTATTATATAATACAGTAGTCTATTGAAAAAATAATTTTGTTTCTATTATTATTTCACTAATTCTAACCTATGTAGTATTTACTTACATAAGTCCGTAACAGAAATTATTATTAATAAATTAAAAACGGTTATATAATTCATATTATAGCGTTACATCATTTCAAAACTTTTATACAGAAAACTTTGACCAAATAAAGTGTAAGACGAAAACACGTAATATTATTGTAATTATTAAACATAATATTATAGTCCCATAAGTTTTTGCACGTTATATCAACTTTTTTACTTTGCTACATTTAACTATATAGATTGAAAAATTAAAATGTATCATAGGATAATATTATACGTGTGTGTACTGTATGTAATGTGTATATTATGTGAAACACGTGGACAATATTATATTATAAGTTATAACGTATTATATATACCAATATATTTATAGATGTACCTCTATTATACATTATACAATCGGATGTTCGCCATAGAGGTGTAATTTTAATTAAACACTCAAAGGGCTTTTTCTATAGAGTTTAGTATACGTGATTTTAATTTATCGGGCTTATTGCAGCGCTATTGCTGGTGAAAAAATTTCATTAAAAATTATCTAATCGTCAAATCGTCGTATCTCCGGATATATGACATTAAAATGCGATCAAATATTTAATAAAAACCCATACGAACAACTCGAACGGCGTTGTTGAATATTTCAATTGTGCGGTGCATTATCGTACTATATTTTTATTCTAGTATACATGAGTATATGGAAATTTTATATATTAAAAAATAGTATATAGGTATAGAAAAACTTGCGCACCGCATACCACTTGTTTACAAATATTTTAGTCAATATTACACCTTTTTTTTCTAACCCGTTATGTGACTCAAAATATACATATTACTCATAAATCATAAAATATTCATAGACACCACTATTCTAGATGCAAATAACAATATTCGTGACTCAGTTGTAACTGCTACGCTACTCAGAAGTTATTATAGCTGTAAATAACTTTTATTTTTATATTTTAAATTGCCTAAAAATAAAGTAATACGTTCATTTAAAAATAATTATATAAAATTAAATTCTGTTTTTGCTTTTAATTTAATTATTGATTATCAACGGAGATAGGATTTTGTATAAAATTCTATAAAACTGAAAATTCTTAAAATCGACTTTAAAAAAGTCACTTGTGTCGTGCATTTCATTCTACGCGTAACATAAATTGCATTTTGCTCCAACATACCATTTTAGCTTTGTATCAAACCAATAGGGGGAAAAAAATCAAATATCTACAAAAACCGAACTCAACTTCTTAGTACCTAGTTATTAGTACCTTTAGACTTAAAAAAAAAAGTCTACACTATATTAAATAACATATAAACATCAAAGGTAGTGGTGGTGATATTACATGATCCGTCTGCACATTTCGAGTAATCAGTACCAGTATTCGGTCGTATTTGAGACTACGTGTATTTCTAAAGGGGCAATTATGTTCATAAGCTCATACTGTAGTGCTGGTCCTACTCTCTTCCTTCTGTAAAAGAACACACATTAAAAAAATTAAAATTAACCAATTGAATGCAGTTTACATGTAGTTTAGATATAGATATCACATCGATAGTGTCTAAAAGAAAAATTAAGGCTAATCACAGGCAGTGTCTTCATTTCAGTATTTTTTTAACAGGGGCGCAACATTTAAGCAGGTCAATTTATTTTCATTATTTAAGAATATAGTGCATACCAATCGTATACATATATATAGTTAATAATGCCTCGATACTTATTATTGAACCATAAACGTATTAAAGAGATTTTACAATATATTTGAACTCCTATGCATCGGCCATCGGCTCGTTTATATACATTCTATGGTAGGCGAATAAGATAAGTACAGAAAATAATAGAGGTGCCAAAATATACCTTTAAATCCCCTAAATAGCTCCCGTTGTAATCCAAGTACCATCTTAACGATAGTGATCACGCGTGATGTGAGAATACAATAAAATAAAAATTTGTTCCGGCACATTATATAGCCAAATATAACCTACAGCCTATACATATATAAATATATAATATAATATTATATATGAGCGTTATTCGGGCGCATAATGTCAAACGTATAACCATTTTAAAATGCAACCATACATGGTGAAATATGTTCTTCGCTTTGTGTTTTTTTTTAACACAATATCACATAATTTTCCTGTAAGTGTATTTATTATAAATATAACGTATGTACATACACTGTATCAGAAGTAATAAAAGAAATTAAAAAAAGTAGTAGCGATTTCGTATAAGATTTCATACATTATTATACTACTTGCAGATATATATTATAAATTATTTACATACATGTTTATTCTTTGTACGTATTAAATCCCGAAGGTATTCCCCTAAGACACATAATAATGCATACCTACACATATTATGCTATTGCACAGTATATAATATGTATATAAATATGCTATTTTAAGTAGTCGTCCTCGCACGTTTGCCAATTTATCTCCGATTATATGCATTTCGAATTCAAAAGTTTTGGCAACTCGTCTATTGAATTCATCTTAAGAGAAGTTTATGGTCGTATCCGACATAACATTTTTGGGATTTATTCTGTAAAAACCGCTAGAACTTTTATCACCGCAGTAGCCTATACATTTTTTGAATGCAAATCACACTGCCTTTTTTTAAACAAATATTTTTTTTAATTTACTGCACAATATTTTGAGCGTTAGAAAAAAGTAACTCAAAAATAAAGAAAAAATTATGACTATTATATTAAAACTGCGCATTTTTTGCAAAATCGATTATGTTAGTTATTTTTTTAAATGTAACGACCGTAGAGACTTGAAATTTTAATTTAATAATATTATATAATAAAATAACTATTAAGTATTGAGTAGAAAAAAATAATTTTTAAAGCAATTATGTAATCGCATTTTATTTTTACAAAGAATATTAAAGTTTATATTTTTAAAATTTCCTATAAAAACTGTAATAAACTTAACTCCGTTTAGAATCATCTTTAAATTTGATATCTACAAAATTAATAACAGAAGTACTATTACCGCTAATATCTCCTGCAGCCCGGCTTTTATAAACACATATATATATATATTTATTATGTATAATTTATTACACGACGTACCTTATAAGTCAATATAAGTACATTATTGTTAATTAAAAAACTTTTGAACATATTTGTAGGAGAACACATGTACCTAATAATGTCCTGTTGAAAGTTTTGGATCTCGATTCAAGTGTTTCTATGAAACTGTTTAAGGGTACAATAGTCGATCACTTATAACAGTTAATATTTTAAGGAAAACTCATACCTACCACGCAAAATAACTTAAATATATTTTTGTGAAGTTTTTCCTACCAAAATGACCTTTGCTTAATGGGGGTAATCGGAAACTATTATATAATATAAATCTATATGTCGTTTAGTCACAAAGACCGTAATAACGACAATAATAATAATAGTTAATAGTGAATAAAAATACGATATTTTATTTAAACAACCACATAATCCGCGTTTGTCGTGTGTGCCCGCGTCCGCAAAACAGATCCACGACGCCCTGTCTTTCGGCGGCGGTGACGGCGCGGACCGGCGACTGTACGAGCTGCAGCAGGGCGCGGCGGCCAACACGCTGCTGTACGTGGGACTGTGCTCGGTGGCGCTGGGCCTGATCATCGCGTTCGTGGGCACCGGCGAGAAGGGCTTCAAGACGGTCCAGCTCCGGTTCATCGGGCCCGGCATGATCGCCATCGGCGTGTGCTGTTGCGCCGTCCGCATCATGTTGTGCTTCTGTCCGCCGACGTTCTGCTTCAAGCGCCGCCGTCACAAGGGCGGCGGCGGTGCTTCCGACAAGATGGCCGAGTTCTACAAGTACATGCCGTTCCGGAACCATCCGCTGAGCGGCAACGCCGGCGCAGCAGCCGCCGCCGCCGCGGAACCGCTCACCGGTGTGGCGGTCGAGGCCGTACCGATGACGGTCCTGAAACCGGCGCTGAAACGCGTGTCCATGGCCGCCGACCAGCAACCGCAAATCGTCTACCAACAAGTGAGTATAGTGTGCCGTTTTATATTTGTTATGACAATATATATTATATTATATTTTGTGCATCGTACGTGTACTATTGCACAGCGCGAGGGGGGGGGGTGAATTCGCGCGCGGAAGAGGAGAGTAACGTGGGCGTTGCGCGAAAGCCCGCAACATCCCATCATTTGGATTTCATGCCGAGAAAATATGAACCGTTTTATATCGTACCGTGTGGTTATTTTCGTTTTAACGCCTTATAAAATGCATCACCTGAAACGTTAAGAAAATATGAAATTCAAATCAAAGTCGACACAAACACACGAATCGGATTTGCATAACAAAACGAACATTAAAATAAACAACGCGTTAAAATTTCAGCCCCGGCGGGGGGGGGAAGCGCGGAGTGAATCGGCGAACTGTAGTAGCCGAGAAACTCTGCGAACCGCTCGAATTGTGGGTGCTGGTTATGAGAGCGTTTGGTCGTAATTTAATTTTTTACGATAACGCGTTAAACCGGAACAAACATTATGGTAGAAAATAATATCATCGCATGAAATTAATAATACCTAACCACCGCCGTACAGTATATAGCTGCATGTAGCAGTAATAAAACGTTGGAAATCTTAAGACTCGGTACGCCGTCGTCGCCGCTTCCGATACCTTATTGCCTATCCGGCGCCGAGTCCTATAATAAATTATATTATTATTGTATAATCCATAAATAAATTAAAAATCCCTCCCCACATCGCAATTAAAATGTTTTACTGTGCGACACGTCGCAGTCACTGTTTGTATATACATAGTATAAACACAATAAACACAATACAAAGAGAAACTGTATTAATTGTGTCTTTTCAAATTTATATTTACTTCAAAACGTTTATATCGGAGGAAGCATGCAAAAACTAATTTACTGAAATTTCCGCGTCCGTGTTAGACTTTCATCAAATCTAAAACGTCAATAAGAGATTTATTCAGTGCGGAAGTGTATATTAGACGCAAAAAGAACGGCATCGTTTTTTTTTTTTATATATACCTATATATATATATATTATATATACATCCCTCTATTTAAAAACGTGTACGCAAAAGAGAAACGTTCATTATTATTTGTATTGTTCGTTCAACCGAAACCGTAATACGATCGATCTCGTGTTGGCCTATACAAGTATACAATAAGTAGGAATTGGTGTTAAGACGATTTTTAAAACAAAAATATATTTTGTCACAGCAAATACAAGCTATCGGGTGCAATTATTGTACTCCGAACAAAACAAAATAATGTCTGGTCGGAACAAAAATCGGAAACCTTTAGATCTAATAATACCGTATGTTCGTATGTGTTATAACAATATGTTTATCGTCGATAGATTAAAATTTGCGTCGTAAAACGTACCTTACAATCGACTGTAATATACGTACATTATATGCTGTACGAGACGAATGAAATAATAAACAAAATCTAAAACGCATGATCATATAGATGAAAGTACAATGAAATATGCAAGTCTCGCGGCCACGGTTTGGAATTCTAACCGTAATCGACAAGACCATTAGATTATTATTATTACAATATGTGCTTATTTGCAATCTACTGCGTTTTCATCTATAAGCGCATTTTAGAAGTTTAAGAATAATAATATGTCCAGTATACAATTATTGATTTAACATATATTTTGAGACGAAAATTCATCTGACATAATTTACTTTTTAACTGTTCAGTCAAACCAAAACATTATTATTTATTACAATTTTAAAATATGCGTTATATTATATATACTTTTTTTTATAGGCATCGCCTTTAATAATACTGTAATGATTAATAGGTAATATCCATAAATACTTAAACGGCATATTATTCCGAAATTTTAGTTTTTCGTTGATTATATGTTTGTGTTATAATAGTACCTACTTATTATTATTATTATTATTATTATATATAAATTAACTTATAAACTTAATTAAATATAGAATACAAAGCTCTATATCATTATTCATTAATAATATTGAAAACATTAGAGAAATACGCTAAATAATAAATCGTAACATAATATCATTAAAGTATCTTAAGAAAAAGAAGATAAATAAAATGCAAGCCATATTTTTGTAGTCAGATAATAAATGGAAAAACACTATGAATACGCAATGGACCTGCAAATAGTGTTTTTGGGTTATACACAGGCTTATAATAGCGTAGACAGGGAAAGACTGCGAGAAGAGCTCAGAGCATTTGACATTCCTATGAAAATTATCAAAATGATACAACTATACAACAGTATACGACGTATAGACGTATAGTAGAGTAAAACTTACGAATGAAGTCAAAAGTGGACTACGACAAGGGAATACATGTCGCCCATACCTTTTTAACATAGCATTAATTGAAAAGTGCTAAAACTCTACGGTAAGCTTCATAAGACTAGTACTAATAGTTATGCATATGTCATATGGTCCACAACCAAATAGGTGACGAAGAGAAACTAATGTAATGATATGAATATCAAGATCATTACACTAAGAAAAATGCATTGTCCAGTATTTAATACCAAAACACTACAACAATGAAAATTAAAAACGAATGCACAGCTGGAAAATTTGTACAAAAAAAAATGATGTTGTACAATGTATTAAAGGCATAAGAATGCAACGGGTTAGACATGCGTGACGATCAGACAGATGCTTATAATAAAAGATATATTATTGACTTGGACGTTTAGCGGGGAGAAGACGAAGAGGAAAGTCACGAAAAAGATGGATGTATAAAACGTAAATGAGTTATGGAATGCGGTAGTCTGAGAAGTCGGAACAGATTCGCAAAATATAACTTATAATAGAACGAAACGGGACGAAATAGTTTTGATAGTGAAGATACTCAATAGATGCGGTAAAGCCGGAAAAATAATTAAATTATAATTTACCTGTGTTTATTTTAGTATTGCTACGCCTTTATATCATACTTGGCCGTCAGCGTGATAATATAGTAACAATTATTAATACTCATAAATAGGTTAAAAGTTTAAAGCCGTCATCTCGTTTGCAGTTTTTACAAAACTTCATGGTAAGAGAGGGGGTAGTAACACGGAACGAAAAATTGTTTCCATCTACTCGTCAAAGACTGTCCTTCTTATTTATGTTATATTCATTAACTTTTATTATATACTTTGTTACTGCAGTGTAGTTAATAATTACGATGCATTTTTAATGTTCACATATTAAAAGGAATAAACCAAATCCTAAACGTCGTCCACCGGAACCTTACACTAGATTCAGTGGTATATACTTCGTGCGAAGTCAACACCAGTCAAATAAATTACGTAAATTACACCGTTTTTAATTCCACGCTATAGGGTTATTTTTCTTAATATAATGCGTATAAAGGTAACTACTGACGAGCGCATATTTAATTCTTAAGATATACCCTACAGGGTGCGGTTTTTGCACCGGAAGAAATCATAGTATTTTCTTCTGCATACAACGACGGGTTTTTCGATATTAAAATGCGCTAATAAGCCATTATATTCCATAGATAAAAATAAATCATTATTTCGTACAATATAAATTTTAATTTATTATTTGTATATGCCTTATAAAACTATAAGTCTAACAATTTTATGACGGAAAGAATTGGGTGTGTATAGTGTGTATACTAAACGTGAGTTATTATATAAGTACACAGAATATTTTATAAATGTAATACTCAGGCCATAAAATGTCTAGTACATAAAATGTTTAACGGTACCGTTACCAGTATTCAGACTAATATATACTGCAGATAACGATTTTTCAAAAGTTTTATTTTGATTCGTCATTACTCATTATACGGAGTGTAACAGGACTATTTAAAACAACAAAAAACAGTGCTAAATCGTAAACTAAAAATATAATGTTGAATTTAGCATTAGTTAGTAGAAATGAGTTTTGGGTGAGGGTGCGGTTTATCTGTCTATCACCTCCCCCATTACATTCCCGGGACAAATTGCCGCAGTTAATAATTAACAGTATGCCAAAAAACTAATTTTAAAAATGTAACGATAAATATTTTAATATTAATAAGTAATAACATTATTCCACGTTGATAATTCAATAGATTATTACAGTTAATATAAAATTGGTATCAACAAAAAAATATGAAACGCATCACGATTTTACTAGCCATACTTGCTCAGGGGCCATGCTAATCTTCTCTGTATCGTTACAATATTATAGTATACGTAGTAGTACTGCCGAAGTGCCGAACCGAGTACATTAATAAATGTAAAGCCGTACGCCGTGTATATAAGGAGTATATAAGACGCAATGTTATTCAAACATCATGTGGCTCGTTCTGAATTTAATTATTATAAGTTATGATTTATAACGTATAGTGTCTGCAATAGTTAGAGCAAGATATATATCCGGAACCGACGTGAGCGCATAAAAAGTTGGGAAAATAAATTATTTTATTTTATTATTATTTTAAATTATAGTATTATGTTTGCTATAAGCTCTTTGGCATCATGTTACTAAAATGATACCTCAATTAATTAAATAAAATATCTACTCGAATAAAAAAGAATAACTATAACGCTTTTAATATCAAAATGGAAGGTAAAATGTCCCAATTATTTGTGTATCATTTTTTTTTTCTGTTTTACAAGCAAATTAAATTTAAAAAGGAATGAAGTAATAATATTATTAGTTTCTGGCAACCGTATTTTAATTTAAAATATTATATTAAAATCACTGTTGTATTTGATTTTTTTATGGCAATACAAAGTAATATATAGTAAAATCATAAAATATGAAGTACTATATTTTTTCTCGTCCATAGTCCATAGTTAATATGAGCATATTAAATTTTAAATAATATATTTAAAATTTTAAACCTCTTAATCTCATATCGAAGTTTCAGAGTCCTGTTCAAAACCCAAGACCTATCGTACATCAATAATTACACTTACTTATAGTTACACTTTGAAAATAAATAATTAATGTGATAAAACATTAAAGTTAAAAACAAATTATGAATTTAGATTTATCTTTTTCTAATAATATTAGTACTTAAACATTATATATTGCAATTTATTAATAAAATAATTATTTCCCACTATTTTAAAATTTAAATCTTAGTTTATAGATATAGATATTAGTAAAATACTAAATGACGGGTCGCAAAATCGTATCATATAGTAATGAATAATTATTACAGTTAGGCCAATTAATATTTAGTTAAAAATCTTATCAACTGTGAAATAGGAAAAAATAATAGTCAATAATTTTAAATTTGTATATAATGATGATTTTTTTAAAGGAGGGGGGTATTTTTCCATTTAGCTGTGCGCATCACACCTTGTAAGAATAATTGTTTTTGTTTGGGAAAAAAATCATTTTCATAATATATTATACCTGCAGTAGGTGTAATACATTATAATATTATTCCAACGGTGTCGACTTGCAATATATAATATCTGTAGCCCATTATTGCACAATAATGCACAATTATTGATTACACTGTATCGTTGCAGGCGAAAAGGATGCCTAAGGCCACTCCGGAAGCCAGTTTGGACAGCAGCATGGAACATCTGATCGAACAGGACGACCATCTGTACACGAAGGACGAGGTGAGCTCGAACAAAAATCTTTCCAACCTCAAGTCAACGTTGACATTCGAGGACTCGTTGAACGTGGCCACCAAAATGATGGTTAAATCGTTCGAGGAGCTGAACAACACGTCTTCCACGCCCGGCGCTGACTCAGCCGACCAGCACCAACATCGGGAGCTGGTGCTGAGCGCTGTGAACCTGACAAAGTAGATTTGCGCGTCGGTCCGCACAATACAATATATACCCATATATACATACCACATACATAACATACCATAACATAAAATATTATAAATTATTGTTGTATTCCAATGAATTTGGCTGTGACGAATAACCCCAATACATATACCTGTATATTATATATATTATATTATTAACGATTAACTACATATATTATATTAGGGTAGGATCATATAGGCAGCATTTGAATCTTGACACTGGGATACCTCCCTGGTATTCGAGGGGACAAAACAATAATAGTTTTGATTTTTCTTACCCTCCAAATGCCATAAAACAGGGTGAGAAGTGGCGCATTACCTAAGGTCGGTCCAACGTAATTTTATTTTATCGATGCCAGTTATTTCGATTTGCATTTCTATATACATCCTATTTTTAAAAAACATTTAATTTCTGCACTCCCTGGTAAGTTTGAAATGTGCCACCTATGAGTAGGGATAGTATATTAGAGTTCGTACTTTGAATATTGATATATAATTGCAACATGTACGTTATACGAAATATATAATAAGAAAAACCCGACGACACATAATAATATAATTACGAGTTAGAAAATATATAGAGAGCAATTTATTTTAGTTTAATCGATTGTCTTAATGTGTGTATACCTATAGGTGTACCCATATATTTTATATATATATATATATACTATATTGGCAAATGTAGTGGTAAAGCCGTAGAACCGTAGAGATAGACAACTCTATAATAATATTATAATATGTAATAAACGTATCCGTTATGGTGATGAAATAAAATATACATATTATGATATAGGTACATGCCAGTTTATAAAATATATATATATATATACAGTGTAAATATTTACAATAATACCCATTTAATATATATATATATTGCTATGCAGTATAGGTACCTCTCCTAATAATGCTTGGTGTTTGTACAACATTCGACTAGAATATCGCATTAAACATCTCACTCTATATAAATAAAACTGCCGAATATTTACCTGATATTATAACCATTTATGCGTGTATTGTGTGTAATAATATAATATATAATGACGCGTGTTAGTGTACTAAAATCATGTTAAATAATATTATATTATTATATAATACCTATACGATGTACCCCCACGGACCACAATAACGCAGACACTTGTTTAATGCTATTATTGTTATAACATATTTTTATTATGTAGGTATATATAATATTATACCCGTTTTCGTTTATATTTGATGAAAATTATTTAAAAATTGTTCATGTTAAAATATTATGTAAGTGCATGCATATAACGTGTTGTTAACAACTAACGATAAAAAAAAAATATTAAAATATATCTAAAAAAAATGTTCGTAAATAATATGTCCTTTAAAAGAAAATTGTTTTATTTCATACACTTTTTATAGTTGTGCAACGTCGTATTATATGTTAAGCTTTTACCCGGACATACGTATAATACATATAATAACAATACTTCGACAAACTAATTTTATAAAATCCATCGTATTTATAATTTATATTATACAACTTACATAAATATATATGCTCGAGTATAATATGTGTATATAATGAACAATGTTATTTGTTACGTAATATTTCGTGCAGGTTATATAGGTATTAACATTGAACAAGGGAAAAACACATTATACCTACGAAGCAGTAATTTTACATCATGATGGTCTATCTCTGTATAGCATTATATGGCAACTTTAAATAATATCCTCCAATGCCCATATATTATACTTAAAGTTTACCTATACACAGCGGTTAAGTCGTGGAGGCTGCGAGGAAGCTGACGGTCTCCCCGACATTTTAAGAAGAATTAAAAATACTTTACTCAGTGTTACGCGAAAGTATTACGCGTTTACGTATCCCGGGATACCGTATTATAACCAATAACCATGTGTATGACGGTTGCTATAAACATCTGAAACTTTATATTATATTTACGGCATCATTTTACCAAACTTATGAGAGACCCTATAGTTGACTAGGTCCAATATAACAAATTTTCAGACTCTGCTCCCTCCGTAAAAAAGAATGAAACGTGCTACCTATAAACAGTGAGCAACTTACAGTACTTAATATATATACGGAACCTGCACTTTGCAGTGAAAGTGGTAACCAATTCCATATACAAGAATATTATGTTCATTGTGGGCCAATCAAGAAAATTTTAGAGTGGTCCGGGAGTTATAATCATCCATGGCATAATACAGCAGTGGTTTTCAATCTTTTCTATCCCGCTTGTAAATTTTGAAAATTTCACGTCCTCCTCTTAAATAATAAGAGTATAGAGCAATGATTCCCAACCTTTTTCATTCTACGCCCCCTTTGTAAATTTCCTAAAATCTCATTCCCCCTCCTTAAATTAGAGTTTAGGCGAATTTTTTTTATTGTAAGCGGTACAAATAAATCATACAAAATACTTTTAAGCTTAAAATATACAACTATTTAATTTTATTGTTTTCATCATTAAAAATATTAATATAAAATATAAATAATATAAGTAAATTTAATGAATAATTTGAGACTGTTTTTTTCTTACCTTTTTCTAAAATTAATATAGTAATTTCAATTTTACACATTACATGTAAAATAACATAATTTTTTCGTAATTCCATCATCACTATATTCCCCCTCGAGCAGACTATAATTTCCCCATGGAGGTAATTCCCACCCGATTGAGAGCATAAACGACCGTTTTTTTAGTAAGCCGTATTAATACATTTTACAAAATAACTATGTTTTATAGAACAAAATATGACTTATTTCTATTTTTAATCATTTTAAAAATAAAATTTAAATCAACTGAATGATATTAATAATATTATTTTTATATTTTTGAATACAAAAATAAATCTTATAAATATTTGTATACTAAATATTATAAGTAAAATTAATTTTATGAAAAATTTGAGATAATTTTCTCGCAGTCCATAATCCGCGCGCGGTGATATTTTTAATAACACAACACATCATATAATTTTCCACGTCTAACCGATTTCTTTGTGTGCTTTTTATTTGTAAAATAAGTAAAGGAAAGTCTGACTCACATCATAAAATAATCGGATAATAATTGTTATCGATTGGCGACCGTCCGAAAATGTATTTGTTGTTTTTATTTTACTTAATGTAAAATGGCATAATATTATTTTTACAAAAAAATTTTTCGTTATTTCATCATCACTATATTCACCCTTAGTGTCGGTCCCCATCGTGGTAACAAAATAACTAGGGACTAATGTAACTATATACCTACTGTAACTCCATTTTAGATATTTACGTATATCCACAAAACCGTTAGAAATACAACAATAAAACGCGTATATATTATAATATATATAATAAATCTATTCTAAATCATTTAAAATTATTTTCCATCCCATATTTAAAAATCAAATATAATACGATCATAAACCATAATAAAATATTTCCATTTAAAATTCTTAGCCTAGTATTGAATGTACCTATTGATCTTACAAATATTACCATCAGTGTTTTATCTTATTTGTTTGTTATGATTGCCTTTTGAAACAGTAAAAATACTTAGACTTTCAACTTCGATATTTTTTCTGGTATAAAAATAAATCTAGATGTCAGACGGTCTTTTTTTCGGGGGGAAGGTGATCAAAAGAAGAAATTGTAAAGTTGTAAAATGTCATTACTTTATGTCATTACTTTAAGTATCAAATCTATAAGTATAATAACTTGTCAAAAAGCTTGAAAATATTCAATGTACCAACCTACCAACCCTTACCTTGCGATTTTTTTACACTGGTTACAAAAAAATCGAAAGTACTTGTATTATTATAAAGGCAAAGTCAAAATATTTACAAATGTGTGTTAGCCTTAACATCAAATAAAATATAATAACCAATTAAACAATATAACAAAAACACATTTATTTGTGAAAAACAATATACTATTTTCAATAACACAACAAAACAACCGACGGACAAATATTTTGGTGCGTTTCTACCACGTACGGCGCTTAAGTTAAGTCACCTTAGACTCTATTCCACCCTCGCTGCTTGCTATTAAATCCAAAGAAATTTGCACGTTGGCCGGTTTTGTTAATCCGTTTTTAACTTTGGCCGAAGCTTGCACGGGAATGCATTCAAATCCAGTCGCTTCGATTATTGCGCTAAATGTCACGTGAATGTTTGGTATCGAACTACACGATTTCCTCGGCGGACCCATCAAGTCGCCGCTATAGCCACGGCTCCCTCGGCCGAACTCACAGAAACCAATTGCATCGCCTACACCACACATCATCACTGCAATGTTGGGAATTGAACAATATTGCCTTGTTGTCAAACTAGAAAACTGGCAATATACTTTTGCAGCTGAGGGTGGTTCAGCTGAAACCGGTTGCATCGCCTGACGCTCGGCCGAAGCTGCAGATTAGGTTAGATCGGGTCTCGCCGTCGGATGTAATAATATTATTTTGCATGATAATGCAGTATAATATTCGTTGATATGGTTGTACGATAAATTTATATTTAATACTTTTAAAAAGAACAGAATAATATGTTAGACGACGTATTGTTTGTAACAATATAACACTACTGCAGGTCTGCAGTAGGTAGTGAATAAGCTGTGCGACAGATACAAATATTATGTATTTCAACACTATACCTACCATAGTTTTCAATAGCAGCAGCCAGCAATAGAAGTTTATAGTTTTTGTATATCCGGAATGAATTTTAATTTTAATACAATAGAACCTCGATTAATCGTCAGTATCAGGACCAGAGCCTTGACGGATAATCGAAAAGATGATTTAACGAGAAACGAGCATTTTTTTTAAACATACAACATACATATTATTTATTCTTTTTTCAATAATTATGATTGACTTTTCAGAACAAAGATATCCGCAATTGCAATACACTGTTTTTATCTCGTGGTTCGGTGGAATAATATTATTATGACGTGATGTCTACTGTATCAGCCATCAGAATATGCTGGAAGCAAATAATTTACCGACTATATAGATGAAGGAAATATTTAATATTATTTTATATTTTTAACAATATTATAAAAATATAATAATATTAATGGATATTTATTACAGCTACAAATTTGAAATATAATATTAATACTTATCATTTATCAGTAATAAATATTTTATAGGTACCTACTGGCCACTATTTACAGAACAGAGCTGCACGAAACATATTATTCTGCACCTATACCTATATCGTAATCGTATTATTATATATTACCGAAATCTGAATAATTTTTTAAATTATTATTCACTATTCAGTATTATTTAATATTTATTTTAATAAAGGTTAATATATTTTCAAAAGAGCCGCGCCCAAAAGGATTACCTAATTTGTAGTTTATACTTTACAAAACAGAACACGTGATGAACTACCCTCTCCCGCCACCTATTCAACAAAACATAATAAACGTCACTGATAAAACCCACGTGATGTTTTGTGTTTTTAATTAGTAATTTTTACAGTTTGTGTAGGTGTTTATAATGGGACCTATTACATAATGAAACCAAACATTTATAAATTATAATTAATAACTTCAATAGTTTTCGACACTTAGAAAGACTGTAGAAGAATACACTGAATATAAATTTGTGTACCTACAATTTAATATAGGCCCTATATACCTTTATTCTTTATACATTATAAATTCTAAACAGGGCGATTAATTATGTATTGGCTTTAGACTTTTATAGTGATATGTATTTTTTTTAGTTTTTGTTTATTTATTTTGTGTCAGTCATTATCTTTTGTAGCGATTAAGACAAATGCTAATGCTAGTAATAATAATATATTAGGAGTTAAAATATAATTATACATAAATAATGTAATTTTTTCTCCTAACTGTAAATCTAAATACAGTAGTATTACTATATTTTTAATCGCAAAACATGTTTCAAGTGTATAGTGTACACACAATTTTATGATGTTGACGTACTAAAAGATAGCATAATAAAAGTATATTTACTTTTTACTATTTAGATAAAAATCAAATTGTGATACTACGAAAAAATAATGTTATATTTGCCATCATTTATGGATAGAAATTTTTTTTTGAGGGGGTAAGACTTATTTGTAAGCCAACTTCTCTAATAAGCACCCGGTATAAATCGCTCCTGTAATAATAAATATGACTGTTGAACACGTATGATAGAAAAATATTCTTTAAAATAACATCGTTTATAAATGGTTTAAAAAACCATTTCGAAAAACTGCACGCTCTTAAACCAACGCAAAACCCTTTGTAAAAGCCACCAGTGATCATAATGCTCCCGCTGAACATATTTCGGTTACTTTGTCACAATTAATTATTTCTTATCTTAACTATCACCAATCACTTCACTGATTACACGTTTTTTTTTAGTTTTTAATGCGGTTTCATCATTCCCAAAAACCAGTGCTTGATTTGGAAAAAAACTAGAAGGGGGACTCAGTAGATGTTGGATGAACGAGCGTTCCATACAAAATTCAATATCACATTACTGTGCGGACTGTGGAGAAAAGTCCCTCACATCACCTTCAACCACCCCCCCATAATCCCCAAAAATCATTAAATTTATTAATATTTTAAAATAAAGAAACATTTATTTATTACACATCATCCAATGACATTATAATTTAAATTACGATTTATAAAGATATATAACATATTATTAATAACTAGGGCTGGGATTTCGATGCACTTAGCATTGTTTTTCAAAGCTTACTGTGCAATGCTCATCTTGTCACAAATTTGTTTTATGTACATTTGAATAAGAATAAGAAAGTTTATTTTGCATTTTTTATTTTTTAGGTCATTTTCTTAATTTTTTAAGGACATTTTAGAGTTTTTGGAGCATTTTTTGAGTTTTTGGAAACCAAGTGCATGAATTTGAAATTTTATTTTAAGATTTTTACACCAACATGGTTTTTAAACCATATATAATGATATATTATATTATATAACAGATTATAAGTAGGTACTCGTAATTCGTATTATATTATCGGTTTGTCGCCATTATCGGAGTATTATCGAGTAACCTCTACCCGCATTTCCTGTTAAATAATCTTAAATCGGTAAAATCGACGTCCGATGATATCGTTCGACGTTCAGTACGAGTTTTGTCGTGGTTAACACCGTTTTATTACTCAGGTTAATTTTTTTTGGTAATTTAATATAAAAATGCCATGTGTACAACTTTTTTTTTAGATTTATACTTGTAGGTAATAGATTTTTATAATACATTTTTAAAAAAATTTTATTGTAATTTATACTAAAATTATTAAAAATAATAAAAAATTTTAGTTCATAAAAGCAATTTTTTAAGGGCATTTTTTGGGTTTTTTTAGGGCATTATTTAGAGTTTTTAGGTCATAAAAGCATTTTTTTTAGGACATTTTTCGGGGTTTTTTAGGGCATTAAAATCCCAGCCCTATTAATAACTCATCAATACACCTACAAAAAACTTATGATGTATACATGAATATAGTATTGTGCAACACAAACGTCGCCGATAAACTCTTTTATGGTATACAGCACAACCCGTAGTAGAAGATATAAGTATGACGTAAAAGTTTAACTACTGAGAACAACAAAAATAATATAAATATAATGTAATGCAATTTATTGAATAAAAAAAAACAGTATTGTACATCGACAAATGGGCTTCAAATCAAACGTATATCGGCATCCTCAATCCTATATGCGAAAATAAAAAGGACGAAAAAAACGTCCAGGAGACTGTCGTCGGGGGTCGTACTCGTTACCGCGATCACAACCACTACGAACGCAAACGGCGAAAAAATCGTATAATAATATACGCACGGCTTTCAAAAGACGCTAACTTTTAATATTTTCCGAGAAGGGGATTTTTCCGTTCAGTGTGGGGGGGGATGCACGGATAAGGTTTTAAATTCTTCTTTTCCTTATTATGATTATCATTTTTATTATTCTTATTCCTAATCTTATTATTATTATAATTATTTTATTCTTATAATAACTTTTATTTAAATTGTGGGTTTATCGGCGATTGCACTATTGGGGTTTCTACTATTCTACGGTTTCTTGTTATCTGTGACAGAACACCGGGTATAAAAGGTCCGGCGAAACGATCAGCATTGGTATTCACTGTCTGTCCTCCGTCGTAGCAAGGCCCACTCCGGGCAGACTTGTGCGATTAGGGAAGGCATCTGGTATCTATATTTTTTTATCTTTAACATTTTGCCTGCACAGGCTGCACATATTGCTTGTAATCGTATTATTAAATAGTGATTTTATTCATACCTATTTACAGCTCTAACATTTCTTTAGCTCAAACTCTGGTATGCACAAACAAAATGGTGGCCTATAATATAAGTCTCACACCGTTCGGGCAGTGCGCGAGTGGTTGGTTTGTTGCGTTTGCGCGAACACTGATCGTCATATATATCTGTATTAAATATTTGCGTTAATGCATATTTAATCTTTTCTGTTTCCGTGTTATGCGATAAACAGTCATTCGTAGGAATACGTTATTCGTAACTGTTCAAGTATGTTTCCCAAACAGAACGTATACTTGTAAAACCCCGTTTCCTTGTGCGTTGTCGTCATTGTCAACATACGCGCAGAGCAATGGCGGGTTATACGTTCCGCAGAAATGACAAATCGCGCGTACGTCGGTTCTAGCGAGCCGATGGCACAGTTCCAGTGACTCGTTAGAGTTCCGCGTTACGGGTGTATCGCTCTCGTTTGAGCTTCCCGTCTGTAATGATCTGACAACGCGTACGATTTGATTCTGATCCGATTATTCGGTGGCTGTGACGTCGTTGAATGACATACGAATCTGTCTGAAACGTTGTACACATTACGAAAACGTATTTTTTGTTTTGGTAGTGTTTGTAAAATTGTAACGTTTAATAATTGTCTATTATACAAGATATTTTTTAGTAATACATAATATATACTTATAATATATAAGTTCATTTGGTTAAGTTTATTATTTATAAACACCTAGTTATGATTATTTTTCTTTTTATAGATTTCCTATAAAATATGAGCAATTAACTCAAATTGTGGCCAATCGATCTTAAAAGTGAATTAGTGTATTTAAGTGTATAAAATTTGTTGAAAAAACACTCATAGATTGGACATCTTCTTCTTTTATATATTATTATAATAAAAGTGAAAAATAGTCTGCACGTTCACAATATCTAGGATCATAGCGGTCGCATAGAAAAAAGTTCTAAGTGTAGTCGTCGCAGCTTAACAATTGATTATATTAATTACCTACCCATTATTATTAAACCAATATTTTTTTTCATAGTCTATACAAATATACAAATATTATGGCTATAGGTTATAAGTATATTTTGCATCACACAAAAAATGATGTTTTACAAATTCACTACAGCAAATGTTGCGTTTTCACTGTTATCAGCGTTCCGTTTCAAATAAATAGAAGGGGTATGCTAAAAACAACAATAAAAAAGAAGGCGGACTTCGTCCACCCTCCAATTCAAGCACTGCCAACAATTACTTATTTTATCTTTAATTATTTTCGTTAAAATTGTTCTCGTATAATCTAATCTACTCTCAAAGACATATTATTATACAGGATTTTCTTGAGGAAGAGGATATGCATTTGTTTGTGCTATTGCAGCAATATTTAAGTATTTAACTCCAGTTAGGTATAGGTACTCTGTGAAAGGCATTTTATAACAATAAAAATAATAATATTAATTTGTATTTTGCTCTGATTTATTAATTTATAAAATAAATTCTAGTTTTCTATTTTTTGTACACAAGTACACAACTCATTAATGACTTCGCCTGTTTAATTTCAACTACTTTGTGAGGCAAGACAGTAAAACTAACACACTAATAATCATAAAACAGTTATAGTAGAAAATATTTCTATTGAAAATCGAAAGAAATAACATAAGTCTTTATTACTTTATTACCCATCAAACATTCACACCCTTGTTAATATCTAATATATCTTAATTATACATTCAAATTGTGTTTCATTTACAACTTTAATTAATGACCATAATATAATCATAATATCGTTTAATTTATTTATAATTACTAATTAATATATTTTGTATATTATTATGTTGTCGAGCCGTCTTGGTATATACGAAAAGCTAATTGTTGATAAAAATAAAAAAATCGTAACCATAGAAATTCCAACAAAAAAATGTGGAACGCTTCACGATTTTGCGTGTCATCCTTGCGCAGGGGCCATGCTAATCTTCTCTGTATCGTTCCAATTTTAGTATATGTACTGCCGAAGCAAGTACATTTGAAGTAGGTCCAAATACTGCTTATATAGAGTGCAATGTGATATTGACAATACACGCGAGAGCGAGTATCAGTAGTTCTGAATATAACGTTCGTGATACGATTGCCGATAGATGGGGTGAACGGCGTTCGGAACAGATGGGCACGCTCGTGCGCACAAGATGTTAATAAATAATAAGTTATTCGTTTGACTCGTTTGAAACCGCATAGTGTGTGCAAAAATTTATTCTATTCAAAACACGCGTCGTATGATTGCTATTGTACTATAACTTTTGTTACTTTTTGTGGTTTACAATTCACAATTAATTAACACATTGTTTTACATTATTAATGTGACCGTCGTCGAAGTACTTTTCCATATAATTATGAATATTGCAATAAACCAGTTTTTTCCAAAACATTTGGTATTTGACGAATGATATCAGCTACATTAATATTCCAAAAATTGGAATGTCAGTAGGTATAATTACACAGATAATTAGTTTCTTAATTCTTACGTTACGGATAAAAGTTACCATATTTTATCAGGTATACCGTATACTTAATACCTATAGAATATGACTATTATGATAGTTGGGCGTCAGTATTATATTATTTACTGCAATTCCCCGCGTTTAATGTATACGATGTTTTAACTATTTCTTGAAACCGTTGAACCAGCATATAATATAATACGTATTTAGTAGGTATTTAAAGAGTATGCACGTTGATACATCGACCATAAATATTAAACATTAAACACGTTAATTTAAGTATTTAACTGTTAACTCTATATAGACATATTATAGTATAATATACAATTATACAAACGAATCTTCTGTTAAGTATACATAAATATCATATATACCTAAACGATTTTATTAATCATATTTCGTTAATTAAGAAGTATCATTTAAATATTAATAGTATTATATCCTTGACAATATAAAAAAGAAGAAATTATATTTTTTTGTATAAACAAGACATTTTATTAACATTTTTAACAAATAATAAACGTGGCTAATTGACTCACGCAGAAAAATACATTTTAAATTTCGAAATAATTAAGTAATTGAAATTAGCAGGTAGCTCAACGTAGCACAAAAATTAACACGTAATTTAATATAAGAAAAAATCAGAATGTGTTTAAAAGAAAATTTTCCTATGGTTTTCAGAAAAAAAATAGACAATAGTCATTAATTAACATGTTGAAGGTTAAAACAAAACATAGTACTATAATTTAATAGGTATATTTTGTACTTATTTTTATTGAAACAACGAATAATAATAATGATATTTTTATTAAAACAATATTTTGACGTGCTTAAATTAATTTTATCCCACTGTGGTTGCAGTGACCGTGGTGACGAGACTCGCGGGCCCGCGGGATAGATGTAGGACGAAAAAGAGACAACGCACTGCAGTCCCGGTATACTCTCCGCGGGTTTGCCCCCGTCATCTCGTCGGCCAGGGCGGTTGTAGTCACACGCCGCCGGACCCTAAAAAGAGTTCCCGAGGGTTCTGCGCAGTTGACGTCCGTATTCCCAACTCTATAAACTCACCCCGCGGCGAACTGGATCTCCGCCGCCGCCGCCGTTACGAGTCGTCATCCATCACTCCGCGTGACCTGAGAATCCGGACGTCCGCACGACCGCCCGCAGAGAGTCGAGCGCGTCACAGCAACCGTAAACTCGTCTCCGCGACGACCGCTGCAAACTCATCAAGCCGCAGGCGATCGGAAAATGTGCGCAAGTGACGTTCCGCCGGACACCGTTCGTGCTCTTTCTCGTATCCGCTCCGCACATCCGTTCGTCGCCATCGCCGCGTCCGACGTCGTCGACTAAGGGCCGGTCGAGCTGCGGACGCTATTCGCATCAGGTGCGACGCACATAGGTACCCAATACGACTATACGCGCTTGACTCTTCGCCACACGGCGGAAAAAAGTCGGCGTGTGGCGGTGTGCGCGCTGTACGGGCGTCACATCAGGATCAAGCCAACCGATGAGCCAGCCCCCAAAACTGTTACTCACATTAACGCCCTTAGCCGGCGAGACGCGGCTGTGTACCGCACTACCGCGAGTTCGACATCACCTCGCGACTTGTCATCGACGACTGTATAGCCGTTCCTTCTTAGTTCTTCGGAATTATCGTCGGTCAGCAACGCTTCTCAGACGGTGCGTCTCCGCCATCAGACGACCATTCGCCCACTGGCAACAGCAGTTCCTCCTTTGCGTCGTGGGTCACGCTTTCGACAGTGTCTCCGTCGTCTATACGGTATTCACGACGGTTGTCACTGTTGTCAGTACCTCTACTGTGTCCGCGATTAAATAATCGACATCTTCGAAGACGTCGAATATGCTTCATCCGTTCATCGCCTCATCGGCAAACATCACTTCTTTTCGCATGAGGAGGCCGTCGTCTTATTGTTCGAAAATGTGTTGTGTACACGTTTCGAACTTAAAATGAACATATTGTAATATTCTGTGCTTCGAATTGCAAATCAATTAAAAAATATCTCTTAATCAACTTGAAATACCGTCGGCCACTGTGGCAGATAGTTTCCGGTAAATCATCCGGACGACGACGAATACACCATGACAAAATATACTAAAATATATATTTTGTCATGGAATACACTAATACAGCACTGTTTATTGCAAACATTGAAACATAGATCTATTAACTTTAATAGGTCTATAATTACAAGCCATGGAGTATCTACGACCATAAACCTTATCATAACCTAACCTAACCAAAAACATATGACCACAGAATATTTTGTAATATGAGTATGTGACGAGCAAATGCACAAATTATTATCATTAAAATTACTTAGATCTTTAAGCTGACTAAGCTGAGCATTGACGTAATACCTATATTATATTACGTATTAACATATTATATTATGTCAATGAAGCTGAGCTTCTGATTTTGATGGTGTATAGGTCGTAGGGAATTATAGTGCACATAAGATTAAATGCGCTCGGTATTGGAAGTATTATGGAAAATATTTTTTTAGATATTTATTATTGTCGTTAGAATGAAAAAAATTTAATTTAAAAATAAGTGGGAAAGAATTGCTCCTGCCATAATATAGTCGTACCTACAGTGCCTACTACCTAGTGGCTAGTTGTAGTTCGAGGTCAACTCGATCGTCTCGATTGTGGTCGCTAATCGCTATATTGTAACAGACGTGTTAAATTTGAATTCAATGATAAATTAATAAACTCATTGCTTATTCTAAAGTCTTAACGATTTAGCAGAGCGATAATAAATCAATAATGGTTTGTTAGTCCTATATACTAAATAATTATATCTAAATTGTATTACTTGTGTATTTGACATTTGTATTGCTATTTTATAGTCTGAGACAATACCTTAAAATAAATCTAAAAACTATATCATACCCACATGTGCACATGTGCTGTTTCCGTCTCATTAATGTTCATGGTAAATTGTCGTTCTGTATAATCCATTATATGTTGTTTGTAAAATTGCCCAGTATCTAAATCTCACTAAAACCTAATCCTTAAACCTCATCAACGACATCAACTAATACTAAGAATTATGTCTAAAAATGCTAAGCAATTTAAATTTTTTCAACTAGTAAATTTATTACAAAATCAGTGTTTATACTTTATATTACATTCAATACATTTGTACCCCAGTGGTAGTCAATACTACTTATGTAAAATAAATTTCTTAAAAACCAAAATTTAATGTCCGTCCCAACACACACATGCAAAATACGTTTAAATGTTGTGTATCATACTCTCATTCGCCTTTTACAAAAAGGCCAAAAATATGAACTATTATGTTGGATATAAATGACATTGTTCATAAATTGATAAATCTGAATAGGTATGTCTATTGTCACACCTCGTCACCTCTGTACTTAAACAATTAATTTTATCATTGAATATTATGTTAGGTTATTACACATACAAATTGAGAATTTAACATGTTTAAAGGTGTTTGTATTTGTAACATAATAAATGTTTTTTTTATTATTACACAGATAAGATTAACTGTTAAGTTAGTAAAAATAATGACAAATAAATATCTTAAACATATTTCATATTATCACAATAATTTTTAATCCATGCTCTTGATTAAATCTAGGTATAGACAATATGTACGACAGAAATAACATAACCAATACTATTGTACACGTAATAGACTAAAATAATAATAATAAAAAAAAAAATCACATTTTGCATTTTGAACTAGAGAGTACAATAAAAAATGTAAGAAGTAAGACCTTTGGAAAATTTAACATACAGTTTGCTCGTGCTTGTTATGATATCAATAAGTAGATACAATAGATAATATTATATAGGTACTTTGAACCTAACATACATTAAAATCTAATGGTTTACTTAATAGCAAACGAATACAAATTAACTTAAAATTTATATATCAATAAAATAAAGTAATAATATTAATACTTAGATTGAATATTATACAGACGAACAAAAAATGCATTAATAGTATATATTTTAATTTTAAAATACTGACTTACAAAAAAACAAAAAAATTTGTAAAAATATAATAAATCTGATGTAGTCTAAAAATATTAAACAATTCAAAATTTTTTTACCTATTCTATAAAATATATAGATTTTATTATTTTAATATATTAATTTAAACATTTGAATCATACATTTTATTACCCATTACTTTTTGTACCATGTTACAAAAATAATGATGAAACAAACCACATTCAGTTTTAAAACGTTCAACTTATCATTATTTGAAAAAAATATTTTAAATAGAAATATTACCATTTCTATCAGGTCCTCATATAATTCATGTCCATATTATAAGCTATTTAATTTAAAATTTAATAAATGTTTTATTTTTACACACAAAAAACTAAAATAAGGTATTATAATTTTAATTAATATGTATTATTTTTTTAAGATACTTCATCGTATTATTAGTTATTTATAAATGACTACAAACAAGTTAAACGATCAAATTTTTAATTTTTTTTTTTTATGATTTAAAATATAATTAAAATAATAATAACCTTAAATAGTTCATACATTCTAATACAGGAAATTTACTATTGATAATTATTTGAAAGGTTAAGAAGTTATTAAAATTAAATATTTATAAAATTATGTATACTTTATTTAATAACATTTTTAATAAGCTTGGCTTACAAAGTGCAATAGTAATTTACCCATTCATTTTCCATTACAAATGCTTCGACTGCTTCTTTTAAAGCCAAATTTGGAATGAGCTGATCAACAGTTAAATGCTGACGTGAAACTGGATCAAAATGTCCAACTTTCTAGTAATGATAAAATTGAAAATATTGTTATTTATTAGTTAGTTAATTAAATATAAATTATATTATAAAGGAAGAATTTAGTTCATACATCATAATGTAATATGATATATTATTTGCTGTAACCAATTCATTAATAAAATTATCCATATTTGTGAATAATATATTTTATAAGCAAATGATTATGTTAATATTCAGTATAGAATAAAAATTCATCTGGTCAGTTCTATACTGTAACCTTTCATAACTGGGAACGTTTTTATGCTGCCAAGTTTACATAATATACAAGTGTTTCAAGCCATCCATTTATTAAAAACAATCACTATTCACTACCTACCAAATCGTAATAGCCCTAAAAGTACCTTATTGATATAGGTTATTATTATTTACATAACACAATACATTATGTTTGAAACCTTGGAGAACATATTAGGACTTAGGAGTAACACTTTCTAATGTTCATAAATTAAATTCCAATTAGTTTTTTTAAATATACTAAACAAGAAAATAATACTTTATACTGGTTAAATACAATAGATTTACACAATAATATAAATATCCAAATAATGAAACAATTTCCACAATGTCTAAAAATCCATATCATAAAAATGTTATCTATCTATGAATAAAAATAATGTACATTATTTTAGTTTAATAGATAAAAATTATAATTTACATCTTGTGAAAATGTATAATTCATAAATAGATGATTTCAATACAGGCAACATATACAAATTGTATAGGCATTCTTCTATAAATAATGTCTAAAATTGTTTTGGAGCAAAATAAAAATGATAGTCATAATATTTTATAATATTATTAGATCTATGATAAAAATTATATAACTCCTAAACAAGAGTAGAAATTTATGAACAATTTTTCCACAAATAGTTTCAGTTCATTATAATGACCATATTAAATAAAATATTTTTTATTTACCATTAAGTGTTCTTCTAGATCCTTGCGATCATAAGTTATACCACTTGGAGTGATGACAGGATCTCGCAAAATATCGTAACTTATGTTACCACACAAATAGTCTGGTACTTCGCGTTTCTAACAAAGAAATGTTTAATTAAATTATATTACATCATATTGTATATATATATTATATTACCTTCCGTCTGTCATCGTTCTTGGAAAATATGGTATGCAGTTCAGCAGCATATCTCTCCTAAAAATGAAATGCAATATAATAAATACAATTTAATTTTAAGTTCAACTTACACTTTGGTTTTTAATTTCCATAACACCGTTATCGTAATCTTCAATTTCGGCTTCATTATCCGATGGTTTTTTTATTTCACTGACTTTACGAGCCAAATCATCATCCATTAATTTTGTCAGGTATGACTAATTTAATAAAATATAATTAATAATTGTTCAACAATACATTTGTAAGTTTATTTTATTCACCAAAAGTTCTATTTCTTGATTCTGTCTCACTTCTTCTTGTTTCTCCCATTTCAGTCTACGAGCTCTTCTAAGTTGGCTTGTTATATCATCACCATAGTTGACTTTTTTTTCTTTTGTTAAATTATGTGCTAACAATAAACAGTGCATGCATTAATTAAAATTACTAATTACTATCTAGTATCTACTATCTAAAATTTAAACTTATTAATATGCAATTGTCTTACCTCTTTGTAATTGCTTTATTGCTTCATCATAACTTCCCAACTCAATAAGCGCAATACCCAAAAAGAAACATCCTTTTATGAAACTGAAGTCCATTTCTAAAGCACGTCGACAATCCGTGCATGCTTTGTCCCATTGTTTTAATTTCAAGAAACATAAAGCTCTATTTGTAAAATATATAGGAACCACAGGGTTTTTAATCTATACAGAAAAAAAATGTTATTAATAGTTGTATAATAGATATTTATCAAAAGACAGAAAATTGATAAGTATTAATTTTACTTACAATTGCTTTATTGTAACATTCAATGGCTTTTTCATACTGTTTGTAACTGAATAAGCGATTACCTTCTTCCTTAAGGTCCTTATCAGTTTGGTTGTTAGTAGTATGTTTGCTAGACGTATTGAATTTAAACATTTTAGAAAAGAAACTGGATAATACAATAACAACTGAAAATAATATTAATTATTATTACAAAGGTATTTTAAGTTATAATAGATAGTATATTGTTTTTACAAGATTTAATACTAAAACACCTCACTAACAGATATAATATTTAAATACAATTTATGCAACTAATAATTAATAATTGTATACTAATAGATTATTTAATTTGGATCATATGAGAGTATAGTAATAATAACTATCACTACACAAGTCTACATGTAATGGAAATAACATTTACATCATATTTCAAATGACAAAATATTAATTTAGTATCACTAAGTACTAACCAACCAACTTGCATTAAAAATGTACACAAACATGATCCTGCGTTACTTACATGATGTTCAAGCGATAAGTAGACTCCGTAGATGGTTTATTAACGATCTAATTTGGTGAGGAAATGTCATATGACTAAAAACATTCTGAAAACAAACGATTTTTAATTTCTTTGTACCAAATAAAAATAAGAATCAATCATATTTGTTTGACATTAAAAGCTTAGCTTTAAACTAAAAACGTATGGATTCTATAGAATAGAGAACTGAATATTATTATCTATTATTCATTAGCACCACAAATTATGATTATAAAAGTATAAAGAATTAAAATACAAAATATTAAATCAAAGAGTAATCAGTAAAATAATATGATAGTTGATATTATGTGGTTATATGCTATCAGCCGTGGACTATAATAGCCTGTAGGCACAGAACAACAATTATACTATAGGAATTATTGTAATAACTGTATAACTACTATTGCTATCATGAACAACTATAATAGTATAATATTGTACCTGCTAAAAAGTAAAATCGTATACTTGTATAACTAGTTGTATACTGCACAAGTTGACTTGACCCTCCGACTGGTGGTAGGTAGGATGTCGACAATACTTGAGGTAACGCAACGCTATCTTTGTTTAAAAACCAACACTAGGTACTATTATTTTTATTAAATTTTAAATAAAATATAAGTAATATAACATTAGATTATTAGAAACAAAGTGAATAAATCTGTATTTCTGTCTACTGTCAATTATCAAATACGAAATACTCAAAATTCAAATAGGTACCTATTTACGTGACAAAATAAACATAATATTTTGATTATTTTCATGATATAATAAAAAAGTATAATTATTTAAAGTTTATTACATCATTATTATTTTGTCAATATACATATTTTGTGAACGCGAACCTACACACAGAACGCTCTTTGTATACCATGATTTATTCATCGTAAACAATTTAAACTTTAAAATTTATCTATATATAGATGATTGTTCATAAATCATAATAATATGTCTATATGCCATTATGTCTGTTCATATACTATAGATTTATAATAATACATTATATTATATTCTATTAAATGTATATATTATTATTTACAGACATATCCATTATCCAGTCGGTGATTAATAAATGATTATATCATTTATATCTAAAATGATCTAGACATGGAGGTCTCCCACTTATAGACTATTCGACTTATAAATTAGGTTATAAAAGTTATTATACCAGTATAAATGTAAGTAGTTTTATAGTTATTAGTGTTATTACTTTATTAGTTTATGTATAGGTTTATGTATAGGTTATGCATTCGACCTCTTATGTCCTGCAGAATTCAATATCATATAAATTATGGTTTGTGATCGAGATAAAGAATATAATATTAAGAAAAATATTTTATTTTTAAAAAATAATTGCTGTTACGTTTATAATTTGTTCATAGGAAATGAAAAATTAGGGCACAAAGGCACAAATCGTACTATCGTAGTATAACATTATAACACCAACCTAGTTATAGTTGTAGGTAAAATGTTCAAGTATGAATTTCTGATTCTAAAATAAGTACTTCGTAATTTTACTGAAAACACAAGTAATAAAAATTTAACTCTGAAAATTGTATAGATCATGACTCATGAGTTACATAGATATTAATTATAATAATAGTACCTGCCGTTTTTTCCGATTGGTATTTTATCCGAAAATCCGAAACTTTTTCTCGACGGTTATTGTTCCCGAAATCAATTTTAAATTCTGAACGAAGTGATGAATGTATTGCATTTACTATGATGTGTGTTTTTTTTTTTTTTGTGTCTGACTCCAACATTTGGAGCAGTAATAATACTCCGATTTTTGACTTCAGCCCCTCTTTGAATAGGGAATTGAATCTAGTTGGTACTTTAGGGGGGTCAAAATTAAAATTTTCTAATAGTTTTCAAAAAAATCGAGAAAAACAAAAAAAAAATGACAGAAAAATGGAAATTTTACGGAAAAACCACTTTTCGACCAAATCGATTTTTTGATTTTGCTGTAACTCAAAAACGAATTATTGTAAATACTTGAAATTTTCACCAAATGTTTATATTATGGTTATCTCTTTACAGTTAAATTTTCAAAATATTTTGACCATTTTTAAGCTACTTATTGACCATTGAAATTTTCGACTTTTCTAAGTTTTTTTTTCTTCAAATGCCGATAAAAATTTTTTGGGTGGCCAGAAAATCTTGAAAATTTAATACAAGGTTTCTTATAAGTTGTTCTTAAAGTGATAAAAAAAAATCCGAAATCGTTGGTCACAATTTTTTTTTATAAGTGTTTAAAGTTCGAATTTATACGAAATATGTCAAAATTTAAATTAAATTTCATACGCTCATAATGCGAATGTTGGCCATAGTAACCATAGTAACATATAAAAACTATACTATTTGTTTCAAAATAGAATATTTGACAATATTTAAATATAATATATCCTAAACTGACAAATCATCTTCGTTCAGAATCGTTTTTCGTATACAATGATACCTATCATTGCATTCAAATTTAACCTTCTATAGTCTGAGGTCCACCCCACCCCCTAATATACAGCAGAGCGATACCCACTTACCAACTTTTTTTTTTTTAATTTAAAAAAATTATTATAACTAGGAGCTATAGTGACGTACTTAAGTATTTTCTATACATTGTATTTTATACCTATAACTAAATTACAGCTATTGTAACAGAATAAATTCTTCTTTTATTCTGTGCTATAGTTATACATTATAATCTATTAATAATCATTTTTTCCGTGCGATAAACGGACACGTCATGTAAAATCACATAGTACTTACCTATATTTACGAAAAAGTATGGTCACGGCATAGAGTATTCTATGGTCACGGGCAAGGTTTATAGATAATATTATCTATAAACCTTGGGTCACGGGTACCTACTGGCTACTACTTACCTATTTTGCCATTATCGAACTAAACCGTCGTTACGACATAATATGCCTATATGTATATTATGTATATAATAAAATTCATATACTATTAGTTATCATACTATCTTCGCTACATAATGAACATTTTACTGGATTTGTATTTTACATCAATATTTGTGATATATTTATTATCGCTTGAATACACGTAAATCGGTAAATCTTTGTAAATCTTACTAATTGTAGAGTCGTGTTATTCGAGTATCGAGTTATCGGCCGTTTTTATTATACTTCCCCATTTTCAAATATCCAAAAAATTAATACGTTTTATTGTAAATTATTTACATAGCAAAATAATTTTAAGTTAATTTTACTTTACCATCATGGCTGAAATTAAAATTTTGGGTGGAAAAAAATTAATTAATGGTAGTTAAGGTAGTTTTATTTACGTGAGTTCTAAATTATCATTCAACGGCAAAACATATTGGGAATGTCAAAAATTAATCGTTCAAGAAAAATTTCATTCGGGAAAAATATCGTTACCCAAAACTTATTAATAATTGTTAATAGGTCTATGCGTTAACCCTATTAATAGGTATTAAACTGAATTTAAAATATCTGAAGTATAATATAAATTATGAACATTTATTTATTAAAATGTAACAAAATTAAAACATTTTTAATAACTACTGTTTCAATGTTTCATCGCTGATAATTAGTAACTTTAAACACAATTTTTATTATAATAAAGTCCATGTTTAAAATTTTAAACATAGTTCATAGTTCATACCACATAACTACATAAGACATAAGTACAGAACAATAATATTATAATCATACAATGTTTATGTAAATCCATCATGTATTCATGTGTAAAATGTAAATCTATTTGCGGTTGTATATTGATATTTGATTGATAATACTTATCACAAGATAGATAATTTCTTATCTTTAATCATGTCACACAACATGCTTTTATTTTTTATTATTATGCTCAATTCTTATTATTTTTAAATGTTAATACTAAACAGTAAACAGTTACCAGCTAAAAAGTAAAATTTTAACTACTATTAGCAGTCCGTGTGAGGTACAAATTACAATTTTTACTACAATGGATGCTGACAAGTAAATTAAAACCCAAATTACTTAAAAGTAGTTTATTGAAACAGATTAAAATACGAAACATTTCTGTGAATGGACATCCCATCACGTCTTCCAGCTTTTTTTTTATGTAACCCCACACTAAATTTACTATTTATTTTTAATTTTACTGATTGTAAACGTTCATATTTATTTATTTATTAAAAAAAAATACATTTCATTAATGATCTAGATTTATTTAACAATTTTTGTGTCAAGTTAAAATATTTTATTTCATTAATTATTGTTTTGTTATTTCAATAGGCTATATATAGAGCCTCAACACAAACTGATTAGTGAAAGCAGCTTAAAGTGTAATGTGGAGGATGTCAATCAACTACTATCTGCCAAAAAACGTTTATTAGAACAACCACGTATTGAAAAATGGTACCTTTAAACAAAATTTTAATGTCCGAGTGTTTGTTATCCCCACTTGTTGGGAATGAGGGCATGTAAATAATCAAATAATTATTAAAAATAAGTATATACTTGTTTCATTAGCTATGGATATGTTGTTTCTTATAAATCCTCTTCTAGTATCATATTCAAACATATATCTTAAATTTTACTACAGTTTTAGAATTACCTGATAATATTTCTGCTCTATTAAAATTTAGCTATTGAAAACATTTCTTATGACACTATTAATTTTTGTCATTTAATTTTCACTTAAATTTTGTACAATGTCATAGATTATAATTATATTTTAAGTTTATAGATATCAAGTATTCGTGCATAATGTACATAGTAACACATTCAAAATGAAGGGGGCTAAAACCATTTATCCTACTGGATATGTGCTTGAATACTAATGAGGTTTATAAATTATTTTATTTGATGATAATTATTAGTTATAATGAAATTGCATTGATGTAACAAATTACCTATCTTGTCATTGTATTAATATTTTATATTTATGTATGTATAGTACATCACTAGCTGAAGCTGAATGGAATGATGATTTGAAATTGGCAAAATTAACAAAAGTTACTAAAAATCTTACCAAGAATTTTTCACATTCTTTGAATAAGTCATTGTATTTATACCCAGAAGAATGTTTGTGTTTGCTAGAAATGGTAATTGTTTATTTTAAGTTAATTAAATAACTAGATTTTAATTAAAATACTCATTATTTCAATTAACTGATAAAATATCAATATATTACGATATCTAATTTCTGCTATTTATTATAACTTTATTTAAATTTACTTTTTTGTGCTATAAATTACATCATACCAAGGACAGTGTATGAACTATTATAATTATTCTACTAATTACAAACTAAATTTTTATTTTTTAAAATATAAAATAAATCATCTATACATACAAATCAATCTATCAATACAAAAATATCTTAATCGAAATTACATTCTTAACTCATGTTGTTGTACCTGTTAAATTTTTAAATTTAAATTTTCTTTTCAGAAATGTTTAGTACTAAAATGGAATGAAAGAAAACTGTCAATTAAAAATGCATTTTCCTTATTATTGGCTGAAGGAACTGGTTGTACATTTGAACAATGTAGAACCTATGGTTATTTGGTTAAATTGGGATTTCGAGTATTTAAACATAACAACAAGCTAATAAACAAAACATATGATTCTAAAGATGTATCCAAACTTCTAGATGTGTCAACCAACAGAAAAAAACGTAATGCAAATTACAGGTCTATGCAGTCTGAAAATATTCCTAAATTTTTCAAAAGAATTCCTTCTCCTGAACGCAAAACTTATTTTGAGTTAGTATATACTCCACCATCACACTATTTGCCACAAAACTTACAACCCGTTTATGATGTTTACTCATATGAGCTGGCTGTGATTTCTGGCAGTATTAAAATTATCGATTATAGGTATTTTGAAGAACAAAATAGTTTAGAAAATGTGAAAAAAGAAAGCATAGTGTATGAATCAAAACCTATTGGAATGTACCCTGTGTATGAAAAAAATATTCCTAAAACTATAAAATCAAATGACGAAAATATTTATGAGCCTAGTGTTAAAAAATTAAAACTTACAGAAACTAAAAATGTCCACTCATTTAATACTTTAAATATGGCAGCTACTACAAATAATGATAATGACTTAAGTACATTGAGCACTACAGCAAATGTAATCACCATTCAAGAATGTGAAGATTCAAAAAATAATAAAATTATGGAAATTAATTTGCCAGTCAGCTTGAATACTGGAAGTAATTTAAGTGTATCAAACAATAAAATTAGTTCTAGTGATAAATTGCTTGATGAAAACAATAAAGAAAAAAATGAATCTGACAGCAAGCTACCAAAATTTATACTGTCCAATACTAGCCCTGAAAAAGAAATGCTTAATATGCATTTAAATGTGCCAAGTAATGTTATTTAATTATTAAATATATATATTATATTGAAATTTTTAATAAGTGTTAAAATGTTAAGAGGGCATTTTGCTTTTGTTGTCTCACTTGGTTCCAACTTATAGACATACCACAGAGCAAAATTTGGAATTTATTTTTAGTTTGATTTAATATTACTGCAAATATTAAATTGATTTATACCTAATCAAATTTTAAGATACAGATATTATCTGTAGTCTGTACTTCTGTCAGTTTTTTTTATTATATTTTATGTTTAAAGTGATTTAAAAGTTTGTAAATTATTAAAGTTAAAATATGCTCATAACTTGCTTTAAAATTAAAATTACAAAAACAACTAATGAGAGAACATAATATACATAGTATACTATCCCTATTTTTAAATTTGATAAGTGGTAAATTAACATTGAATTATATATTTGTAAAAAATACAACACTTGCAGGTATTTATTATTAATGATTATAGCCCTCTTAACTAAAAAAATTGTTGATATTTAAGTATTACAATAAGGTACAATACTACTTTGTAAATATTTTATAATATTTTAAAATATGTCTTGTTCTAAAATTTAGCTCATATTAGGCAGAAACTTTTGGCAATAAAACCATCAACTTTTCACGAAGAATCTGTAACAAATACTAATAATAAGCACTGTGTGCATTATGATGTTTACTATCCAGATAATGATGTTCCAAAAACATCGAGACCTGCACCAGACTTTAGAGTTATTGTTTTTGAGTATGATAATACATTATTGTTAAATAATATTATATGTTTCTCACAGTATTTTTATTAACGTTCATATTTATAAAACTATTTTAGAGATGATTTAGAACACTTTCCAAATATATACAACATCAATAAATCAAATCCTCATGACAATATACCTACATTATGGGCCATTGTAAATTCAAGTTCAGTTTCATTTTTCAGTGTGGATAGTATAATCCTACCAAAAACTACAGACTGGGATAAAAAAGTCGATTGATTTAAATTAAATTGTTCCATAAATTGTTTTATTGTGTTACTGACATTTGTTAATCATGAATAATACTATTTTATATCTTATCAACTGTGTTATTGCATCATTTTTTGTATAAATGAGTTGGTAATTTTACAGTTATATGTTGTGTTATGATATTTTATGTATTATTAATTATTTATATTCCTTATACTCATGTTTAACACTAACAAATATTTTACTATATATTTTGTAATACAAAATTATAAAATGTTGTGTTTTATTTTTATTTGTCATTTTCTAGTGTAACATCTGTTAGTCATGACCACTGGCGTATTTTGAAAATTGTTAAATAGTCTAAAACATTCAGTCTGTAGTGATTACACTGATCGCGGAATGACTGTTTTAGTGTTATGATTTGTGTATTAATGTTTTATTATTTATTTAATATCTTCGATATAAATATAATTAAAGACCAATATTTTAGATAAATAAATTTGGCAAAACATTAAAACAAAAAATAAATATTTACATATTATATTATGTAAAAATTCTGATTTCTGAATATACTTTATCAGAGGTGGCCACTTGTGGCTCTTGTCATTGTCAAATGTGGTTTACGTCTTATTTATAAAATTAAAATTTACTTATATTATAATTAATAATTTAATTTTTTTAGGTATATATTCAGAGCTGGCGAAAGCTTACTCTTTGTCCTTTGCATAAGCGTAATTTGAGGGGGGATAAGCCTCCTTAAAATCAAACATGGCCCCCTAAAATGGCTTGTATATATCTCAGGGAGCATACACACAGTGTCACAGCACAGTACATACATGCAAATTTTAAGAGCTCCCCCCAAATTTAAAACCCAAATTGCACGTATGAGGCGGTCTCTAACAATATTTTAATTTTTAAGCGAGTTATGGGCATTTTTAAATACTAACATTTTACACACTCATAACTCGCATAATATTATGAGACATTGCCTTAATTATTTTAGATTAAATAATATTGAAAAAAAATCGAATTTTTTTCACAGATAACAATAATTTACAGTTCGCAGCTTACACCCATTGGCCATCAATACCTGGCGACTGGCAGCTAGGATAAGACGGGTAAACAAATTGAAAGTTGTTCGAATTAAACACTGTTGGCGGGAAAATGCACTGGGTTCATTTATTGTCTAATCCATGATCAGCACTGATAAGCCCACGTTTCGTAGTGTTGTTAGTTAACCGTGAGCCGGAGTGCCGCCGAAGAGTAAGACGATAACGAATTTCATATTTTTAAAATTAGTATTTAGTATTCATTTTTATAATTTTATTTATGAGGTATTGAGGTTTTGACCTTTTGAACGGTAGAGCTATTAATTAATCAAGCTGTTTGTCAGTATTTCTTATCCGTGTACACCCAAACACTCTAAAAATGAGTAAAACTATAGTTTATGACACTTTGGTAAGTAGGACTTACTTAACTGGATAGGTACTCAATATTTATGTATTATCCTGGATATCTTTATTTGTCATAACAAATCTGAACTGGTAGACAATTTTTTACAAGTATCTGTTTTTAACCAGGATCATTCATTTTATAAGTTCTTATCCTTAAATTCAGAATAACTGAAATGTCTTGGTTTTTTACAGTCTATTCCTGATCCATCATTTATTGATGATGAAGTCAGGATGTTGGGTTCATGGTATGGAATGAGTAATATTTGTGTATTCCCAACTAAAATGTCTACGCCATTCAATAATCAAAACTCATCTGGTGATGATAAAACTGAAACAAACATTATTCATTTGAAACATAAAACAATGCTATTCGATCCTAAAGTAAGACAACTGGTGAATGAGTCTAGTGGATTGTTTCAAGAATTACAAACCAATGTGGACGACCCAACCAAGTCAACTGATGCCTTGTACTACAGTAGAAAATACAGGTGATTTAATCAAATTCTATTCCTTTGTTAAATAATACCAGATTAAAGTTAATGCTTATAAATATTAATTTTTGTCGCCAATAATGTACACTACTTTACTGTATGAACATCGAAATCAAATATTCCATACATTTGGTTAATCATTTGATTAATTAAGTTATAATATTAATTTAAAATCTGTATGATACATCTATAAATGTTATTAGTTAATTGAGAAAATATGTATAGGTAATTCAATCATCACTGGAAATCTACTTATGATTTAACTATTTGAATTTACAAAACATTTAATTAAGAATTAATTTATTAATACTTTAATCATTATTCATAGCATAATTTTTGATTATTTTAATAAATTTATAGGGCAATCTTGTCAACTTGTATCTTAGCAATTGAACGAAGCAATTCGGACAAATCCAATGAGATATATAACCAATATACAATGTTGCTGCACAATCTTCAACTCATATGGCATCTGTGCGAAGTACTTTACCTAGTGACTGTTCCTGGTAATATAACTAATATTTTTACATTTTTTTTTTTTTGAAAATATATTGTTTAGTACTTATATTATAGATTCTGAACGGAGTGATGAATGTATTAATTCTACAATGATGTGTGTTTTTTATTTTATTTTATTTTTATTTTTGTGTCTGTCATCATGTTTTGGAGTAGTAATAATGCTTTGATTTTTAACTTCAGCCTCTCTTTGAAAAGGAAATTGAATCTAGTTGGTACTTTGGGGGGGGGGGGTCAAAAGTAAAATATTCTCAGTAGTTTTCAAAAGCATCAGGAAAAACCCTGAAAAAATAACGGAAAACGGAAATTTTTACACATAACCACTATTTGACAAAATCGATTTTTAAGTAACAATAAAAAAAAACTCCAGTGTCAATATAGAAAAAAATTTATGAGCGTATGAAATTAATTTTTTTACAAAATCGAATAAAATAACGATATTATAATTTAATGTAGGTAATAATATGTAATACATCCTACTAATTATTCTAGAGTCTAGACTTATAAATCATCTCCGTTCAGAATGGTTTTTTTGTGTACAATCCTACTAATTATTCTAGAGTCTAGACTTATAAATCATCTCCGTTCAGAATGGTTTTTTGTGTACAATAATACCTGTCATTGCATTTAAATTTAACACATCCATTATAGTGAACTATCTTTTTTTAAGTTTTATATTTATAATACTTCTACTTATATATTACTATTATTGTAGTATTTTATATTGTATATGGATAATTAATGTGATTTTTCTTGTTTAAGGTGATACTATTTTGAACAATCTATTAGATTGGATTAAGATTCATTATGAAAATGCAGAAAATCAAGCATCAGTAATTACAGAGAATAAAATTGCTTATTTAACTGATGAAAATATAGAAGAAAAGTTTACTTTTTATTGGGATACGGTTATTGGACTAATATTACAAGGAAACATTGACACGGCTAGAATGTTATTGTCCAACCACTCTCAAAGTGATACTGAACCATTTATTCATGCAATAAAAATATTAAAGTCTATGCCTACTTATAGTGTAAGTTTTACGTTTTTAACATTAAAATCACACTTAATTCTAAAATCAGTATTTTTATTAGTTGAGTAGTAAATTCAGATTGTTATGTACTTAATCTTTTAATTGTTTTATTTATAAATTAAAAACAAACATTTTCAAACTTTATGAATTATAAATTTAATTTACTTTATAGCAAATAGCTAGAATAATATTATTAATAATGTGAATAACATATTTTAATATTAATAATATTCTTATATACTTTGTTATTTTTTAGTGAATTTGAGCCTTTGGGGTTGTTATAACTTTAATAAACAAATGTATTTCAATGCCCACGATATGCATAGTTGGTCAAAATATTAAATAATTTTTATTCTTAGCTCTTAAGTGTTGGACTTTTAATTTCTAAGTTAATGGTATCATAATAATTTTTTCCATTACAATTATATTAATAATTAAGTATTTATTTTTAGATATATGGTGGTCTACCAGTAGCAGAATATACATCAAGATTCAAGGGCTGGCAATCAAGTGCAAAAGCCAAATTAGAATGCGGTGTTTTCTTATCAGATTCCAATCTCAATGACATTATGAAGGTATTGAGTTCAACCTTATACATATTAATTTGTTTATGATAACTTTACATCATTTAAAATTAATTTTCAGATTATTTGCGGAGACCCAGATGCTACGAGTTTGATTCGCAGTCACTGTTCAACTTGGTTTCAATTTCTTGTCGCTCAACTAATATATACAGATCCAACTGTAAAAAAACATAGTTTAAGCTTGTATGCTCATCGAAGTGTTGCTAAATATTACGAAGAATCAGAGTATAATCACATGGATACACTTGCTTTAGATTTATTTGATGGAGATTTAGAAGCGGTATGAATTCAAATTACTAAGCTTAATATGTGATTAATATTAGATTTTTTTTTTTTTAATAAATTAAAAATAATTTTAGGCATTTACTAGTATCTATTTAGATATTTGTAACTTGCATAATATTGACATTTTTTTTTATAAACATGCTAGAGTCGAAGTGAAATGTGGGGCATATCTATTATTGTCTATTCAAAATGAAATCGGTACTGGGCGGTGACCAGTTTTTGTCATTGGCACACAGATGAGATGGTTCCCACCAAGTCAATCACCTGCTGATTTACCCACAGTGTGCCGTGGAATAAAGCCACACCCATATGCATAACTTGGCTGCCCTTACCGATCCCATTTTGAATACACTATATTATACCACTTTAATATGGAGTAAAAGAAAATGTATGAATGACTATAGTTTGAAGTTTTAAGGCAATTTGATCTTTTTAATCTATCTAATATAATGCGATTTGAGCTATAAATTCAAGTCATACTCACTTATACTATATAAAATAAAATAGTTAATACACAATATATTTTTTTACTTTTTTACACATGCTATATGCTATCTACAAAAATGACTACTTGTGTTGTATCCTATCTATGTGAAAAATGTATTCTTATTGACACAATAGATAACTGTATGATGACTTCTAATAGTTATATTTTCGGCTTGTGTTACTTTAAATTATTTCACATAAACTCAAACCACTTATTTTTTCCATTTTTATCCATGTAGGTAAAAAAGTAGATTTTGGGTTCGTATTGATTGCCATTTTTGACAACCTCGTTTTTGCTTGTATTTAGTTTTAATTAATTGACTGGTTAGAACTGGTTTTCGACTATTTTTTAAAGTTTCTTTCACATAACCACCATAAATATCACTCTCAGCATTTAATTTAGTATATACATTTGAATTTGGTAATAACCCACAATCTTTCAAAAATTCATCATTTAAAATAATGTTTCTCTATAAATCACAATTACTCATTTTCATAAAAACTCAAATAAATACTTAAATACAAATATACACACGCATATCAAGTACCAAACACATATTTTACGACAAAGCACATATGAATTCAATCATAATAAACTATTATTGTATTAAAAATAGAATAGGAAAATGTATAGATTACTTTATTAATGTAGTTAGCATATGATACTAATAAATCAACTGTAGATAGTATATGAACCATGTATCCTTTTTTGGATTATGATTGTTTCTTACAACTTTTGTTCAATATCTTGTTCAATATTTTGTTAAAAATCAATATCAATGTGTTTGTTTATTAACTTATTGATATCGATTATATCGATATTTTCGGGACGCAATTAGGTTATAAAAAAAGGTATTATGGGACGCAAATAGGCTATGACCCTTTTTGAATCTTTTTTTGCGGGACGCAACTAACCTACTAATAATATTTTCAGACGCAAGTAGTATGCTCCCGCTTAATAGTGATATATAGGGTTTTTTGCCTATCATCACATTTTGAGCAGAACATTTAATTCAACATTTATCTTTATGAATCGTTTCTGATATTATGTTTCCAGTACTTTTCTTATTAATTAGGAAAAACTAATATGAAAATGGGAATATTTACAAAATATCAATTTTGTATGGTAGAATTAAACACAATTTTAAATGTTTAAGGAATGGCTTTGTGCCATGTTCAGATTTTTAAGTGCTTATTTAGTATTTTACATGGTTATAAGATTTTAAATTTATAAGTGACTATTCAATTTTTCTTTTAAATTCATACATATTGTGCATATTATTAATACTTGTCTACATTGTAATTCTAATTATCAGACAACAATATTTGTAAAACTACAATATTAAGAAATTACAAAAAAAAAAAAATACTTTTTGAATGTATATAACTTAATTAATTTCTAAAATAGTGTATTCTTATTTTAATGATTAATTATTTTTTCTTTTTAATTACAGTTTGTAAAGAAATTGAAATCTTATCCTGATTCTGGATGGTCATCTACTCATTTGACTAATTTGTTACATCTGTGTGATAAAATTGAACCAGAGTTTAACACGTCTGAAGAAGTGTAAGTAAAAAAAAAAACTATATATATATATATATATATAAATTCAGTGGCGGCCTGGGTTCATTTTTTTTGGTCGGCTAGAATTTAAAAGGGCCCCTAACCAATGAGACCTGACACGCCCCTAGCGCCTGCGCTTCTCCTCAGCCGTACACACTGCCACTCTGGCCCAGATAGGAGAATGTCGAGGTTAAGCTGATAAGACCGCGGTGGCTCATTATTATGAGACCAGAGACTGTCACCCCAGTCTCGTACTCTCGTGGTACGCGGGTTCAAATCCCGTACCGTGCGTAATTTTTTCACTTAATTCTCGATATCTCTCCTATGACCGGCCACACCACGTGTGGTCGCGTCAGACCAATAGCAAATGACTATGGACATTTTTACGAGCGTAATGCGTTTAGGCGAATTTTTAAAAATTGTAATGTGTTTGAGCAATTTAGCATAATATGTTTGGGCGAGTGATTGTAAAACATTGTAATGTGTTTAGGCGATTTTTTTTTTATAATATACTTAGATGCTGTATTTTATTAATCAATTTTCCCTCTCATTTTGACAAACTTGGAACTGTGTGCGTGTGTGTGTGTAATTAAAAATTGAAATGATTCAGATGATTATAAATTAAGTTACAATATTATGAATATTAAAAAAAAAATATTTGTTTTTTAAATTTTTTTCCTGGAAATTTAACGCCCATACATTGTAAATAGATACTTTAAAATCTTAATTTCATTTAACATTTACTTATCCCAGATTATTTTTAGATATTCTTGTTTTTTTAATATGACCGTCGAATAATGTAAATACATATGTTTATTTATAGTATTTCATTTTGTGTAAGTTTTACTTGAATTTTTTGTAACAAATGCCTTTGTCCCTATAGATTTTATATAATAATTTTTATCTTTTAGATTGTCTCGCTCAAACACATTTAAGAAACTCGCCCAAACACATTACTTTTATTATGTGGGTAAAAATGTAATTCGTCCAAACGCAGACCGCCCCTTTTTACAGTTTTACATTTTTAAAGATACTTATAATTTATTTTAATGGCGTATGTATTTTGCGCCAAAAACAACACGAAGTAAAAAATATTTATGTAATTTGTACCTTCAAAAATTGTAATTTGAGCCATTATTTGCCTTATTCAAATTGTAATTTACACCACTTTTAAATAACTAAACAATTTTTTTTACAGATTAACATATTATTGCATTTTTAATCATTGATTAATCAAGTTCATTTTAATAGTTAAATATTTGGCTGCATGTTACTTGCGTCCCAAAAAAAGGTATATTTTACAGGCAGGGCCGTCCTTAGGATTTGCGAGGCCCAGGGCGAAAATACTTGTACATATTTTAGGTATTATATATTTATATCTATCTATATTATAAATAAATAATAATATGTTTATACAGGATGACTGATTAATCGTAAAACACTCATTATTTCAAAAAGTATTCATGTTTTTGAAAACATTTTTGTACATAGTTTTAAGTCGTTAAAAATACTACGTTTTTATTAAAAAATTATATTTTTAAATATTTTTTATCCTTATACTTTTTTAAGTTTTTTACTTTTTTGAATGACAACATAGAGTTTTAATTTCATATTCCAAAGCAGAATAATTTTCTGAGTATTTTGATACATAAAAATCGAATTTAGGGCGAGTATTTTATGAGTTATACGTATTTATAGTTTAATGTTTTCAAAAACAAGAATATTTTTTGAAATAATGAGTGTTCTACGCTTAATCAATCACCCCGTAGATTCTAATGATTCTATAAACATATAATGAAATCAATAATTCTTATCACACAAAAAATTTGGTAGGTAGTAGGTACCTCCCTAATTATAATTAAAAAATGAGGTTTTTTTTATAAAATATTATAATCTAGGTATTTAAAATAAAATAATTTTATATAGTAGACTCAAATACCATGTTTTTCTTTATTTACTCATATTATATAATTCATTAATCGTCCCTTAAAGATATTTATACAAATTTATTAAATCTATTATTATCTATTACTAATAAGTAATAACTAATAATAAGTAGATAATAATTAATAACAATTCGACGAAAAGGACGGTCCGTAGCTGCTGCCTGTTACCCGCATCACCAAGGCTGATGTGTTACGATTACGAAAATATTGTATTATGGATATTCCAATTTTTACGTTGAACCAACTTCATTATTTTTATATAATATTTTTTCATATTTACTAATTAGGTATATAAAACATACAATTTAAATACTACGAAAAAAAAAACAATTAAAAAAAAACGCGAGGCCCCAAATTTAAGCAAAAAGCGCGAGGCCCAGGGCCTGGGCCCTGCTCGCCCCCCCCTAAGGACGGCCCTGTTTACAGGTAGTAAATTGGACCGGTAACTTGCGTCCCGTTTCGGGGACGCAAGTCGGCTATATAATTATTATCGATATTTACTACTAAAATCACTAAAGTCGATAGTATCGTGTCACTAAAATCGATAGTTCATATTACTATACTACATAAGAAATCTCACTATTTGCGGGATGTTGGGAAGTTCGGTTTGTAAATACAATTTATCTATACATTTATCATAATAATTCGGTACATTACGATATATTCTATTAATAACCTATGTGGGAAGAAATTTCTCCATTAAATTTTATAATAAATGTTTCGTTCAAATTTATACCTAACCATATTTGAATTCAATATTTGCATTTTTTTTTTTATTATTTAATTATGTACCATATTTGAATTTTTTTATTATTTTAAATTTATACCTACCATATTTGAATTGAATACATGATTTTTTTTATTATGCCTTAATGTAAAAAATATGAATTTTATTATTATGTCAAAATGTACCAAATATGAATTATTTTTAAATTAATTTTTTTATTATTAACAATATTCTAAATTAAAATCAATATCAATGTGTTTGTTTATTAACTTATTGATATCGATTATATCGATATTTTCGGGACGCAATTAGGTTATAAAAAAAGGTATATGGGACGCAAATAGGCTATGACCCTTTTTGAATCTTTTTTTGCGGGACGCAACTAACCTACTAATAATATTTTCGGACGCAAATAGTATGCTCCCAAATATTTCTAGAAAATTATTAAAAGTAATTAAAAAAAAGTATTAAATAGGTATAATCCCGATGTAAACAATTCAGCCATATTATAGTTAAAAATAATAAATGTATATAAGTATACTTAAATTCCAAGTTCTAACAATTGAAGTTAAAAGGTGACACAGATACAGATTACATATTCTATTTAGTTTTCTGGCGTGGCGCAAATTATTGAAATTAATTTTTAGATGTGGCGCACTGGTGCAACTGCGCAAAATACCATCTCTCGGTTTATCCGTTGTTTATCGGTTTATAATATTATATATATAGTATTTCATCACACAGTATTTATTATTTTTAAAGTAACACAATACGACTACCTACCATGATTTAATATAAAATCTACAAACTAAATGGTTTATGAACATTTAAAATAATATATTTTAGAAGCTCAATCGGGTAATGGATGTAAGGGCCAATTTAGCCGAGAACCCAGTCGGCGATCGCCGACTCGCCGACCTGGCCAGGCCGCCACTGTATATAATATAAACCAAACCAATTTAATAATAAACTAGCGTTATACATTTTTAGGGAAAATAAAAATCCAAATGAACAATATCTTCTTGATTATGGAGTATTTCTCATGACTCACCATTCATTGTGGCAAGCTGGTGTCACTTACTTAGATCACTGCTCAGCTGTGGGTAAAGGATATCTATCAGTGTTATTGTCAAAGTTAGAAATAACATCAGATTTGAGAGTGTCAAAAATTTTACATTATGCTACAGCCAGGCGCCTACATAATGTTGGTGAGCAAATTAAAGAAAAATAAACTATTTTAATTAAATAAAATGTATTGCTTATTAATGCGATTCATAAGATGGATATATCTTAATTATTAACTAAAAATATTGTTATCAATAGTTTCTAGTATTTGTAAAGTGAAAGGAATGCTATGCTTACAAAAATCAAGAATTGGCGAGGCTCTATGTTGGGCAATAAGAGGACAAGACAGTGCTTTTGCTACACATTTAGGTGATCTATACTTGCAAAGTTATGTTCAATCTGGATACTTTGCTAATTCAGATATACTGGACAATTTAGGATCAATTGTTGTCACCTGTGATCGTTTCATGTTTATTGGTAAATATTATTACTTCTAATTTTACCATTATATGTATTTTCGAATACAATATAATATTATTCTTATAACTTCTTCCATTATCTTTTTCTCGTGTCACTAGTTGAAGATAATTTAATCATTGCTTTAGAATTATTCTGATAACAATACATAAATATCTAAAATATATGTTTTGTATATATTCTTTTCTAGATTATTTATTTATTTATTTATTTATTTATTTAGGGAAATATATAGAATTCCTTAAAAAACTCACTTCAGGCAAAGAATTCAACGAAGCTGCATTATTGTACATAGAACTTTTAAGATCTAATATTTGTCCAGAATAGTAAGAATTTATTTTCAATAACTATGATGCAAATGTTTTAATAACTGTAAATGATTTTTAGTTTTAGACTAACATTATTGATGGACGTTCGATTGTTTGTTCGCGATAGTAAAGAATGTTACTTTAATATCGCCGACATATCTCTCATAACAATGCGCTTAGATGATGTAATTATGGCAAGTAATGAAGAGTGTAAAACTGCCAAAGAATGTTTTTTAAATAAAGTGAAAGATATTCGGCATGCTATTGTTCAATTACTGTCAATCAGTTTATTAAAAACAAAGATTGTATAACAAAATACTTTTGTATTAAGTTTTTTTTATGTATGTATATATTATATTTTTCAGAATTAAAATAATAATGAAACAATTCTTTCTTTTTAAAATAAAAATTCAAACATGTTTTAACATATAAAAATAAATCAAAAACTTGTTTATTTTATTTTCAAAATACAGTGAAACCTGACTAAACAGACACTTCTCTTAACGGACAAAATGATCAGATCCCGGCAAAAAGATAGACATTCCAATGTATTTCAACCTATCTATAATGGACTCTTTGTATTGTTATATTCTGTGGTATTACGGACATGGATACTAATATTTTACCCCAGTGATTTCTTAACAGATAAAAATTCTAGTCATAATCTAAGTCTAAATGTAATATCAAATTATGTATATACAAACTACCAAGCAATTTCAATACAGAGCGATATTAAGTACACATGAAAATACAGATTACAACTGATTGAATTATCTCCGATTTCGATAATGTTAATTGCGGTACCTATTAAATTTATGAAGTTGAGATATAATTAAATAAAATAAAAAAAATAAAATTCAAAAATAAATTGTAATAATACATAAAAAAATAAACCATAAGTAATTCTAATGTTTTTATTCATTTTCTATTGGTTCGCAGTAAAATTTTACATATTTTTCTTAGCAATGGCATTTACCGTACCGCGTTAATCTTTCAATTTAAAACAAAAGGTGAACATTATTCGTTATAAAAAGTCTAGCGGTTTATCTATTTGTAAACATGCTGTAGATATTAAAATTAAATTTATAAGTATAATATGTAAAATATTAATATAATATATTATGTACAAAATTTTCATTTACTCTTAAACAGATATGTTTCTAATTTTACTTATAAAACACTGAAACCTGTCTATAACGGACAATATTATTTTGCTTCCGTGACTGTCCTTTATATTCAGGTTTCACAGTATATAAATAGGGTTGCCAGATTTTAAAACCATCAAACCGGGACATCATGATTAAATGACCTTTTTTTTTTTTAGTATAGTTAGTATAATTGTATGGAAATAATAAATACAGTAGAACCGGTTTAAGACGCTCTCCAAGGGACCAGTTAAAAATAGCGTCTTAAGCGGGAAATCGTATTAAATAAACGTTTAATAAAAGATGTCAAAATCAAGGGACTCGTAAAAATGAGCATATTAGCCGGGAAATCGTTTTAAGCGAGAGCGTCTTAAACGGGTTCTACTATATCCGTTATTCTTATTTTATTTAAAATTAATAAACCAATACATTTTTTTTTACATAAACCACATTTATTAGTTCACAATATTGTTTTCAGTCATACGGATAAGAAAATTACCACTAATGAGTTATAACATTAAACAACATTTAAATAATATGTATGCATAAAATAGAATATTTAGAATTATATTACATATTATAATTAGTTAAATAATTTATTTTAATTTTGAATACCTACTAATATTTTACATTATCTCTTGAAATAGGTACAGTATTACTCCGATTATCCGAACGCCTATTAACTATATATCCATTTAACTGGACGAAAAAAAAAGATTTAATGGCTTAAAAAATTTTTTTTCTTTTAAAATATGTTATTGTATTTATAGCTTATTATTTTTCAGTATTATAATACAATTATTTGTTTATAATTTGATTATAATATTTAACTGAAAAAGAATAAGCTTATTTTAAAAGAAAAAAAGAAATTTTTAAGCCGTTAAATTTTTTTCCTCGTCTGATTGATAGGCGTTCGGATAATCGGAGTTCTACTGTACTTATGCATTACATTACAGCGGTGCCCTAGGGGCAATGTAACTCAAAAACATTTGATTTCTTTTAAGTAGTGCTCAAATAATATTTGTAATTCTATAAATTCGACAAAAATTAGCTCTAAATAAGAATAAAATTTCTAACTTAAGAGGATACCATACCCTTGTATATTATCTCCATTGTAGTCGTTGTACCAACATATAACATTGAAAATTGTATGTTTTGAAGAATCCATTTGACTCATTTATGTTAAATGTTTGAACTTTAAATTGAGTAATGAACATCTATATTTATTTGTGTACACTAGCTTCGTGTCGAGCTAATGAACTAATTTGTGGGTATGACTTGGTACATGATTTGCTTTTTTATGGTCTCTCACCAGTATGCTGTCTTTTATGAACCGTCAGAGCAGTTCGACTTGTAAAAGACTTTGGACAAATGTTACATTTGTTTGGTTTTTCATCCAGATGAGTTAAACAATGATTTCTCAATAAAGCAGTTTTGCTAAATGCTTTGTCACATAATTGGCATACATATTGCTTCCACGCAGATTCTTCATGTGCAGTCTTGTGAACCTTGAGTTCTGTATGGTTACAATAAGATTTATTACAAATATCACATGTATGATTATCTTTTTTGTGTCTATTTAGAGATTGAACTGATGAATACATTTTCCCGCATTTACACTGGTATGGCTTGACAACTGTGTGTTGATTTAAATGATGAATAAAATTACGACGAGAAATAAAATGCTTTTTACATATGTTACAAACGTATTGTTTAAAATCTTTATGAATTTTTTCATGTGCATATAAATTATGTTTATTTCCAAATTGTTTATTACATACTTTACATGTATGTTCTTTCCATTCGTCATGTGTTTTTAAATGTTCTCTGATACTAGGTTTACTGGCAAACTTTTTATGGCATTTATCGCATTCAAACATTTTATTATCATGTGTTTTTCTGTGTTTTTTCCAATCGATTAATTGAGTAAATTCATCTCCGCAAATATAACATATGAATGGTTTTTCTCCATTAGATTCTCTTTGATGACATTTAAAATCAAAATAAGTTCTAAAACTTTTATCACACAAAGGACATTTGTGTGGCTTAAAATCACTGTGCTTTTTCAAATGCTGTGTAAAAGATTGAAGTTTTGAAAATGATTTGTCACAATCATTACATTTATGTGGTTTGTATTTAAAATGGACATCCTGATGCATTTGCAAAGAATTCAATGATTTAAATACTTTACCACATATGTTGCATTTATGTTTGAAAGAATGATAAGACCTTGTATGAATTTTGAGATACTTTAATTTAAGGAACATTTTTGAGCACAACGAGCACTCAAATCTCTTGATGTTTTGATGCGAAAACAAGTGAGCTTCTAAATTAAATCTGGCATGAAAAAGTTTATTACAAACATAACACCGGTATGGTCTCTCACCTTTATGTAACCGTTGATGAGCAGCAAAGTGATAGCAATTTATATATGTTTTTAGACAAACTTGACACTTGTATGGTCTGTCTTTTTTTTTTTTACTTTGTGCACTTGTATATTTACCAAAGCTCTTGAGTGTATAAAACTCATTGTAACATTCATCACATTCATAATATACTGGTGATCCTGGTTTAAAGCAAACAGGATATTTCAAAGAAGACAAAATACCAAAGTACTTACAGCAGTTGGTACAATGATACGTATCAGGATTGAGATGATTTATAATACTTGAACGATCATAAAATAATCTACTGCATTTTGAGCATTCATAAACTTTATCATTTTTATATTCTTTTGAATTACCTGAACTTGCATTAAATGATTCAGCCACATTAACAGATTCATGATGTACTAGAGCAACAGAATTAACTGCATTTACAACATTTAAATCTGAATCAACACTATTTCTTGTATCGATACTATAAACTTTATTTTCAACATTTGGTTGTTCAATTTGAACAACTGAACACTCTAATGAAATTTGGATAATTATTCCATTATTTTGAATAGGAACTCCATTGCCGCGATGACTTTTCTTTAATCCTTCAAGTGTGGTAATATTATTACTAAAAAAATAAAAATAATAAAGTAACTATAAACAGTGAAAAAATTAAGATAATTATTTTACATACCATAAATTACTATTACATTTATCAACATCAATTCTATTACATTCTTGTTGGACAAATTGATTTTCAATCAATTGTATATTATGATCTATATGAGATATCAAATGATTTTTAAGATCACCTAAATCCAAAAATTCCACACCACAATAAGTACATTCAAATTTCTTGATATTTGCATGAAATGATTTGTGAACTTCTAAGTTGTATTTGTCATGAAGTTGCTTATTACATATATTACACTGGTATTGATTTTTTTCATTGTGTAACTGTTCACTTACAGTAGAACAATCATCATTACAATTATTTATTATTGGATTGGCAAAATTAACATTTCTTTTTATTGAAGGGGTTTCAATTTCTATTATACTTTCAAATATATAATCGTTAAGTTCATCTCTTTCAATTTTAATTGTACTTGTATACTGGTTAACATGTTTTGTTTTTTCATCAGAAATACTGGAAAATTAGTTGTGATAAGTTAACTATAAAATTATTAAATAATAGTTAATAAATTATTTACCAATAATTACTGTTGTTTTCCGCCTCTTCTTCAATATAAATATCATTATTTAATAATTGTTGATTGTTTTCAGTTTCAATCAAAATATTTTTATTTTTAGGTATTAAACCATCAGATTTCTCTAAATTTATTTGTGTATGTTTCTCCATTATAATTTGATACTGAAATATATATAATAATATGGTATAAGAAGGTATTATATAGGAACATAATATTGGGGTCAACCTCCAATAAAAAGTTGTGGTTTTTCTAGACTACTGAACACCCGTATTAACCAATATTAACCTGAATAATAACGCCCAAACATTTGTTTAAATTTATTATTGTGGTGTTTGAACACCCGAATACATCCAGCACCTGAAACCCCAATAAATGATTTGGTTGCAAAGCCCTTGTTTTTTTCTTAATAAACAATTTTTATATATATGTAAAAAGGTGTGTTATTAGTGCACCTCAAAAATTATTTTACAAAATGTGTGGTTCGCATACTATAAAAGTTGGAAACTTCTGAACTAAACTATCAGATGTCCAATTAAACGATTATGGGTTAGATGAAAATTTGGATTACTGTGTAAATTGTAAATTATAGATATTTTCCAAAAAGTAATTTTTGTGAATCAAAATTTATTATTGATACCTAAATAAAAGTAGTTATTAATTCTTCAATGGTATTTAACTTGACGTTTAATATAGGTACCTACCTAATTAGATATTTATTTCTACAAATTTATATTTTGTAATCAAAGAATAATTTTTAAAAAACATACTAATAATAAAATAGTAGTTATCTTAAATTCCTATTGGCTATGATAAAATACGACTAGCCAAATCAGTGGCAAGTTCAGGCAGTCCAGTATTTAACCTATGACATTATACTCAGTACTTAGGTTACATTATAGTAAATTTGCACACTTAATGACAAAGGTGATGCTCTACCTTTTAAATTCTCCTATTACAATAAATTGTAAATATATATTTTGGCGCCAAATTAATCAAAAATTTACAAAACTGTAAAACAGTTGACTAAAAAAAAAAAATACTTGCTTTAGCTAAATTGCTAACTTGCTTTAACTAATACCCAGTTTACTTAGTGATGGGCTTGTGGTAAAACTAGGTTTATTTGTCAGTGTTAGTGTGCCTAGTAATAACTTATTGTATAAATTATATTATATTTGGAACAATTGCAGTTTACGTGATGTTTTCAATTTTTTTTGTCGAAACATATGTATTTTAACGAGTTAAGAACAATGATGCAAAAATAAATTTCCGCAAACCGTTATTTTGGAAGTTACAGCCTTCCAAAGTTTGCGTTTTTAGTTTTAAACGCATGCGCGCAACGCTGTACCTACTGCATTGCGCGCGGATTTTTTTCAAATTTTTCTTTCGAAACCTAGATAAATCGGCGTTTTAAAAATTATGGTGCTAAAAAAATTTGCGAAAACACTTAGTTTTTGAGTTATAACGATTTGAAATTCGAAAAATCTTAAATTTTGAATTTTTTTTTTTGGGGGGAGGGGGGTGGGTTATGTATATTGATTATTTAAAGACGATGGTGTAATCAGTATTAATTTGTTGATCGAACATAGTTTACGCATAATGTTAAAAATTAGTTTTGAAATTATGAAACTTTTAAAATGCATATAATTAAACTGTTTTTATTATTTTTTTTCTGCCTAGTTATCACGTAACTGGGAATATCTGTTACACAAATATATTTATATAAATTATTGGCACCATTATTTTTAAAACGTCGATTTACCTAGTTATAGCTAATCAAAGTTATGTCGTAGTATAAACAATGATCATACGTCTTGCGGAATTCGTCGCTACGCTCCTAAAATCGAAAATATCGACTTGCTATGCAACACCAACTCAAGTAGGTCACAGTGTAATTACCAATTAATTATTACAGACTCGATGGCGAGTTAAAGTAACATAGGTAAGTATTTATATTAGTATAGTATAAATTTTAAAAAATCCGCGCGGAAATGCAATAAGTACAGCGTTGCGCGCATGCGTTTAAAACTAAAAACGCAAACTTTGGAAGGCTGTAATTTCCAAAATAACGGTTTGCGGAAATTTATTTTTGCATCATTGTTCTTAACTCGTTATAATATACATATGTTTCGAAAAAAAAAAAATTGAAAAAATCGCGTGATAGCTAAACTGAAATTATACCTTATATTTAAGTGAATATACTTACTTCAATTCTGAGTTTTATTTTAATGAAACTTCGGCGTCCTGTGTCGATTCAAAATCACGTTGTGAGTAAAAGTGAGCGTTTAGCGTTTTGACCGTTTTGTATTTGTTTATATTTGATTGTATATATATATGTGTGTATTGTGAATTGTATATTGCCCCCACTATTTTACGTTCCTTTCGCCATTGTGTTGCTGTAGTATTAGCAGCGTGGTTTAAGACAGTGTTTGCCAACTTATTTTACTCGCGGTACCTTTGCAGAAGCTTGAACGTTTTGTGGAACCCCCAAATATTATTTTGGAGCTATTGTATGTTAGAATTATAATTTAAATCAAAAATATTATTATTTTTTTTATATTTTCCCAAATTTCTCACGGAACCTTTGGCACTGGCTGACGGAACCCTTAACATCAATTGGGTAACACTGGTTTAAGATATACAGGCTTGCAGCTATTGGTCGCCTAAATTGTATCGTTAGTTTGCTGTTGCGGTCAGAACTCGTAACGGGTTTAGACGGTTTAGTACATAATTTCACCATATCTGTAAAGCGCTAGTAGTATGTAGGGTCATTACTCATTACAGTAAGTTAAATTAATATAATACAGTGGCGTATCCAGAATTTTTTTTTGGGTGGGGGGGGGGTAATAAAAGTGTAACATAAAATTGTATTGAATTGTGTGTTTTTATTATAATAAATTATGATACATTAAATATTTTATAAGTGTATAACTATTTTACAACGCTGATTATATAAAGTTGAAATATGTAAATATTTATTTTTTTTTTAAAACTATATTTATATTCAATTTTCGTTTCGATTTTTTAGCTAGTTCATCTAGAACATCATTAATATCCACGTTAATATCACGATGAATATTAAGTAAGGCTAAACCATTTAAACGAATTTGTCCAGAAGAATTTCTCAAATAAGTTTTCAAACGACGGAGTGTTGAAAACGATCGTTCTCCCGTGGCAGATACTGGAAGTGTAATGAATATTTGAAGAAGCTTAGATATTATTGGAAAAACATCTGGACAGGTTTGGAAGTATACCTCAATAGCATTTTTGTTCTTGAGTTCAGAAGATGTTAAAGTTGAATATTTAGTATACCACAAATCTAATTCTCCGTTTAATAAATTATCATTTAAATTTGAATCGGTACATTCATCAACTATATCTTGATATGTTTCTACTAATTGTTTGAATTTATCTTTAATCTCTTCAGATATTTTCATTTATATCTTGGGTAAAATACAATCAAAATTATTCAAGACAATCCTGTGTGATATAAATCTATTGTTCAATTGGTCTAGAAAATCTTATATTATAAAACGGTAAGGAGTTCGCGAGTTCGCCCGTTGTCCGCCAAAGCGCTGGGTGTATTTTGAGTGTTCTCCAATCAGAAAATTAAATTTTTTAAGCCCCGCCCACCGATCGGTATTCCGAACCGCCGTTTCGTTAACAAGACATTGTCTTTTTTTTTATCATTCATTATTATATTTATTATACACATTTCGTATTATTCGTTTTCGTTATTTCCGTTTTGTTACGTATAATACTAATACATATTATTTTTTATTTTTACGTAGGTATGTGTAAGAATTATATTATTCGTTTTCGTTTAATTTATTTAATATAAGTATATATAATATTAGATTCTGAACTAAGTGATGAATGTATTGCATTTACTATGATGTGTGTTTTTTTTTTTTTTTTTTTTGTGTCTGACTCCAACATTTGGAGCAGTAATAATGCTCCGATTTTTGACTTCAGCCCCTCTTTGAATAGGGAATTGAATCTAGTTGGTACTTTAGGGGGGTCAAAATTAAAATTTTCTAATAGTTTTCAAAAAAATCGAGAAAAACATGACAGAAAAATGGAAATTTTACGGAAAAACCACTTTTCGACAAAATCGATTTTTTGATTTTGCTGTAACTCAAAAACGAATTATTGTAAATACTTGAAATTTTCACCAAATGTTTATATTATGGTTATCTCTTTACAGTTAAATTTTCAAAATATTTTGACCATTTTTAAGCTACTTATAGACAATTGAAATTTTCGACTTTTCTAAGTTTTTTTTTCTTCAAATGCCGATAAAAATTTTTTGGGTGGCCAGAAAATCTTGAAAATTTAATACAAGGTTTCTTATAAGTTGTTCTTAAAGTGATAAAAAAAAATCCGAAATCGTTAGTCACAATTTTTTTTTATAAGTGTTTAAAGTTCGAATTTATACGAAATATGTCAAAATTTAAATTAAATTTCATATGCTCATAATGCGAATGTTGGCCATAGTAACCATAGTAACATATAAAAACTATACTATTTGTTTCAAAATAGAATATTTGACAATATTTAAATATAATATATCCTAAACTGACAAATCATCTTCGTTCAGAATCGTTTTTCGTATACAATGATACCTATCATTGCATTCAAATTTAACCTACCCTAGTCCGAGGTCCACCCCATCCCCTAATGTACAGCAGAGCGATACTCACTTACCAACTTTTATTTTTTCTTTCTATAGTAATAAATACTATATATATATTTTTATCACTGCGATTGTTATCAATTATTATTATATATTTCAGATATTACTATTATTATTTCGAACATTTTCCGTTTTCATTGAATCAAGTTTCAAGATAAAAAATATAACACTTTTACAACATGATATTATAAATGTATTGTGGATTATTTCACTTATTACACTCACAACACTCTCATTCTCCGCGATCCGACGCAGTCGGATTGCCTACCTGAGGGGTTTAGTAACACAAAAAGTATATTCAATTTTAAATTTTTAGCAAATTAATTTCATTAATTGCGCCCACATAGTCTGCAATTCGACGCAGTCAGATTGCCTACCTAACCGATTTAGTTGTGTTTAAAATTTTGAATCGATTTTCCCAAAATATAGGACGTTAACATTTCGTTCGACTTAAACTTTTTCCCCTATAATACAACATCAGACTTTCGACGTTAGGAGGTATAACAATCCACCGTAGGCGGATTGCCCAGCACAAGTAACGATTTGCACTGGTTGATGACTAATTGCTAGACACTCAATATTACTATTATTTTATTTATTTATTTTATTCTCATACAATTTATAAAAAAAAACACCGGGCAAACGATACGATATGTATCCAATCCGCCGTGGGTGGATTGCTTAGCCAGGTATTAATTTTCACCGGTTAAGGACTGATAGCTAGACGCTCAATTACAATTTTTGTTATTTTATTTATTTTTTTAACATATAAAAAATAACCGGGCAGGTGACGGGACGCGATATTACACCAAATGATGACTGATAGCTAGACACTCAATTACCATTCTCGGTACACATTTATTCTTTTTAAATTCAAACAAGCGCCGGGCAAGCGTTAATACAAAGTTTTACACCAAATAATAACTGATTACCGATACCTCAAAATCATGGTAATCAACTTTATAACAATTTCAGTGACCGATTTCTAGATACCCAACTACCATTTCCAACCAAATTTTCCTTGAAACGATTTCACTCGACCCCTTCGAAGGCGCCGTAGGCGGCTTCTACAACCCCGGGATCTCGAAGGCGCCGAAGGCGGCTTCTACAAGCCTGAAATCTAGTTATCTATAAAAGGTATGAATAATGAGACTCTCAAAAAATATTCTGGATTATCTGATTTACATTGACGTGGCAAACTAAGAGTAATATCAAATTTTTCACACAATGTAATCACAGATAAAAATAATTGTTGAAACTGTACATCACAATTTTCTCTAATTTCCTGAATATTATTTTGAACATTAGATGCAGCTTCTAGTGCAGTTTTTAGATCTAGATTTACTGTTTGAAGATATCGGCTGAGAGGGAAACTTATGGAAAGTATTTTCACTAAAATAGCTAAAGCTGTTTGAAATTTTAACTGTAAGTAGATAACTTGCAGAACTAGAAGTGTCAGAATCTGGCCAAAGTGTAATTCTATCTAGTGCATGTAAAATGGCTAGTTGAAGTTCTTCAAATAATATAACTGCATCATGGCGATCGACCCATCGAGTTGCACATAGATTTTTTAGTTTAAAACGATTAGTCTGTGGAAATATCTCTACTATTGATAATTGCAAAATACTTTGTCTTTTTGGATAACCGAAAAAGTACTTACACTTTGTATAGTACCCATACAATTTCTTATCTCTGGGACTTTACAGCTAAAAGTTATAGCTAAATTTAAACAATGCGCACTGCAATGTAAATAAAAGGCACTAGGATGTTCATCGCGAATACATTTTTGTACGCCATTATATCTGCTACTCATTGCTGCAGCTCCGTTGTTCCCTTGCCCAGTTAAATATTTAGTAGTTAGTCCGAAGTCAGTCATACTTTTCAATATAACATCAGATAATCCTTTTCCTGACATATTTTGAATTTCGATAAATTGTAAGAAGTCTTCTCTAATTTTATTTGCGTTTAAGTCAACATAACGAACACATAACGTCATTTGTTCTTTGTTAGAAACATCTGTCGTTTCATCAGCCAAAATGGCAAACGATTTAGATTTATTAACATTAGCTACCAAATGTTCTAGAATTAATTTATTGCAGACTGATGTTATTTCGTTTTGGATCAATGGACTTAGATAGGTGGCATTTTTATTGGTAGTTTCTAAATGATTTTTAAGCACATTGTCACCAGAATCGATTCGAAATTTAGTTAGCTATCTGAAATTTCCCTGATTTTCTGTACTAGCATGTTCATTTAGATCAATAACTCCCGAATCTCTATGCCCTCTTAACGAAATTCCTTGATTTCCGCAAAATAAAATGGTTTTAATAATTGGACGAAGACGATCTTTGTTATCATTAATTTCTTTTTTTAATGCTTTATTTATCTGTCTTTCAATTGGTTCAACTTTTTTAAATCTAATTGCCGAAAAACTATCAAATTTAATTTGACTAAGTTTGTGGTAATGATTATTTTGGTGGTCCTTAAACAAATCTTTGGCTTTTTTGCAATTATTATATTTTTCAAGAACTAATTTCCCAGGATTTTGATGACCACCCTTTCCTAATCCATTTGATGGTGGGAACAAAATACAGGTCAAACAAAAAGCCCCATCTTGTATTTTTGAGTAACGAATCCAACAGAACTCATACGTCCAATTTATTTGAAATCTCAAGTTCCTATTGCCACTTTGAGGAAATTTATAATTTGGATCAGGTACCCATATATTTTTTAAAATATTTATTTTTTCTTCAGCTGACCACTAAAAATTAATATTATTTGGGTATTTTAATAAATATATTGTTGATTAGTATTTATAATGAATTTAAAAAACATATAAAAAAATAATAATTTGCATCAGAAGCGTAACCTTTCATATAAATCTAAAATCTTTATAAAATATAAATAATAGTAAATCTTACCTGTTTTCCTATGTAGTAAGAAATATCTTTTCGTGCTTCAAAAGTAGAAACTAAATTTTTTGTATTATCCAATAAATCAGAAGCCGGAATTTGGGATGATTTCAACGATAAAGAAATTTCGTTATTTTGAACGACGTTGTCGTCAAGTTTTAGTTTTTTAATAGCTTGCGAAGATGATGTTGAGGCAGTAGAGCTGAAGTATTTCAAAATGTTATTCTTTGATTCTTTACTCATTTTATGTGCGGTAATAAATAAATTATAGGACGCTAATACAAATTGAAAGCACAGCACAAAAGTTGTTCCGCGATCAGTGTAATCACTATAGAGTACAGAGTACAGACTGACTGCGCAAACATTTCAATACAGGCAATTATGAAAAACGCTATCGAAGTATTCGAAAATGCACTAAGGTTTAAGAATGTAAAAATACATTGGAAATTATAATTTGTAAGATATCGATATCGCAATCGCAGAAACCGCTAATTGGTTTTAATATTATGTTGTAATTCTTGTAATCTTGTAATTTGGATTTTGCTAATTATTAGTCAGTTTTACGTGCGTCGTACACTATACGATAAGTTATCTTGAAAGTTACAAGAATTTAAAAGTTATAATATTTTGACGTGTAATGGTGACTGCTGTGTGTCGCCTACTGTGTCAGTCGAACATTAAATTAATTAAATATTTAATAATTTTCGGGGGGGGGGGGGGGTACAACCCTCTAACCCCCCCCCCCCTGGATACGCCACTGATATAATATATATTATATTATTATTATTCGATATTGCCAAATGTCCATTTTGCAATTATTGATTAAAATTAATATTTTTTATTTTAGAGGCTTCAACATCTGAGGTTATTAGCCTTGTGTACATGTTTTGAGTGGGTTACATTAATAATTAAATATCAAAGGTTACAATAAATAATAAGAATAATGAAATACAAAGGTGTTGGTTAGAGATTGTTTACAATATTAATTTTTGTAAGGAAATTTAAAATTTGTATGGTGTTGTCTTCCTGGAGAGCTTCTTCTAAATTGTTGGGTATTGATAAGGTGCTTCGAATGTATTGTAAATCTGGGCAATCTAGGATGATGTGTTGGATATTTAGGTCTTTTTGGCATTTATTACACATGGGTGGTGGATCTTTGCTGATTAAGAAGGAATGAGTCAAAAATGAATGTCCGATTCTCACTCGGGTTAGAGTCACTTCTAGTCGTCTGTTTAAATTGTGAAGATAATGCCACTTTTTAGTGCATCTTTTGATTTTTTTTTAGTTTGTTGGAAGACGGAACGGAATCCCAGTAACTTTGCCATGTCTTATTTATTTTATTCCTAATAAATTTATTTATGTCTTTAACCGGTAAGTCAGTGATTGTTGGATGCAGGATGGTTCTAGTCGCTATCTCTGCTGTTTTATCGGCCATTTCGTTTCCGGAAATTTCAATATGAGATGGTACCCACATAAATTCTATTTTTTTTTTTTTTGTAGAATATAGTTCACTTTGGATGTTTTGGGTTATTTCGTTTGTCGAGAAGGGGTTTTGGAGTGCTTGGAGAGCGCTGAATGAGTCGCTTACTATTAAAATATTATTATTAGAACTGATAAGATTAATAGAGCTGATTGCTTCTAATAAGGCGTAGTTTTCTGCAGTGAAAATACTGCTCTCCCAAGGAAGTTTGTGAAGGATTTTAGTTTCGTCTTTAATGATCGCAAAGCCAGTTCCATGCTGAGATTTAGATGAGTTGGTATACATTTTTGAAAAGTTTGAGCATTTATTTTGGATGATATCTTTGAAGTGGGAAATGATAATAGTGGGATTTATTTCATGTTTATTATACTGGGTTAATTCGGTAATGAGTTGGAATTTCCAAAGCCAAGGTGGAAATTTTTGGAATGTAATTTTATTTTTAATAGATGTGTGGATTTTGAACTTGTTGCACAAATGGGAGAAGGTATCGTGTAGTGGTGGTATTTGTTTCCTGATTATATTAGATGAATGTATATTTCGGTTTTGGAAAATACTGTTGTGTCCTATATGGTTAGGAGTGCTTTTTCTTTTTATGCCGTAGATAAGTATATATTTTTCTCTTTGAAGTTTAAGAGGTAGTTCTCCAGCGTAATACAAGATGCTGTCGATGGGGCTGGTTCTGAAAGCTCCTATTGAAACGCGAATACCTTCATCTTATAATCTTGTTATTATTAGAATTACAATATTACATTACCTATATAATTTAAATTAAATTTATTATAAATAAATTATTATTATAAAAATTAAAAGTTTTTGTAATTTAAGTTGACATTAGATATATGGTAGGTTTATAATATGGAACAACGAGTTAATTAAATTTTTCTGCTTTGCATTAGTTTCATATTTAACTTATTTAAGTATAAAATTATAGAGCTATGTAATTTTGAACTTGACAATGCAAAATGTATTTTATAATATCTCTTTTAATTATTTCAATATTTTATCATAGTAAATACTGAATAATGCCATGTTCGTGCTGAATTTTTGGATGCCAAATGGGATATAACTATATAATATTCTAACCCTGAAAATCATGTACCTACTTTCTCTTTTCCAAAAAATTAAATTTCGAGGAAAAAATGGATGAATGTGATGCCTCGTAAGAATCTTGTTGTTATCCAAAATTAAACAGTTTATGCTAACCACTTTATGAAGATCAAATTATTACAAAATGGACTTCAGGGGTTGGCAAAAATAAAGTATGTGTAAGTATTTATTTTACTTTAAATTTAAAAACCTTAATATTTGAAAAACTTGATTTAAAAAAAAAATATAGGGAACAAATCTAGTTCACGGTCCAAGCTCGTTTTTCAATTTATTTTTTTCAAAATGTGTGGTTTAAGGCACTTAATTTAAATGTGTTTTAAAAAATTGTCGCTCTTTTTTATTACGGAAGTTATGAAGTACCTGTTTAAAATCTAATTATAGGCTAATGAGGTAGCCATTTAAATTTTAAACAGTAAATACTTTTATTCAATTTAATCATTTAAATATTGCAATAAAATTTTTAAATTGTTGATTATTGAAATGACATTCCAGTATAATGATGTATTTTTAATGCACATATAGATATTCGTGTTATTCAGACTATTAAAAAAAAAAAATTCCTTAAATTTGGTATACAAAACTATCTAAAACAGATCACAGAGTAAAATCAAATGCATTTTTAGTGCGCCTCGAAACCAAATAGGGTCACTCACTCATTGCGATCACTGCAAAATAAATAAATTGTTTTCATTCAAAAACTTCAGCGTACATAAACACACTTACAATCACTTACAAATCACTCACAAAAAGTAATTATTATTTTTATCGAGGATACCGTGATATTTAAAAAAATCAATTGTTTTCCGGTTTTTTGGTATAACTTCCGTACTAAAAAAGAGTGATAATTTTTAAACACATTCAAATTCAGTGCCTTGAAACTTTTTTTAATCATTATTTATGAATTCATGATCGTTATTTGGTAATCATAAAAAAATATATTATAATATAATGCATGGTATATTTGCAAGATATATTTTTAAATGTAATATTGATATTATACCATTGGCTAGGCCGTAACTGAAAAAAATTTCGGGGGAGGGGGGTGTCCGGACCCCTAGACCCTTCCCCCAGTTACGGCCTTGAGTCAAGGCCCTTGACCATAGGGCAACCTATGTAAACCTATATAAACCTACCAACAGCACAAACAGCAAAATATGACCCTTGGCCCTACTTAATACTTTACTACTTACTAGCGCTTTATGTGTGTGGTAAAAATATAAACTACTGAACCGTAACACAATCTGACTGGGTAGATCTGTTGAGTCATGGTATAGATACCTATCTTTCAAAAATTAAAAATAAATAACTATTTATATCGATTTTAAATTGTGTTTAGAAGTTTAGAACTATTAAAAGATCTACCCGGTCGTATGTAAAATGTAAATTGAGAATAATAACTAATAATAATAATAATAACTAATAATAATACTAATAATAACTCGAATAATATACCACGGACTTGGTATACTATATACCACGGTTGAGGTATAACCATTACTCGACCATGGTGGCTGACAATCAAAACAATAATAATACCGCAGAACAATGATAACACGATTATTGTATTATCACCAAACAATGATTTATCATCGTTCGGATTTTTTTTTGTAATATCTTATTTATTTATTATTGTTTTTTAAATTTTTTGATCAACACTCGTTCTTTTGGTTTTTCATACAAGTATATAATTTCATACCATGTCAATTTAGTCGTTTCAACGTTCGTATGTTTTATCAGACCATGCTGACTACGTTTACTAACGACTGTTTCGCGTTTTACTTGTAGCCGTCGGGTGCTCGAGGTGTAATTTTCAAGAATGCTGTGAATCTCGTTTAGCAGTTATTTTGCACACCTATTGTATCATTTCAAACTGCCGAGGAAAAACGTATTGAGATAAAGCACTGATATTATAATGTGGGAAATTTTGATTTATGCGTTTTCCATGTTCATGACCGGAGCATTGTTATTCCTCATGGTTTACTCTGTATCCTTTTATCAGCCACTATATTATTGTCTTCTGCTTTGCTTGTCTAATAGTATATTTTAATGTTTGTTAGCTATATTAAATAAGGCACTTGTTAAGTATGCTACGTATACTTAACTTTATGATCTAACTGTAGGTAGTTAGTCTATGGCGTAATAAGATGTATATTACTCTATTAGAAATTACATTAGTTCTGAAAACTAAGTATTTAGTAAACTTTGTAAATAAATGTCGTCTGCCACTATTTATCATATAAAACTGTAATTCAAGTTTGTTATTTCTGTGATCAAACTATCAGTTTGGTTGATTAATACCTTACAGTATAGACTTCATTGTTGGTATGTGTTTTTTTTTTTGTGATTATTAAAAATTTAAATTTACTCATCAATGAGATATTTATACTGTTGTATAATTTATAACGAAGAAACTTGCTAGACATATTTAAATGAAAATGAACTGTAACCCGACTGTAACAAATTAAAATAATGTACTAAAAATAAGGAATTTTAACGACAAAGTAGGTACTTAAATTGTACAATTGAGTCAATAAAGATATTTATCATTTTAAATAAATAAATGTTCAGTTATACCTAATTCTAAAAGTTTACAACAATACAGAATTAATAAAATTAATTTATGATTTTTTTTATAGGTAGTATTTTCAGTGTGGGTATAACTGAACAGTAACTGACACTCAGCAATAGTTCCAAATAAAAAAAAAAAAAATTGGAATGGTTGACAAGTGGTGAGATGAACTGGACTGATTATAGCATACTTAACTAATACCATAAATAATTAATGTCACAATAGTTATCTACCAACATTAACAATATTATATTAAAATGGTTTAAGTATATTTTATTTAATTTTAAGTTTTTTTTATTGTACTGTTCATTTATGTTGAACGATAATTGAATGTGATAAAGGACACGATTCATAAAGTGAAAAAGCCTCTACTCCAGTAATATATTTAAAAATTTCTATTATCTTATGTTATTATGTCTGTAAGCAATCGGGTATATTTATTTTATTATATTTGTATAATTGTATAGTTTGTATCCTATTATTATTTTCCTTAGCAATTATTTTATAAAGATTATAACACTGTCAGATCTTGAATGTGATTATTTAAATGCTCAAGAATGTTGTAACAGACTGAATTTTGTAAGTATACATATTAACTGTTCAGTTTTAAGTGTTTAAAAAGAAATAATGAAACATAAGATAGAAATCTTATCTATAGAATGAAGATGTTTCAAGCCTATTTCTACTAAATTTTTAAACTAATATTGTATTGTTTAATACTTTTTTTTCTATGGTTTAACTTTTCTATGATACAGATAACTAATCATTTATTATTCAATATTAATAGAAGCCAGCTTTTCATTGATGAAGTATTTATTTTTATTCACTTAAAAGTATTAAAATAATTAGCTTTTTAGATATGATATCTGTTTATGATTCTGCAAGGATTTTGTTAAAGTTTTTATCATTTCTTTTTCTTTTTTTCCAGTATAAAAATTAATATCCATATTGCTTATAAAAATCAGCAGTCTTATATGTTTTTAATTCTAAGAATTTTATAATTATTTTTTTTAATTAATACTTTTATTGTAATACATACTTTTTTTCAGTGGGTACGACCAAAAATTGTTGCACAAACCATAATAGTTATAGGATTTTTGACTGATAGCAATTTTTGGATGGCTCTTGTAAATATTCCAGCTGCTGTATGGGTCATTTATGAGTAAGTATTTGATACATATTAAGATTTAAAAGGCAACTTTTTTTTAAAGAATTATTTTGTAATAATATTTATAGGTTTGTCACTATACCTAGAGGAAATACAGGTTTATTTGACCCAACCGAGATTCACCACCGTGGCCAATTAAAGAAGCATATGCGTAATTTTGTAATATTTACCGGATGGTATCTTATTACGTTCTTCTTCTATTTATACTTGTAAGTAAAATTTATTTATACAGTTAAAACAGAATCTTATTCTATTTAAAAGTTTACAATGATATATAGATTTATATGGTTTTCTATATTTTAACATGTTAACTGCCATGTGACCACCATCAGTTATTTGTAGTTCTCAAATTGGGTACTTTTCTTACCACTAGCGTTCATAGTTGATCATTACTACCACACCATATGACTGCTGGTGACATAATTAATAAGGATTAGAAATCTTGTTATAATAATTGTATTTATTATTATAATTTGTAATATAGTATTCATTATGAGTAGGTATATTAAACTATATATTTTGATGAGATTTTCTGAAATATTTATTGATTAATATTTATAACTCATTAACTTTTGAAAGCAATATGTAATACAGTAGAAGCCACTTATTAGAAACACTTTGGGACCAAAGTGAAATGTGTCAATCAAACGATTGTTTTTAATAAGCGATTTGTTTGATTTGTACTATGAAAAAAAAAATGAAAATACGCGGAAAATTTATTTATAAATGTATTTATTTAACTATGTACGTGTATTATATATGTATATTATTTAAAATATTTATCAATCGAAGTTTGTTTTTTTGCGTCAAGTAACTTCATAACCAGTGGCGTAGCCATGGGGGGGTTTTGGGGGTTGAACCTCCCCCCCCTTTCGGCCGTATTTTTATCAAAAATATAATTTTTATAATATAAAATACAATCATTTATTCGTGGTGAAATGTATTCTGTTATGCTGTATTCACGTTATCGACTGCACTGGTGATAATAATCATTATCATTCAATTATTTTATTATTTCAATACGGTTGTAGATTTATTTTATTTTATTACTAAAAAAAAACCCCTCCCTAAAAAAAATTCTGGCTACGCCACTGTCCATAACCATATTTTAGAACGTAAGATAAAGTAACGTCCAAAATATAAACGTAACGACAGCAAAGATAAGATTAAATTACATTGATTATTGCACGCATAACCGGTGTATCTGTTAACTGACCTCCGCCTAATTGTTTCAAATAACCGATGTGATGTTTCAATAATCCGATTTATTTTCAATGTTCTAATATACGGCCGGTCCGTCCTGGTACATTTTGTTTCAATAACCCGATTGTATCAATTATCCGTGTTTCTAATAAGTGGCTTTTACTGTATTGTTAAATCAGAAACTTAGAAACATAAATATATATAATATTTATTTTGATTTAACAGTTTTTACTAATATTATTTAATACATAACAATGTATTTAAATTAATATAATCATTGAATATTTTTAGTATGTTTATGTGTTTAATCCGATACCATCCAAATGGTTTTATTAATAAAATAATTTTGTTTGTTTTAGCATGATATTGGCTATACTAAAAGGCAATCCCTTGGAGACTGAAGCACCTCAGCACGTCAACAAATTCTAGTCTTTATTTTGCACATCCTAACATTTAGTATAAGTTTTTTTTATATTTTATGTGTTATTTAAGTTTTTATGTAAACATTTGTTTGATATTTTTAATAATATGCTTATTACATTGTAACATCATTAATTTTATTATATACAGATTGCTTAAATTATACCACTACAAAAATGGGCCAACTGGTTTATTTCTAGCAATAATAAGTGTGTATCCTATAAATTATAATACCTATAATATAAATTGAGCAAAATGTATATTATGGTACAGTGTTATAGAATGAGTGGGGAGTTCTGATCTTCAATTGTGGTTTTTATGTTTATTATAAAATCAATAGTTCTGCTTACTCTAAAAACAATTATTTATATTTTTATTTTTTTGTTTTAAGAAGAGTGATAATGTTAATTAGATTAAACATTTTATACAGTGTACATGACTCATCACATTTATATATCTGGTCCAGCAAGATGATAATATACTGATTATGTGCATTCTCACATTACACCCTACCATTGAGACCCGTTTTCTATGCAAAGGTATCATAGACGATGCACAGTAGAACTGAAATTAAGGCCATGGTGTGTTCTCTTGCTGGGCAGGGTATAATTGTCATTTTTATCACTTTGATGTATTACCATATTATTTCATAACTTATTGCTACGAGTTAATAAGTATAATATTTAATTAGGATTAAGAATATATTTATAATAATAATTAAAAGTAATTGAATAATATTTTAATTTTAAGACTATAAACTATAAAGTATTGATGTTAATTGAATATTTTTAATTTAAATAATGAAGAATTTAACGAAATAAAAGATTCAATATTATATTTTTGTATTTTCATAACATTTGAAAATGTAGAATAGTATATGACAAAGAAGAGCTTAGTCGCTTAGTGTACTATTTATTAATTTATTTAAAACAATTAATTTAGTCTATTTTAGTTTGTTTCTAATTTAATACAAATGGGGCTCAGGGCTGTCAATTTAATGTAATAAGTACTGTTGTATGAATTAAAAGTTGGAAAATAGCTTAGTTTAAATTGTTATTATCGTTTAAAATAATAATTGTGTTCAGTGGCGTAGCCAGGGGGGGGGGGCTGAGGGGGCTGCAGCCCCCCCCCCCCCGAAAAGTTAAGAAAATTTAAAAATTAACAGGTAAAATAATTTATTGTATATATTAATAAACACCGCTGTGTAAAAAATTGATCAGCCCCCCCCGAAAAAAAATCCTGGCTACGCCACTGATTGTGTTATTAAAAATATATTTATTCTTTTTACTTCTTTATAATACTCAAAAGTAGTATAGAATAAATTGTATTTGTATTTTCATTCATAGGTCACAACAATCTAGAAAATATTATTTAGATTATTCACTATTGTTAAATTGTGAAAAAAAAATATTCTAAGAAAATATGCAAAATTAATTTGTATGTAATATGTGATAGTTTAAAATTAATTTTAACTAGTTTTTTTTCATTTTTTTTTTAAATTAAAAAAAAAAGTGCAAATGTTGAAATACATTAAATTCATAGCCTTGAATATTAAAATATATTAATACAAATAATAAATTCCAAAAATTAATCAATAAAGTTTTAAACAAAAACTTGTAATAAACAACAATTATATTTATATATTCAATTTTATATTTTGATCAATATTCAATTTAATATATATGTATATAGGGGTACCCTTAAGTGTGCTAATGTATGAGTACATTTATTTATTTATTAAACTTATTTAGGTACCTATTATCTATAATTATTGCCGGGTCGCATTAACAATCTCTAAATATATATTATATAGGACGTCGTATAGGCACGTAATGAATCAATAGTAAGATAATGGTCTCATGATTTAATGGCCCGTGATTGGTCCATTACATTTTAGTGAACCATTAAATTAATTAATTTTACGTAATCCGGTATAATTTAAACTTACTGTACATTTGAATGTATGATATATGTATTATACAATCGGACTAATCGGAGGGAAATCAATAAAAATACAATTTCACCATAATAATTATTTTCGTATTTTTGTTGCGTCTACCTATCTATATTAATTGACCCAATTACGATTACCTGTGTTAGGTATGTTCAAATCAGGACTAATAGGCGGCAGCTACTATTTACTGTATTTTATTTTGTTTAAAACGTTGTAAAAGTACACATTGTCGTTTATGTCGTTTCTGATAATAATTATTTCGCAATAAATGCCCTCGAGGCTCGAATACCCGTAAAAAAAGTTTACTGATCTAAAAAATCTATTATTTAAATTTGAACTACTCATTTTTGCATTTATATATATATGTACTCGCTCTAAGGCATCAAATAATAATTTAAATCTAGTACGATTAGTACAACTTAGAGAGTAAAACATGCTTAATAAAATAATATTCAGTTAGGAATGGAATGATTCACAAACAGTTGTATGCATTGTAGAATTGGAAAATTCTGCCCAAATAGATAGTAGAAATAATTAACTAGGTTAGGTAGTACCTACCTAGCATTATCATGAATTGCTAAATTATAAAATTAAAAAAAAAGTTAAAGTTATGGACATAAGTGCACGATAAATAAACTTGTGGGTAAACGACACATGTAATTCGGACAGACCTGTCTATGAGGTGGCATTATGCAATTTGGGTTGTTTTTTTAACATGCAATTCTGATGTAGCCCAAAAACCCAACTGCCAGAACGATTAGGACGTCTATAAGAAGTACCTACTTAATAATATTTTTTCTTTGTGTTCTTCTGAAAGTACAAATCGTGAAATGACCAGCGGAGATGAAAATCCTATAATATTTGATCCGGTAAGATCTCGATATAAAATAAATTCTAACAGTTTATAACATTGTCTTCTTTTAGCGGACACAGAATAATGTAGTATAATATATCTAATTTATCTTTGTCTTCTATATCAACCGATGAGGATTCTATTAAGTATGAAAATATAAATAATGATGTTACTTTGGAGGAATGTTTTGTTTCATTCTTTGCAGGACATTTCGGTTATATATGTATGAAAAAAATAATTTTGAGTTGTGACCATTATCAAAATTAATTATTTGATAACATTTTAAACGATAAAAGTAATTGCATAGGTAGATATCTATTTAATACAAATTACAAATTACCTATACTTCGATTGAAAATGAAAGTGGACTTAAGATACCATCAAATATAACTTAAATAATGTAGTAAATTAAATTTTAAATATTTTTGAAAATAATTATAATATAATAGGTACTATTTGCATAAAAAATACAAATGTAATTAATTGAGCAAGTAAAAAATAATAATATAATAAAAAAAATGCTTGATGACTTATTGACAAATTGCATAGAGCATAAAATGTTTATAATTGAATAAGTTTTAATGTGCAAAATATTTAATAGAACAAAATTTTTTTAAACTAGTACCTATCTTAAAATAATTAGCAAAACTAAAATTTGAAATATTAAATCATCATACATTTAAATAATATAGTACCTAATTCAATTTTCATAACTTACATCTTTTCTTATTTGTACCTATTGACATTTGACATAGAACAATATTTATTAGCAATATTAACTGTCATTTTCAGGATTATTAACAATGATTTTTAGAATTATTTACGTCGGTTTCATTAAACAGGTTTTTTCAAAACTAATAAATATCACAATTTACAATTATTTTTGAAATTAAGCTTCAACATCAATGACTTAATTATCCTTAATAATAAAGAAAATATTATTTTTCAGTCTTCAATTTGATTGTTCTTTAAACCTAGTAATAGTACTTTATTTCAAATCCAATTACCTACCTATTTCATAAATTTTAGATCCCGAGAGAAGCAAAACATACAAAAATTTGTTTAAATTACCTTATGTAGGTTACTATATTGGCTATTGTAACGTTGATCTGTCTTCACTCAGAATCGTTTTTCATCATATTATTATACAAAGATTTATCGCTGCAGGTTTCTAGTTTAATACATCCAATATAGTATACCTACTCAATAACAAAACACGACTGAATTATTTTACTTATACATATAATAATTTAATTAAGTTTATTATGTATGTTGTTGCGTCTTTAATCTTTCGTTAACTGGAACAAAATAGTATAAATGTTTTTTTTTAATTTTAAAATAATTCTATTATTTTAATTTTATTAAAAAATTGCCGACTATTAAAATTAAACTATGCAATATCATCTATTTATTTTCAACATTTTGATAGGTACTACATAGTGCATAGCTTAGCTATACTACCAATTAGCTTATTTTATTTATACATATTATAAAAAGTGCGTTATAAAAAATGTAGTACCTATAATATAACCTATTTGTGCATTTTAGATTCTGAACGGTCATCACTCCGTTGTATGTATTGATTTTACATTGATGATGAGTGTTATTTTTTTTGTGTCTGACGACAACATTTGGAGCAGTAATAATGCTCCGATTTTTGACTTCAGCCCCTCTTTGAATAGGAAAATTCATCTAGTTGGTACTTTGGGGGGGGGGGGGTTAGGTTAGGTTAGTAAACATTTTCAAACAATTTTCAAAAAAATCGAGAAAAACAAAAAAAAAAAAAATGATAGAAAAACGGCAATTTTACGAAAAACCACTTTTCGACAAAATCGTTTTTTTGAATTTGCTGTAACTCAAAAACGAATTATTGTAAATACTTGAAATTTTCACAAAATGTTTATATTATGATTATCTCTTTACAGTTAAATTTTCAAAATATTTTGACCAATTTTAAGCTACTTATAGACAATTGAAATTTTCGACTTTTCTAAGTTTTTTTTCTTCAAATGCCGATAAAAATTTTTTGGGTGGCCAGAAAATCTTGAAAATTTAATACAAGGTTTCTTATAAGTTGTTCTTAAAGTGATAAAAAAAAATCCGAAATCGTTAGTCACAATTGTTTTTTATAAGTGCTTAAAGTTCGAATTTATACGAAATATGTCAAAATTTAAATTAAATTTTATACGCTCATTATGCGTATGTTGGCCAAATACTTTTTTTTATTAATAAACAGATACTATAAAGTAAATATAGTAACATATAGTAACTATATTATTTGTTTCAAAATAGAATATATGACAATATTTAAATATAATATATTCTAAACTGACAAATCATCTTCGTTCAGAATCGTTTTTCGTATACAATTATGATACCTATCATTGCATTCAAATTTAACCTACCATAGTCTGAGGTCCACCCCACCCCCTAATATACAGCAGAGTGATACCCATTTACCTGCTTTTTCTTACTATAGTTAGGTGTACTGTATACCCATACATTCTTGGGGTTTCTATAATTAGAAAAAAAAATTAATACAATTTATGTAGATACTCGAATAAAGTGTTCGTGCACAAACCTTTTCCCTAATTCCGCGATTGCAGATAGCTGGTAACGAAAATAAAAAATGAAAAACTGTACGACTGAAAACTCAAAAACAAAAAAAAAAAATATAAATAAATAAATGTACAACTTTCATACCAATATTGCTTTTTTCTCTCTCAAAATCAGGAGCTATAATAAGAACAATGTTATAAGTATAAATTGCAATATACTTAGGCTGCAGTGATGGTAGCCGGCGGATGTCACATAGTCGAATACACATACACTTTACGTCTATACACATATAATATATCTGAACTTAAACGGACGTACACTGAAGAACTGAAGAAGTATTGTCAAAATAATCTTACAACTTTTCGTGTAACGAATTTCCAACAACTTACAATCCATTATGCCACGGCTTGTTAAGACTTTCAAAAGTTCATACACACAACGATAATGTTTACGCATTATACGCGTAGTATAACACCGCACTATATATATAAATATATAATAATAATATTAGCGTATAATAATGATATGTTTTTTGTATTTATGTATATATATATATATATATATACAATACCATGTACCATATATTATATAAGTTTAAATTAGCTACCGAACAATGAACGTATACCTATATTATTATAACCGCGAACCTTTTGATACTTATAATATATGATGTAATGTCTTTTTAGTGTCTTAAAACGTGTATAGGTAGAAAACCAGCAGTATTAAAAATTTAATTACAAATCTTATATACGACCAAAATCGAATGAGTTGTAGAAGTTTTGATAATAATATTGTACAGTAACCTATTCCGATGTCTGTAGAGTACTGTAACTATACAATGCTCGAATTGGAAAAAATTAAGTAGAGGAGCTCAATCCAACGATTTAAAAACTGCGTTCAAAGTGTACAATTGCTTAACACAGACCCGTGGAAAGTTGGGGTACGTAAAAAAAAAAAAAATAAATAGTAACAGGGCAGCTCCGTCCCCCTGCACCCCCCAATTCGAGCACTGTATACAGACTGATATATTATGATGATACGCATCATAATAATATGAATTATGACTGTACGTATAGAGGCGAAGGGGCATTATATACATAATATAGTCACACATATAGGTATTTTAATATTTGTATATTATACATTTTATTATATTATGTCAGATTTACCAGGTTGAATGAAATATTAATAGGTAGGAGATACGCGTCTATGCGAATGTGCGTACCAATAATTTTTATTTTTCACGGGTCCGAGGGTTCCATGCGCAACAGTAATAATTATTTTTTATTTTTTATTTTTTTTCATTCTTTTGGGTTAATCGGCTGCTACAAGACCATCCCGTCTCACAACCGATTCTCCAGCCATCTCTATTCACCGCTAAATACTTCTTGCAGTCTGCTCCGCCTCCTAAGTCTTCTACATTTATTTTTTATATACCTAGGTATAAAAGTCCATAACAGTAGATAATAGTAATATGTAGACTTGTAGCAACTGTTAATAGCACGCGATTTTAGTGTTAATACTATACTAAGTTATACTTATGAACTACATATTAGAATTTATATTTTCTATTAGACTTTAAATTTTAACGTTATTTCAAATTTGTCGCAATCATGAGCTTATTATAGTTTATATTAGAATTTAAATAATAATACATATTAATTTAGTAATACAGGCTAAGAAATTTCATCAATATAAATCAAAATATCGATTTAGATTTAGATTCAGTTGGTTTTTATCGAGAATTCGAGACTCACTGTTAGATATCTACAGAAAAGCGATGTAAGAAGTCTAGAATCGAAAAGATAGACTTCGCTTCGCGGAACGTCCGGAAAAGAGTTTCACAATAAATTATTATTTCGCCGTGGTCGCATCGGTTGCTAGGTACCTTTAATCCACGTAAGTAAGTTTACAAGTTTTTTTTTTTTTTAATTATATGCAATTTATTATTTTTAATATGAATTATTTTACATATATTTTATAGTTGGTAAAATTATATGTTCGTATAACATAATAGTTATGTGTAAGTGTAATAAGTTTTATATACACAATACACTATTTTATATGTCATCAGAAATTTTTTTATTAGGTAAATTACATTATTGTGTAAATAATAAAATTACAAATCTGTTATCACTGTATCTTAAAGATACAAGCCGGTAAATGTTTTTAAAAAAATATAAATTTTTCTAATTAAATATAACCAACTTGTAATAGAAGCCAAGACTGCAGTCTGTGATCTATTTTATTACGAAAAACACGAGAAAATTTTCATCAGAGCTTATAAACATATTAAATATTAGTAATATTACCTAATAATATAATAGATACAAAAATGGCTGTGTTCTGCAGTATAATATTATTAATATATCCATAATAGTTATATTTTATATTCCTGATCACTCTCATCATCACCACTACCACTGCAACTGCTCTGTAAACATAATTGCTTTTTAGTTTATTTCAATATAATATGTTTATTAGAATAATATGCCCAACCAACCGCTGAATGTGGCTTAGACCTCGAGATATATTGAGTTTGAGTAGACGTGCTCGGTAATGGCTGTGAACGACTGTAATCCGTCAATGAAACTAACGATTCTCCAAAATCGTTTACATGTTTTTCCCCGTTGATTTTTTCTATGTCTGATTTATTATGTGAAATTAAACCAAAAATAATTATAAGAGCGGCTTACTTATGATCTTGGTAAAAATGGGGAAACGTTAATTTAAATTAACTATAGCATTTACATATAATTACGCCTAAAACTTAGCATTTTTTTTACAAATAGTAAGTATTATTATTATTGCTGTTTATTTCTTTAAAAAAATAATAGGCCAACAGGGTCGTTTGGGGACTCACGAGCTTACAATTTACAATATTATAGTTATTATTTACGATTTACATCCATATTAATACAATTTACTTTATAATGGTTTTATAATTTTAGACTTATAATAAGAAACAAACTAATTAAACATTTATAATAAAAGATATTTATTTTTGAATAGGGACATTATAAAATAAAAAAAGTACAATATGCATAAGCAACTAGAAAAAAAGTAGGTATAAACTATTTAAAATTTTGTATTTTGTTCAATCTGCAGCCAATAATTAGTTATTTTTTTTAAAAGAATTTTAAGGGATTAATTTGATTATTGTCTTATATTATAACTATATTATTGTACCTAACTATGTTTAATCCTACTAGGTGTTATGTTATTTTAAGTTGTATAAATTACTACTGAGTACTGATACTTTATTATTGGCAGTACGTTTAATTCATTATATAGATATTCTGTGTAATACAAATGATTATTTTTTAAAATAATTTTTAATGTTTAATTTTGAATTATTTTCAATATGGATTTAGTGTTGAATCGTAGACATCTGCCCAAATAGTATACATACTTTAGTAAAGTATATTACATCATTTAAGTAGGTATAAAAATAAAAAGTTCTAATAAATATATTTTTAAAATCGTGTCTGTATGCAGTATACACTATGCACCTAATAGGTACCTGTAATACACAGCAATCATTATACTAACGTCTTCAAACAATTAAATCGATATTCTAAAATATTATAATTTATGTGTTATGTATTGTATTTACACCGTCTTTAGTTTATACCTACTTATTTATAATTTATCATACACATAATTATACACCAAATACCTATTACGATTTTTGCCCATTTTCGTAGTATTCGTTCGGATAAACTAATTATAGGTGTACCTAGGTATGGCATTTATTAATTATAGTATGGGCACACACAAAAATGGGATCCAGGAACAGTTATAACTTTATAAGGACACCACCTACCACGTTATATATCCCGGTGATCCTATAATTATACCATTCCAGGTCAGTACTTTGTGATTATTTTAGCGTCTCCTTTACTAAAAAATAAAAAAAAGTGCGTCGTTTGAAGTATTAAAACTTTGAACTCGCTAGGTACTCACCTAAAAAATGATTGTAATATTCATCACGGATGTAAGCGTTTTTATGATATTCCTTTGCCATCGTAGTCATCGTGTTGGATACTTCGGTTAAGATTTTTGGTTTATGTTCTGTTTCTTGTACATTAATCTATAAAATATATATAACTATAATTATAATTATAATTATCTTCTATTGAAATACATTATCTCGATACAAATAATGTTTTATTGTACTTTGTTGAAGATTGTAAACATTGAAAATCTTAAACTCAATGGTTACTCGCGTTGTAGTAGAAAATAATAACTTAATACACTTAAAATATACAACACTAGAATCTTAGCGTTTAGAGGGACACTTTATTTTATAATCTATAGAAATTATATGTATTAATTAAATTAAATTGCAGACTAAATATTTTGAAAATAAATTATTTAACGTCAAAAGTAGTGACTCATGAGTTACATAAAATAGTTTACGTTTAGTCCTATATACACAGAGGCAATTTGGTCAAGTTAAAGAAGTTGATTTGAATTCGTTCAATTTCTTATTAACTTTGTTAAGTATAATATGTACATCGTAAATGTTATTGGTTATACTATTTTTTTATTCTAAATCTGCATTTCAGTGCCAGTTGTGGTAATTATTATATGTAATGGTTAAAATTTGTATAATTGTACGAGTTGCTAACAATAATTATCTATGTTTTAAGCTTTTATTCGTGATTAAAAGACAAATTAATACTCGTATAATAATACGTTTTTAAAATATATTTTAATTATTTTACAAATCGTAAGATCGTGTTATTTGGTACTGTTATATTTAAGTTCTAAATATTATGTATACGAAATATATTATTAAATACATATATAAATCCTGGATTTAATATTCTCATAATTTACAAATAGATGTATCATATATGCATCATATTATTATATACATTTATGATATAAACTTTACCATTTTTTTATCGTAGCTGATAACTATAGGTTTTTTTTCATTGTAATTTGTTCGTGCTACAATGGCCTGAGCCGACCCTAGAAACGGAGTTGTCTGAAAGTGTTTAGTTTCCTCTGTATACGGCAATTCCGATGGGAATATTTCGTTCCAATATTGATCTTTTATCATCTTCGGATACTCTTGATGCATTTCGTCTACAATTACATATGATACCTAAATGCATATAGCAATATGTTTTACAATTTGTTAAATTGTCCATATATAATATCTAACAAATTAGGTAGGTATGTAATTTTTTAAATTTATGAAAATTATCTACATGATTATAGCTATATACCATTAGGCACAGGGCCCTAAATAATATCAAGGTCCAGGGCTGTAACCCCTCTTAGCTCCTCCACAAGTTATGCGCTGTATTTTGAAGTGATTTTTTTTTTTTAAGGAATTATCTTATAAAATTGTACAAACTGATACGTTTATTATAAAAAAAAATAATAATTATGAAGTGTTTAATATAGAGTGTATAAAATCCATATAATTAATTATTCACAATTTATTGGGATAATAGTTATTATGATATTGATGGATATACACTAAATATTTTCAAACTAATATTATTAGTGAAAAAGTATAAAAGTGATAATTTATATAAAAACAATAACAATTAATAAATAATAACCTTTATTATTATAACATTTATAAGTGAACTTTATTTTTAATTTTTTAAATAATCATCAATGTATGAAAAATGTAGAACTCGTTGAATCAATATGAGTTATATGACTGAACTTTAATCCTTATTCTGATCAAATAAACTATTTTTTCTTTTAAGTTGTTTCGGAGTTTGATGTGATGAAAAATGACGGCACAGAGTTCGACTAAAACTTTTTTATTTATGTTACATAAATGACATTTTATAAATATTTTGAAACTGTGATTTTTGAAATATTAACTGTATTTACTAAAAAAATATAAAAATAATACTAGCATAAGCATAATATAATGTCATTCATTTTTCCGATCACAATTTACCTAGTGACTGCATATTTTCTGTTGATGATGTCGAAGTTGGTCGCATCGTTCTAAAAAACGTTAAATTTACTAGACCTGATGATTTATCTGATACTTTTTTGTTCAACGACAGGTCGACCGTATGCTATACTTTATAGTTGCTATATTTAGGTGTTCTGTGGATTTGGGTGTCTTTCCCAAAATTGAGTTATTAGCGTGGTGGAATATTCAACCATGGGTTAACAATATAATGATTGACGAACAATATGATTTCAGACCTGGCTGCTTAACTGCAGTGTCAAACTTAATTGCACTTAACAACTACATTCTCAAATATTTCGATGAGCACTCTCAAGTTGATGTCATATTCACAGAATTTACTAAAGCTTTTGTCAGAGTTAACATAATATTCTTATGGATATACTTTATAAGTCAGGATTTAGCAAGCTTATTCTTTCTTGGCTTAAATCGTACTTAACCAGCAGATTTCAATGGGTCAAAGTTTTTGGACATATATCCAATGCGATTGAAATTCCCTCGGGTGTTCCTCAAGGGGGACACCTGTCTGCTATTATTTTTTCACTATTTACTAATGGTCTAAAAAATGTGATTCCCTCCACCGAGTTCCTCGTGACTCGTGTTCGCACATGACCTAAAATTTTTAGTTGAGTCGATATGTTAATTACAAAATGATCTTAACTCCATAGTATTGATTGATTTAATTCTTTTGGATTGCAATTCAATACTGATAAATACCAATCTACGTCATTTTCTAGTTATGTTATGTTAGATTTATTAAAAACAATAGGTATAATAAACATTTACAATTTTAATTTTAGATAATAATATGTTTAAGGTTTAAGATGAATTCAATTTCTAAATAAATTAATATGATTTTAAACAGAATAACGTCATACAACCACAATATATTTTGAATAATTTATGAAATATATAATTTTTTTTTATACAAATCATTTAGTTATTAATTTATTATTGAATATTTTTAACAGCTGAGAGAAGCTATCAACACTATATTTTGAGAGATTGTGTTCAGTTAAAATCGAGGTAGTTTATATTTCGTTTAGATTTTCAACGGAATAGTGAGTTTCCATTTACATTTAGCGAAACTCATGGCTAAAAGTACTAATGAGTCATCAGACAGAGAGATACTTTAATGTTTTGAAGCACTCTATCTGTCCGAAAGTATATAAAAAAATCATTGTACAGAGGTACATTTCTAATTTATTTTAGAATCTGAAAGTTTTATAATCTAAGTCCTAACCATAGTTTCTAAATTCTAAAACTCAATAATATTACATGTATACCACTTACACTGAGTCCCTAATTTATAGTGATAAATACTTAATAAATTATTGTACATTTTATTCACCTGTAAGTTTCTATCGACGAGCCAGTTTACATCAAAGTCGTCGTCGTCTTCGCCAAAGGGGTTCACCAAAGTTTCCGCTACCATTAACCAGCCCATGTAGAAGAAAAACTGAAAATGATATGTGTAATGTGTACAAAGGTTTTGAAATACCTAACCACTCCATTTACATACTTGCAAGAACGTGAATATTGGAACGACCAAATCAATTGGATGTGTAGGATACCCTTTGCGTGGATCCAAATACTGATTCCCCATTAATGAACCAACAAAGTAAACATACACGGCTAATGTCGTTACCTGTAAAATTAGATGTACTATTACTCTATTGATTTTGGAGGTATAAGTGTCAATTAGTTTGAAATTGGTGTATAAGATTCAACTAATGAAGAATACGAAGATAGCCAAAACCACAAATAGTCTAATTTTTTTGGTAACCCAAAAGTTCAAAATTGATTTGTGCTTTTATACCTTAGTGTTTATAGTAGTAAGATAAAAACATAAAATTGTATTAACTTGTTCAATATATTATATTATACCCGTTACACTATTAAAAGTTTTAGCTTAATATTTGACGATCATTCATATATTTATTTCCTTATTATAATGTATTTTTCTGTCTTATAAACAACAGTGATCGACTTTAGTTAAATTAAGCTAGGTTGCATACAATAATATATAGTGAATACAAATAATACTATTTTAAGCAATCGTGCATTTCTTGTTTGCCCCGTTCATTTGAACTACAGTATTACAATTCGTGTTTTAAATAAATCAATGTGACTACGTTAAAAGTATAGTATGTTGTCTGTTATCATACAGGTTTACTAACTAAACACTGGACGAAATGTAGCTCTACAAATTTATTAAAATATGGAAAATGTACTTAGAAAAAAGGATCTATAGATGGGATAATTTAAAAGTTGTGCTTTAAATTTATTTTTAAGTGCATATACTGTACAATCTCAATTAATAATGATTCTGATTTTCTTAAAATAGACTTTATTTTTTTAAAATATATTTGCGTACAAATTGGTGGGAAGATACTACTTTAATTTTCTTAAATAAAGCTTACATTTAAATAGAAAAATAAAATTGTTTAACTAATTAATTTACCTATTGATGTTTTAAATTTTTGTTTTAATGAATCATATTATTTATTACAGTCATTAATCAAATTACATATTTCTATATAACTATAACTGTAAGATAATAAAAATTTGTTTAACATTTTATTGAATAGGTACCTTTAATCAGAAGAAAAAGGTTCAGGGAATATGTCATAACCAACTTGACTCGGGCCAAGGATAAAATATATTGACTCTTACTTATATACTACAGACTAATTAAACTATTATAGAATATAATTTTATAATAACAAAACAAATCTTTCCAATAATTCAAGCTTTATAATTAAAAAAAGCTAAAATGTTATCGCAAACTTGAGAATTATCACAAAGAGGGCTATTAACGTCCTCTGACAAATATTCTCATATTGGACTCATAGATTTATTTATCGCCACCTACGCTATTGTAGAATATTTACAAGAATTCAATGTGTTATTAAGTTATTCGAGATTTAAGATTAAAACGGATTATACAGATACTCGCAGACAGTTTTAATACATTAGGCAGATATTTATAGAGACATAGATAGGTCAATCTATACAATACATTTTAATTTAATATTCTATTTTATATTCAAAGGTGTAAAGTGTGTATACGATTAAAAATGTTTAACTAATAATTAGGTGTTTTAAAAAGTAAAAACTTATAAACACCATGCATAATTAAACGTATAAAACATAACCATGTATACAGCTCTGATTATTCTATTATAATATGTACCTATATAAGTACAACAGTTTGTACCTACACGGGCTTATAAGGCGTGTTAAGTTTCCAGAGTCCCCAGAGGAAAACTGTAATTTTACATATGAAACTCAAATATTATATCGTATTGAACTGTTATTACCAGCAGACACATAATACAATATAGTATATAGTAGAACAATAGCAAGCACAATACATAATACATGACGGATCACGATGACGTTATTATTATACAATAAGGATAAACGCACATAAGACATAACACATAAAATATAAATTAGAATATTATGTGCAGTAAGCGTGTACGCGGAGCAGTTTTATTCGTCGATTGATTGCGATCAGACAAATTTATCTAACACTATATTCAATTTATTTATGGATTAAAAAAACAAAACAAAATATTGCATTTCAATTTCAGTATAAAATTTATTTTAATGTTCTTTTGTGTACGAAATATACTGCTTTATGTGGTACGTGTTTCATTTTGCAGTTTTATGGCAGATTTATACGTAAACTGTAGCTCGTTGTTTTCAAAATTATATATCTACGCACGTCGCCATCGCATACATTATTTACCGAATGTTGGTATAAAGTTTTAACACAAATATTTTCGATAAATTATATTATTATTTTTTATTTATAGTGTATAAAATTCCGATTCTTCGGATTCGATCAAACGACCTCTCTTACTGCTATAACAACATATTTATTTAATTACCCTGTCGTCTCTTTTCAGCTGAAAATATAATTAATACAACAGTCAAAAGACAAAAGTGTTGCCATAGTGACGCTTTTCATCTTTGAAATGCAATCTAATACGAGAACGTTATACAATACGCCATACGGTATCAATAATAATGATTAATACAAAACAAAATAAGCTAAATAAATTAAAAATCTGTAGGAAATTCTTAATTTCTTTATCCATTATGCATCATATTAAATTTAAATCGTTTTTCTATTGGAATTTTATTGATTACCTGCAGATTTTTAAAAAAATTTTTATACGGGTACCTACCTATTTCGTATGAAATAATAAAATTGCTTATTATAGTTAGCTTTTAGAGATATAGAGAGTAACTATGACGGTTACCTTATTGTTATCTACTATGTTATATATTTATATAAGTATTGAAAAAAGAAATTGCCGATGATTAAAAAAAAACAATATTATCATGATTTCAATCTACCTACTTAATTTCCATTTTATTTTATCAAACATATTTTCTTTTCGAGGAATATGATATTTTATTTAGGTATATACTTAGATGGTATTATGGAATTAATAAATAAGTCTATAATCCAATATTTTTTTTCTGATGAAATATATTATGATTTTAATCTTAATACTGTAGAGTTTGTATAATTTTTTTTTATTTTTGTAATGTATTTTTTTTCGATGTATACTTCAACATAAAATCACCTACCTAATTTGTATACATTTTTCGCTGAACAGTGATACATTTTTTTATATCTACTCAATATTAGTTATGATTTATTAAATAGTTATTTTAATTAAATGTTTTCTTACAGTAGCATGGTCATAATTTATTATTAATAATAGCCGCTTCAACTTAATATTATTATCTGTTTAAAATGTTTTGCTTTTAAAAAGTGTATAAGTTAATAAGTAATAAGTAGTTTGTAAATAACACATTTAAAGTATAATAATTAATAATTATCCGGGAAAAAATTTAAAGATAAATTAGATTTATTTTGTTTAATGTTATGCAATCGTGGTTGTTTAGCTAAAAGATGAAGAAGAGCGTAACTATATATATTTTATATTAATTAACTTTACATTATAATTGTATATAAATTAACTAAAAAATAAACTTTTTCATAAAACGCAAATTAATACTTTGAAGTATAGATTGCATTTCGGTAGAAAATAAAATATAGGTATAAGGCTTAACGCTTTTGGTATTATTCCATTTTTGCTTTACTTTATGATGTCTGATAAGATAATATATGTAGCCTGTAGGTATTTGTAAATTCATTTTAATTTAATAATGCGATTTAAAATGGGTCGGGTAGATTATAATAAGATATCTACACTATAAGTAAAAATGTAAAATCGTAAAGTAAAAAAAAAATATGAATCATTTTTGTCATATATTAAATATTATTAAATGTATATTAAATGTTTGTATAAACGATTATAGGTTCAATATAAGATATCCACCAGCACCCGTTAAAAAACATTTTGAATCACATGTTTCAGAAAAAAAAACAATGAGGGTCACTTTAAACTCTGAAGTTAATATCTTTTGCGTAGCTAATTGCATATATGAATTAAGTAGACACGAATAATAATTTTAAATTACAATAAAATTGTCAAATTCGTTATTCTTTGATTAAAAAATATATAATTTTGAACTTAAAATGTCTATAAAAATCCTCAAATTATTATATAATATACTTTTAGTTTTTTTGTTACTATATGAAATACATATGATAAACCATGCATTATATTTTTAGCCTTAGCTATACATTTTTAACTATAAAATAATTTTCGGATTTTGGTAATATTGATAAATTTAGAAGCATAAAAAAAAAAATAGCGCTTCTTGTATTTTTAATTATTTTAAAAATCTATAGTAATAAAAAAAAGCCGGTAAGTGAGTAACGCTCTGCTGTACATTAGGGGGTGGGGTGGACCTCGGACTATGGTAGGTTAAATTTGAATGCAATGATAGGTATCATTGTATACGAAAAACGATTCTGAACGGAGATGATTTGTCAGTCCAGGATATATTATATTTAAAATTTAAATATTATCATATATTCTATTTTGAAACTAATTCAAACATTTAAGTAAAAGTTTCAAGATCTTACGTTTAGAAATTTTTTAAAAATAACAAAAATCGAAAATTATTTATTAGTAAAACGTGATTTTACACGTCGTGTATTTTTGATTTCAAATTAAAATTAAAACTTTAAACACTCGTAAAATTTTTTAAATTGAACAATCCTCAAATTTTTTTATAATTATTCTAAGCTTAACTTATTGACAGCATAGTATTAAATTTTCAATTCTTAGCTTTTGATAGAAAAATATTTATAAATTTTTAACTACCAAATAGTGAAAAATATTCATGATTTTGACGAATTTTTGTCAATATTTGAACTTCAAATGCTAATAAAAAAAAATTGTGCCTATGTATTTTTATAATTTTTGAATGAGAGTTAGAACAAGTTATGTAGACCCTTCAATTAAATTTTCAAGTAATTTGTCCCAGCTAAATTTTTTTTATCAACATTTATAAAAAAAAAATAAAAAAAAATTGAAAATTTTAATTGTCTATAAATAGCTCAAAAAAAATCAAAATGTTTTGAAAATCAACTCACGTAAAGAAAATGGCAATCTAAATAACTGGTAAAATTTTCAAGTATTTACGACTTATACTGTTTGAATAACAACAAATATCAAAAATCGTTTGAGGCTAAACCGTTATTTAACGCGGTTTTGTAAAAATTTAAATTTCAATCACTCATAAAAATTTTTTGTTTTAGTCCGGTAGAGTTTTTTTTGCAGATAGTTGAAGAAAATTTTATGGAGAACCTTGTACCAAATTTTCAAATCTTAGTTATAAAAGAAAAAATTTTTAAACCACAAAATTACTTGCCAATTTTCGCAATTTTGACATATTTCGTATAAATTCGAACTTTAAGCACTTATAAAAAAAAATTGTGACTAACGATTTCGGATATTTTTTTATAACTTTAAGAACAACTTATAAGAAACCTTGTATTAAATTTTCAAGATTTTCTGGCCGGCCAAAAAATTTTTATCGTTATTTTAAAAAAAAATACTTAAAAAAATTGAAAATTTCAACTGTCTATAAATAGCTCAAAAAAAGTCAAAATTCTTTGAAAATTTAACTGTGTATGGAGAACGCTAATATAAATATTTTGTGAAAATTTCAAGTGTTTACATCGATTAGTTTTTGAGTTATAGCAAAATAAATAATTCGATTTTGTCGAAAACTGGTTTTGCGTAAAAATTCCCGTTTTTCTGTCATTTTTTTTTTGTTTTTCTCGATTTTTTTGAAAACTGTTGGAAAATGTTTACTTTTCACCTCTATAATGCACCAAGGATATCCACTTTGCCATCGGAAACCACCCCCAAAGTTTGAAATTGAAGCATTATTTCGACTAGTTATGCTGTACACAGACACAAAAAAAAAAAAAAAAAAAAAAAAAAAAAAAAAACACACATCATTGTAAAATCAATACATTCATCACTCCGTTCAGAATCTAAAAATGTATGAAAAACTTTGTATTCAATTTTAAAATTTTTTGAACGAGTGACGAATTGTCAGTCGAGTTATAGAAAAATATATTTAATAATTTAAAATTTTTATAAATAGCCCAAAAATAATCCAATTATATCTAAATTTTTATTAAAAATATTTTAAATATTTAGTAAAATACTCTGTCGAAAACACAATAGTTTTTTTTTTTTGAAATTCCTGTTTTCCGTTAATTGTTTTTTTAAATAGCTTTGAATAGTATTGGAAATTTTTATTTTTTACTCCTTAAAGTACCAACTAGACTTGGGCTTGGTTTCGAAATTGTAAAAAAAATTATATTTATTTAACGCCGACTAACTTGACGAAGACTTCATTTGGGTGGACTTTGGAGAGTGTTTAGAGTTTAAGATCTCTAAGTCCTAATATTAAGGTATTACACCTAGGTATTAATGTATTTTATTATTATTACTTGCGTGTAAACTAGTGGCACACTAATCCAATCGTAGCTTAGCAGGCTGCCACAGTTTGATTTTATCTTGTTTATCTCATCAACTAATGTTATTATTGAATGTTCATTTGTGATATATCCCTCGTTTTTGGCTTGTGACACGATTGTAGCAGCCCACACTAGTGGCATCCAATAATTCGGGTGACTAGTTTTGTTATTCATTGACTCGAGCAGTGCCTTTTCGTCTTCCATTAAGAAACCCGACTCCACCAAATGATCCATTGTCGGGAATCTCTTTTTTATAGTCGGACATATCATCGTCAACGTCATAAGTATAGACAGGTTGGCATATCTCATTATTGTCCTTCTTATTAGCCGAGAGCGATCGTTCTATCATTACATTATATTATTTTCCTCAAATATTGAATAGAATATTATTATTATTTATTTATATTTACGTCGTATATAAGTTATATTAATATAAAGTAAAATTAAACAGTATTATTTATTTGTAGTAATTATTACAATTATGTATAATACGATTTAAAATATATTAGGTTATTTAAACGCTAAATAATATTGTTTTCAATCATAATAATATTTCAGAAAATATAGAAATACAAATACGATAGAGATAAAAAGTATTTATAATTGTTTTATAATCTATTTTACTTTTAAAACAAGAAGTGCTTTGTACCAAGTACTGCAGACATACCGTTAATAAATTTTATTTATTCAATTAGTGAATGTTTATTATTTTTTATAATTATTAATAGAAAATCTTGTTTATATTTAATTATTATAATAATAAATGTATGTATAATAAATTAAAATAATAATATCTATATAATAATTATCTCGAAGATAAAAAATTCTTTTTTTTCTTATAAAAACTGTATGAAATATAAAAATTATAAGACTAGTCGTGACAAATAGTTAGTTGCACAAATACAAATTAGGAAGCTTTTTGAAATGCCGTATCCGTATCCATTTAAACATTTTTATTCATACATTCAAACAATGATAACTGTATTATTTTTACAATACTGCTACAGGTTTAAATTGAATACAAATTTCTTAGGAGCTTATTGTATAAGCTGTTTGATAAATTTATTATATATTCATATATTATTTAAACATTTATTGCGGTATACGCATGTTGTCATCAGTGGCGTATATATGTGTGGGTAGGGTAGAGGTTCAAATCCCTTCCGAAATGTATGGTTGGTACAGGCATTAATTATTTGATTGTATCATTAATTGGAATTTAAGAATGACAATTTTTTTAACCCCCCCCCTCCGAAATTAATTTCTATATACTGGTTGTCATCGTCAGTGCATTGCAAGCGTTTAATCCTCGTTTACATAATATTATACAGTTCCATTATTTAATGACGTCACATGTCATACAAGTAATTAAAATTTTTGAAATATGTCATTCATAATAATTTAATGAAATAGTTTTTGTTTTTAATTTTATGCGGTGGTTATACAATATTCTACATTTGAAAATAAAATAAGTATTCACATTTTTGTATACATCAATTGAATCGTGTACGATATTATATTGAATATACTTTCAATCTATATGATTTTTATGATTTAACTGATTTAAGTTTAATTAGAAAAGAAATTACTATTGAGTTGATATATTTATTTTAAATTAAAAATTCTGAATGGTATAATAAGTTTGTAATAATTAAAATTATGTTTTAATTACCATTATATTATACTAAATAAATTGTAGTATAGCCATCATTTAATCTAATATTTATAAAAAATTGTAATTATTTGTAACATAAAATTTAAGTTTGTAATCATAATAATATTTTAGAAATATCTTCGTATCTCAAAAAGTAGAGAATACATTTTTTCGGTGTAGCAAAATGTATTGTACGAGTACCTATGTTAGGTATAAAGTATATATATTTTTTCAATGTCTGCAGAAAATATTGTATTGTATTATTTTATATATCTACAATAACATGATATACGTGCGAAGTGTAAGCTAATCAGGTAGATACATACTTGCCCAATGATTAACGTACTGACGTACAAAGCCAGCGAATCCGGATAAGGTATGCTTAAGTACTGATTCCACCATCGCCCAACGACAACTGCAACGTAAAATCCCAATACAAACGACACAGGTATTAGATTGGTGTACATCTGACAGTGCAGCGATATTTTTTCGAATAGACTAAATCAAGTTTTAAAAATGGAAGAGGTTGAATTGATGTTATAACAATAAAATATAAACGATATGGTTGTTTCTTACTCTCTCTGCGATTTCGTTAGCACTATTCTGTATGTAAAACTCAACGAAAAATAACATATCGTGAACAATATCAGATTGGGCCACAGCAGTTTGTAAATGCTGCCTCTCCAACTGAAATGAAAGTATACTAGTACTGTACTAGTAACATACGCATAGTGTAAAGGTGGTGGTAAAATGTATTTGTAATTAAATACATAACATAATATATATTATAGTTTAGTAATTGAATAGATAACGATATTATATTCTGTTTAATGGGTAACAGTTATGTTATTTCCGATAAACTAAAACGCACGCACAAGTCCAGGTAAAAGTATCGTGACGATATTGAAGTTTACTAACTTCGTCGTAATACGCAGATAATACCAAACGAAATTACCGAAAAAGTAATTTCCAAAAACATCCCAGACCACGGCACGTGGCGACCTGGTCGGTGTACGTGATGGTCATTTTGCAAACATCCAAAATAAATTTGAAAAGTTTTTGAGATGAGACCTTTTTCCGAGTGTGTATAAAAACAGTTTATGTATTTTTTGTTATTGTTTTGTGTTTCACCGTGCGTAACTATGCTTAAACGTTTCCATTACAACAGTAACGTCCCGATGAATTAATTTTAGTAATTGTTTGGTGGAATCCTATCTGCTCAAATTAAACACCGGATCAAGGTAATATTTTATACTACATCCTGGACTTGATTAAGGAACTGCTTTGTTGTAATACATTGATACGTAATGGCATTTGTTCTGTATATAATAGTGGAATTAAAAACGTCGACATCAAAATAAATTTATACTCCAAAGACATCGCAATACTAAGCGTAATAAATACAAATAAATGGAGGAAAATAGAAGAGTATCAATAAAAATGAATAACGCAGACAATATCCATCTAAGATCAGAGCTTTCATTAACGCACTAGGTGTTAGTCAAGTATATTTTCGCTCTGTGATGATTATGAATTATGGACGTATAATATAGTATAACATAGTTTACGTTTACCTGTAACTTGTTCACAAGCATTTATTTATATTAATTTGTATTAGCTTAAGCCGTACTGCTAATGAATATAATTATTATAATTATAATAAAATTGCTGATATTTAGAAAACGGTAGAAGAATAAGACGATAAAATATTAATTAGTAAGCAACAACAACAATAATAATAATAATAATACAATTTTGTATATTTAGATGAAAAGTTGGTTTATATTACTCAAATCAAGGTTTCGCTTTAATTTGATGTCGTTTGTAGTTTCATCAGAAAAGTTTACACGCACTGATGAGCTTATTCCGCGATAGCTGGTATAATTTTATATATTATATATATTATATATTATGTTACGAAATTATAAAATAGCAAATATAATAATATAATTTTAAATATTTTATTTTTGACAGTCAAATATTATGTTACCACTGTTATATTTTGTTGACATTTTTCAAATTACCTATATTTGATTTTAATAAATTTTAAACTGATTCATAGATCTTATCGATTAAATACTATTATTATCATACTTTCTATGTTTTTTATAAAATTAAATCTCATCTTTTAATTTCATAAAAACTTGTACGTTAAGTAAACGTAAGGAATTACGGTTTATAAACGTTTGAGAAATACATTTTTGAATTTTTTTTCAGTAAAGAACCAATCAGAACTCTACGAGTAAAAGTGAAAAAAAAAGTTTATTTTATTAGAGGGGTAATTTTCTGTACAGAGTTAACCCTAGTAAGTGGTTCTAGAAAATTGAAAGAAAACAATAAGAAAGTAATATACTGTGTTAGAAAATAACATAATAAATCGATTTTTTGTCGAAATGAAATGGATCGAAGACATGGTTATCCAGGACGTTATTATCTGATTATAATTTAATTACGTAAAAAATCTGTTTCCACTTACCACGGTTGGTTAAAACATTTTATGTGGTATTTCAAAACCATATGATTCTACTAGGTATAATATCTACAACAAGCATACAGTGTCGTTCAAAACATGTGTGCATTATTATAAACTCTCCCGAGAAAACCTTATATTGCACCATTTATCTCGTTTTTAGTGTACGATAGTGGGTCATACGGATTCAATCGATAGACGGACGTACAACATCATAGTGAAAATTGGTAGCAATAATTCGACATTTCGGCTGCGGTGGATTAAATACAATTATCTGTATGACGTATATACTTGATATTTTTATAGAACATATTATAATCGTATAAAAAAGAATCGGATCGAAACTTGATATACTTATATAGACTCTATTTTTTTCTTTTTTTTTTAGACTTTAGAGTTATCTTACTTTATGATTTATAGATATTTTAATAATTATGAATCACCTTAGATCGGAGTTTCTGACATTGATATAATAATTCATCACATTAGACACATTTTCTTAGTACTATGAAGTTATATTTGAATTATTTTTCATGTCTAGGTATTAGCCTTTTCAACTTTATTGGGAGAGGATGTCTGCTACGACTGACTTAGTTAAACATAATATTATAATAAATTATTATTCTGGTAAATAACACTCAGATGAATTCATGATCGCGATGTACCTAAATAGCCTATCCAAAACGCCGTGTTATTAAATTATTTAAGATAGTGAAACACCATTGTAATATTATAGTGATATGGTCAAACGGTAAACTTTATGTTAAGTTATCAGTTATTATTGTTTCGGAATCATTTAAAAGTTTTTGAATTATATTTCGAGTTGAAATAACTGGCTCAGCTATTAGTTACATTAAATGTAACTAAATCATGCAGTACCTTTTAGGCAATAATTTTGTATACTATAGTACAGTCATTTGCGTGCCCGAGAATTTCGAAACGTAAAATAATAATACATAATATAGTACTCGAAAAATCTGTTTCAGACGAACGTACAGACAAGGTAAACGAACTCTTATACTCTACCGAAACACTGAATGTATATTTCACACCGAAAATATATTGCTAAAATGGTCGATTACTATAAGATGGGGAATTATAGTACAATGTACTTTAGCAGTATACCTGTGTATGAGAATCAAAGTTTTCGTGTAAATTTATCTGTGAAAAGCTTTAACCATAATATGGTAGACCGTAATAAATAATAATATAAGCGCATGATATTTTTATAAGTATATCAAACCACTCACAAGGTAGTTTCTCTAAGTAAGTCTTGGAGAACAATGGTTTTCAATACCGCATAATAAATATTCGTCGGGAAACGAAAAAGAAAACTAATGCAAATATTACACGGCAACTACTCTGAGTTCGATAATAACCGATAAATCGAGCACGTTGTCCAAATATTCTACAGTAATAGTTGTTGAGTGCTGATATGGTATTATTGTACGAGTAGTTCGTTTATTGCAGGGTAGTCGGCTTTACGAGGTTCATCGTTTTAAAATCGTGCAAATTTATAAAATCAGCGAGTAAAGAAAGTTCGTGAAAAAGTTGTTCGTCATTTGTGGTTAACCTATAAACGAATCATTATCGTTTAGATCAAAGTGCACACAACTAGGATAATGAGCAACTATGTGTATGCATATCCAATGAACGTATATTACGAGTATATATGATTTTACGCTATTTCATCGTTTGACTACATTCTATACTCGTCGTACTCATGTTTTCATTAATTTTCGGAATCCTAAGCAAATAGTAATCCAGATCTTATTTAGGTATGCGTTTGTAGAGGAATCCCAAATGGTGTTAAACATTAATTAAGATGCGTCCTGGAAGGTACTTATTTATTAGAATTTCGCCTGTAAATTAAAAGTAATTGCAAGTATAGATACATTGGTTGAACCTCGAATTTCTCGAATTAGCTATATCCTATAGGATCATATTAGTTATTACCAGGGTTCAGGACTTATATCACTTAAAATCATTAAAATAAGCGCTTACAACATCATTATAAGCACTCAAATAAGCATTTAAAAAATTCTTTTTTTTTACATGATAAAGTATAGGTACTAGACATAATTTTTAACTGCGCTAAAAATAATATAATTAACGACTACAAAAAAAAGTTGAAACAAAATGGTTAGGAAAAGTTTCTAACTAAAAAATCAAAAAAATTAATAAATCTTTATATTCTAAAAAAATCAAACTTCACTTTTGAAACATTTTGTCTAATTGTTTATAGATTTTCCGAGGGATTTTCCTAAAAAACTATAAAAAGTGGAAAAACTGGTCAAAAAGCAAAAATTATCAAAAAACTTGAAATAAGCCTCTTTTTAATAAAAAAATCGTCGAAAAAAGCAAAAAAGGTACTTTTAAATTTCAAAATTGGACGTGTTATAACATGACTAAATTTCCATAGCACTCTGCTATATTTTAAGTCAATCCATAAAAATAGGCAAACGCTTTAAATCACGAGCCCTGGTTATTACTTATTACCAGGGCTCGGGACTTTATGCATTTGCATATTTGTTCGGAAAGTAAATAGAATAAATTTGCTCCGGTACAAATTTGTGTTGTGGTGTTTGGAGTTAAAGTTTAAAAGTTTATTGTGCATATGTTTGCATATTTTGGAATTTTTTTCTACAAATGCATATTTTTAAGATTTATTGATTTTTATTGTATATTTTAAAATAATTTTTGATTATTTACTCTTTAAATCATATTTTTAGTAAATTAATCAATTTTATCTACATGATTTTGTCGACAATAATACCGTATGATAATCAATAGCGTTACGAGGAACCTATTTTATTTTTAGCTCTGAAGAGAATATTGTTTTTATTTAATCTGTCTTTTACAGTATTATTTTGTTTGCCAGTACACAGTCAGTGATCGACGGACAACGATCGTTATCGTGTCAATGCATATATCGTCAATCATTGTTGTGTTCGTGTTTGTATTCGTTATTTTGTATTTATTAGTGCTCGTATTTGTGGTATAATATGCTAAAAGAAAAAAAACACAAATTAGTCGGTTGAAAAGTTTCACTTTGGAATTTGGGGATAATGTATTTTCCGCAGATGGAAGAGTTTTATTTTACAAAATATGTGAAATTAAAGTAGAATATGAACGGCGATCTAGTGTAATACAACATATACAAACAGTTAAACATGTGAAAATTGTACGTGAAGGCTATGATAATAAATTATTGCCATAGCTTTTCACGTACAATTTTAACCTTATTAATTTAAAAATATGATATAATATAATATAATAATTTATAAAGTAATTAAATTTGAATATATTTATTTTAATATCCATAGGAATTTTATAAAAATTATAGTTCGTTCAAAGACCTTTAATTAAATACACAATTTATCAAAATTATAATTTGTAAAGGGAAATATATTTTTGGTTTGGTTTAAAATACCACATGATGTAGAAGAAAATATATCATACAATTTTATTCGAAATTAAAAAGTTTTATTAGTTAGGAAAAATTTACGAATTAGTTTTTGATGAAATGTTTTTACCAACATCCATTAGGTAATATTATAATAATATTATCATTGGTTTAATTATAAGCCAAAATACAAAAGGAGTAAGGACGTTTAATGAAACCTTTTATCGAGAGAAAATTAAATTCATTACATAAAGGATGATCCACCAAACATGCTCACTCTAATTTTTTTATTTAATAATGCACATATTCAATTACTGATTAATAAACATTTTAAATATACTTAAAGACTATAGGTATTTTCAAATTCTTAAAATTTTATTATACTACTTATGAAGTGTTCTGTAGTGGCATAAACTTCTGTTTTAAAATGGTAATCTCCCTTTTTACTGTAAATTATTTAGAATTTAACTTGACCTAATAGATCTATTATTTATTATGGGTCGTTTTTATAAATTAATATAAATAATTAAACATTTTCAAATTATTATCCCTCCATATTTTTCAAATCACTACTAATGTATTCATATGTAAATCAACACATTAGAGTTATTATCTTTAGTACACACAGTTAAATTATTCATAAACTATTTATTTGAATTATGATTTTAAAATGCAAACATTTTTAGAAAAATGATCTATTATTTGCTATATAATAAGGGGATGTCATTAGTAAAACATAAATTTGTAATTTCACAAGACTCTCTTTAAATTTAAAAAGAATTTGAAAACATAGTTTCTAAAAAGTACCCGTATATTTAAAAATTTCAAAAATTAAATAATTTTAAATAACTCTATTATTGAAGAAAATAAAATTGGTCAGTATAATTGGTTAATTTTCCTGTATAGTTATTAATAGTATATCAAAGAAAATATTCTAAAGTGTTGATCACACAAAAAAATAATATTTTTTGAAACGGAGTTTTTTTTTTAAATTCCAACGTTTTAATTTTAATAAATTATTTAATAACTAGAAACAAAAATAGGAATTAATCTCTAAAATTTATTTTTGAACAGTTTATGTTTGTTAGTATTTAAAATAATAAAAATATTGAGGAAGGTAGAACATAGTTCCACTCTCCACATTCGAATAATTGATGGCAACCAAGTTCACATATTGTATGGACAACGTAGTACAGTTAGGCGTAGAGCCACAGAAGTACCCCTTAAATAATGCAAGTAATGTAACGTTTACTGACATGATAAATATAATATATTTTACACTTTACAACAATATTTTCATTCAAATATTATGAACAATGGAGAATAGGAATTACATAATATATTGCATTTTGAATGGATATAATAGCTTAGTATTGTTGACGCAATGGTAGCTATCACCAGTTCCTGAGAACCGTACTTTCACAGCCAACACGGAGACTGATATTATAATATTGTAACATAGTCCTTCAAAATATAATATAATATGATAATGGAATAGTAATAATAATAATACAATGCTTTGACTAGTTTTCTGTACCTACATGAATAATATAGTACTATCGGGGGATAACGGAGGAGAGAGGAAAACTAAGATATATTTATGTAAAAAAAACAAACCACTATTGATTTCTTATAATAATTATTAACGATAAGTTAAGTGTATTTTTTTTAAAATCATTTCATGATAATTAATGTTTGATTTTCGAATTGTATGTTTATATTCGCATTACTTCAGGCTGGTCGATGGAATATGTTTTTAAAAGGGTGCAGTGCTAATTCGGTGGTCATGTATCAATACTCATGCGTAGATGTTATAATATTATCATTCATGTTATAGGTTGAAACACGTGAATCAAAACGAGTTTGTGCGACGGGTAATGCACGTGCCTAATTTACTAGCTATAGTAGAATTGTTCATTGGCGTTACACAAATCGATGAAAATTGATAGGTTTTAATAAATTGTAAATTACGAATTTCCAACTGCGAATACACGCAAATAGTGTGTAGGTAAAACTCTCGAGCTACACTTACGTTGCAGTAATCCAGACGAGGTGTACGCCTGGGACGCAGGTTGGTTTAATCTCGTACGCCGAGCAAACGGAATTTTTAATAATAATTACAGACCGTACACGAATGCCGCTGGAAAAGCTTGGCAACTTTACGTTGTCACAGATGCAATATATTTTCATCAAGCCATAAACTATACCGTTGTTTTGGTGAAATTCAGCAGACAGCTTATATTTTCGTCTAAAAAAACAAAACAACTTTGAGGTAATTTACTGCTGTTCGCACGTTTTGTGCGGAAACACTACTTCGTGTGGTGAACCGTATTGTATAATAGAGTTTATATTATATTTAACTAACTATTTTGTTTTGGACGCGGTGAAAAGAGAACCGTCTCGGCGAGGTCGGGTGACGAAGAGCGAGTTGCGGAAGTGATGTTATGGAAGAAAAAAACACGATGGTACACTTGTTGGAAGTAGGTATAGGCGGTACACATTTGAAACGGAAATCGAGATTGAACGTCTGTAGAACAACAAAAACGATATATTATTGCCGATAATATTATTCTCAAATAGTTTGTATACTGCAGTACGCAAACAGAATACAGATTAGATATGATATTAATGTGATTTAATTATTAACAAAAATAATCCCAATCTACTGCGATAATCATCAGTATTATAGATAGTATTCAGTAGTTTGGTTAAACAATAATACTGAAGAAAGATGAATTTTATAAAAAAAATATAAAAAAAATAAAAAATAAAGTGTTCTACAACAACAAATTATCTATATATACGGGCTAAAAACAAAATGCGTGTTAATTGATTCACTGTGTATCCAATGGATACACTGTTTGTGTGTCATGTTTGAAACACACAGGCGCCTATTATAATTATTTAATAGTGTATAACATTAATGGTTAATAATTTGTTGCTGATAAATAAACTATGATAGTATTTTGTTCGTGTTTAGGTTGGGTTATATTTACCCTTCATTTGTTTTGTACATTCGGTTATCCAATTGACGAAATATTATCTTTAAAGTACGTTTTAATATTGTTATTATTTTTGATATATAAATCAATAGTGATATTTTACGACGGAATGATAAATATATTTGCTGAGCTCAGTATTATTGTCCAAATATTATATTTTATTAGCCTTATTAACTATGAAAATTTTCAGATTGAAATCGAATAATAATCAGTTATTTGATAAGGAAACACCTAACAAAGAGCATGATGTTTCTTCCGGATATGTGGATAAAGAATTGCAGACTGTATCAAGGGATTTGTCCGCTGATCGTGAGAATTGCTCCACGGTAGACAATCCGTTGTGCCGAATAAATAATATTTATATGGTAATTGGTGATTTCAATGATTCAGTAATAAAAGTGGGTGAATCGTCAGATATGAATATAGACACCAATAAAAATAAGAAGTCACAGTGTAAAACAAGCAAATCAAGCGAATGTAATACTTCTGAAGCTTATTCAACTAAAATTAGAATGGCAGAATATTTTGATAAAGCCGGAAACACGGGGAAATCAACATATAATTTAAACCTTTCTACAAAACAGATGCAAACTACTGAAAATAATTTAGAAATTACTTATCATTATCCTTCTAAAACAAAAATATAATTGATTGTTTTTTAATTTTTTTTTTTTTTTATCAAAAAACACAAAAAAAAGCAACATTAGTTATAATAATATTATTTCTATTTGACATTTTTAACATAGGTATTTTAATTTTAATTTATTTATATTATTATTTCGAACAATTTCTCAAATAGTAGTAAAATACTCTTGTATTCAGATGTTAAAATTAGGTACTTATTAATTACGCATTTTAAAAATACTTATAAACAATTAAAAAAAATTCTCAAAAATGATTGAACATAAAAATTATTTTAACAAATTTTGTTTATAGTATTTAAATTTTGGCAAAAATGAAGGACATTTTAAACTGATAAAGTTATACATAACCATTTAGAGTATTCTAAAGTGATTTAATGTAATACACAGTATCTATTAAAAGTAGGTATTACAAATAAATTCAAACATGTTTAAAAAAAATAAGATCTTTAAAATAAATTTAACCAACGAGTATATTATTATCACAAATAATTTTAAATAAAGAATTTCAAACTGCTATTTTATTAAAATATTATATAATAGAGTAATGAGTATAATATTTTTGATGATTTCAAGTTTTGTAAAATTATTGATTTTAAATAGTAGTCTTATTACTTATAATTTAGATATTATTTAAATACCTGATTATGTGGTTATAATATAACATAGCTGAGTAAATAGAGGATTTTACTAATACCTTGTTTCTGAAAGGGCTGTAGAAATATCAAACATTGCAACTGCTAAAGTTTCACAGTTAATTTTTTCAATTAAATGTAATACTGCTGTACATTTTACTATATAGTAATGCATTGAAATTGCAACAGATGCAAATGATTTCGTAATAGATGATTGTTTGATCACAAATGCGTTAAAATCAATAACTCTGTATTCAGAATTTAAAACGGAAAAGGAGTAACGAGGTAGGTAAACGAGATAAAACCAAAATTAAATTTGTGTCAATATCTAAAATGACAAATATATGGTTAAGCACTTACGCATACAAATAATACGTTTGTTTAATTTTAAAATTGTATAAATAAAATATGTAAATGTTTTTCATCACATTCATATTAAATCTCTAAATTACATAATAAATGATCGTGTGTAGTTAATTAATAAGAGCTAAATGATTATAATTTTTGTATACTAAAAATAGTAGTTTTTTCGAAGATTGGAATATTTTTAAAATTGAAGTATATTGTTTTCTTCTTTTAAATTTTTGAATCATAGAATTAATTTCTAAGATGGCTACGTATGATTTGAATACTGCAAATTATGAGTTAATTTTTATTCATGCAAGTACTGAAACGAATTTGTCTGTATATTTTTTAATACAATTATAATACACATTTAATTTCAGTATTTGGGTTAAATTTAATGCACTATAATATTATATGGTATAATATAAATATAATCATAATATTCTATAACAGCAAATGTATTTATTTTTGTGTTATCATATTATATGAAAAAACTTTTTCTTATAAAAATTTGGGGTAGTTTATGTAAAATACATACTTACTTATTTTGCAATTTTTTGTAGTGTACGATGTTACCTTCGTAAAATAATAAAATGATTTTGTTTCAGGTGCATTGATATTAGTTATTTCAAAAATAATTTAGATTCCTTTCCGCCAAATTTATTATTAATAAACGGAGTATATAATTGTTTTAAAAAATCGTTGTTTTGAAGACTATTAAAATTTTAGACATTTTTGACAAACTTAAGAATTGTGTATCACTAACACTTTTAGATTCTGAACGGAGTGATGAATGTATTGATTTTACAATGATGTGTGTTTTTTTTTTTATTTTTTTTTTTTTTGTGTCTGTCGACAACATTTGGGGCAGTAAAAATGCTTCGATTTTCAACTTCTGCCCCTCTTTGAAAAGGAAATCGGATCTAGTTGGTACTTTGGGGGGTCAAAAGTTAAAAATTTTCAATATTTTTTAAATGAGTCGGGAAAAACCTTAAAAAAATGACGGAAAAAACGGGATTTTTTACGCACAACCAGTTTTCGTCAAAATCAAATTTTTATTTTGCAATAACTCAAAAACTACTTGATGTAAATACTTGAAATTTTCACAAAATGTTTATATTAGCGTTCTCAATACACAGTTCAATTTTTAAAGAATTTTGACTTTTTTTAAGCTATTTATAGGCAATTGAAATTTTTAATTTTTTTTAGTATTTTTTTTTTTAATAACGATAAAAATTTTTTGGCCGACCAGAAAATCTTGAAAATTTAATACAAGGTTTCTTATAAGTTGCTCTTAAAGTGATAAAAAAAAATCCGAAATCGTTAGTCACAATTTTTTTTTATAAGTGCTTAAAGTTCGAATTTATACGAAATATGTCAAAATTGCAAAAATTTGCAAGTAATTTTGTGGTTGAAAAATCGTAAAATTTTTTTCTTTTATAACTAAGTTTTGAAAATTTGGTACAAGGTTCTCCATACATTTTTCTTTAAATATCTGTAAAAAAAACTATACCGGATTTAGACAAAAAATTTTTATGAGTGTTTGAAATTTAAATTTTTACAAAACTGCGTTAAATAATGGTTTAGCCTCAATCGATTTTTGATATTTGTTGTTATTCAATCAGTATAAGTCGTAAATACTTGAAAATTTTACCAGTTATTGAGATTGCCATTTTCTTTACGTGAGTTGATTTTCAAAATATTTTGACTTTTTTTGAGCTATTTATAGACAATTGAAATTTTCAATTTTTTTTTATTTTTTTTTTATAAATGTTGATAAAAAAAATTTAGCTGGGACAAATTACTTGAAAATTTAATTGAAGGGTCCACATAACTTGTTCTAACTCTGATTCAAAAATTATAAAAATACATAGGCACAATTTTTTTTTATTAGCATTTGAAGTTCAAATATTGACAAAAATTCGTCAAAATCATGAATATTTTCACTATTTGGTAGTTAAAAATTTATAAATATTTTTCTATCAAAAGCTAAGAATTGAAAATTTAATACTATGCTGTCCATAAGTTAAGCTTAGAACTATTATAAAAAACTTTGAGGATTGTTCAATTTAAAAAATTTTACGTGTGTTTAAAGTTTTAATTTTAATTTGAAATCAAAAATACGCGTGTAAAATTACGTTTTACTAATAAATAATTTTCGATTTTTGTTATTTTTAAAAAATTATCAAACGTAAGATCTTGAAGCTTTTACTTTAGTGTTTGAATTTGTGAATTTTTTTCAAAATATAATATATGACAATATTTAAATATAATATATCCCAGACTGACAAATCATCTCCGTTCAGAATCGTTTTTCGTATACAATGATACCTATCATTGCATTCAAATTTAACCTACCATAGTCCGAGGTCCACCCCATCCCCTAATGTACAGCAGAGCGATACTCACTTACCCGCTTTTTCAATATTGAATTTCATTCATATAATTTTAAAATATCTTCGAACGGCTCGTGTATTTTATACGTATTATGACAACTGATAGTAAAATCGCAAACGAATTAAACGGAATGAAACATTGACTAATTTTTCCTAATATTAACTATTTGTAACCGGACATTTAAATCTGTGTCTCTATGTATATACATTTATATGTAATATGTATAAATGAATGTTTTTATTATTTTTTTGTCTTCTTTAGATTCAAAAACTTTACTGGAATGTTTTAAATAAAAGTTATATCCAATATAGATTTCTTGAGTCTAGGGAAGGGTTTTTATCATAATTTCTAACTCCCCATATAAATCAGTATAGCTAGGGTGACTAATTCATGAATTCAGTCTCGACTCACGAAAATCGAATATTTTATTGTTTTTATATGTATATAATATTGTAAAGTCGCTAACGATCACATAAATTAGTTATTATGATTTATTTGACTATTTACAGTACGTACAATCCAATAACTGTTATGACGTGAAAGAGGAGCAGATCGTGTGCGATCGAAGTCTACGCTTTGAACGGAAAAAAAATCCTCTGCCGTATAGTCCATCTCTCGAGTTTTGTTGATCTCCGGGTAATACAGCGAGCGTTTAAAAAAAACAGACGCTGTTCGGTATATATATTTTCCGTTGTTTCGGCTTGGAAATGAAGTGATGCTGCAAGTGCAGAGTTATTAGGTATACGACTATTATATAATAACATAATATTATAATGTCATGTCGTCTGGTTTGTGTGATATTTTTCGTCGCGTACAACGATAGCGCGATATTATTATTATATATACGCCAGCGGTTCCCAACCTTTTTGAGACTATTACCCATAAGTCAGGTTAGATATTAACAAATACTCCTCCCTCCCAAAAAAAAGTTGAGAAAAAAAATAACGAAAACAAAATACATAATAATATTATGATTATACAGTTATAATTTATTTAAATTTTTCAAACAAAGAAAACAAGAGTCATTAGAATTACATTTACAGTCATAGTAGTATAGTACACATGACTAAATAGATAATAAGTACTTAAAATTAAAATAAATAGTTTAACTTTTACTCCTCTAAAAATCGTGTTTTTACCCCCTTGGGGTAGTTATCCCCCAGATTGGGAACCGCTGATATACGCCATATTATTGTCGTATCGGTGCATTTCACCCGCGGTTCGGGCCCAAAAAGTGCAAATTCGCTTTTCGCGCACGTGTACACGGCGTACGCGCGACGGTGATTAACCGCCGACGTCACGGGCGGCGACGGCGTGTAAGGGCGCGCCTAGCAGCCAAAGTCCATCGGTTTACTCGCTCTCGACCGACGGGTGACGACCGCGCGGCAGTCACGCATTGTTGCGCTTTGCGTTGCTGTCCACCGTTCGCGCGATCGCGGTCGTCGTAGAAAATCGTTTTCGTTTTTTAAAATAATAATAATAATAATAATTATTTTTTTATTTTTTTGATTTCCCTCCCGCGGTCGGTAAATCGACATATAGGCGCATTCGATTTTAGACGAAAGGTAATTCACGTTTATTTTACCGCGGCGTTGTGTCGTCTACATATCATTATCATTATTGTACAGGTACTACTATGGGACTGTAAGAATATTATTATAATTCATGTCGCGATTGTTATAAATCGGTGACGGCATATTATGATGTAGAATTGGAGTACCGGTTGATAATTCGATTGCACTATACATATTACACCGAATAACATGCATACCGGCTCTATGCCTGCACTCATTACTACCTATATACATTACTACAGTGTACTGTAATATTTTATAAATACTCACGTCATACACGTTCGTACCTGTTGATTAAATATTTAACGTAGATACACAAAAATAATGATTTAAAAAATTAAATACCTAAGTAGTTTTCAATTTATATTATTAAATAAGTTTCTCAGAAACCCCTAGAACACGGTCAAGTATTTATTTTTTTATTTTTTATTTTTTATACATTAAGATTTAATATGTATTACAAATGGTATTAATAAAATATAGGTGGAACTTTTATATTATGTTATAAGAATAATTTTAATATTATTTATAAAATTGATATCGAACATGGTAAATCTTAATTTATTTTAAGCTATTAAATTTCTAACTTAAAATGTGATCTTAGTAAAATAATTATTAATAAGTAAAATAAAATATTCCAAATAGTCGTTAAAATCATTTATTGTTATACAATTTTTCCAAACTAGCAGTTACTGATTTAGCTCAAATGTATTCGATTTATATAAAATTAATTACAAATTTTTTTTTTTTAATTGTAACTACTATTTTTTAATGTAAAAAAAGAAATTGATAGAAAACTAAAAAAAAAAAATAAAAATAGGTACCTTAATTTAATAAAGAAAAGATAAGCAATTGAGCTAACATTTTCCACACTAAACTGGCTGTTTGCCACGCTAAGTGATTTTTTACTGTGACACATTGTAATGAGTCACTTCCTGAACTTTAAAAAGTAATATGGACCAAATTACTAAAATGTATCAATTTTTTCAGTAATAAAACTATAATTCATTAACGTCCGTCAGATGCAAGAAGGTTGTTCTTGCATAAATATAAATAGATAAGAAAAAGAAAGCATGGGCAAAAGGAACTCAAAACTGAAGCAAGATACAATCGACAAATTAATAGAAGACACGTATTGTAAGTTTTTACAAAATATTATATGTTATTATTCAATTCTAAACCCAAAAATGTATTAGTTAGTTATGTTAAATTAAAAATTAAATAAATCAACTTTCTTATGTAACTATAGTTAGGTATTTTAAAACCAAAAATGTACCTAGTTTTTAATATAAAAACCCATTTAAAATATTTTTAGAGACGAGTTTGTTAAATTTGGCTAATTAAAATTTTAAAGTTAAATAAAATTGTTTCTTTATTTTATTAGCTTAATGCTTATTATATAATTTTATATAAATTAACGTTATATACTAATTCGAGTGTATTCTTTCATTATTCATCAACTAGCACATATTAAGAATTTTAGTTATTATTCTTAATAATAATATTTACAATAGTTGCCGATATCTATACGAATATTATTAAAAATTTTAATTTATTGCTGGCTAATGCATTTTTTTATGTTTTTAATTATACTCAATAGTCAATTGATCAGATTACAAATTGTAACATAGCTATTAAAATTTGATTTTTTTTTTTATAATCTATACAATATTTTTTTCTTTACGGGTCATTTGAGCTTTTTATAGCTTCTACAAATATCTCCAGCAATTCTTTTTAAATTTTTATTAGACTTGTGTACTCGTAATTTATCATTTATTATTTTATTGCGTTAAATGAATTATACTTTATAAACAGGAGATATTTTAAATGGTTGAAATATTTCAACATAAATCGTTCATAAATCATAATATTAAGCTTGTGTCTACAAATTATTAGATATTTTTGGATATAATAGTATCTTCTCTAAGTAGGTATCCAATGTACACTCAAGTACCTATACGAGCTGTGCACGAGACATTTTCCATGACGTATCTTATTACTGATTTAGATATATGAGAAAGTAACTCGTACTTATAAATTATAACGTTCGGATTTTGTCTAATCATACGTACTGTGGCCAACCTCGTATTTCGCATGTTATGTAATATATTCATAGGACGGCCACTTGTTCATTCATAAATTACTGCTGATGTGAGTGAAGCCTATTAAAAATGTTTTAGTGAAAGGTTTGGAAACTGATTTGAGAAAATACGAGCATATAAAGGTTGAGTTTTATTAGGATATTTTCATAAGACTATTAGCTGTATTATCGGAAGATAATATTAACACGATAAAAAAAACAAAATATGTGTACTTAATAAAACAATAAACTGTGAAAATGTGAATTGATACATTAAAGGCAGTATTATGATAGGGTGTATAATAGGAATAAATTATAAATCTGTACTTCCATAATATTGAATTCCTTTCGTTTTGTATTTATTCAACTAACAAATAATTATAAGTCTAAATATCGCAATCTGATCATTTTGAAATAATAGACTTGTCATAATGAAACAATTCTTAATAATATAATAAACTCATTGTCAATAATATCGTTGTTTTTAATGCACTGAGAAATCTTAACAAAACCGTAGATTCTATCTACTACTAATAGTTTTTTTTTTAAATTTCATATTTAAAATGTATTATGTGAACTTATGTTAAAACGATTCTTAAAATTTTAATAATTATAATACGAATCTAACTATTGTGTTTTATTTTTGACCTTTAAGAATCGTTTAAATCTTCACTGATATCCAACAACTAGTATCACTGTAGAAGAGTTTAAATCATTTTTTCTAGATTAAAGACATAAATATATGAGTATGAATTAAATACCACAGGAATTTAAGATTTGTTAAGCCATAGAGTGTGTATTAAATATGACTGCATACTTAACAATACGAATGCGTTATTTTTTTTTTCAAAAAAAAAGGATTTTTTACGCGAAAAATATTTCTAAAATCGAAGGTTTCACTACTAAACTTTGAGCAACGTCACTGCCGATTTGATTTAAACCCGTATGATAATGAAAATTTATGAAAAATATTAAAAGTATAGTGCAGGTTATTGTCAGAAAATATTTGGATAAACAGTATAATATATTATGAGTCTTTGCTACCTCAGAATGAAATTTTGTACCTACTACCCAATTAGAAATGTATTAATTAAAAAAATTTCAGTTATCTTGTATCAAAATAATAGTAAATCGATTGCTGTTATAAAATTATCTTACATAACTAGGTATACTGTTCATTTTATGTGGTTTCAGTGGGTATTTATTGGTGGTAGGTTCATATGAATGAATTGAGTGTACCTACCTAGATATTATATTAATTTTACCCATACAGAATGGTTATTGCTATTGATCGTTAGAGTTGTGGAAAACTGGCTTGCACGACACAGTAATATCAATGTGCGCCAATATTTTACAAAAATGTAACCTTTTTAAATATTATAAATGATTGTCGAAACATTTGCGTGAATTATTTAATGTAGAAATACATATGTATGGTAATATTATCATGTTTATCATTTCGTGTAGCCGATTACGCGTTTACATACAAAATGAGATCTCTTGTTATGGTTAGTATATTGGCAAAAAAAAAAAAATAAAAATGATGTGAGTTGGTTTGAGTGTGTATGTATGAACGGGTATACGCGAGAAATAATATTATTAGGCCGGTGTTGAATTTGATTTCGTATTTGCAACTGTCTCGGGAGAGTTCAGTTTTGTCACCAAGAACCGTGAAGAGTTTTCCGTATAATAAATTTTCGTCACTGTCTTGACGACATGAGAAAGTTAAATCAATTTATACTTTTTTCTAACCACTATTGTATTTTGCTCGGATAACTCGATGATGAAAACTTTTATTGTTTTATCGAATGATGAGGTGATTTTATCTTTGATTTTGATTATTCTTTACAGATTGCGTTCAGTAAATCAATAACTGAGTTTGAGGTAGGTATACGTTTTTTATAAGTTAGACAAATTGTATTTTTATCTTTCATCTGCAGTGAACTAATATACTGTACAAAATTAAATTGAATAATCATAATAAAATATTTATCTAAGTATGAGATTTCATGAGGCGATGATTGTGTAAAGAATAATATTAACAATGACACTTTAATATTATACAGTATTACTTATGAGTGTAAGAAGTGGAAAAATTGATATGAGATTTAACTACATTTTTTTCTTTGGCTGATTTTTCATGAATGATAGTGATGTACTTAGTATAAGGTTCATAGATATAGTTCATTTTTCTCGTTAACCTCTGATACATCTGATACGCAAACCACAAACAATAAATAATTGTAAATTTAAACATTTAAAGTTCAGATAAAAGTGGGCGATTACCTGCGAATACCTACCCTCGAGGTTTTGATATTGTAGCTCCATCATTCCACTCATACAAATTTTGAATACTTATAAATACGCAATGAGCATATACCCAAATATATTATAATAGGTATTTGTAAAATTGTAAATATTTAAATACCAACTTTTTCAGATACATAAATTCTGATTAGGGATGAAATGTTAAATATATTGGTGTTTAAAAAAAAAATTAACAAGACATTCAAACGCATCGACTAATACAACTATATATGGTATATTTTCTACGACAAACTGACGACTATGGTTGGAAATCGTGTGTTAAAAAAAAAAATTCAGACCGTCGGAAAATTTAATATTATTTTATCATCGAGACGTTGCATATTTAATGATGCACGTCGTTTACATTGATACGGACACTGTTATTAGAAGGACATTATAACGCACCATTATAATACGATCAGACCGTCAGAAAATAGTGTTATGTAGACAATAATGATATTTGACGCGAAAATAGAATGCTGGCCGCAGTAATAGCCGCGTTTACCGATCGACGACGTGCGCACTGCGAACTTTGCGCTCGTAATATGAGTATAGACAGATACAGATAGTACAGTCGTACGACCATATATTAAAATAATAATAATAATATGATTAGTAGGTTAGTAGGTGTGCGCAGACCTGAATTTTTTTTTGGGGGGGGAGAGGGTGCTTCAATTTTTTTGGGCTCTTTTCTTAATTTGAGTCTTCTCTCAACAAGACATTACAGATATAATAAATTACAATGCAAGAATAAACATTGCTTATATTACATCACATATTAATCAGTAGTATTACTAGTACCAAGTTATATAATATTTCATTAGATAGTTGGATCTAAAATCTATTTTCAAGATAATTGCAATAGATTTAATTTATCATTTTTACTTTTTTAGTTAATAACATCAAGCTGTTAAAATCATGATAAGTTTTACCACTCAAATTTAAAATATTTTACGTTGTATTATTTGTTTTATCCCGAAACATAATTTTTTACCACATATTTTAGAAAAAATACCATTTTTATTCTAGTAACATTAGTTAAAATACGGGCCCATTTACAAATGCTATATTGGACTTAAATTTTAGGGTCCCAACTACATGTCGGGGGGTGTTTAGGCACACCCGGAACCCCCCGTGCGCTCGCCAATGGTTAGTAGGTAGCTTGACTGGGATAACAATATTATATTCTTTTGTACAATGGTAATGCGCCACCGACGACGACTCGGCGATATAAATATTATTACGTTCCTACCTGCAGCCGACCAATATATATAGTGGCAGTGGATGGCGTGCGCGTGTGTTTCCGCCGTTTCATCCATTATTCGACGTATATGCGTATCATAATTTATAATATCAACGCTCGTTATGGACGGTGCTGACCTATATATATTATTATCGAGGGTCGGACGATTTCTGGAATACGCACGTGTGGCTGCCCCCGTGGGGGGGGGGAGGAGAGGGACTCGCGATGGAATTTAGTTTCTAATATTATAATATTGTACGAACGCGATACGAACCTTTATTAAGGTACGTAATACGTATTACTATTATACATATTATATAATAATATATAAAGCGCTATTATATAACGGTAGCTATTAATCTTTAACAGTAGGTATAAACGTATTAGTTCGACTTTAATTTCGAAAACGCGTCGTAGGTATATCCAACTCGCAAGGGTGTTATCGAAAATAACGAGATAAACGTAAGTAATAATAATGTACAGCCTGTACAGGTATATACTATATACTATATACTATATATTATATGCTATATAATAGAAATAATTAAAAACATAATGTGGAACGACTGTTGTTCTAAATTTTATTTTAATCGATTTAATATAATTAATAATATATATAATTATTTTTTTTAAAATTAATTTGTGTATATGATATTATGATATAAAAGATTAAGTATAATATGATTGTACATATTTTTTACACAATAACTGGTATTTTTACACATTTTGTCTTTTTTTTTTATTATACTGCAATATTGATATGTAAAATTTATAATATCATCCATACTATATAAGTATTATCATTTTTGATACCGCGGGTACCTTAGTGGCTTAGTCATCCACTGTTTTTGGTTCTTCAGTATCATAATAATTTTTATTAATTACGTATGCATTTTGTATATTGTTATTACTATTGTCTCTTCTATTATATAGGATAAAAACTATCACGGGAAATAATTTAATTATATTATACTCAAACTATACCTCTGCATTGAAATTAATTAATAATTCAGCATGAGATTTAACATCATTCAAGAAGTGCTAGGTACTAACATTATAATGTTTAATTTTTTCTATTTTTAATATGTAATTTTCGTACTGTTTTTACTGTATATACTATATTATGTATATTTTTATTATAAATTTAATAAATCGGATAGACTAGTTTATAATTTATGCAAAACGAGCTAAGTAGCAGTTAAAATTTTTTAAAAGTTTTTTCCCCATAAACATAAAATGATTTTAGAACTTCTTTAAAGCTTATAGATATATACCTAACTGACATCAGATGAAAAACTTTTTTTTCTTAAAATATGAATTAGACTTTCACTAATTTAAACTTTTCAATGACTTCATAGAGATGAAAACTTCTGTTTTAACAAATCCAATTACCAAATTATGTTTCATGTTTTATCATATTATATTTTAAGCACTAACTGTTATTTATGGTATTTGTTATGATTATGGTGTGAAATTTCGTTAAGTTCAGAGGATTAAATGTTTAAAGCAATTAATATTACAGTTTTGAATACTTGAATAATAATATAATAATATGATTAATATAATTTGTCTTTATACGATTAATATTTGTAATATAAAATGCATTTTTTGTCTTCAAACGTTTTTATTAAATTCATTAAGACAACTCAAAATAATATATTGTTATATAATTGATAAAAGAATTGATTTATAATTTTTTAGTTATACATTTAATTTAACTACAATATATAAAAATACATTAAAAAAAATTGAATAAATGTTTATAGTAAAATGTTTTTTTTAAATTTTTTATGAATTGTCAATAGTTACAATTAGCAAACATTTCAATATTAATTTTGTATGGTTATTATTTCAAAGAAATATTTTTGACTGTGGAGTACAATAAATTATTTAACTGATATTAACAAAAAATACCGTTGATTTTCATACTAATTTTGTAATAAGTACTTCAGAATTTTCCATTAACTAATTAATACTTAAAATTCAAAAATAATACATTTCTGATTTTATTTCGGATTTTATAATATGCATTATAAATTTATATATTTATAAAATTTTTTTAATCTTAACTTGCTTAAGGTTATCAATATTAATTACGGGTATAAACAATTGAAAATCATAAATAACCGTATTAATATATACTTTATTTATTTACTATGATTTTTCTTTAAAGTTTAATAATTGATGAGATTGACTGATGAGGAACAATTTATTATTTTTTTCTAATATTCGATAAAATAAAAATAAAAATAGTGCGGAAAAAAGCAAACACCACATTTTTTTTAATAATTTAAAAAAATAATTAAAAGCTAGTTATAAAAGAACGGAGGTATTGAAAAAAAGAATATAAATTGACGTAACAAATATCGATGTATCAATCAGAGATGGAAACTATTGGTAAATTAATACTCATCATTTAAATTTTGAAAGTAATAAGTCAAGCACATAGTTACTGCAACTTGATTAAGTGCTGTAATCGATCAAAATTACATTAACTATTCAAGTTCAACTTAAACTATTTTTTACTTTATAGTATTTATATAAACAAATAAATTATAAAATTTAATGAGTAATATAATAAGCCAAGTATTTTGTTTTATACACAACTACTTTTCCAAATAAAATTGAATAGTTGAAATAGTTTTGGTAATTTAGACACTCTATAAAGCATAATATTACATTAACTGTAGAGTGTAGGTATAAATATTTTTAAAACGTTGATAACCTAAGATTTTGAACATTTGTAAGATAGATGGTTAATTTATATTGATATTTAGAATAAATCGATTTGCTCATATAGTTTTAAATTAAAAAACACGAACATATTATGTTGTAATCATTTTATTTGCAGATATTTAAATTTTCAAGTAAATTAAATTTTTTTTAGATATTTATTATATAAAAGATTATATTGTGTTTTAAAAAGCGATAATTTTATTATTTAAACTGTAAGTAATTGTATCATTACATTGAACAGTTTAAAAATAAAATAATATATATATTAAATTTTAAATACATTATACATATTATACGATGTTTAATATTCATTAATATATATTTGGAAACATTATATGTCTTGATATTAAATTATATTCACATCCTGCAGATTTTTAAAACCATCCTTTAGCTGATGTTTTAATATTCAATCGGTAACTCGAGTTGATGACTAATGAAAAATTGATTTTTTCTCTCGATACATAGCTGATGTAATTTTTTTTATCTAATTATCAATGATTATGCCAAAATCATAAAATTCAGATACGTATGAAACTGCAGATAATACTTATACGGGTGTTAATTGATTTATATTTTCAACTTACCTATGGCCTATGCACAGTGATGAGCCTTATTTTAATATTTATGAATATCAAGTCAGTCATTACCAGTAATCGTATAAAATTTTATTGTTGTTTGGTGATTATTATTCATAAAGTTTTAATTTCAAAAGTGTTTTATGGGTTTATCGTGGTTTTGTAACATTTTATGAAATATCGCAATGTCATTGAATTATCAAAATCCCATAACAAATCCACTTATACACGTAGATATTCTACTCGTTAATATTATAATATGAAATTTTTTTGACACATTATATTTTGTAAAACCTTATATCGACTACAAAATGGGTACTTTTCAACTTTTCACATAATATAACTTTTAGACCGTAGGTAATACGCATGTATTTTCAAAACAAAATTACCATCAGAAGTATTGGATTCATATTTTGTAGTGGTTTAAAAAGAGATCTTAACAGTTTGGATTTTATTAATATGTTAGTGACAAATTTTACATAATATTTGCATTTTAAATATCTTTATGGTTACAAATAAAGTATCGATAAGATAAATATTTAAAAAATTTATTGTATAAAATTGCATGTGTTAAAAAAATTTAGGTAATTTTCTAGAATTCTTAAATACTCTACATGACACTAGTATATACAAAATAATATTAAGTAAAAATATTAATGTACAGAGTAATTATTTTAACAGTTAACATTGATTATTTTTAAATGTATGAATGTTTTGGTAGATAGACTTTTTTGCATTATTATTTTTACGTTTTTCAACATTTTTAAATAAATATTTTATGTTTACTGTAATATTTTTTTATGTTTTAAATATTTTTAATGAGATGATACATTTTTAATTTTAAAATCTGAAACAGAATATTTTTCCGCGAATTTTAATTATAAAAAAAATCGAATTTCTAATGAGTTTAAATAAATTAACTACGGTCTACGACATTTATATTATTTTAATCTAATACATTTTTTTTCAAAAATACTTTTGTACAGACCTACATTTTTTTGGAAATCAGACATTTTTATTTTTAGTTTGTGTTTATTCATTTATAAAATAAATAAAATAATAATAAAGTTCCTAAACTTTAGTATATATTTTAAACTTTGGGCTACGTAATAGTGAAATAATAGGTATAATAATACTAAGTGGAAGTAACTTTTAAACTGCAACCCATCGTTCCATTTATATTATATTATATATATTGTAATGTTTTGAAAACTGAAAACCAAACATCCTGTGACTTTCTGATGAATAAATTTTTTATGTACATAAAAGTGTTATGTATATTTTATTTCAAAAACAAAAAAAATATACGTGAATATTTTTAAAATTCAATTTATATTTCGAAGATTCATTTTTGAGATGATACCATATGATTTCATTGGAGTTGTTTATTTTAACACATATGGATTGTAGTCCACGGAAAACAATATACTATATAGATACTACTTTTTTTATTATTTTTATATTTCAATAAAAATTTTATCTAAACAGATACAAGAAAATCAATACAACGACAACACCGTACCAGATGTCAAATTATACTGTCCAGTAAAAATAATTTTCTTAACTTCATAGTTTGTTTCCATTTTTTTTTTCATGAATTGAGCATTGATGTATGTGCGTACATTTTACGACTACTGTTCAAAAGGCACGAAGATACTCCCATAGGATATTTAAAAATAAATATGTCCTTAGGACAATATTTCTTTAAAATAGAATTTTGATTCTTATCAAATATTTTTAGTATTTCATATCGTAATATAATACATTATATTAAAAAAGACCTTTATTTTCAATTTACTGTATAAAATATTATGGTTGAGCGTGTGATATGTACGAAATATATCATACGATAAAAGATAACAAAAGCTTTGTTTAGATATATAAGTTATTTATATTTGTCAGTTTATAAATGAATAATGACTAAAAATAATTTTAGAAAAATAAAGTTTATGATTTAATAATATCGTTTATTATTATATGTACAATGTACACAATAATTTAAAATATATTTATATGCAACACGAGTAACTTAATATTTTTTTTCAATTTCACATGACTTGATATAAAAGTAAAATATTGTGATATTTAATAATTTCTGTATGCCTTGTAAATAATATTAAATTGAGTTACCCTTGCTACTTAATAATAGTAAAGCGATAACATAAAAAACAGTTTTCTTCTTCAAAATATTAAATTATAAAAGGATTTTCTCAAGTAGAATAATTGTGTCAAAAATAAAATGTCACCATTGATTAAAACTTATGATATCATGCTTGTTAAAAATTCAGGTTTTTTTTTGTTGAAATTTGTAAAATTATCAAATATAATAAACTCGTTTTTACGCATAAAGACGTTTGTGCATTTTACAGTATTTTATTATCTCTACTATTATTAAGCTTTGAAACTCTTAATAGCATATAAATATAATATGTATAATCTATAATAATATTACCTCAACTAAGAATAAAAATGTATTAAAATAACCTTTATAAAACATCATAAAAATTATGGTTTATTTCATACAGAAAACTGTTGTAACTTTCATGTCTATAAATAATTTGATGGAAAGTATTTGCCAATTCGATCACATATTATAATGAACGCGATAAATTTTCCGCAGTCGGTAATGTACTCTAAAGTGATCTCAATGCAGTAAATGTGTCCATGTACAAAAACGTGCATGATTTTAAACATTAATTTTTTAAAAATATTTGACTAAATATCGTTTTAATTTGTATTGCGGTGTGCTTCAATTTTAAAATATACGTATACAGCGTGTGTGATCAACTGGCTTCTTGAGTGATTTTAAACTCACGTCTTTGAGAAGAATGCCGTTTTATATACACGTACCGAGCTGAGAAATATATTATGTAACATGTAACTTATCATTGAGCCGTTGAACAGCAAAGCTATACAATTAAATGCTAGTCCGAATGATGCACACTCATCACTTACCGCCTGTTGTTAAATTATACGCAGGTATTTACACGTACTGTACACAAACAACTTGAAGATTGCTGATATGTTGTTTTCGTTCATAATCAACCGATCGAATTTGACAAAAAAATAATACAACTTTATTTTGCATAATATACGAATTTCATTATAATTTTTTTCAACTTTCATATTATTATGAGTGGTTTGTTTGATTACTTATTCATATTTATTGTACCGGTGAGTTTTATTGGTTTTATAATATTAAATTTGAAAAGATTTATTTAGACTATTTTAATAATTTAATAACCACGAAATTTAGTGTAATTTATAACGAAATTATATACGTGATATCTATATTATTCATTTTTGGAAATGCTCTGAATATTCATTAAACATATAAACGTAACAAAGATGATATTTTACGTAATTTACATTAAATTAGACTTATACAATAAAAAGTTTTAATCTAATTTATTTAAAAATATATTGTGAACGTATAATATATTTATTGTTATTACCTTTTTCAAATAAACTTGGTTTTATCAATAGAAACGATGGACCCGATCACATTATAAAATAATATGGTTTTTTTATTCTAAAAATAATAAAAAAAATACAATATGTATCTATTGTATCTATGGCTAGCAATAACCTCGGAATAATATACCCACTGTCATTGTGATAAATAATATTAATATAGCGTGTGATATATTGTATCAAACCTGCGGTTTATCGGTTTCAGCACTTACGCACAAGAAATAGATATTATTCGCTTATTATTTTCAATAAGTGTACCAAGGCTGCGGCTAGTTGTCCGTGTAAAATGCAATTGTATTTTATTACTATTAATAGGTATATTGTTTGTGTTAATAATTCGTGTACATATAATATTATTATAGTATATTATATAGATGTGGGGACGGTGAGACATCCCACGAGGATTTATTAATTCAAAAGAGGTATTGTAGATTCAATTACCTACTCCGCCATTTTATAAATTAATTAATCTTAGTGAAACATCCTGTAAATACATGTATAAACACAGCGTTTAAAAATTATTAACTACTCATAGCAGTAGATATTTTAGACGATATACAATATAAATGATCCAAGAGCAGTTTACGTATAATATAATGCGAGTATGCTTATTTTTAGAATGCTATATAATATTTTATACTTGAGAATATAAATAAGGATTTTATTAGACTGACAGTTACAATTCGAACATTTTAGGAAGATCTAAATAGTTTATTGATATCTAATTTGGAACTAAAATTACAAATTAAAAAGTATTCTCCATTTGCTGGAGAGAATCATTAGTAGCTAGTACGGTTTCACTAACGCTTTATTTAAAATGGCTAAACAATTCTTTGTTTCTAGGGTTTACGTCGTTAGGCAATTTGTTCCTCAGTAGTACACATTAGTAGAAGTAGTTAACTTAACATAACCTGAGCTCTTAAGATTGACCAGAAAGCTTTATAATGCTTGAGTTTAAACTTGTACTGAAATATTTGTTGGCGAATACTCGTATCTATATATGCTATACTTGCTGGTGAACATGGAAGAGACCAGAAACTTCAAGTTTCAAGTTATTATTGATCCTAAAACGTGTCTTTACTCTTTATAATGATTATAGCTTTTGAACTATCACATTGTCTATGTAGTCACCAAACTACTACACTTTCGATAATTAAGTTATAAAATACTAAGCAATATTAACTTATCGATATTTTTATAAAATATTATTTTATAAAGTGAAAAAATACTGCACTCATAATAAATATTTGATTATATTTTAAACCTATTTATTTTGAGATTTTCTTGAAATAATGGGAATTTTACTATACAATCTATTCGTTTATTCAATTTTCGATCAGTTTGATAATAGTTACGCATGAAAGAAATTGAAAGCATTTACTACACTAAAAACGTTTAAAATGGCGTGTAGAAAAAAAAAATAGAAAAAGTAACAAATGAATTTTTTTACATATAACGTATGATTATATGAATAATATAATATACGATAGATTATGTCAAGTACATCAATACTAAATAGCTCAGTTCAAAGTTATAAATAAAAATAAAAATAATTGTTAAACAATATAATTGGGTAATTTTTAAGATAATATTTAGTAATATTTATTGATAAATGGTAATAACAGGTTCTCGTTTTGAATAACTATAACTAAAGCAGAGGATTTTAAAACTCTGCAAATCTTAAAATATGTGTACATTTACTGATTTACGACTTATTCAAAAAAATAAGAAATATGCATCTATATCAATTAATATTCTTTAAAAGATTGGCAAATGATAATATTTATATAAAAAATATATTATGTTTTGAAAAAGTCAATTGAGTAGTAAAAACCTACATCGTAATGCACGTACATGAAATGAAAATACTTCATAGGCGAGAATGAAAAAAATAATATTTTATTAGTGATTATCATATCGGCTCGGTAAGATTATACAATAGTGAAGTAATTAATTGATATATTCTAATTAATGATTTTCCAAATTCATCTGACATTATCTTTGCCTTATCAAAAAATTGAGTACCTATCTTTTTAATTGTTCTTATATTATGGTTAAAATGCATTTTTATATGCATATAATATAAAGACTAAACATGTAAGAATACATAAAATAGGTATTTAACATTTTTAAATATTATTTCCTAGTGTTATGAAACATTAAACATTAATCACATTTTTCTACGACCTTTTGAAACACATAAATATAAAAAACTAGAATTCCATCAGCCCGAGTTATAACTAAGGGTATATGTTATGTCATTAGAGATTTTTAATTAACCTATTTTGTTTTGAACACACCTAGTATTTGATTATTTAAACAATAATTATATTTTATAAACACCTTCGGGTTGTTTAAATAACAAAGCCCCAGGGCATTAAATAATAATGATTTATCAAGCTAGTTCATTAGGTTTTGCTCATTTGTTTATTTTACTATTATGTAAGCTTCTTTGAATTTAGTTATTTAAAAGTTAGAAATTTTTCTAATAATCTGTTTTTATTTTTATTCCAACTATCCCTAATATTTATTTATGGTTGCACACTACTAAGTGATTTTTAATTGAACGTTTTTAATATTATTTATTTTATTTAGATATAAAAGTCAGGGTGTATTTTTTAAGTAACTTTAAAAATTGCTAATATATTTTTATTGTATAACATTAAGTTCGCGTCTCTCCCCAGAATAAATTTTATTTATTTTTATTATTCAAAAACCGTGAATTTTTCAAACTAATATTATGTTTGTACATTCAAAAATTTAATACAGTTTATTTTCATGTCAAAACTTTTAATAGAAGAAGATTAAAGAGAATTTTAGTTGAAGTACAGACAACTCCCAGAAAATAAGATATTTTTCTGGACAGTATTTTCAGATTCCATTTGATCAAGACGCGAGGGATTTGTCTCATATATTACCAATATTGTTGTGGAATTGTGGTGTATCAACGATTTCAACTTTTTTCATCGTTTTTGTTATTTATTAAATATAAAAAAAAATCACACTTTATGTATAAAGTATTTGTTTGATGTAAGAGTGACATTGTGAAATCAGTGCTGTGAAATACTGAATTGTATATTGGATGTTCAGTGGTTAGTCATTCAGAAAGAAAACATTCTTAAGGAAAATCTAGGTGTCGATAATAGTGTGATTATGATATTAAAAATTTAGAACAATTTTAGTCACTGGAAATTGTTTTATTAATAATTATTAATTTATAAATTATAAATAAATCAGATTCAAAAGTTCGTATTAACAATAATAACTACTTCTTATAGTTACTAACATTCAGTTACCTGAAATTGGTTATAGTCTTGTAGAAGAAACAATGCATTCACGAATTTGGTGTAGTTGAATTGTCTATCCAAAACGCCGTTTGATCATTGCACTATTATTAAAAATGTTAAATAAATAATTATAAGGTGTAAAAAATTAAGCTCAATAGTGGTACCTGATATCGAGACGAAAATTTGTATTCAAAGCATGGACTTATTATACCCATAAATAAGGAAAACTATATTTATATATAATAGAGTCATGATAATAAGCGTGGGGTTATATTTTGCAAAATTAAATCCTACATTTTTAATTTTATATTTAAAAATTGCCATTATTTGCTCTTTTTCATGCATTTAAAAATTAGAATTTATAAATTAAAATCTTATTTTCATTATGAAATAGTTAAAAATATCTCATTAATTTCTTTGAAAACAAATTAATTACCTAATCAATATTTGAAATTTAATTTCAAAATTATTTCCATTACTTAAAAAAAAAAAACATATGGATTATAGGTATCTACATTTACTTATTACTAAGGTGGAAAAATATTTTTTCAGCTTGCAAATAAATTGTACTTAAAAAGATCAAAAATTTAAAAATATTATTTCAGATTATATCATGCATACCTATTGGATTATTCATATCTGTATAATATATAATAATATGTTACATTGCAAAGTTCTATCTATATAATTAGTAATCGGCTTATATAATAAATCTTGACAAATTGTCTCTAAGTCTGTATGAGTAATATGTGCTCTATTTATTTTTTTATCTCAAAGATATTAAATTATTTGCACATGAAGTATTTGAGTGTAGATATTTTGTCTTAAGGAGCAATAATATTTTATTTCATTTTTATATGTAATCACATATTTTGATGAAATATAATCAAAACTAAAATCGTTATATATTATTCAAGCTATAGAGTTTATTGGACCCACAATAATCATTAGTTGTAGTTCTTCATAAATTTAACATGTCATTAACCATTTTGTAAAATTTTAAGTTTATTTTTAGATTTCCATGTTCTTTTACATTTTATATTATAAAAATAACAACTATAATAAAATGTTTTCGTCGTAAAACCAATTGTAGATATTTTTTTTATCTCAATATCCCAAACTAAAACAATACTTGACAAACACGAATATTATATTTTATTCTATTACTATTTCTCTGAGCTGTTTACTCTTTCATGTTTGTTCTGAAACAAATTCTAAAAAATATTAAATTCATCACGTGTTCAATTCCTAAATATTTTGTTTTTATTTTTTTATTAATTTTTTTTTTTTGAAAATATTGGAGTTATGTACAGTTTTAAATTTATTTTTGTTAAGATTATAGAGTAGTTAAAAAATTAAATAAGAAATCATATAAATATATAAAATCTATATAATTATTATTCGTAATTTTTCGTAAAAATATGATGATAAAATTATTTACTAGAGAAGTATTTATTAATTATTCGTTTCAGCATGTTTTAGTAAATACTAAACATAACTTATAAGTTATTACCTATGATTTATTTATTGAAAAATATGCATTATAAGAGTATTATAATTTTTTTTTATTACCTAGTTTGATTTTTTGAAATTTTTATCTTAAGGACTTGAAAAGTGAACACAAAATCAATCTTAAAACATTGTTTTATGCATAATAAACATGTTGAACGTCGACTTTGTTTTTTTATACACTTAAATTTTAAATTTGTATATTAAAATAATGATTCACTGTAATTGTTACCACCATTATTAATTAATGATATATTTTAAAAGAATTTTGTTAAAACAATAAAATAAATTATCGAATAAACCAGAAGAATGTAAAGTAATATTTCTTCAAACATCGAACTGCTATTTTTATAAGTATTATTATAGTATTGAAGTATTGAATTACGAGTGGGAGTGTGCCAACTGCAAAGTTTTCAAGTACTAATGGGTGGGGGAGTCACCTTAAATTCCGCCCTTTTGGGATGGCTCTGATAACTAAAGTGTGGAAATAAGTTATGAACCTCCGAATGACAGGTAAGGTAATTAGGAAATGTTTTAAAGCTCATGAGTTATTAAGATATGGAAAGTGACGACACATTATGCAAGTACTATATATATATTAAAGGCATACATTCTATTGAATTCTCAAATATATTCATATTTTGTTTTATCTCTTTAATATTCAGTTACATCAAGTTTAATTTAATACCACAGAGTGATTGATATCAAAATGTCAAAGCATTTTGTTATTTATTTATTGTTTACGTTATTCCATACCTGTGAGTTCAAAATGTCTATTCAATTAGGTAAAATATTAGATCGGGTTTTATATACTTAACTAAATCGTTGAATATTTTAACTGCTAAAATTATATTAATATTGATAAACATAATTTTAAGAAGAGATATTATAATTTTTTCGTATAATTATACAATATTTTTCAAGTAATTTAAAATTCATTTTAATGAAATTGCAATAAAATATACAAAGTAATATATTGTTAAAAAAACAGTAATTATAATTTACTTCACTAGTAGTCATATAATAAAGTTTAGATATTTTGTATTAATATAAATAACAATTTATTTTATTTGAAATTTTCGGGGTAAACATTTCATTAAAATTAAAAACTTTGTTAAATACAATTGAGAAGTTTTGAAAAGATAAAGAGATCACTGTGTAGTATAGTGTTTTAAACTCTGCAGACATTTGATATTTCTTTATCAGAAGAAAAATTTTAACTTACTACTTAAGTTGTAATTACTATCTAGATTATTAGTTACCTCTTAGTTGATGATAAAGTAATAATAATAGATAATACAAATCATAAATATTTGCAACATAGGTTGCTTGCATAGAAAATATTCGTTGCAGACGGTCATTTACAAACCAAACATATAAAGACATAATTATTGTAGATGAATTGATTGATAAACTTCCATTTTATAATAAATGTAACAGCTATTTTAATTAATAAAAACTATATTGTTTAGTGTAGGAATACGTTATAATAAGGGAGCTGATTTACATGAAATAAAAATACAAAAATGTGCACATAACCATAGCCGTTTGATTTATAAAATATTTAACAAAAATACCAATATATATATATCCGGGAAATGTGTTTATTTTAGTGTTATTATTAACAACAGATATCTATTATATTATAGTAAAATCATCAAATATAATTATAAAAATAAAAATATAAAGTAAAAAAAAAAAAAATATATGACTAGAAAATATAAATTTTGGGTAATTTTATATTTGATTCTTGAGTAACATTTAATTATAAGTTCTTTCTTCTAACTTTTATGTTTTATTTTAAAGTGTTAAATGTTTCATTTTAGGTCTTGAAATATTTTTAAAACGACAAAGTGAATTATAAATGTTAATTGACAAATTAACTGATTTAATTGGCTTATAGTAAGTTTTTACTTGTATCTCGTAATATTGAGGGCTATCATTCCAAAATCTGTAAATAAATAAGACAAGATTTTATTCAATAACAGTATAATTTTTTTTAATTGTGTAAGTTTGTGATATGAAATTTAATTTTACATAATGTCATAATATTATTTAAGGTTTTTCAATTGAATAGAAGTTTCTAGATATATCATGTTTTGAAATAATTGCTTGTATTTTTTTTAAAAGTGCTCTTAATAATATTGGGATTTTATATAATATGTATAAACAATTAAATGTAGAACATTTATTCGAATTATTAAAATTATTTATAAGTTAGTAAAATATGTAAATTTCATTATCTTAATATGAATGATTTAATGTTTAAACATTTATAAGCATACTTTAAATATCATATTCTGATAAAAATATGCATTTACTTAACATAAATCTGTCCTCTAGGAATAATCTTTGGAAACCAATATATAATTTATTATGTATGTAAAGAACCGTTGTGGACTGTGGAAGAACATAAAATACTAAGTACATACATGGATTATAGTGGCATAAGGCATACATTTAAGACATGAAATCTTTGAACTCCGGATGTTTCAACTATATATTATATTATTATATCTTATATCAAACAAATCTATTTCAATGACAATATAGCAATAACATTTACCATTATTATTACATGACTATTATAATGCGGGCATATGAGAATTATATTATTGGCATGGTATTCTACTAAAGATTTTTAATATATTATAAATATAGTAGAGTTTTAAATATTTTTCAGTGTTAAATTTTAGTATAACGATCACTAATATTAGTGAACAAAAATTATTGGTTGTTCATTGTTTAAACTGTTTAAAGATAATACTGTAAAAAATAAGCAAAAATAAAATAATGTATATTGATGTCTATTGTCTACTATGATAAAATCAAATTAGTTTTAAACTTTATTCTATTAAAATAAATGGCGTTATATTGCTATAGTAGAAAAGCAATGAATAAATTTAAATTTTCTTTCTTACAGTTTCAGAAAATTAGTTTTATCACACCTAAAACATTTTGCATTTTATTGATAAAAAAAAAATAAATAAATAAATATATTTTGTAAACGAACTTAATTAATTACAGTAAATTATAACGCTGTGAATGATACAAATAATTGATTTATAGGTAGGAACTAATTTATTATTTTCGGCAATATTAATGTATTACATCATACGAACATCTTTGGATTAATATTGTTGTCTTTGATAAAAAAAAAAAAAGACATCTATTCTAAGGTCACGTAAAATGTAAGTAATATAACAACATAGATTTGTTTTCATTCGTCAAAAAAATGTCAAGTATAATATTATTCAATATCTCAGTTTAAACGCATTACAATTATCGAAGTATAATTTGTATAGAAACGGTATTAGGTGGTGTATAAATTTTGTGGTATCGATAAATCCAAATGTGGTGTTCTATGTCAACATGTTGGTTATTTATTTCTGTACATTCATACCATGACAATACAATTTTAATAAATCAATAAATAAGATGTATCAGTTCTGTACAGTAATTTATATTATATTTAATGTTAATGCAACGAGGTATAAAGGTTTATTATCCGTACAAATAAAAGTCATAATATATTTAACAGCTCGTTTAACATCAAATAATCCAGATTGTACGTGATTGGTTGATTAAATTATGTGAATCGATTTAAAACGTTCAGATTTGTGTAAAAATTGTATATTTAAAACATACCTGTATAATATCTATAATATTAGAAATAAAATACTTGAAAATTATAAATTATCTCTGAGATTTAAGTGTTATTTTTATTTTTTTTCTATACAATGTATTTTTGTTTTTCTTTGTTATACCTATATTACTAATTTATTATTATATTTTGTTTATGTGTTGTGCTGCTTAGTTTCGGAAAAAGAAATCAGACAATGGTGAGTACATTTTTTGTATTATTTTTTTACATTTATTATTTTATTTATATTACCTATATTGGCTAAATTATAAATCTTTCTATAATTGAAAATAAATGCAGAAATACTATGAATATTGAAAGGAACGAAAATATATATATATAAAAAAAATGTATTGAAATTATAAAATACATTTTTTTTAAAATTAATTTCGCTCAAGATGTTACCTACTAAAGGCTTTGTGAAGACCAAATATGCTATCGATTCATAATGGCCAAATACTACGAAGGATTTAGCATAGAGAATTGAGCCTTTTTCAAGTAGATACTGGATGACTGGTCACTTTGTTGTTATTTATTTTATATTTACCACTATTGTCTACATGTCTTTTTGTAGAAAAATAAATTTATATATTTGGACAGTAAAAATAATGTTAGGTACGACATTAAGACGTATAAAAGAATAGTGACGTATTAAGGAATAAGAAATTGTTTAATGTTCCCGTTGTGCTTAGCTGTATTGTTCATATTAACACAAACTCATTAAGAGACACTGATATGCTTATTTAAAACCACATTTTTTTTAGGTTTTCTCAAAATATTTTTTATTAAAATAATATAACAATTAGCTAATATTTTAAGTTTTATTTCATGAGGTAGTAGGCTGACGTGAAAAAATTAAAATATGCCATTATGTAAAGAAATCTATAAGTATCGCTTTTTTTTTTTTTTAATCACGAGTATTTTTTTAAGTGATCAATAATTTGTGTTTAAATTGAAAAAATCAAGTGTAAAGTGATGTTAATACAACACATCATATGTTATAGTTAAAGCCATACAAATCAAAAAATTTATTCGAATTTCGATGTTTGACAATATTAATATCGAACACGAAAATGTCACTGTTGCACTATTCACCCTGAAGTGTGTTAACCTCTACACAAAATATTAATAACACCAATAATAGACCTATCATTAATATATAACAATACTAAGACTATGACATTTTTTCAAACTTTACCATTCGTCATTTTGTATGCGTTCCTCTCTGTTTAACACACTTTGCATTTTAAAACATCAATTTTGATTTGTTTCTCAATTCAAATCAGGTACTTTTTACCACCCTCTCCCTCCCCCACTTTGAAATATACAGTTTTAATTTCCGTTTGTGCATAAATGCGCAGTTCGTTGACGTGCGGGAAGAGTATATGCAGCCATGCACTTTCATACTTCGAGAGCAGACGGTTTTTTAGAGGGTATAATATGAATAAAGTTCCTCAAAACAACACTTCTAAATAAAGGTTTTATTAACTTAATTTAATTAATTTCTTAGGTACAATCTACGTTCGCAGCTTAATATTATGTGACAAGAATTATGAAATAATTATATGTTCTTCTATAAACACGTCTGTACAAAGATATGTTTTTAATTTTCAACAAATTATAACAATGGTTTTTTTCAAAAACCCATTATTTTCTAGGTAATAAAAAACAGTGATAACACAAATGGTTATTATAAATATTTTAGGACAATACTATAAGCATTATACTTAAAGGCATTAATTATATTTTCGGAGTGCACATATTATATTTTTATTAGTCACATACCCTGCGACCAAAGGTAAACACACGTTTATTGTAATACAGCTATATTGTAGGGTTATCTCTGATATAAGGTTTTAGAATGGTCCTTTGTCAGTAATTTATAATTACATTTATATGCGAAGTGTACCCACATGAATGATAAATATTTAACAGTCTGATCGTTTAATGTAATTATTGTATTATTAGTTCGTAACATTTAATGTAATGGCTTGACTAAACATTATTTGTTAGGCTCGACACAATAATTATTTGATAGTCTCCTCTGTAGTCCCTACATTCAAATTTCTGCGTGTCCAAATAAAATTTTTTTTTTTTAATATTTATTACATACCTAATTATTACATATAAGAAAAGGTAGTATTTACTATTAAATCATTGTGGCTAAAAAAAATAAATATTTTCTTATAAGAATTGTATAATTTATTAGAAAACTTTTCTAAGAACTGAGCTGACTATAAATGCTATGCTACAAAGACAAAATATAAAATTCAGCATTAACATATTAGAAAAAACTAGGTCAGAATTTGTGCCTACTCTGGAATTTTATAAAATTATCACTGTTAAACCATTGATTATTAAATAATTAATCATCAATTAAAACTATTTGTAGTGCAGTCGCTACGATTTTCTTATGGCGTGTTAAATAAAAGAAAAATACAATAAATAAAATATTATACTTTCTTATTCTGTTATTTACAATATTTGCTCATATAGTATATTGATATTAAGCACAGTTAATTAGATATCGATCAGTTAAATCTGAAAAATTCGAAAATACATTTATCGTATTCATATTAATTATATAATCGTTATCGTGCGCTGTATTATTTTACATTGCGCGACCAATGGGCGTAATTGTAACCTAATTTTAAATAATTTAGGTACATATTTAACCACGGAAAGTATAATTTTAAATGTTTTAATTATCATTAAATAGGTTATAACAAACGACAATTTTCACTAAGCTAACTGTACACTTCTGTAGTATTTCGCTACATTGTGTGAATTATTTTAGACGTATGACGTATAATAATTATGTTAACCGATACAAAATAATAAAGTATCGTGCAACTGAAGCGTCACTAAAATTAGCACGATACTCCCGAACACTATTCCAAATTAAATTTAATGTAACTTTGATGAAGTCTTACGGTTTTAAGCGGAATGCGTATGTTTTGTAATAATTTATTAATAGAATTAATTAATAAAATATATTATCTTAATCTAATATAAAAAAAAACATATTTGTTTTAATTAAAAGTTGATACAATAATATATTATGATAATATTACATAATAGTTTATATCACTGCCGTATCGACAGCATATATTATTATGTACATTGTGCAATTCAATCAACACTGTTATATAATGAATGATCGCCACAGATACTTCCACCTCAAACTATTAAGCAACTACTTATTATGTATATTGTGTTGAACATTATTGTTATGATATTAGTACTAGTAAGGTACCCCGGAAAATCAGGATCTTTTGAAGTCGATATTATAAGACTTACAATCAGCCAACTTTTATTTAAATAGGCTGTCAACAAAATTATCTTTATTTCAGCGGTTTCCGAGTTATTTCATTTTGCGCAAAACTAATTTATCCTATTGAAAATTTATAGCGCACTGAAAAAGCATTGTTATTTGTTTTATAATTATACAGTTCTTTCGTGGATAATATAAAATACATCATCATGATTTAATTTTTTGTTCATATTTTACAATAAGTTTATTTATAAATTTTAATATTTTTTTTACTCAATACAAATTATATTAAATTAATATTATCTCCGTAGTTGTAAGCTTATATGATTAACATACTAGTAGAGTATCACACTATTCATATAGGAATCATCAACAAGACAATTTATTTAGATATATTTATTTTAAGATATTTTTTTTTTTTATAAATTTATGTAATTTTAAGGTAGTTGATTAACTACTATTTCTTGACGGAATCTAACATAATAGTTGGGATTATCAAACGGATTTTTTTAAAAAATTTTCCGATAATTTAATATTTATTGCTTGTTTCAACTATCAAAAAATTACAATAAACTAATTTAAATCTTATTAGGTAACTAATAATTTATCTCTAGCAAAATTAAATATATTGATTTTAAGTTTATTACTAGTTATATAATATTAATTTAGGAAAACAAATTAACTATAAAGACTAGGAAAAAACTGTAGTTATACTGCGTTCGTGGTCTTCCAAATTTTACGTAATACGATAATAATTTTTTTTTAACATAACATGTATATGTGTCAGTATAATGTAATTACTCTCTACAAAACTTAAGAAACGTGTCTGGAATAGTATGCACGCAAAACACTATTACCCTTAGAATAATGTGTTTCCGGGATCACGATTAAGTGGATATTTCCAATCCAGAGTTCTCGAAATTTTCCTGGATCACTTGGGAATTGGAAATATATTGGCTTATTTTGTTAATTTAATATTTTGAGGTTAACTACTTACTAAGTTCTTAATCTAACTGCATTATTGAGAAACTTGTTTAATATTTTCTATATTTAGCTTATCATTCATAAACTTTGTAGTGTTTACCTTTAGGTTTTAGAAAATAATGTGTAATTTTCTTCTAGGTAGGTATACACATACGAATAATCTTTTGTGTATGATGTATCTACAAATCAGCATATTTAATTATAATTTTAAATAGATTAAAAAATTTATTTAAAAACAAGTATTTAATCACTATTATAATTATTTCCCGGGTCGGTCAAAGTTATATGAATAATTATTTGAATAAAAATCAAAATTTAAAAATTATTTATTTAATTGTGTATCCGTGGAATATTTATTTGTTATTCATGATTATCTTTTTAAATCATGGATAATTTATTTGATATTCATGATTCGACTTTTTAGTAATGATACTTTTATTTGTTATTCGCAATTCAATTTTTAATCGTAATAGGCATATTCATCAGACCTGGTTTAGTTTGTATTCATGATTAAATGTATTAATTATGTTTTGTTATTTATGTTGAGAGGTTTATTTTTAATAAATACGATTAATTTTCCATTTAAATAAAAATATTGAGGTGAATTAAGAAAGTAATTGGCTTTTTAGTTTAATTTTTATGTTTTTAAAATTTGGAAAAGCACCATTCACGGACTCATAAAGTCATAAATACGTAATTACGTAAATTATACCGATTTATTGACAGTCTTGAATTTCCGGACGGAGGTTTTCAATATTTTTTATTCGGGTTTCTATTTGGGTTTGTAAAAAAATCATATAATTAAAAAAAAAATAATAATTATAATTCGATTCATAATTTTTTTTTTAAATGTTGGTTCTGATTAAATTCAAATATTTTTATCAAACAATTATTTATTATTTATGAATAAATAAGTATATTATTCATGCTAAAATAAAATGTATACTTTAGAGTAAAATTATTCGTGAATTTAATAACTATCTTTTCAATCATAAATAGTTTAAAATGGAAAAACCCAGTTCTGGTAATAATTATGAGTTATAATATATTTTATATCATAGTAAGTTAATAGCAGTTGTTATCAGCTTGGTCATTTCCAATTCAAGGTTCAACTGGTCATCAGTTACTTTTATTGTTTTATTCAGTTTAGAATACATATTGTAAACATAAATTTCTCTAGTAACACATTATTTGAATATAGCTAACAATAGTAAGTAAGTCAGATCATTATGTTTTATCCCAAACTCAGCTGTACCTTTATTTAGTTGTAATAATGTACCCTTTGCAAATAATGCATTGATCCAACACATTAATTAAAATTCCAATGTACATTACTGGAAACCCTTTTAGATTAGATTAATGTACTTGTGAACCTCATTATGGGTCATTGGCTATTAAATCAACTCTTTATTATATTGGAACACTTTAAAGTATATTATTATGTTTTATTTTAATACAAAATAATTTAATTCATTAGTGTATACTTGTTTTAAAATTTAATCAAATACACATTATGTTTAAAAACTTGATAGTAAATAGTATAAAGAAATGAGAATATTTTATATAGTTAACTTTACTATAATAATAAAATATCTCCAAGTTAATCACATAATATAATATTATAATCGGAACCTTTCAACTGCAGATTATTCAGAGGTACCTACATTGTAAATTGACATTGTGTGCATTAAAAAACTTACATGTGCGTCACAAAATGACCTTTATTGAATTTTTAGAAGGCATAGTGTACCCTATAAAGTATAAAAGAGTACTTACAATCTTTAGGTATATTTCTATTCACAAGTTAAAAAGTTCTTTTAGCTTATAGATATATCGACATAATAAGTGTTTGAATTGGTTATGCATTTTCTATTGGGATTATATATAAACGACAGATGATATTTTTAAATGATTAAATCGTACTATAATTTATTATATTTTATTGAAGTGACAAGACGTATTAACGAAATAATTGAATCGTCATTAGTTGTCTTCAAACTACTACAGCTTATTTTTAAAAAGGGAAAATAAAACAAGCTGTTGCTTTTCAATGCATATTTTCTAGTATTTTTGAATAGCATGATATTTGATTAATTTAATTTAAATCATCAAACTCGAAACACATCGTAAAAGCAAATAGTATACTGTTATATTGAGTATATATGATGGAAAATAGACTTTACAAATATTACAGAATTATAATATTATAGGTATTTAATAATTTGAAATGCAAAATACATCATTATATAAACATTCGGTGTTCATATTTGTTGTATGCGATTAATATAAATGGAATATTTAAGTGTTATTGCTTGTACGTTATATTGTAAACCATTTCATTACAAATAGCAAATAAATATTGATACACATACTAATTAAAAATCAAATGGCTATAATAATCAAAAATAATTAATATATATATTATAAAAAACATCGTTTTAATTTATGTATAATAAACATTTTTTTTAATCTTAATTTACGTATTTACGTAATAAAACTTTATCAATAGGTATATTTATGTATATACTAGTCTTTCAGGTAATAATTCAAATGTCAATTTATATTTGGAAATCAATGGTGATGAGGTTACAAAAATGTATACAATATTATGGTATGTCACGCGAAATAAATATTAGGAATGATATTTTTAAAACTGATAAAACAACAAAAATAATACAGCACTGTCAAATAAAAATAGTTTATTTTAAAAATATTCAATACTTATGATATTAATAGTATCCTCATTTCACCTTTCTCGTATCTCGTGAGCTAATTTTATAACCAATAACCAGTATTGGTAGTATAGAATAAACAATGTAAAACAGTAGTTGATTATGGAGTTCGCTGCATGTGGTATACATTTCAAGTTTTCAGAATGGTCGTCGATTCCTCGGTGGCAATATTATAATATAAATTATTGTAGGTAATTAGTCGTGGTTATTATATAACATAATCGATTGATAGCACACATAGAATCTTAAGTCGTTGGACAAAAAAAAAACCACAAAATTATAAGTAGCTATATTCAATTTGTAATGTTACAGATTAATTTATTGTAATATTATCTGTATTTGTTTACCAATCATTCAAAGACAATTTATGAAATTGTATAAATAAATAAATAAATGTAATATAATAATATCTAATGAAAATAATGTTCTTATTAAGTGGTATGTACTCAATTTATTTGTTTGATATGTTTTAGGCACAAAGGTTTTCTAAAGGACTGCCCAAATGGACTTTTGACGGAACAAGTAAGTTATGCATTACTATTATTAATAATCATGTCAAATAAAAATTCTTATAATCATTTTTTCTAAATTTATTAAATTGGGCATTGCCCTTATGCTATACACAAAATCAAATACTTATCAGTTATCACTATAAATCAAGATTAAAATACGTTGAGTTGTATATAGTATGTTTATTGTTAAATAATAGACACAGACTAATTTGCATTAACAATACAATAATACTTAAAGTGTGTCTATTATTCATGAAAATAAATACATTTTAAGTGTTTGGCTAACCAATGAAACGACTAAATTTATTTTTACGGAATTTCAAGAGAAAGGAAGGACTTTTCAAAGAGTGACCTAGCAAGAGATATTTTTTATCCAGGAATCCAACCCCTATAATTCGTAAGATGGCACACACATGCATTTTGTCATTAAAAAACGAAAACAAAATTGTTTTGTTTATTTCTGGTCGCCATTAGTTACACACAAGAAAAAACCACATAGTTATTAATTATTATCATTTAATTTGGTTATCACAGGCAAGATAGTTTTCTTTTAAAAACATCATTGTGTTAATTTATTGTTCTTAAGTTTACCACTGGCTACAATTAAAAAGAACCCATCATTTAATTGGATATTTAAAAGCATAAGCAACTGAACAATGCCCAAATCAAGAGAACTAACAGACGTAATATAATATGGCCAAATATTAATAATGGTGAGCTTAATTACGATTCTAAAATTGATGATTTTTTTCGCGAGCAAAGTCGGAAAATATAATATTTATGGATCCAAAATTAATAAATATTTAAAATGTATAATGAACTGTACGCTATCTTATATAATATAAATGTTTTTATTAAGCTAATAATCTAGGGAAGATCTTGCTGTAAAAAGATAAAGTTCACATTTTTACTTTGTTTTTAAACAACATCCACATGTTAAACATATTTTTGTATATTTGAATTAATAGTGTGATTTCAATAACTATTTTTCTTTAATGTTACATGGAAAATAATTTTAGACATACTTTATTTTCACAAAAATATTATTTATTTTCAGGGATTTATAAAAATATACAGACAGTTTTTCCCGCAAGGTGATCCAACAAAATTTGCATCACTTGTATTCAGAGTGTTTGACGAAAATAAAGTAAGTTTACTATTTTAAAATATAAAATTGTAATCCTTTTATAACAGGTAAGAGAATATTTCAATAAATTTATAAAATATGCATTTTAAACAATGAATTATACATATATATTGTTATATAATTTTACAGGTTTTAAAGCATGAAATTATTTTTTATATTAATGTAAATAGAATATAAAATAAAATATTATGCATAGTATTATTATTTACCTATATAAATATTAATTGTAATTATACATAAATTATAATTCAAATACTCAAATCATCATTTTTGATAATGATGATAGTATGGTTTTAGGTTGAAAGGCGTTTTCCCATAAATTAATTTTAGTAACTTATCTATAAGTTGTGCATTAATGGTGTTGAATTGGAATATATTTACATGAAATAATATTTTAGATTCCATGCGGAGCAATTAATGTAATATTGGTTTTATAATCATGTGATTTTTCGTGTGTGTCTATAATTATAAATTGTTGATAAAATACTTTTATTTTCAAATTTGAGGGTAGTTTTAGATAGACAATTGGATCTAGTTAGTTCTTAAAAATTTAAAAATTAAAAACTTTATTATATTTTTTGTATTTAGGAAAAACAAAAAAAAGAAATTAAACAACGGATATTTGTACGGAAATCTGATTTTTGAAAAATTTTATTTTGTTATTTTAGTGAGTGTAACTCAAAAACGAATAGTTTTGAATACTTGGTTTTTTCACGAAATGTTTACATTATAATTTTGCAATCATGATATAATTTTTAAAATTGAATTTCATAAAAATATGTTACACTTAACATTAGAAAATTTATTATGGGTTTTTTAAAAGTTATATAACCTATATACAGTTAGGTGAAGAGATCTATTAATTTAATCACTTTTTTTTTACATTTTTTGATAATACGTTATTTAATTTTTTTTTAGAGATATTATTTATTAGATCGAAGATTTTATATTGGTGAGATACATTTAAATTAATCCCTGCTAAATTCATTGTTTTTATGCAATGATATATTTTTGTTTTTAAATGCCACGTGACACAACATAATATAATACCATCATGCGTTGAGGTGAGCAATGTAAATCCAGTTTTTAGTTTTGTTGTTATTGAATATTTTAAAGATTTTATGCAAACTGCCAATGTTTATCTTATTATGTATAAATATATATATTTATAATTCACGATAAAATCAATACATGTATTAAAAATTAATTTTAAATAAATATTTTCATTTTAATTTATGGTTTTATATTTATAATTACTGTTAATAGCTTTATTTTTTGAAATGGAGAAATGTTCATAATTTATAAACTTTTTAGTGTGTTAATAATTATAATATTACATATTTACATTACACCAAGTAGCTATCCAATAACTTTTGTAATCGTTATAAATATATAATAAAAAAACCATTATCTTTCCACCGGTACGTCGTACATCAAATATTAACTAATATTTAGGTTATACGTTGTAAAGAAGGTTAACTTTTTAAAAAATATGTATACTTGAATGTTTAAAAATAAACTGAAAGAATTTATTATCGAACTTAAATTAAATAAATTAAATTTAAATTGTTTTTGTTAATTAATATATATATATATATATATAATTTTGAAACAAAAGATTTTTCTACGATACATTTCAAATTAATGTTCATTCAAAAGTCTTAGAATAATTATTGATGGCGATTTAAATTAAATTCGTTTAATTGTTGGAAATTTTTATATTTATAGTTTAATATACAGATACTTAAATTTTACATGGTGTGGGCAGAGTAAGAGTTGTGGAAAAAATAATAAAAATTTATGAAAAAAAGCAAACGAACATTTCCTCCCAGGAACTCGGACAATTTCTGATAATATTATTATGATAAATAATAACAATGTAATAATATGTTCGTGTCTACATATTATTTTGTTTGTTTACTAATAAAGGGAATAGTGTATAATGGATAAAATTTGATAATAACGAATTATATTTTATCAGAATTCAGTGGTAGTATTTATTGTTCATACTTTATATAATACTTTAAAATTAACTACATACAACATATTATTATTATCAACCCGCAATCATTTATTGAAGGGTTTTTTATGACTTAATGAGTAACAATCACAATAAATAAAATTCATGGGAACTATTTACATATAATTTTGCACATTGTTCCGGCTCATCTATCCGCCCAAAGATTGCCCGATACTCTAGGATATTTCTCAATATTGGGGCCCTAGCTAAATGGGAAAATTAATATTTAAATAAATGATGTGTTTTCATGAGTTGTGAGTGAGACATATCAAATGATTTTCAAACCAACGACGGTGCCTGGTTTGTTCAACACATTCTCTATAGATACCATCCAAGTACAATATATTCATATTATTTGCATATACGTTAAGTGTGAACGTCTATATTTAATATACGAATAATACATGGGTCCTTTATTGTGTAAGTTTTAAAAAAATTACACCATTCAACTTATTTAAACAAGGATGATATTATTATTATTAAAATATGATATTAAAATTATATTACAGTGGTGATTGTATATTGTTGATTTAAAAAAAATTTTTAATCAACAATGCTCACGTCTTTGTAGACGAGTAAAAGTTATTGTTCGACGTACACGAAATTTACAAATAAACCTCACACATCGGTTAAAAAGATCGGCAGAAGATCAATTGACGTACAATGTAAATTTAAGAAACTAGATTGCAAACACGTGTCAAAATTAAATTCAAGATCAACGTTACGAACTATTTTGAGACATACACGTTTCAACGAGCCATCGACGCACACAGAGCACGTGAACGACATCGCCTGCAAGTACATAGCGCATTGACACATGTATCATTTTCTACGATATGTCATCGAATATGAGTTGTACATCATTCGTCACCAAACCGCCTAAAAAACGAACATCGTTAACAGTGATGCTCAACGCGAACAACGGCCTTTTTATCTACTTTTGTTGTAAATAATGAAAAACTGCTCATTGCTAAAAAAAAGAACATACCTACACGACCGAATTAATTTGTTAAATACAGCACAAGACGGATTATTATTATTATTATTTTGGACTTACCAATCGGCTCCTCGTCCCATTGATACTTGCACGCGTTCGTTTATAAAATCATATATTGCGTAATGCGTTGGCAATCACTTCATCAGACTTTGCAGTGACTTTGCTCGATAGTGGACGGACTGAAAGTTCAGTACTCGTATTGTCATTGAACGTTTATTCAAATTCAGATGTGATCTACGACATAAATGAGTATTCTGGCATGGCTAAAATTTTGCAAAAATACTAAATTATCATCTAGGATAAATACACTATGGCCCATCACAAGTATTTACTTGAAGCTCTCGATAGAGCAGCGAGACTTCAACAATAATACTATACTTTTCCGTGGCGCTCTACTGCTATTGTCCGGTGATATTAGACAGACATTTTCGATCATTTCATGCGCTACGTGATGTGTGGACGAAATTAACATATGTTTAAAACAATCATACTTATGGCGAAACGTCAATATATTATGCCTAAATTTAAGTAATTGAGTTTATCTGCAAAACGATTCATTAGCACAGTCGTTTTTCGAACAATATTGATTATCATCGATAATGAAAAAATTATGTTGTACGGAAATACAACAAATTGCCAGACAATTGATAACAATTTGTCATAATATGATTGACACGAAAGATTACTTTGGTCGAAAGCATATTCCCAGATTTGCATGATAATTACATTAATCATTTACGGCTACGTGAACGAGCTGTTTTGGCCGGAAAAAATGTCGATATTAATGCTATTCATTTCAAAATACAACAGTAATTGCAAATGAGACGTCATTGAAATTGATCCATACAGTGGTAGATCCCGGGGAAGCAGTCAACTATCCTGTTAAATTCTTACACTGCAGATTTACAGAGATTAAAAATTAGTTCACCCAATAGTTTTGTTTAGGAATTTAAATGCACCTAAGCTATGCAATGATACGCGAGATTTAATAAGAAATAAACACAGGGGAAATATTCTTGAAGCTACCGTTTTGAACTGCGAGTTTCAGAGCGAAGTTGTTGTTCTCCTGCCATGGACCCCAACTATCTCTTCAGACTCATCCATTCAATTCAGATGCCTGTAATTTCCAATTCGCTTAGCATTCGTAATGACTATTAATAAGTCACAAGGCCAAACAATGCCATTTGTGGGTTAAATTTAGTAAATCCGTGCTTTTCACGTGGCTAATTATATATTGCGTGTTCTCGCGTTGGCAAACCATCAAATTTGTTCATATTATATTATACACGCCAGGGGGGATTGACGAAAAACATTGTTCATATAAACACATTATAGGATAAAAACAAAACAAACTTTATTTCTATTATTTTTAAGATTCGACATTTATTTCTAACTTTACTTTTTTTAATATCGATACAAATATGATTGACAAGGAAATAATTTGTGTTTTTTCTATGTTTGTTATTATTTAATTAAGGTGAAAATTGTTCAAATTTACATCACATGTTATTAATAAGGTTTCTCATTTCCCTGAAATGACAAACACATATATATTTTGTACGAGCAATGGAATACACGAGACAGCTGATTGATAAATAATTATTCATAATGATGTTAACTTATTATAAAATATATTTGGAATTACAGGTTTGACATAACATTGTCTCAAGTCAGAATTGTTTTTAGTATTCAATGATTTATGATTGAATTCAAATTTAACTTTTTATTGAGATCTATTTTATACTGAGGTATAATCATAACCGGTATTAGCATCACATCAAGTCTGACCAGCTGTGTTTGATAAAAGTTAAAAATATGATTTAAATAACACAGTAAAATTAAAAAATGAAATATTTTGTGTTTTTGGATAATTTAGTTGACTTTCATGATGTTAAATAATTTTTATCACGTGCAAAAACAAATAAAAATTGACTATATTGTTAGTCAGTATTAATATTATCGACACAGACCTCCTAATTTAAAATCTTATCTCGTGCTATTCGGAACACTACGTTATTCTTCTCAGTCAGCTTTGCAACTATTTTTTTTCTTTGAAACAACACCACAACTTGTCTTGAACATCTGTCTCCTCCCATATTTTATAAACTGAATTAGGATAAAAATCAAGAAGTTCAAATAGTTTTCCATAAAAATTCTTGAAACAACTGCAATTATTAAATAGACTATTATTTTAAAAGTTTTTCTCCAAAGTATTATTATATAACAATTAATAAAGATTTTGTTTTCATTTATGTAAATAATTTACATAATATGTCAAAAAAAAAAATAAAAATAATTGAACTAAAAATTTAAAGAGGATAATAGTCAATAGGATAATTTGACATTTATATTCTTTTTAGTTTTTGGAGTACTATATTATTATTTCTAAAAAATTAAATTTTAAATTTTTAAATTTATTATTTTTTAAATTTTTATTGTTAATTGTTATTTTTTTTTAATTAAATTTTCTTATTTGAGTTGCACCTGATTTAAAAAATCAAAATAGTAAATTTACTGCATTTGTATTTATAGTATTATATTTTATGGATAAAATACTTAGAAAATAAAACCATATTACTGTAATATAGATTTACGATTTATACGTATAGTAAAAGCATGTAATCTTAGTTGTTAATTCAGTATAATAAAGGCATTATTTACGATATATTTTAAACTCTTATCAAGTTACAAAGATAAATAGACATGTAGGATAACTCATTATTTCTATACGTTAATTACATTTTAATAATTAATTTTCATTCGGATTTTTTATCTGTATTCGCTTTTTATATTTTTTTTCGTGAACAAAATATAAGCATTATGATCATTTTCATAATGCATATACTGTGTATATATTTTACATTTTTTTGTTTGTTCATTTGCTGTTTTGGATATAATTTAATAGTATTATGCAAACCAAATAAAAAAGGCGAGCGAATGGAATATTTGAAATATTAACGTCAATACAAAACGGTTTAACACGTGTAATATAATTTTTTGCATTATATAAAAATATTATTATTTTTTTGCCTTGCCACTTAGTACTTACGTTTTCGATTAGTTTAAAGTTAAATTGAACAAAACCATTAACCCAACATAAATGTTGGTTCGATTAAATGATTAAAATATATTTTTTATTTACCTTCGATTAAATCCATACACTATTTTTTTAATTAAAGGTAAAGACAATTGTGTGTTATTGTACCTACGTAATTTTTATAGTATTTTTGTCTATTTCCGATAAATTAACGTAAACGCAAAAACGGCAAAAGTATATTAAGTTATTATATTAATATTTCATTTTTAAACAGTTATATTACTACTATTATAGTTATAATTATTTCATGGTATAAGCTGCACGATTATATGTGTGAATAATTTCTCTCTATATATAAATATTATGTATATATATTGTATGAATTTATAAATAGGTAATATTTTAATCATTTTATTTTGAAATATTATATCTAGTAAGGTTATTTTCAATATCACAGAACTATGGGAACTAGTTTTTTTTCATTAACTCAAAAAATAATATATAGTCTTAAGTCTACCACAAGTTTATTCCCCAGTTCAGAACTTTAATTAAACTTTGTGCCACAGGCTATATTAAGAGAGTAACTAAGTTTGAGAACCACCGGTAGCTACAGGTTCTTGTTGACACGAAATCCTCAACGTCATGAAATGTAATTCAAATGTAAAGTGTTCCACTCCGATGCAAGCAATTCTAGAATACGTTATTTGATGAGCCGTGAACGAACGATATTGTACATTAGTTAGTATGTCTTTCATATATATTATATATTCATCAAAATGATATGATTATAATGAACATTAATTATATTATATAATAATTTAATCAAATAAATAAACAAAGATATTATATAAACATTTAACCAAACCCTAAGTAAATACACATTACACACGTTTGATTTTAGATCTATCTATAACTCGGGTTCTCGACTTTGTCACGTCCCCGCGATATAATTCAAATGGTTCAAATACACGTTCTACACAGTCTCTTACCATTTACTAGCCAGTGATGTCATTTTTCACCGGAAAAAAAAACGGTCAATGAAAAGTGTGAGAATGCCTTTTCTTTTGTAAAATGGTAACGAGAAATGTTGACGAATTCACCTCATCTTATCCACTTAGGCGAAACCTTAAAAAGAACCAGCCGGTATTCATTTGAAACGACATTTTTTTAAAGAATAAATTGAAAGGAGTAGTTGCTATTTTCAAAGTTTAATTTTTGGTTTCAAAAAAAAATATCAAAAGAACACTCTTAATACAAATTTGTATATGAATCATTATTACATAGCTTGTTATAATGGAGATTCGAGTATTATTAAAATAATCTTAATATTATAATTATTTATATTTTTCGGAATACCAACGATCGATTTAAACTCCATTAAACATAATAATATTATATAATCGAGTTATAATACTTAAAACGTTGTTTAAAATTTTAAAGTATTATAAAACTAGATTGTGTTTATATTAAAACAACTTAATATATAAATTCTTAAGAGTTAAGAATAACAAATAATTCATATACTAGATATATTTAAACTTATTTTATTTATAACTTTTCAATTTTTAATCAGTCTTTAATCGTTTATTATATTACCAACAAATATTTGAGTGACTAGTCACAAAATATATCTTATGACGTAATATTATATAATTGATAAATTATATCTTATAATAATATATTGCACACAATCACACACTCACATATATATATATATATTATAATAAAATAATAAAATAATATATAACACAACACATTATGTTTCGTCGTAGAACCAAAATTTATTTACCGAATTAAGTATTAATTGGCTTACTTAAGTATTTTAGATCATTCAAAAAGTGATAAAATGTTTGCTTTTATAAAGATATAATTTAAATGCTAGCTACTTAGAGACTAAAAAAAATGCTTTAAAAATATCAAATCAATTTTAGTTAGTATTTTGATGTTTTAGTTTTCCGTTTTTTCAGAAGTTTTTGTAAGTCAAAGATAAACTAAAAAGAATAAAAAAAAGTTTGGAATAAAAGTATTTTAAATAACTTCAGTCTTATCTCCACACTTCTTAGAATGGTTTTTCAAACAATTACTATGATTTATCTTTGTATTCAAGTCTTATATTTCAACAAAAATTTAACTCCATTCATAGAACACTCAACTCTTTTTATAATTTTATCTTTAGCTATCTAAATTCATATATAATTACAATATGTATTATTTTTATTTATAATTCCATTGAAGGATTCGTAAAGTATAAAAACTATTTGTGATAAAATAAATGTAAAGTATATTTTTTGAAATTTTCCTTATAGCCATATCCATAAATGATAATATTGTTATTTGGTTATTGACAGTCAGTGAATACGTTTCATGTTATCAGATAACTTATTGTATTTTAACATTGTTACAACTATTATGGAATAGTAAATTGAAAAGTTGATATTCATTTAAGTAGAGTGCCTTTTACGTGGACCCGCAATTTATCACGATATTGACATACTGAACTCCATTGATGTTCCGACACAGCTTTGCAGGGACATTGGGGAGTTTCAATCAACTAACTTGTAACGCTAGAAAATATCTGCCTCTTAAAACAATTTTTGTATCAATTCACTTCAACCTTAAAAATAAACATTAGTTTTTTTTTTTGTAATTCAATATACCGTCGTCGTATATAATTTATTTAATAGATATATACTTGTATTGTCTACCGTGTACTGACATTTATGTCAAACTATTAATCCGTTGAACAAAATATGAACACATTTACATGTAGTATTTTTCATTTTATTTCCAGAAACTACTTGTATGATTTAAAACAAAAAAAGTTTATTTTAATGTGACAATCAATTATAATATTACTTAGTATTTGCAAGACAACAACGTCGATCTATAGTGTTACTATAGTCACTACAATAGGCATGCACTTTATTCATGTTATTGTTATAATTATCATTGTCAAGTATAACATACAATGAATGTTCTCAAAGTTCAACTGTACATTTTATACAGAAAACTTATAATTATATAATATATTAGGATATGGTTATAAAAAAATATAAACATTTTTAATTATAATAAAATAGCAAATCATCAAATCAAATTTAATAAAATTATAAATTATGGATATTTTGTCTTACTTTACTAAAGATAATAATATTTTCTAAATATTTTGTTTTTTGATTTATTATTACCAATATTAATTAAATGCGTAAAAATATGTAACTAGGTATTAATGTATTAGGTTTATTAGTTTATTGAGTTTAATAACTAAAAAATTAATATGTTTTTAATTATAACATTGTTAATACCATTGTGTAATACATTAATTTCACGATGAGCACAAGAAAATTAAATTTGTATTAAGCTTGTATTATATATTTATTATTATTACTATTATTACATTGACCCACTAGGATTGTATAAAGAGGAATTGTTAGGATTGTTGGAGTGTCATCATGCACCAAATAACAATGTAGTTAATTGTTAATAGTAGCACTTATATTTGTTGTATAGTGTATACTTGAAAATAATATTCAAAATAGGAAAATAAACAGAACTACGCTATACAGTACAATATTTTGTCTGATACTATCGGCCGAAATAAACGCTTCTAAATTATAATAACTACTCACCAAATATTTGAAGAATATCAAAAAAATCGAAAAACTCAGTTGTAGTAACGGGAGCAACTTTAAAATAACTTAAATTTAATGTAATAGAACCATCCATCGGTTAGACTCTGACCAGTAACCTATAGCCAAGTGAACTGTCATATTTTAGGGACAAGTTTCCATTCAGATCCATGGCAACATAACTTTATTTAGTAGTTTTTATACTTTGATTTTGTTGTTTGGTATAACATTATTTTGGATTTACAGACAAATATTTGGCGTACGCATATAATATAAAAATCGTTTTATACCCATTGTGACGTATATGTCTCGTTGTGTCTGACCCCTCTTGTCCATCATTCACGCCTTTCATAGCCCTTGTTATCGTAATAACATTATTATTTTGTACATTAAGTATTTTATTTTATTATGATATTTTTGATCTATCTACGCAAAAATAGAGGTGTACCTTATTGTAGTATTTTAGATTGTATTGTAATAGCAAATATTATTTGATTGACATTAAATGAGTTAAATCGTTGTTTTTAATATATTTTGGCCTTCGAGACTTTTAATGTCGTATCTAATACTTATAATTATTTGTTATATTGTGTATCAACTTGGTATCTTAGTTGATAATTTCCCAACTTTCGTTAGTTTTGGTCCACATATTTTGTTATAAAATTGATAATTTAATTATTTTCATTAATTGATTTAAAAAAAACAAGTAGGTACCTACCAGATGATATTTATTTAATACTTCTTTTATTACTATTTTTATATCCCAGTATTATATATCTTTATTTTGGTGATATAATAATTATATTATTTTTTTCATTAAAAACTTTTATATACATTATTAATGGATATATTATGACAAATAATATTAAAAATAATATTATGTTTAGACTTTAAAAGGTCTCCAATTATTAGATGTTATAAAATAAATAGTGGACCATTGATTGATGACAGGGTAATGTAATTTATCAAAAAATAAATTATGGGTTTAAAAACAAAAATTAAATTGAGCATACAATATTTAGCTAGAATGAAAAAAGTCAAATGTATCTATTTAATAATATAATACAAAAACATGTTTAAGGTATTTAAATACTAAATAATTGTTTTATTCAGTCACAGCTTAAAGATAATTAAGTCGAATTGTAGTATAGTACTATATACGATACGATAATAATGTATTATATATTTTAAAATGTTTTAAACTTTTCTTTTAAAATCAATGTAAGTTATAAACTGATTAATTTATTATAACCATAATCTATACACAACATAACTTTGAAATGCTTAGTAGTATTTTACTTTTAAGTTTTAAATTAAAAGTTGTTACTAAATAATTGATTATGAGGTCTGAATTATAAAACAAAAAAACTGTTCAGACTATTGGAAAATGTATGAACATAATAAACACAGCATTTATTACATTTATTGAAAAACAAAATACATATATATTATAAAAGTACATCTATTTTTAATTATAACTAGCTATGTTAATTGTTCTTTCTACACTAAACTGAGGTAAGCGTTTTAACATTAATTTATATTTTATTATTATGTAATAAAATAATTGTTATATACCAGAAAATTTTGAACATTAAAAATGACTCACTAATAACATATACGTTCAAATTAATGTAAAAAAAAGAACAAAGACATATAAAATATAAAACTTACATTCTTTATTAACTAATTAATATTCGCATTTCAATTGTTTTTTTTCGCTTTTTCACTATATCAAGACTTCTAAACACTGATATTTGAAGAAAAAAAATCACTACTTCAATGTAAAACTAGCAATCCTCTTGATCCGCTTCAAATCTAAAACGTTGATTACTAGTGCGTTAATTTGTTCCATAAAATAGAATTTAGTAAATATTATTTTCATTCATGTATAAATAATTATTTCACCACCAATTGTTATATTCATTAAAAATATATGTTTTGAATTTTTAGTTCTTCGTTAACATTTATTTCTTCGTAAAAAATAATCAAGAAAATAAAGATGCTTACATTTGAAATTTAAACAAAGATAATTAATAAAATAACTATAACAATTAAAATGAATTTAGATATTTAGGTACGTGTTTTATAAAATGTAATGTTTTAATTAACTCATGGTCACTATATTATAATTAAACCGAAGCAATTAATGTGTAAATATAAATGTATATTATATCCAAATATACAATTGTATTTTAGATTCCTATACTGCACGTACAACCGCGTTTAATTAAACAATACTTCATATTTAGGTAGCTAATGAACATAGTTTAATTTTATGTTTTCAAAAACAACATTGATAATTTACTTCGCACAGAGTTGTAAAAAGTATAACAATTATATGAATGGCATAACTATAGAAATGCTTATGTCTTTAAATTTAATTATAGACATCTGAATATAGGTACAAAGCATAATATTATTATTTAACAACGTCTGATTATATAATTGCAATGGTGTTATGATGATTTTACGAATAAATATAATATTTCGTATTGATATAAAAGACTAATAATTACGACATTCTGAATAACTCCCAGAAAATTAAATTACACGAATATTATGGACATTTGTCATACAATAAAAACTAAATTAAAATTATTTGATTAATATGAGTATGAAAATTACTACCATTATCGTTGTTTTGTTGACACGTATGGAAAACAATTATTTCATCAAATAATGTTGTTTTATATCGTCATTGTTTATTATTAGGTATATACGCGGGCGCGCGCGTGCGCGTGTTTATATTATCTACCCAATGGCAATATTAAAATACCTTAAGACAAATTCTAAGGTGGTAAAATACAATTTGTTTTATGTTTCCAACTAATTTAAAACAACAATTTAAGTTTCTATGTAAATTTAAATATAATTATTTTTGCTTGCTTAACTTGTTTTTCAACTTTAATTTATATAGAAGAATTGATTTATTTTTTCTTAAAATATTTAATGTTTTTAATTATATAATTATTATTTATCGTATAAAAACTTAACTTTCATAAAGAATTTGAATTTTTTTTTTATTTTTGTTTTAAAACAATACTATTATTATTGTTTAAAATATTAATGATATAATAATATAATGGACCAGACTTCATAAAATAAAACAAACAACGATTTTAAGATATTATAATTATGATTGAAATTCAAAGGAAATTAATTAAATATTTTGTAATAAACAAATACGTAGTGACAATAATAACACATTATTGTGATTTAAATTTTTGTATAAAAGGTGAGAAAGTAGGTATTACTCTGTTGTACGGTAGCTGTAGAGTGGGTCACTCTATTGGATGTGTTAAATTTGAATTCAATGATATATCATTGAAAATGAAAAACGATTCCGACTAGAGGTGGTCTATTAGTTTATATCATTAAATATATTTTATGAAACTCATGATGTAGTTATTAAATTAATTTATTTTAAAAGTAGTAATACAGTGTGTTGAATTAGTTTTTGAGGAAAAAAAAATGTGAAATCAAATTACTTTGTATCTATGAATAATTTTTAGACTTAATATATAATATATTTAGAGAATAAATTGATTTTTTCCAGTCACAAAATAGATGTTTGAATTTTAAAATAATGCCGACACCCACATATTATAATATACATATATTTATATATATATATATAATATAATAACAATACAATAAAAAAAATGAAATAGACTAGAGTTAGGCATGTAGTAATATTGCGACAAATATTTAGGGTGAAAATTATATATTTTATAATTTACAAGTTCATAAAAATGGCATTTTACAGTGGTAAAACATGGGGTTTATGAACAATGAGTAATAATAGGTAGCTAATCAGCTGGTTAATATGCATAATATAGAACGTCCAGTTGTAAAGTGAAGTGATAATGTTTAAACGAAAAATAAATAAAAAAAAAACACGAAAAAATATATTATATTATAACTTATTATTGATTTGTATTTTTAAAAAAGAAATAAAAACAGGAAAGAAGGTAATTGCTCTACAGTACACTAAAAGTTTAATGTACTTTATCATTGAGTTTGCGCTGTAATAGTTGAGTTTCAATTCAATGATAGGGCATAGTACACGACGAAAAACGTTTCTGAGCTAAGATTGTCTAACAATTATTTTAATAAATAATATTAACATTTTAGCAAATGTTCGTATTATTTTTATATTTTTCCCCAATTATTTTAAAAAGTACTAAGAATTTTAGATTTTTACTTCAAAAAAGTACTAACTAGATCCAATTTGCTTTAAGAAATCTTCAGAGCATTTTTTTTTTTACTAGAAAAATATGTTCAAATATAAAAATAATAATAAAAATAAAAATAAATATCATTGTAAAATCAATACATGCATTGCTATGATTAGAATCGAAAATAATGATTTATATTTTTATATTTTCTTTCGTATACACTTTAATGTTCTCGAAATCAAAACCAATTATATAAAATATATTAAAATACATTTTAATACATAGTAAATAAACTGTAATCTTTTAGTACTTGATGAGGAATTTAAAATCGAAAATAAAAGTTTTTATATTTAAATCATTGCTATGTGATTATTTTTCTCATTTATAATTTTAAAAACTAATATGTATATACTATACATAAATATTCAGATGGATAATATTAATGTTAACAACGTATATTGTATATACAGATATTAAAATACATAATATATACTCCTATATGTAAAAGTAAACCTGTGTTTCGGGATTACAAACAAATTACGCTTTTGGTTTTCGGTGCCAGACATAACTCCCGTTCATATTATATAGGTTGGTGAAAAACTTGACTCGTAAATTATGTCGAGTAGGTATTATTATTATATAATAGTATAATCAAGCAATAATATATTAATATAGAACACCAACATGCTATAAAAGGAGAAAATATTCAAACAAATACATATGATATATTATACTAACAAGCAACAATGATAATTTAATAGCACCATTAAACGTACAATATACAGTATATACTAACGTGAGTTGTGTAAACCGTCGAATGCTGTGATTACAGTGTACGAAATAACATAATCAATTCGATCGCTGAGAAGTCAAAATAATCTATACGCCCATTATTTATTATTATTTTGATAAAAAACGTTTCATGAAACCAATAAGTCAATTTGATCATCCTGCTAAGTGGGAAAGTGGGTAAGTACACCACTGCTTAGTGGTGTAAAAATGATTCATTTTTAAGCTTTGTGAGTGTATTATGGCAAAAACATGTAGGTATATAATTGGTACTATTGGATGCACACGATTTAATTGAAATGTTATCAATAGTAAATAATTATCAGTACTTTTTAAAGAACTATTAAAAATATGTATATATATATATGGAAAATGAAAAATGAAAATTGTTATCTAAAAACCAGAGTTTTCCAACGACAATCTTTCCGATTTCGTTTATATGTTGTGACCGTTTGTCAAGTTGTGTGAATAAAGTACAGCCAGGTTGACTGCGGGAAAGCAGTATATTTTAATTTTTTTTTTTTATGATTACGTTTTAAACAAAAACCTGTAAAACTGTTTAATTCAGCTTTTCCTGTTATATACTGTGTTTGTAACGTATGACTTTATATATATAATATAAAGAGACGGAGTTATATATATATATATATATAGAGAGAGAGAGAGAGAGAGAAAGATTGAGAGAGAATGAGATGAACGAGAAAAAAAATTCTCAAAACAAATAAGACCGCGGCGCTCATGCGATGGAACGGATGTAAACTGACGATCTGAAACGAGCTTTAACCCCTCGCCGCGCCCGTCCGTCGGATGATAATAATATAATAAGTGTCAATTGACGAGAGTGCTACAATACTATACAATAATACTTCACGCCGTAGTAAATACCGTCGAACGGCGTGCGTACCTGTGTGGGGTGTATAAAACCGCTTCGGCGGCGAGCGGCAGCGGCGGTTGTACGGTGCTCACTATACACTATATTATTATCGTGTGAAGTACTTATACTACTACGTACTACACACCGCACACACGCTCTTCTTTTCGTTCGTTCGCCGCCGCCGCTCTCTACAACCGCACAAATAACATGACGTTCGACACACGTCGTGTGCATGTGTTGTATATAATTATTAATATTATATTTCGCGGCGGACGACGAGTTGTGTGGTACGACCTCACGACCGCGATCATTCTGCGATATTTAACACGAGATATTGTGTGTTATCCGAGAGGTTTAACTCGAATTTATATTAATTTATACATCAGTCGAGTCGCGATAACTTCAAAAACTTGACAACTCGAATTTTATTTTGTTCCCCCAGAAATATAAATCATACGACGTCTCGAAGCGAATAATTTTTATCTCCCTTCAACTTTTCGAGTTATCGCGACTCGACTGTACATTATAGTATAAATATGTATTATATTAAAACGTACAATTTATTATTTTCGTCGCATATTTATCACACGGCGGATTATGCAATACGACGGCAATAACGATGTTTAATACAATAAACGTATAAATACTCGTATTATATGTACCTATTTAATATCTGAGGGTACTGAGTGATGTGCTCGCGCTCCGGCGGCGCTCGCGTATAACCGTCGAGTAGCGTACTTCGGGGGATTATTTTATTATTTTCGACGCAGTACACGCAGAACCACTCGACGACGCATTTTGTACGTCAATACGATGTATAGGTATGTAGAGGGTACGTATATGGCGTGTGATAATAATATGTCCGTTTCTTTTCCGGTATGGCCGCCGTGTCTACGTCCGGGACGTTGAAAACGGTTACCGGTAAACACATTATCCCGTGGGAATGAAATGCCCGTAGCGTAAAATGTACGGTTCTATATCAAAACATCCGAAAAATAGTATCCAAAGACAAAGAGCCTTTGGAATAAAATATTAAGGTGAGCGACAACGGCCTGGCATTTCTCATCTCATAATATTATATAGTTTAACGTCCGCTGACGACACGACTTTCGAAGCGACGATCTTGCGAAAGGCAATAATAATTGGTCAGAGCCAATTCATAGGCACAGTATTTCTGAAAAACGTATTTCAAAATATTCATAAGCTACCTTATATAGTTAAAACTAATAATAATTGAGCTAAAATATTTTTTATAATTTCTATACAATTTAAATGATTTTTTTTGATTATTTATATAAATAATATATAATGGATTTTGTATTCGCAAGAAATTATTATGAATTTAAGTACCAACATTAAATTTAAAAGCCCGTAATATTATTAAACTAAATTATATGAAACAATATTTTTAACTTTTATTAAAATTCAATTTTATATTAACTGTAAATATCGAGGCTATTATTATTATTACTTTTTAGAGGTATGTATTATATTATGTATGAGATGAATATTTTATTTTGTTTTTCAAATTTAATTTTTCCGTTTGTTTGAATGTTTTCAGATTTGGATATTCTATTATTTATATTCGCAGAATATCTTTCACAAAATGTTTTTTTCCTACACATTTTCTCTAACATATTTTAAAATATATTCAGTGTGGTTTTTCAAGTATAATATATAGTTATATGGATGGATTTTTTTTTTGTGAAAATGGACTTGGGTAGAAATCAGACAAATAATAATAAATAATATAACTTATAACAAAACACAATAACAGCTCATATAATATTTTTTAATTTTAGATTCTGAGCGAAGCAATGAATTTATCGATTTCACAACGGAGTGTGTGCATTTTTTTTTTTATTACCCGATTTATAGTATAAAAAATGCTTTGATTTTCAATTTCAATATATTTTTTGGTAGAAAAATAAATCTAGTTGGTAATTTTAGGAGGTCAAAATTGAAAATTCCCAGTACTTTTCAAAACAATCGATAAAAAAATATATATAGACAATCGTTATGCATAATAAAACATTCGAGCTTGTTCTATGTCGGTTTCTTATTTTATATAAAATTCTATTCTCTTTAAAACGACCAATAAGTTATCTTTCTTAAACGGATCGTTGTTTCTGGATAACTGTGTAAGTGTCACCTTTACTCCGCAAATAACTCGTTAACGTATAAAATATACATTGTAATTAATTTATTGTTCATATAGTGAAAACTACACGAAATCATTTAAACGCATGACTAGGTTATTTGACTTTTTTGTACCAGAAACTGAATAAATTAATAAAGTTATAATTACTAAAAAATGAAAAAACCATATTGTTTACTTTGGTTAACTATTATAATTAATAGATGACTAGGAGAAAACTTAATCGAGAATTAGTTTCTTTACTTAAAGTGTATAAACTATAAAGGTATGTTGTTTTTTTTCCATTAATATACTGTTTTAATTAATTTAGTTTAGACATTTTGAAAAAATAAAACTATACTAATTTAAAAAAATTCACATAACGTCAATTTATTCGATAAGAAAAAAATTACACGATTAATCAAAATTATTCTTAGTTATAATATGATATTTTCATTACAATATAAATATATTTAAATTGCAGAATTAGAGTATGTATTATTATAATATAGTAGTGATAAAGACAATTTAATTGTATTTATTTTTCATTAATTATAGGTGCATGAGTTGTCAAATAAATTACGGTTACGTGAAACTATTTATTTATACATTCATGTAATGGGTTTACCAAAAAATAGATAAAATTGTACAAAAATTATTTCTTATTTTGTTGTTGTTGTTAATATATTTTAAAAAAAAATTAAGTTATTTTCTAGGTAATTAAAATTCGATAAAATTTAAAATTTTTATAACTAAGACTTAAAAAAAAAAAGTGAGCAAGTGGGTATCGCTCTGCTGTAGAGATGGAAAGTAGGTCACTGGTCACTATAATTGATGTGTTAAATTTGAATGCGATGACTGGTATCATAGTACACGACAAACGATTCTGAATGGAGATGATTTGTCAGTGAATGATAATTAGATTAAGTACCTATATTTAAATTGTAATATATCGTTATTTTACTTGATTTCGTAAAAAATTAAATTAAACATGCTCATAAAATTTTTTCTATATTGACGCTGGAATTTTTTTTTTACAGTTACTCGAAGGAAAACTTATGGATAACCTTGTAAACCTTGTATTAGATTTTTTAGATTTTTGAACCTAAAGTATAAATCACAAACATTTTATGAATTTTCAACTTTAAAATTCCTTGCAAATTTTCGCGTTTTTGATATATTTCATAAATATTTTGAACTTTAAATGCTTATAAACAAAAATTGTGACTAATGATTTTTGATTTTTTTTACTACGATAAATTCAACTTATAATAAACCTTGTATTAAATTTTAAAGATTTTTTGGATTGCCAAATTTTTTTTATCGGCATGAAAAAAAACTTAAAAAAATAAAAAATTTCAATTGTCTATAAGTAGCTTTAAAAATTTCTAAATATTTTGAAAACTTAATCATAAATAGATAACGCTAATATAAACATTTGGTGAAAATTTCAAGTATTTTCAATGATTCGTTTTCGAGTTACAGCAAAATCAAAAAATCGATTTTGTCAAAAAGTGGTTATGCGTAAAAATTCTCGTTTTTCCGTAATTTTTTCAGGGTTTTTCCTGACGCTTTTGAAAACTACAGGGAATATTTTACTTTTGACCCCCCCTCAAAGTACCAACTAGATTCAATTTAATTTTCAAAGAGAGGCTGAAGTCAAAAATCAAAGTATTATTACTACTCCAAAACGTGATGACAAACACAAAAAAATTAAAAAAAACACACATCATTGTAAAATCAATACATTCATCACTCCGTTCAGAATCTAATATGATGCAAGATTTTTATAATTTATACTAAAATCAAAAATCTAAAACATGTACAAGTACTTATTTTTATAGGCATTTGAATTTAGAATTTAAAAAAATTTTAAACAAAGAATAGCAATTTGAATTGCTTTGATAAAATCTAAAAATATTTTTCACGCAGATTTTAAACTTTAACATAAAATATAATTTATTTTATAGACATATTAATGATATTTTAAAACGCATTTATTATTATTTTTTTTCGGGCAAAAACTAATACAATCTACCTTATTATGAATAGTAAAATAAACTCTCAAACAAAATTATTATTATATAATATACGTAATAATATGGGAGACACACCGTCTTCGTTCTGCATTGTTTATTGTATGCAATAATTTACAATCGACTTTAAATTTAACACATATATTACAGTGTCTTAATCAATGACAAGGTAAGTACTCTTGAATCCTGCTGGCCATTAAACAGCAAAGTGGTAACCTTACTTTTCCTCTTTATTTAATTTATAATACATATTTAGTCAAAGTTTTAACAGCCTTTTAAATTCAGTGTATAATAATATGGCTATACAAATATTATAATTTCGGTTAAACCGTTACGCATTACTTTTCTTTTTAATATTTATATATGAACCATAGGTCAAATTTACTTACATACCCCGAATTCTAATTGGCTAGTATTATATATTCACATATACATTAAAAGTTTATAATATGCTAACAATATTGAAACAAATATTCAAATATTTGCGAATTAAAATAACAGGTATATACTATATGGTATAACGTATATTTATAATGCTATTATTATTGATGTGCAAATTTCAAATATTGACCTTATAAATCTGAATTTTGATATTATTTTGTCATACAAACCTTACATTCATATATTATGTCTAAGAAATTTTAAACTTCGTAATATAATAACTATAGTTATTGTCATACCTAGTATACGTTTAACTATTCAAATTAAATATTGTGTTTTATTTTTATTGTTTTGCATTAACGGTTATCTGTGATGTGTAGGTATATACTTTTGTATTTAATTTAACCAGATTTATGAATAATGTCTTGTTTAAATTAATAAGATAACTTTAATATTAAAATTAAATTATTTCAAGATGTTTCTAATGTGATAATAAAGATAAATCACCAAACATGGTAGATTTAATTTATTTTATGTACTTTTTAGCAATAAAATGTATGAATTAAATAATTGTAAAATTAAGCAATAAAGTTTTTAAAGTGACATGGCTTTTTGTTTTGTATGATAATATAATGTAATAAATGAAAAAGAACTTAATAAATTATAATATTATACCGTTGAATTATGCCATTTTTATTAGTTGGGATGTTGGGTTATTAATAAATTATTGAAAAAAACTTTATACATAAAGCAATATCTAAGATTAAAAATGAGCACACAAGAATTTTTAAATTGATACTATTTATTTTGGATATCACCTGAACTTTGAAGCATGCAAAATATAAAGTTCAGTTCTAAAAGCAAAGAATTCTTCACATAAAATTCTTTTAATATTTTATTATGATTGTTCTTTAGAAAATATCGCATTTGTTTTTTTTATATTTAAAAATATTAATAATTGCTCATTTTAAATTCCATTTACTGCACATGCTGGATAATAATACAAAAATATTTATATTACAGTTTATTAGAATTACTGAGAAATGGGATAGGTACCTTCCTTAGAGTATCCGATATTATTTTATTAAGCCTATATTCAAATACATAGTGGAATAAATTATGGTGTACAAATTACTTATTTATTTTATGTACATCGTAATATTAAAATTACTCTTAAAATACAATATATTTTTTCAATAATATCAAAGTGATTGATTGATGAAAATGTAAATGTTTTTTTTTTTTTTTATAATGTAGTATTATAAATTGCGAGTTTACTTTCAATAAATATTACTACAAATAGTCTTAATGGTTTAAAATGATTTTAAATGTAATACGATACTAGTATTGTATTATACTGGAGTATTAACTAAATATCTTAAAATAATTGGGGAAACAAAATAAAAATTACGAATCCCGAGTTTTTGATAAAATCGATATTGATTTTACATTGTAATTATATTCAGGTCCGTCAGCCTGGCACCCCGAATTCAAAATTTCGACCTCAAACCTTTTTAGATAATTAGTAACTAATTAGTAACAATTCGTAACGCAAAAATCGGAATTTGTAACCCAAAAATTACCCGCGAAATCGGCGTTTTCAAATTTTGGGGTGCTAGGCTGACGTCAGCCCAGCACCCCGAAAACATTACCAATTTTTTTGGGGGTAAATCTTGTGTTACAAATTCTAATTTTTGCGTTACAAATTGTTACAAATTAGTTACTAATTATCTAAAAAGGTTTGAGGTCGAAATTTTGAATTCGGGGTGCCAGGCTGATAGACCTATTATATTCTACTTATATATACCCAAATACATTTTGGCTTAATATTTAAGGCGGAATTTTTAAGACATGATTATAATATTTTGGAAGTTTTTAAGCTATTAAGCTATTAATATATATTTATCATTTTTAGTTTCACTGATAACTTTTTTTTTCACATGTTGAAAATTAAAAATTGAATACACATAATATTTCCTCATAACTCACAAGATTTATTACAGAAATTTAATTATATAGAATAATATACCTAATATATATATTATATATATATATAATATATATAATCACATTTATTAATGGGCGTATGAAGATCAAATTTTCTTAAAGAATCTTGAACTTTAAAAGAAAATAACAATTTTTTTCTGTTCGATATTGTATTTTATTAATTTGTTAATTGTAATTCTTAACGTATTAATCTAAGAAAATCGAATTTTTTTGTCATAACTTATACTAAAATTTTCGATACACAATGCCATACTCAAAATATTTACACTAATTGGTGAATCGATTTAAACATTTCAATGCTACACTCGTCTAATAAGTTAGTAACAAATAACAATAATAACAATAATAATATTATAATATATTCTGTTATAATACATACGTCGTTTTTGTAAAAATTAGTTCATAATAATACTAATATTACTAAAACAAAAAATGAATTATAAAATATCCTTAAAAACTAAATGATAACATAAAGTCCCGTTGATTATCGTTTTTAAAATCCAATTAGATTTTAGCACATATCGAGGTATCGCTCGAAACTTACTATATTATAGCATAGTGACTTTAGCTGTTTTTTATTGAGTTAAATATCTCAACTTACAAACCCATAACTTATGTAAAATGTTTTAATATTTTTTTAATTTTATTGTTATTTAAAAAAAATTCAAAGTGCTTTCTAACTAAACTGGAATTTAGCAATTTTAATAGAAATAAAATGTTGTATACACATTTTTCACACATTATTTAGGTTTAGTATAATGATGTTACATTATATTTTCATACTAAAACATAATATAAAAAATAGTATCTATACGACTGTTATATTGTATATTTTTATTTTTATATTAAGTAGAATTTAATCAAATTATAATATTATTTTTCAGGATGGTTCTATAGAGTTCGAAGAATTCATCAAAGCTCTATCAGTAACGTCCAGAGGAAATTTGGACGAGAAACTTCACTGTAAGTAAATAATTAAGTTTTTTTATTTTATCCTCATTTTTATAGTGAAGTTTACAACCAAAATACGCGGTGGTGATATTAAATTGTTGAACACAATAAGTATACTAAATGTAAAGGTCTACTTGACGCTTAGGTATATTTAACAATGATAAAATGATTTTCCAAAAGGGAAATAAGTTTTAATCTAATTTTGACGAGATACTCATTATCATTAAATGCAATTTATGCATTGTTTAATTCGTATTATGTATTACCTAACTATATTTGTTTAATGCATAGACTTCAAAGTTGTTTTTGAATATTTAAATCATCATCTATTTTCAATTCCAAAAGTAATGTATAATATTTACGTGAACAGAATAAGAATTCTATTCCATTATAAAATCACGAAACATTTTGTAACGGAGAAGGTTAAGTATCCACAGAAACACGTCTTATAATGTTTTATAGTATTTAACGGTATAATTTATGTACATTAATAATAATATCATTCATCGGCTTATTTTGCAAACGAATGTAAGTGTCGAACTTACGTGAAATTGTGTATTATAATATCGTGCGGACAATAAAATCTGACACATAAAGAGATGATCACGTTGTGAGAAGAAAACGGAAGGTTCGTTTTTAGTGGTCGCGTTCAGTTTTACTTATTACTCAAGGTATGAATGACGTGTGTTTTTTTTCTTTTTTTGGTAAAATTTCCAGTATACCTACCATACACACCATGCCACAAGTTTCTGAGAGCTTGAGAGTTTTAGAGCTGAGAACAGTTTGTAATGCGGTCGTTATATTCCAATGGGCTCTAATAGGAGTACCGAGCAATATAATATTGTAGATCAAAATACTACTGAGCTGATGACTGTACATAAACATTTAACAGTGTATCACATTACCAGCTGTATATAATACTTGTACACGCGTTGAAACGATATATTATCATTTATTTAGTAATGGGTAACACCTTCATATTATTATTATTATGAGAATAGATATAATACCGCGGCCGTTATCTAAATAAAAAGTGTTTCTGTAGAAAATAACATATACGAGTGTACGATAAAAAAATATGTCGTTATATGAAGTGTGAGTTCGCTTTATATCCGGAGAAAAGTAATCATTATTTATTATTTTTTTTTCTCTCTCAAACGTCATACGGTTTTGGATACAGTCTGCAGTGCAGTCGTCATTTGTGCGGAAAGGCCATTAATTAGACGTTATACTGTCCCTCAATAGCAAAGCGCATTATACATCAGGAACTATATCTGTTATATATTATGTACGAATGACGTTAACTTACTGTTTGTTGAAAATCACTAGAGAATATTTTGAATGCGGTACGTTGGAAAGGTTAAATAAAATAGTTACATCGATATTTCAACTTTTCCGGTAGTACAATAATAATTGTCGTTGGTACGTAGGAAATAACTTCCGAGTCTCTACCTGATGTATATATTTTGGTAGATCATAATATAACAGGGTTGGCTGGTACACAAAATAAGTAAGTATTGCCAATTATTTAAGTTTGATCAGTGAATATTTACAAGGATGTGTGTATTTCTTTTTTTTTTTTTGATTTATTTACATAATATACACAGTGCATACTTCATTGACGTAGTACCTACATAACGTAATATAAAAAAAAATAAAATAATATGGCTCCAACGAGTACCTATATTATTAAATACGCCATCTCAATAGAAGAAAATTGTATACCTTTCGTCGAATTGTATGCTAAATTACGAAAGTTTAATTTGTGTAAACCGTAATTTTGTAAGTAACAAAATATATACACAGACTCGGTGAAAAGTTTTCGAGTTTGAATACGTGCATTGTGTGCTATACCATTTTTTCCATTTCCATTTTGTTTTATTTACATATTAAATAAAATACTATTTTATTTTATTCGTTTTGAATTTTTAAAATGAAAATGTGATGGTAAAATATGAATAAAAACATTTTAACCATAGAAAATTAAAAATATACAACTGTGTGCACCTATTCTTTGATATATATTTTTTTACCACCATCTTTACTATTGTATGAACACGAATAATATAATATTTTTAAGAATACTGAAATCTATTTTAGTCGTACTTTTTTTGTCTATACACATAACTTAGTGCAATATAATACATAAAACAAATATGAAATACCACGATTTAAATGTAGATATGTAATAAAAATTTATCAACGACGTAGTATCTGCATACAAATTTAATAGAAAAATATTTAAATTTATAGCATCATTTAAACGAAAGTTATTTTGTTAATTGTATAGATATAATGATACTTTATTTTATGAATACTTTTATTCTGTTAAGCAATTTTTATGTTTATTTTAATTTTAATACTAATTTAAAATTTAACTCTTGGTCATAATTTAAATAATAAATAACAAAAAAAAGACAAAAAAAAATCAAATAATCGATTTAAAGTAAAATAACCTATAAAAATGCATTATTATGACATAAAAAATAAAAATTGTTTAAAATGTTTGTTTTAGTTGAAAGAGTTATAGTACCTACTCGTATTTTATGATAATTTAAGATATTGTTATACAAATATATTTTATGAAAATAACAAAATCTTCCCTTGATTTTTCCCGGTTAGTAGGTATGTACTTACGTTATTTATTATTAGTTATAATTTATAATATAAAAACAAAATAATTTTGATTATATTATGAATTTATTTTACTAAAAATTACTTTAAATTTAACACTATTAAATTAAAAATTTTTTGGTACTTTATGGTGTCCGTTTGTCAATATAAAAACTATTCGTGTCCAACAGATAACAAAGAAAAAGTATCTCTAACATTTGTCGACGGTGATCGATGTTTAGCGGTCTGTTGGACGGTTAAAAAATAATTCACTCAATTTTTTTTCTATGTTTACTGAACTGAAAACAAAAATAACGAAAACAAAAACATTAGCCGTTTCTTTTATTTTTCTTAAAATTAGGAATAAAATTATCATGCCGTAAGGTAATCCCGTGCCAAGGTCGTTTTAACTCTGAATTTAAATTTGTCTTGATTAAAAACGATTTTTACTGGGTTTGCGTAGGTAATACTAATAATCTAATATTCAAATGCTCGCTAAATGTATACTTGTTACACTGATATCTTAACATTTTTATATACAAACTACATTATAATACAACTATTATAATTATCCTAAATATCTATAAAAAATTTAAGTGAAAATCTAATCGTTATCTAGTTATCTACGAGTATTGATAATATACTAACAACCAATGATGCCCGCTGAGAAATAGCTCACAGAAGCAAAATATTTTTAGTATCAATATAAGCTGTGGAGGACTTTGTTTTAAGTTAAACTGATGTAAAATACCTAATTCATAAAGTGATTTTTGTTACATAATTTTCAATTAGTTTATTAATTCCGTTAAGTTTAAAAAATAAATCTCTCCCTTTGGTTAGTAAATGTTTTCATTACGTTATCAGTAATTAAATACATCCATTTATGTAATGTGAATAGAATTGTTACGTGATTTTAGATATTTTATTATGAAGTTCATTAGATATGCCTTTGTGGCTTTGTCTGAACTATTATTTAAGTGCTTTTGCAGTTGAAATTGTCGGTACTATTGTTAAATAATTTGTAAAATGTATCAACAAGTAGTTACTTCCTGTTATTATCATGTCAGACTTAATTTTACAAAATTATTCTTTAAAATAATTCATTCTCCTATAAACTGTTTTCGGACAAATCAGCATTAGAAAACTAACATGATGTTGGTTAAAAATTATTTTAAAAACTGTCTACACCTAATAGACTATTACAATTTTTTAAAAGTATTTACAGTTATTCGTATTCGGAAAACAACAAAAATAAGAAAATCACTTTTTTCAAAAACTAGTTATGCGTAAAAATTCACGTTTTTCATACTTTGTTTTTATTTTGTTTTTACCGATTATTTTTAAAAGTTTTGGAATTTAAAATTGTTATCTCTCTAAAGTACTAACTACATTCTCTCTCCTTTAATTCTTGTTTACATATATATAATATAAAAAAGCGACATGATATCAATATAAAATCAATACATTCGCCGCCTCGTTCACAATCTAAAATACGTTAAGTCTTGTAAAAACCAGGTAGTCTGGTTTACTTAACTGGTTTATTAAATGAATTCCTTTAAGAATCCTTGAAACAGCAGAATTAAATTAAACGAGCACGAGAATATTGGTCTTCTAATATTCCTATAAATATCTACCACCTTGTATTGTTAAACACTTTTTAAAAATAGTTTCCGTCTTGTTCTATAAAAAAACGCGTTTATAATATTCTATTGGGTAGAAAAAATATGTTCTGATTAGAAAAATCATATGTAAATTTACTAATAGCTCTTGATAGATATTATATAGATTAATTTTATTAAATCCAAAACGTATGTTATAGATTAATACAAATCAAACAATAACAACAGGTATTAAATATGCGTAGATGTATTATTATGAAAACAGTATCCAATTACTCGCACTGAATTAACTGTATAATTCTCATAATAATATTATTTCCTACGTCTTACTGAATTGATGTACAAAATACGCGATTTAAATGTCCGCGCGTGCCTATATATAAATACGTCGTCTGAGTCGTCAAAATAATAATGCATAATATTATAATAATACACAAACCATACACCTCGCCGTGAATGAGTAATGACCATATTTGAAGTAAACGACATTTTCAAACACAGTACTACACGATGTCTCACGAAAATTGTATGCGTTCTCCAGTTGTCTATACGATTAGACACACACACACACAAAAAAAAAAACAAATTTGTACTATATAATCGATATCAGTAATATCAACACGTGGGCAATTAGTTCTCTGCTTCGTGCGCCCGTCAACATTTGTTTTTTTTTCATGTCGTATATATATTCAACAATAATATTATAATCGAGGACGAGTCGTCCAGCAGTGAACCGCTGCAGCGGACGGGCGGACCTCACGCTTTGACCAACTACGCAATGTAATATTTTGATTCCCTTCAAAAGGAAAGGCCTATGTGCGACGACTTTCGGGTCGTGTGTGATGTGTGCGCGCGTATACGTTATATGCTACGCTATAGGTTATATCCTATTATTATATTAAACGTATATGTGTGTGGCGGTGCGGGTTTTTCGTACGAAATCGTCCTAATACACACAGCGGCTGTTCTGGCCGGGTAGATCCCTATTCGGCGAATTTGCATATTCAAATTTCGTATAATGTGTAACACGAGAACGAATAACACTGCGGCGTGTAAAATAATATATAAGAATGTAATATATTTTGTGCGCCTATGAATGTGAACTAAATCGCTGGGATTACGTCCCGAGCGGAGTTATACGCGCTGTATCGCGCGAAGGTGGGATGCACGACGTATAATAATTACATCGAAACAATGAGATGCATATCGATACACATAATGGGTATAGTTCGACCGGATAGTTCATTAATATATATTATTATGGGAAACGGTTTTATCGAAAAATAACCTGCAGATATCGCCGACGTTATATTATGTTAATAATAATATAATCTGAGTATATATTGATGTGCGTTTTTAATTACGATTTTTTTTACATTTTCAACAGACGTTAGACAGACGTGACTTGTACGATTAATTATTAAAATCTCCAGTGACACGGCGTGGAATATTTTCCGACCGTTTTAACTTATAATCGGTATAGCTTATTATATTGACACAGCAACAAGTTTTCTAGCCTACTTGTATGTTTAAAGACAGTTATTTGTTTGTAAACAACGTCAACAACTAAAAAAATGAAGAGTATTTCCGTTATTTTTTAAAATTTGAGGTAGTTAAATTTTTTCCTCAAAAGTAATGATATTTTATCACTATTGCAGATATCACTAATTTAAACATCTCAAGTAAATACTATGTAACACAATTTACGAAAAATAAATTTTATAATTAAATGCCATTAGTATTGCCTATATTTAACTCCTTAAATTCGAGGACGCTCTACATTAATAATATAATAATATAGTATATACTTAGGTACTAGTTACTACCACAAATCATTTTTAAATTAACGTATTAATCTTGATTTCTCACAATTAATTTAAAAGGAGATTCTGAAGCCGTTCCAACGTAGTTTTAAGAAAAATTAAAATATTTTTGAATGCTGACTTAAAATAATTAATTTCTAGACATAAAACCTTGTTAAAAAAAATAATATGTAACAACATTTTACCGAGCATCAAATATCCATTTTTCAGTACATCAAGTATGTATATTTTATGACATTTAATGTTATAAATTCTTATATCTTTTTTTTTTATTAAAAATGTAAATTTTTGTTAAAACAACATTTTTAAACCTAACGTACGAGTTTACTCTCAAAGGCCGTTATCTTTAATTTTCATAACATGCATTTTTAAACCATAATTATTTCTCTAAAAGCATATATATATCTGATTTTCGTCAACATGTTTATGTACCGTCATTAACCACTTTTAATTGTTAGCTGCTGTTTTTTTTTTTTTTTTTTGATAATTATCAGATATTTCTTATACCTCTTTTTTTTTTGTGAACGATATAAATATATTCAGCCGCATATTGATTAGTTTATAATGAGCATGAAAATATTCTATTCTATAGAGTATTATAATAATATGTGAACAACCATAATAATTGAATGAGAAAATTTAGTTTATTTGATATTGGAAAAATATGAATCTCACCAAAGCATTATCGGACCTTCTCCTATCACATCGTCTGCACAGCAATAATATCTTTCATAAAATTAAAAAAAATATTACACAATTTTACAGCAGTCTCAGAAATGTATGTTTTGAATGTTTTGATACATAATATGATATTATCTTTACAAAATATTTTTTTTTGTATTTTAAACAATAACTATGTAGGTATATGTATTATTATATTTTGAAAATAGGCATTTTAACATTGAATATATCAATTATGGAACTACATGAAATAAATCATAAATAAACATCAATAATAATATTGTACTTTAATGATGTCAATCAATTCTAATTCTTAACTATAATCTCTTTATAATATTAATTTTTTAAGTAGCATCATTAAGAATATGTTGGTATTTTTTTTCACAATTCCTATTTTATTTTATCCGCGAGAAGAACATTTTATGATTTGATAATAAATTTTCAGATTTTTAACCAAAAAAAATTAAAATATTCGTTTTTATTGTACATTATTATAAATATCATAAAACAAAGAGTACAAATAAAAAAAAAACATGCAAATTACATAACAGTAGGTATATTTTTAGATTTATATGTTATTTTTTGTAATTAAATTTATAATGGGTCGTTAACATGTCGAGTACCTAATGTAAAGTAAGTTAATTAAACATTTTTTACTTAAAATATATTTCTTATAATTTATAAGATGTCAGTATATTAAGTAGTGGATTTATGAAAACACTAATTTTAGTTACCTACGTTACTAAACAAGTAATAACTATAGTGAAAACACTGAAAAAGTTATGCAATAAATTATAATATTATATTATTTATATTGTAATTGTAAATACCAAATTATAAAAATATTAACAATATCCTTTCAATTTGTTGGTCTTCAACAAGTAATATGAAGTGAATTTGAATGTTTTTAAGTTAATACACACACACACATATATATATATATATATTAAGAATACATATTTTGGTATTAATATTTTTCAAGTACAATTTTTGTATTGGAATTGACAAAACAATAATACAGTTTTTTCACTTTTTCTGCCTCGTTCTTACATTTATACTTAGAGGTGTAAGGTTGTAACCAAAGTTTGCAAGATCTTAAATAAATCTGTAATCCTTTTTCACAATATATAACACGGAAGGATTAATTAAAAATTTAACTGAGAACGATTACCTGTAGAACTCGGAAATGATGTATTTGTTTAAATTGTATTCAACGCGATATAATAAATAATCTAAATAAATAAACAAAAACATATACATCAATATAGGTACATAAAAAATCTGCTGTGTACAAAAATGTATAATTATTTTTTTATTACAGTAATTTTTTGGCTAATTTTATCATTGCGTGATATTCAAATGTTTTTACGTGTATAAATAGATGTAATAATACGTACAACCCGTACAACAGGTGATTGTATATAGTATGGTATTTCATTATGTATTTAACAGTAACGTATCTGAAGGCGGACTGAGGAGATTAAAATGGTTTAACATATTAACATCTCTAGAATAGTCACTATATGAACACATATAAAAAAATCAAATCCAACTCGTTTGGCGATTCAGGGGGAGGGAGTGGATCATCTAAACACTCGACTATTATTATAGTATTTAAAGAGCAATACAATAATATAACATTATTATATTCTATGTTATACATTACACATTATAGTGCATATTTTTTACGGTCCAGTTGTATATTTTGTCATTTTTTTTTTTTTTTGTGTGTGTGTACTGACCTTCAAAGCAGGTACTTGACCGCGATCATGACGATATTATCATAAATTACATTGGTAGCGATGCTTATGATGTATGTGAATTACAAAGTTTGCATTCTCTCTTCTCTGTTGCCCCGCAGCCATCGGATTGTATAATATAACGTTTTGCTCAATAGCCGTTGGGTCTTAATAGTTATATACACGAGATAATGTTGTAAATATATGTCATATTATCATGTCATGCATACGACGCGTCATCGTTTACTTTGCGGATGTTCAGTCGCGGGTGTATGCCCGTCGCCGAAATATTATAACGACCAGCGTCGCTGCGGCTGATCGAAAATCTATTCCCGAACATTACTCGCTGCGCCTTCGACTCGGCAAGGGGTGTTGGGGGAGGGGGGTTGCTCGTGGGAGGTATACAGCTGTGCTGGTGGTGTCGGTGTCGGCGTTCGTGGCGGTGGTCACCCTTAATATTATTGTTGCTATTGCGATATAACCTAACCCAAGCATAATAATATATTATATATATTATATTATGCCGTCATCACCATCTAATGCCGCCGAATGATTGATTGCTGTTTATGCGCAAACGGAAAATCATATATATATATATATATATATATATATATTATAATATGTATATATTATTTTATACGTCGCGTACATTATTTTTTTAATATATTATTTAATATCTAATATGTGTGTACTGGAAATTTTTCCGAATCGCGATTAAGTGGTTATTACGGAAATGTGCGTGTACGTATTGTACAATAATATTACCGTGTATATATATATCATAGGAACATAAAGTGGCGTCGGTACATCGTATTTTATAGGTCTGTAACAACGTTTTATAGCGTACCGATACGATTACGCGGGTGTCGGGGACGGTGATGTGCAGTAGTCGTAGAGATGGTCGATCGTCATCGTTGCTATCGTTCACATATGTTTTCGAATATTATTGTTATTATTTTTGCGCTTTTCGACGGATAACTCATATGTATAGTGTTATTGATATTACCTGCCTACCCGCGACTGCATAAAAATGTGCGTATTTGTCACGAAGTTCAGTTCAAATGCACATGCGATGTATGCTGAGCGATGTCACGCCTATTGTGCGTATTTTAGCTTATTTGAATATTCGACGATAATCGGCAATTCGAATATTTCCATTTAATAACATTATTATCTCTATTAGATTCTGTTGGGAACGACAGATGTATTGATTGTATAATGATGTGTTTTTTTTTTATGTCTAACTCTCGACACACGGTTTATGCTAGAAAATATGTTTTGATTTTTAACTAAAGGCGATTAGGTACTGACCGTAATTAAGGAGTTGTAGGTAGGCAATTTCTGGTTTATATATATATATATATATATATATATTCTGGTATAATAGTGAATCTATTTAGTACTTTGGATGGACAAAAGTAAAAATTCCAGTTACCCTCTTCCTAGTAATAACAGGGAAAAACGAGACATTTGGTAAGTTTTTAATAAAATAAATTTTCTTTGAATCTAAAAAACAGCCAATTTAGAAGGGTTAAGGTAATACGTTTTAAATAGTAATTAATGATATTAAAATTATTAATTGTAATCGTAATGCAAGAAATCATTGTCTAATATCATTTAATATATTTTTTTAAATATCAAGTAGAAATAACTTCATTAACACGAAAATATGGAACGGGTGTGTGGAACTCTCTGTATAATATTGTATAATATAACCTCGCCGATAAAATTGTTATTTAAAATAGACTTTTATACAAAAAGGAAAATCATTAATGTATACAGTTATCCGTACCATCATCACTTCCATCACCACAAATTCTACGAGATTTTTAACGTATAAGCTACCTTTTACAGAGCAAACTAAAACCCGTCTATTGATCGTCGTGGTGTATAATATTTTAGACAGCATTCGTCAATTTCCGTCATTTTATTATGTTCCATTATTGTTCAACGAGATGGATTGAAGATGGAGGCGTGACTAGCTAGTCCTCGGCGTATACCTACCTATAACACGACTTTGCGAAAAAAGTTTCCTCTTTAACACCAAATTATCGGCCTCCGCCACTGCAATCTACACTATAACTGTATACATAATAATACCATACTGGCCGAGAATACAAATTGACGGATTAATTTACGCAACGGAAATTTTATGGCGGTCACGAAACGTTCATTTTTTTTTTTTGCTTCCCTCAATCATAGTTCTATTTTTTATACCATATTTATTTTCTTTCGATTTTTCCGTTCAAACAATATAATATAGGTAAGTACTGCAGTTAGTAGGTACATGACTATATTTTTTTTTTATACATTTTTGTGATTCACCGTGTACGAACTTTCTTCCCGATTGTTCTTATACTGCAGAATTTTTTACCGCACTGCGGTGTAGACAAAAATGTGCAATATAATATTATAAATTATAATAATTGTTTGATTCGATTATGCATTATCATTGTGTATCATCGTTTTATTCATTGACATGGTTTAAATTATGTTATTATTAATTATTATGTCAATGGTTTTATTATTATGTACCTATAATCTATATAATACATTAATACTGCGTGTCTGACAACAGTAGCAATATAGCTGTGCATTAAATGGAATTTCGGATTCGCTTAAATGGTTTACGTTTGTTAATTGTTTTATGTACGTAGATTACTTTAAACGACAATACCATACACGGTTTTAATTTAATAGCGTTTATAATATACATTATAATTGTGTTAGGCGTTTAACTTGTAATAATAGTGACTGATGGACATTGTGTTGTTTTAATTCGAGATGGATTTTTTTTTTTTGTTTATTTTGCTACACTATAGACCTTATACGAGTATAACTGTTTGTATCGGATATTAAACATCACTTGTTAGTTGAACTACACGACTTATATTATGTTATAGTTAGTAGTAATAATTAATAAATAACTATTATTAAATTAATATAACATTTTGTATATGAATCCATAAATTATTAAATATTGATTTTAGTGTAGAATATAATTTATTTTACATTTTCTTGAAATTGAATCAGTTAAAATTAATTCATTTGCTCAATAATTATAGTTGATATATTAATAATATAAAATAACACAACTAGTTTCCTTTATATTTTATTATAAATATAATATGAATAAAATTATAACGGATTTAGAATTTTGAAATGTTTTTAATTGGCAAAATATTAAGCAGCAATGGTGTTTTTAGAATTTTGCAAATCAAAACATTGCACTGTAACAAATTTGTTTTGACTAAAATTATTATTATAATATATTATGATATAATTGTATACGCATACTTAATAATATAACATATATACATTATACATATTACATAATATATATATATAAATAGGTAGTATGTTTTTTTACGTTAGTATGTCAAGTACATATACAACAATGTAACAATATAATTATTTTTATACTTTATACTACTATAAAATAACTTTATTATTTAATACAACAATATAGTTGTATTCTTCTGGCAGTATTTTTATAATTTGTTTATAAATAAAAATATAATGTATAGTGTATGCATGATAATTGTTTTAACTTAAGATACCAATTATTTCAAAACCATTTCGAATTTTTATGAATATGTTTATTTTTAAACAAGTAGTATTCATTCATTACAAAATAAAATTATTTTAAGGTTTTCAGTGATCGAAATAAATGTACTAATTTTATAATGTGTTTAATTTTTTTTCGAGACAATTTAAAGTAAACAAAAAATTTCGATTTTCAACTTTTAATGTGGTTTATGGTAACTGAATCTTTGGATCAGATTCTAGTTAATACTTTTGAAGTCTAAATAAAAAAATCCACAATATTAAAAAAAATAATAAACAGGGAAATAAAAAATATGTTTGCACAAAACCAGTTTTCAACAAACTATATTATTATGTGTTTTTGTTGTAATTAAAAATAAATAATAATTATATATAGTTAAAATATTTACTAAATATTCATATCAGCAACATATGATATAATTTTAAGAATCGGGCTGTAATAATTATTAAAATTGGTTGTCTATATAGGAACACAGTAATAATTTCTCAAACTCGTTATGTTACCACTACACGCTTATTTAGGAGACGCGAGGTAACGCGAGCACAAGAGTGTATTAAGACGACCTATGTGAATCACTCATCATACACGTCTTATCTCAGGGGCACTTCACTCTATGTCAGTTTTTTAGTCGTTTAATCCTAGTCTTTGGAGTAAATGTCTCGTCTAATTGTAAATAGGTTCGCTTATAGATTTAGTGAGCAATATTATTAAGTACAAAATCCTGTATAACTTGTATACACATACATTTTTAAATGCTGAAATGTCGATAGATTTTATTTTAATATTTTTCTGTTATAAGTAGTGGTAGAGTGAAGATGCCAAAAATCAAAAGATAATTGTATTTAACATAATATACAATAACCATAGAAGAACTTGGTGGCGTATATTTTTTGGACTGAGAGCTTTTTTTTTTAAATTTAATCACATTATATTTTTTTAATATTAACAATTGTGTCTTTATTTATTTTAAAATATCTGCTTTTTAGCTGATTTTCTAAAAAGACAGAGCAACATTTTAGAAACCACGAATTTAATGTTTACCGTTTACGTTTAGTTTCCAGTATATTATAGTAATCATAAATATTGCATGTCACATTTTAAGTTTAATAATTGTTAAAAATCGTAAAGTAAATACAGCTTTTTGGTTAGCTTTGAACGAAATACATTTATTCTTCTTCTATTGTTTATATAATACATCGTATGTTTACGCACAGGGCTTATACCTCGGTAATAATACACTAATATTTCTTAGAAATACTAATAAAAAAAAAAGTAGTTTACAAATGATGCATTTTTTAGTTATATTGGTTGGTTGAGCTTATTTATTGGGCTTTAAAAAAATAATACCACCAGTTTCACGACCATTTTTACTACCACTACCCCCGCCACAACCATCATCACTACTACCACAACAATAACTTTTGTTCACATACCTAGTAAAACTATACAAATGAGGGTGCTTAATTTTGCATCATAAACATTTATACAATAGAAAATGGTTTTTTTACTTACGCTTGATTGCACTTGAGGTTTTCCTGTTACGCATATTATACATTTTTAAAAGAACGCAAACACTAAAACACTGCAGTAAAATATGCATACATGCAAACTTAATAAAATATAAATATCTATGTCTTTAATAACTTTTACATTTTTTTCTTTGTCGAAAAAACACGGCAGTTCCCCATTTTTAAGAAATAAATCACTTTTCCGTCGTCAATTCAATTGTAGGTGACATGCAATTAATCAATTAAAAACAATAAAATTAAAAAACAATTTATCAAAATTATTCTATAATCCATTAGTGTTATTACCGTTAAAAAATCATTTCCGGGGACTAAATGAAGGCGAAAACGTGTGAATGATTACGAATTTACGATTATTTTATTGCAAAAATTCATTTTTAATGATTCGAAATGTAAACACTATAAAATTCCCAGTGTTTATATATTATTTAAAATCGGAGCTTTAACCAAATAGAACAAAACTTAACTTATAATTCAGCAGGTATACTGATATGCTAATATTAGAAACTCGTAACTCTAATTACAAGGTATCTTATTCTCCGAAGGGGTCGTAACCTCGTATTTAATGAAACTCGAAAACTTAATAAACTTAGTGTTCTAATTTCAACTAATATTGTTTCACACGCACACTAATAAGAATTACCATGAACGAATACCACAAGCGTGTTGAAATATTCCTATAGATCAATATTATTGTGCTTTACTAAATAGCCGCAATAGGCTAGTTTTTATATTTTATTCGCGTTCATTAGTATAATATAATATATTATTTATATGCATAACAAAGCTATTGCGATAAGAGTAAATTATACAAATAGTACAACTGCGTAACATGCGTTTCATAACACGTTTATTAACGGACATTTCTCCAGTCCCCCCAATATCAAAAAATATGTTTATCAAAACATTACTTAAGGTTTGTAAGTCGTTTGTAAAGTTTTGTAAAAACAACATTTTCGTTTGTAAAGAAAACCGAAAAAGTTATGACCATTTCAGGGTTCCGTGAAACTTTACAAACGACTGAGCCAAAATAGTTTGTTTTTTTCAAATTGCATGGTTTTTACCCATTTCTCCAGTCCCCCAACCCTGAAATGGTCATAACTTTTTTCAGTTTTCTTTACAAACGAAAATGTTGTTTTTACAAAACTTAACAAACGACTTACAAACTTTAAGTTATGTTTTTATAAACATTTTTGATATTGGGAGAACTGGAAAAATTTCCGTCATTTCATACTAATATTAGATTATATTATTAAATCTAAATATTATTAGCGAGTAGTTTCTTAGTTATATTAAACTTTATATACTATACGGATAACATTCCTTTGTTTAATGACTTTGCATAAAATGTCAGTCCAGTACTTATTAAACTCGGATAATTATTTTACAAATCATTTTTTTTTTTTATTAAAATATATATTTACAATCTGTATCATTTATACAATAAGCAAATGTGATAAGTAGCAGAGACTAACATATTTAATATGACATGACTTACATGAGGAGGGAGACTATCCATTGCAGAACCCTTTGCAAATCATTAAATACTAATAATTGTATTAATTACAATAATATTATTTTTAAACCATCTTAGTCACCGTGTCTTTTAAATCTATTAATTGATCTATTAACCTGTTTTTAATTTTTATTATTATTTTAACTGTTATTGTCAACATTTGAAAAAATAAATTTATATAACCACAAGATAAACCTTTGTTATTATAAAAAATCCAAGTATTTGAAAACATTATTTTAGTAAAATCAAATATTACGAAGATCAGAGCCCAAAAATATTTATTATTAAATAACAATTCGGAGGTGAGCTTGATGAATTGTTCTATATAGTAATATTATGTCACAATGTACGCTTATGCTTTTTGAATATATAAAATATTCGGTCAATGACGTATTTAATATAAAAAAAAAAATAAAAAAAAAACACTATTTAAACCAATACGTTTTTAGTAGTAAAATTCATTAATTATTATTATGTAATCGATAATCATAAAAAATATAGTTTTGTTTCAAATTGTGGAAGTAAATTATTTTTTAAAAACAATAAAACAATGAATTGTATAAATTGAAGTAGAATTATTGTTCATGTGATGTAACGGTAGTTATGGACAATCAAACTGCAGACTGTATTTTTTTTTGTTATTAACGGAAATATATTTAGTTAAAGCTGACAATGGTCGACTTATTGTATTTTTGAATGTTTACAGTAATATACTTGTATACATAATATTGAATATGGTATATATTCATTCGTTTGGCGTCAATTAACATGTTTGTTGATATAATTATACAGTATGTTTATTGTTTATCCTAACGGATAATATGTCAATGGAGGTGTATGTAATTCGTAATAAATAAAAATTGAATTTTCATTACACGCCATGGAAATTAATTTTGCTAATTTTCGCTACCTCCATAAAATTAGATAAAATACTATATTTAGTCAACATTTATGGTTTGGAGAGTTCAATGTTATGAGTGTTATGAGATAAAATAATTTTATTAATTTATAATCATCGTACAAGGCACCGACATTGAGCGAGAAGTAAATATACAATATACATACATACATACATACATACATACATATATATATATATATATAGCTAATGCATTTATACGACGTGTAAATTGGTTCTTTTATGAATAACTATAAAAACAATAACCGGTCGAATTTGAATCCACAGAAACGACTAAGTGAAATATAAAATATATGGTTGTCGAAAAATCTGTAGTTCGATTTACATTTTTGCCTATGGAAACATTAATATATTTTTTCATCAATAACCTTATATCAACTCTCTGAAACATAAACTAAAGGGATCGATTTTTATTGCATTGCTGGGTGAAAGTTATTTTGCCAGAGTTGTGCGTCTGTTCTCCTCTCAATTTTTCTCGTTAACGAGAAAACTGAAAAACGATATTTTCTCGTGCTTGACAAATGTACAAGTTAATACAAACTTATTTTATTGTTTTTTACTATCGAAATACGTACTTTATATTATTTCATATAATATTCACTGACTTTAAACTATATTATGTACACGGGTACCAGTTATTTTTTTAACCAATAAATAAACAGAAAATATTATATTGTATAATATTTTATCATAATATAAATATATAATTTAACTATAAATATTTATTTTTTTTTGAGTTCTATCCTTTGGTCGCGAGCCCTGAGATACAAGATTTTAAACTTCTATTTGATGAATATTACAGTTTAATAATATGAAATCGAATTAAATAAAAGTGCAATATATCATTTGAGTACTGTACAGTATAGTATTCTCGAATGCGTATTTATTTCGTATTTCGTGAGATTTATGATTTTTCTTTACAAACGGTTATTTTTATTTTTTTTTTAACTAGTGCCTCATGCAAATGTCCTGAAATATTTCCTATTCGATTACATGGCGTATTTGTTACTGACGTTACTGTAGTGTTTTATATTATATTATGACCAACATAAAGACATAAACATCTCATGAGACGAGTACCAAAATCGTATATGATACACGCAATACTTGCACGCATTGTTCTGTTGCATGTTTCTCGTGATTCTAATATATTTCTATTATTTTTTTAAATTATGTAACACTGTGACATGCGTTCCCATCGCGCTATTAATCTCGCTTGATTTATATCAAATGATTATCTCTTAGACCATGCCGTGAATCGCAATACGCGATTTGAATTATTTCGTCTATTTTTTTCCTTCCATATTTTTGATCTTATTTGATATCGCACTGTTGTACACAGCTCACACGTTGATATTGAGATCTACTGCTGCGTGTTCAGCACTGCAAGACAAGTTTCCTACGTCCCAACGTCTCGGCACGCTTATTTTATTTGTTGAGTTTATAAGCTCGAAGTTGCCGATCCGGAATTTTATTTATTGCGCTGTGTTTGCATTGTTTTGAATGCTGGCCAAAACGCCCTGAATAAATGATTGATATCGGTAGTGTTACAGTAGCCTGTATTACAAGACCATCGCTACTCCGTGAATTGATTCGACAGGGAAACTGTTTATATATAATATTAAAATGAATTGCGCGCAAGTCCAGTAATAGGATGTTAGGCGTAGTATAAAATAATATGTAAAAACATTGAAACATACTATTTATATAGATTAGAGTAATTATATATCATGACAAATCGTTCTTATTTACAGAATTATGTATAGTAAATAAATACCTCAAAATATACTTAGAAGCATTGAACTAATAACTGCCAAAACATTCTTGGTACAAACTATAATAATCCACTAATATACTATCGACAAGGTTAAAGCGCGCCGCATCGAATTGGGTCCCAAATACAGGTATTCAATATTTTACCCCCAATAAGTATTTTTGAATTGGCTCTTAAGAATTCAAAAACTCGTCGTTATAAAATATATGACATATTATATGTAAATAAATAAAAATTATTAAGTTAAATAAAAATAGTATATTAAACTATTTGTTGTACCCAGTGGCGTATTTACGGGGGGGGGGGAACTAGTATGTGTGTACAGAGTTGCCGATAAACAAATAATAAAAATATTGTCCACAATCCAAAAAAGCCATAATAGTAGAGGCGCCGGTAACCGATGTCGACACTTAGTAGACCAGGCAGAAATTCGTTGCGGCGATACAGTATAACGGCACGACAACATTTTTTCAGTTATAAATTAATATTGTTTGCATTCATTTTATTTCTTTATTCCTAGTTTTAAATTTAAAGTAAGATGAAACAAATAAACTTTATCGTAATATGATTTTTAAAAATTTTAAAATCCCCCCCCCCCCAAGAAATTATTGAAAATACGCCACTGGTTGTGCCTTATACTTATATTGGCTAATATTTTTATATATTGAATCTTTAAATTTAGACCAGTATCCTAATTTTATCTTTTAAAAATTGTATTTTATCTCTAATTAGTTTACGGTATGATTTAAATTTATTGGAACGTCTTATAATAATTATTGTAGCAGCTTGAATATTAGGTATATAATATATTTAAAAAGTTGAATATATTTAGATGTGGTGAATACAATTCAGAACGAAAAGATTCGCATGAGTTAGTTGTCCGATAAATACTATATTGTTTTATTTTGCCCAAATGTTGAATCATTGTTCATTTTCTACTAAATAATCATTACATTTTTTATGTTTTTATTCATACGCTGCATTTCAGCTAGTTCGTTGGAAAAACAATCCCCCACTGGTTGTGGATCTAAAAATGAAAATCCAATTATATATACGTTAAATATTGGTCTATTTCTGTATTTCACACGTATAATATGAAAACCTCTTGTTAAATAATAATATTTTAGTGTTAAGGTAGCCAATTCAAGGGTCAAGTTGATATTTACCCAAAATTAGGAGCCAATTCAATGGTAGTCGGCTAAAGCACACTGTTTACTGAAGACTGTTATCAGTGTTATCACCGTTTTACATTTATTTTGGATCGTGGATATGACAAGTCTTTCGTAAACTATCATTCTATTTATTTTAATTGAGTGGTCACTGACGTTACTGTCTATAATTCTTAATTTATTCCATAATTATATGTTTATATATTATATTATGGTGTAACAGATAGAACTGACTTTTGGAATAACTTTTGTTCTGATTAATGTTTATTTTTTTTTTTTTTTTATTTGTCATTAAGTGACCCTAGTGCTGCATGTATAATTAAAAAAAAGTTTATGTTTATTTTTTAGTACTGAAAATAAAAAAAAATTTAAAATAGCCAATTTGTGAATCTGATTATAAAAATAATTTTAATGGTAAAAAGTTTTATCTAAGTCTAGTGGTTTATTTTTTAGAATTTTTTTAAAATATCAATATTTTTTGATTAAACTAATTTGGAATGTAATAATTTTTGTCTATCTATTACACCGTATATTTTCTTATTCTTATTTCCATGTCCTTAATAGTTATTATTATTTATATTTCTGACGATATCATACTGAATTTATTCATGTACCATAAATTTAAAATTTAAAATGTTTAATTCATCTATTTTTGTTTTTTGATGGCAGCTGTAATGATTTTAATATCATACTTTTCTCATAATTATTAAATAGAAATTATTTAAATAACTGAGGAAAAACATAATACAATGACTTCTACAATACTTACTACAATACAAAATATATTAAATATATTTTATTATTTTTATTTCATATATTTTTTAGAGAATTTAACAAGTTAAATTAAAATATCTTTGTTAAAAAAATGTATAACTATGTTTGAAATAATTTAGTTCTAGTTATATCTAGAAAATGAAATTTTTAATTTTTTTCAAGAGTAGGGAGGAAGGGTAACTTTAAACTTTCAATGACCAAAAATCAAAGGTTATCAAGTCATTATGAAGAATTATTTCTCCGATGCCAATTTATACGTCTGGCATTTTTGGATTTGTTTCTAGAAAACAAAATCCCTTGGCTATGGCTATGGTAGTTATAGTATAAATATTTATATACACTTTTAAACGATTTATTTATTTTATTTTATCATAGACCATAGTATATATAATGCTAAATGCAAAAAAACTTTTTAATGTGCAGTTGAATTAAATTATTTTTTTTTGCGTGCGTGTATATATATATATAGAAAGACAATAATAATAGTATGTAAAATAATAATAAAAAATAAATAAATAAATTATAAATGTATTGTGGTGTTATCAATGGGGTATTGTGTATTTTAATCCTCGTCGAATATGTTTAACCCTATAAATATGATCAAATTAAACTGAGCTAAAACCTTATACTACATACATTACAGCATATACACGCCATTCTCATAAATCATACATCACTACGTCTGTAATGTTATTTACAGTTTATGTATCGATTGGTTTTGTTCTTATATATTAAACATAGATGTTATGAAACTATATTGAGGATATTATAATAATTTATACATTATATTACAATTTATAATATATTATGTATTATGACGTACATTATGTTGTTGTACGAACATATTTCACTGTAAGCTGGTATAGTTGAGTGTAAGACTGAAACGTTTCGTATTTTCAGCATCGGAGTATAATTGTCGATGCAGTATTAAACAATTTGTATTTCACGTGATATTAACTTTATTATGATTATATGAATTGCACTGCATTGAAGTTGTTTTGCGTTATTCAGTTCTATCGTTTTTTGAGTACCTGCCTACTTTACTTTTCAAATTTAAATAATAGATGAACTTTCAAACTCGTCACACGTATTGCTAATTGCCAGCTCGTGATAATTATAAACTTACAAGACGTGCAGACGACTTTAATAAATTAAGAATAACTGCTTTATAAATCTGTCAAGTGCATGCAGATAAACCTATCAACTTGGTTGTAAAATGTCGTGAACTATCCAAACAGTCGTTTATAAATATTTAACAATACATATTATAATGTATGCTATAGTGGTAATTGGATTTAAGAAGTAAGAAATAATTAGTATAGATAGTACTATTAGTACTTTAGTGTAGATTAGGTCGATGAATTAAATGTGTTGAGTATTGGGACCAGTGACATAATATTATGTTAGCGACGATGGGGGTGAGAGAGCGTAATTTTATTAACAAATATAAATTATATGACTAATGCATTATTTTAATAATAAATATAATACAATTAATATTAAAATCATTTTTTATGCTAAAGAAAAAAATACAGATCAATTTAATAAATCAATCAACATTTGTTTTATATAGTTCTTAATATTATTCAAATGCAATTTTATTATAAAATAGTGCTTTGGTGTATATTTTATACCTATTTTGTTTTAACCTGTATGGTCATGTATATATTTCTATGGCAGATTGGAGATATTTTTTGGTGCGGAAAATATAAATCAATGTGACTAATAATAACTTAATATATATATTTAATTTTATTAAGTAATATGCAATCCGTACAATTTATGCACAATAAGCATATGCGAGCAATTTAATAAAAAAAAAAAAAAAATGAATAAACAGATGAGAAACGTGATTAAAGAAGCCACCCATTAGTAACACTTTAGCAACTTAATATTACATTTCTTTATTTTTCTAGTAAACTATGTTCTTTATTACTTATGCTTTATTACTATGACAATACATTTTTATATTCCATGTTTTTACTTAACAAAGTAATATTATATACTGATAAAGCAACTAATATAATAATCTCTATCAATATTTAAGCTAGTTAAATATTTAATTTCAATCAATTGAAATAATAATTTAAAATATTACTTATCTAGGTTGAAAGAATCGTAAGAAGATAAGTATCTTTTTTCTTATATTACCTTTATAAATGTTATTATTAGTAGGTATATCATTTATGTATCACTATAAAACATATATAAAAACAGTTTGGTTTTCATAAATTTTGTTTTTTTCTCAAGAATTTTTAAAATACCTATTAAATCAATATTGACAATGTAGTTTTGTTGGTTTTCATTTTCATCAAAATTATGATTGTATAATATGAATTGGGTAATAAAATATGTTCAATTTTATTCCTATTTAAATCAACACTTAACTATTTTGATTGAAAACTATCTATATAGGAATTATCTTTATTATTATTTTTAAGTTTTAAGTTGATTACATAAAAATAATTTTCCGAAAATCAATTTTTAAAACTATTAAAATTTAAATGAACAGTTGATAAACCATAAACATGCTATATCTAAATAAACATTCTCCCCTTGTTTATACAAGTTGTTATATCTTCTATATCAACTTTATTCATCACAGTAGGTTTAGGTAGATATATATTCATTATTATTATTGTTATAGTACATTTTTTTAATTGTATAAATGTATAGTCTTTGGTTAATTTGATTAAATTTTAAGTGAGTATATTTTATTGAAATATAAGTTGTAATTGCATTTATAAAATGTTTTTTGTTACATATGAATTGTTTTCTGGTCCATCAGAAAAGTTCCCAAATTGCCCATATGCTCATCCATCCATGTTCGATAGTATAGAGTATAGACCCTTTTATACTATAGGGCATATTGGATATTACATTTAGGTACATGATATATATTTTTCATGATTAACTAGACTCATAAATTATAGTAGAGACATTTAAAAAGAATAAAATATATCAATATAATTGCAATTGGAAGTGGACGATAATAAGCAGAATGGCTCACTTTATACCATAAGGCTCGTGTTTGCGATTTCCATCCGTTTTTCTTTTCGGTGTGTAATATATTATATTTAATTACATTATTGACATTATTCTGCTTAGCTACAAAAACAAAAAAAAAAAAATTTTAATTAAAATAAAATTAATATTGCTTAATATCGAATAATTTTAAAACGACATGGATGTCGTTGAAGGCAATTAGTCGCCACTAATTAATAATAAGGTTAAAGTAGATAATAAATTATTTCGTATATCGAATGTGTCATTTTAAAAATAAACTTGTCGTCGATGATATAGTTAAATTATATAATAACGACCGATCAATAAAGTGAATATTGTTCAAAATGTGACACATTTTTACATTTTGCATGATGGCATGGACATAATTTTGTTTATACCACACTACACTATGTAGACATTTCAAAAAAGACATTATTATTATTATTATTATTATTTTTTTTTTTTTCAGAAATGTGAGATTTTTTTTCATATTATCACGATACAGTAGATTCAGATCCCTCTTTAATAGTCAAAGTTTTTTAGAATTTTCATTGGGTGACTGAAAACTAATGGGGCGATCACTTCAGAAGTATCAAATAATAAAATTCAGACCACATAAGATATTATGTTTTCCCGACTAAAGTGTTCGATTTTTCAAAACGTTCATAATAAAAACACAGCATATCAGCAACAATGGCTCATACGACATATACGTTGTCATAAAATAGCAAAGTGCTCAAAAACTATTGCAGTCTTAACAATTTTAGTACTTAATGCGTAACTATATTTTAATACTATTATTTAGCGTGACATATTTTAAGAAACAAAACAGCATTATTAAGGTCAACAAAACTTTTCAAGACAACGCTAATAAATCTTATCTTATAAATATATATATATAAAACTACACAATAATATATTAGTTATATAATAATACATATTTGACTAATCGAAGGATTTTTAAACTATATGTTAAAATGTATAGCATGTATAGGCAAGTAAATTAAATTTAAAATTAATTTAAATTGATTTATTACTAAAACAATAATAATTGTATGCATGCTATGTTATGATATGTGAATAGTTTAATAGTTTACCAGTTTTAATTTAGTTAATTATAATTTATTTGTTAATCAATGACTTTACATCCCTTTGATTAATGTCTGAAAACAAAAAAAACCATAGCATCTACTAATATTGTTGTAATTATTTTAAGGATATTATAACAAATCCTAAATTCATAATATAATATAGATACATACACACGTAACGTATTATATTATAATTATATGTCTTATATAATGTATGTGTTATGTTGTTTTTAGGGTTATAAAATTGAAATATTATACTTGACATTTTTCAATTACAATATATATTTTAAAATTGAAAATTTCTCTGTTCTCTAAATATTGAAAATTAATTTAACATCTTTTAAACGTGTTCAGTTATAAACAATTAGAAACAGAGCCGTGTCAAGCTATTCAGCGCCCCGGGGCAAAATTTTTTCGCGCCCCTTCCCTACAATTTAACTATTAATCGTTTTCTTATTATATAAATCTCCATATTATCAAATACCACGAAAACTAACTAAAATATAATATACAATATTTAATATATATTTTTAGTTTATTTTAACGCGTTTAAATAAAACGCGCACAACGTATAAAAACTTATAACTAGGTAATGTCTAATAGGCAATACTAAATAACTGAGCACTGTGTACAGATGTCAGATAGTAACGGTTAGAACAGACATATTGTTCAATGGTAATATAAAATATTAATAATATTATAGTATATAAGTATATTATACTAATAAGTTATTAGTATAATATACTTATATATAGGTCATTTTTTTAGGACATTTTTTGCCATTTTTATGGTCATTTTTTATTGTTTTTAAGTTCATCAACTTCCGAGCCCTACTAACACGATTAAAGATATACATTATATATTATATATATTAAAGGTATATCTTTAATCGTGCCTACTAATAACGGTTATCTACTGTACCTAGTAGATATGATAACTTTGATACTAATAATATCAATTTAATAATATTTAGCTATATAATCGGTAAATAATATCTAAATACGGAGAAATGGGTTTTTCTTTATCACCGTCGTCCGTCGCCGTCACCAAGCCAACCTATTTGTCACAAACAGTACCATATTATACATGATTCTAAAATAGACCTTAAAATACTAAAATATATATAATAATAAAATTATAACATATTTGGTTCTCGAGGCCACATGTAGTATATTAAGCGCAAATAAAGGCGCCCCATTATTTTTACAAAACTACGGCGCCCGGGGGCAAATGCCCCCTTTGCCCCCCCCTTAACACGGCTCTGATTAGAAATAATGTATTGATTACACACAGTAAATATTGATAGTAAGTATGCAAAAGTATGTACTTTACATTTTTGATACTTTTTTCGTAGTTTCCGGGAAAAGATTTCTAGCTCACTAAGCAATAAATCCAATAGTCTAAAAAAAAAAAAACATGCAAATACAACAACTTCCAAGCCCTAGTCCTTATAACTTAAGATTTCATGAAATTTTAAGATCCTAGTTGTTGTACCTAGTTGTTACATACACAAGTTTTAAGTAATTATACAATAATATGGCGTATAACCAATGTCGTTAAAGAGTTTGTATTTATTCCGATTTTCTCGATAAATATCATATTATTGGATTTCCAAATCGAAAGACCTAACTTTAAATCAACCCTGTAGCTGTTATATTATATCTACGTGCTATGTATTTGTTATTATAATATACATATTTGTATACTCGATGAAAATATATACCCTGTATGCCATCATTCACGGATTAAAACACATTGTTATAATGTATTACAAGTATGTGCAAAGTATAATACGTATTATGTACGTACAACATTGTCTCGAAACTATTTTTATGTCATTTCCGGAAATCTTAAATAAAAATCGGCTGTCTTCTGGCGGTCGGCGGGTAGTATTATTGTTTTTTTCCGAGACGTCGTGAGGGGAGGGAGGGACCCGGATGCCTACGGTTCCAGTAAAATCGGCGCCAACTCTTATACGGCCGCGAAGTGGGTGGACGGCTCATCCTCACACGGTCGTTACGATATATTATCTTACACGTCCTACCACTATGATATAATATACGAGCGCGTACTTATGTGTATATTGTATTACTATGTTACGATCTCCTCTTAGGCTCAGCGACGAGACGTCGTATATCCGGTCGGCGGTTAATCGTTCTTCAGACGGTTTTATCGGACCACTCACTTATTGAGATCGACCCGTCCGTGAACGTTCCAGCCAACCGTTGCCATACGAATTTTATACGACTTATGATAACGACGGCGCTACGTTTTTATCGCGTCGGCCGCAAATGTTATACGATGAAATCACCACTACTGTATAGTGTACCGTATGCGTTGTCTGTAGAATGCGATCGCATCACGATTTTGTATTTAACAAGCCGAGGTGAGGTTAAACGATACACACACATTCAACTGTGTCATAATATACTCACTCACGAATTCGTTTAAGAAGAAACGTTGTAATCATTATTATTACGTGTTTGTACAATATCACAATAATAATAATAATAATAATAATAATAATATCGTCGACGGAAATTCTCCCTCAAAAATGCGTTTGTCGTCACTACTAACTCATCAGTGCGCACGGCATCTCTTATGCGCGTGCCGAAACTATATAATACAATATATATTTTGATATTCCGAAAATATCGTACCTACACGTAGATGACATAATAATATTATAATATTGTGATACGTCTCTGGTACCACG